>CM053587.1:104232846-104293905 GCA_028646515.1 Pseudochirops corinnae
AATTTGACATTCAAACACAAGAAGCATGTGAAGGTAAACATGGAAAAGAAATCATAAGGAACTTATCAAAGTTGAACTATTTACATGCCAACATGGAAAAATGAGAATTGTAAATTATGAAATTTTTCTCAGTATGAGGATAGGTGAAGGGAATATAAATGTATATATATGTATACATACACATATGTATATATAGAAAGGTATATATGCATATGAATACATATGGGAGTGTGTATATATGTGTACATAGACAGAGGGCACAGGATCAATTGCATAGGAAGGGATGCTATTTTAAAAGGCGAAATTAAGAGGTGGGAGAGGAATAGAATGAGAGGAGAAAGGGAGAGACAGAATGGGGTCAATCATTTCATATAGAAGAGGCAAGGGATAACATACAATGGAGGGGAAGAACAGGAAGGCATAAGGGAATGGGTCAACCTTACTCTTTTTTGAATGTGGCTTAGGGAGGGAATAACATACACTCTAAAATGGGTATCTTGTCCTGCAGGAGAGTCGGGAGGAAGGGGATGAGAGGGGGGAATGATGGAGGAGAGGTCAGGTTTGGGGGGAGGGTTGTTAGAAGCACACACTTCTGTAAAGGGACAGGGACAAAGTGGAGAATAGAACAAGTGGAAGGTGGGATAGAAAGGAGGGAAATATTGTCAGTGTTATACAATATGCCCATTGTGGAGATGTTCTGCATAACTACACATGTGAGGCCTGTATTGAGTTGTTTGTCTTTCCAGTGGGGGTGGGTGACAAGGGAGGAAGGGAAAGAATCTGGAATTTAAAGTTCTAAAATCATATGTTAAAAATATGTATATATTATTATTATTGTTATTATTATTATTTACATGCAACTGGGAAATAAGATATACAGGCACTAGGATAGGGAGATCCATCTTACTCTACCAGAAAGTCAGAGAGGTGAAGGTAGAAGATATGGGAGAGAGCAGATTGGGGGAGGGGGTATACAGTGGGATCACTCTTTTGGGGGGGGAAGACAGGGGAAAAATTTATAACTCAAAATCTTGTGGAAATCAATGATGTAAACTAAAAATAAACAAAAGTTAATTACCAAAAGAAAAAGAAAGGTAGATATTGTCAAACACAGAATATTGTAATTATTGAGAAGTGATAACATTGCTGTTTTAGAACTTATTATTAAAAATTTTGACTTATTGAAATAGCTATGATGCCACAATTAAAAGCTTCATGGTAAAACACCGAAAAAAAAAAGAACATATCTTCAGTAATAATATTACAGGGACAGGATTTCAAAAGGTGGAATGGTGAAGGATGAAGGGTCCAGAGGTATGCATTTAGATGGTATGCATTTTAGATGTCACATGGTGGTGACAGTTTTACATCAGATTGTCACTTTAGGAAACTACCACTTATTTAAGTCTCAGTTTCCTCTTTTGTAAAATGAGAATGCTGGATGAAAAACTTCGAGGTTCCTTTCTAATTCTAATTCAATCAACAAACACTTATAAGTGCCTTCTATGTGTCGGGCACTGAGCTAGGTGGTGGGGAAAGAAAGAAAACAGGAAAGGAACCTAACCTGGGATTTTGTTGATATATGGAATGCTCAGATAAGGAAACTCCCTCTGCTAATGCAAATCAGCACCTTTTCAGCAATTAATATCATTAGACAATTACCTAGAGCACTGAGAGGTTAAGTAACTTAGGGGTCACACAGGCAGTTTGTGTCACAGACAGGACTAAAGTCAAACCTTCCTCTCCAACACTGGCTCTCTATCTACTAAACAGTAAAAGAATGAAACAAGGGACAGCTAGGTGGTACAGTGAATAGAGTACTGTCTCAGGAGTCAGGAGAACCTGGGTTCAAATCCAGCCTCAGACACTTAACTAGCTGTGTGACCTTGGGCAAGTCACTTAACCTCTATTGCCCTGCCTTTCCCCCTCTGAAAAAAGACAGAAAAAAAAAAAAGAATGAAACAGTACCTGTCCTGATTATTAAAATCTAGATGAAGAAGCATACAAATATATTCAAAATGGGGAATCCAGTTGGTACAGTGGATACAGCACCGGACCTGGAATCAGGAAGATCTGAGTTCAAATGCGACCTCAGAAACTTACTAGCTAGGAGACCCTGGGCAAGTTACTTAACTATGTTTGCCTCAGTTTTCTCATCTGTAAGGAAATGGCAAATCACTCCAGTATCTCTGCCAAGAAAATCTCAAATGGGGTCATGAAGAGTTGGGCACAACCGAAAAACATTTTATTCAGGTAATAACAGCTAACATTTATATAGTACTTATTATGTGCCAGGTACGTTATAAATATCTCTTATGAGCCTCACACCACCACCCCGGGAGGTCCGTACTATAATTATCTCCATCTTACAGATAAGGAAACTGAGGCAAGCAGAAATGAAGTGATTTGTCCAGGGTCACCCAGATAGTTAGGGTCTGAGGCTGGATTTGAACTCAGGTCTGGGGCTCTATCTAGCTGCCCTAATAACATTCTTCTGGGAAGGCTTTGCCAGACTCGCAAAGAGGTCCACGACCCAGAAGAGGTTCAGCGCTCCCGATGGGAAGGAGACATGTACTTTCCTGGAGCATCCCTCTCCATCTGTTGGGATGAAGGCTGGGTACAAGGCCCTCATCAGCCAGCAGCTTGGCGACTGCGCTCTTCCGCCTCCGACTGGTCATATGCAGAACTGCGGACGCGGCGCCCCGGCGCGTGCCCAGGAAACGCGGTCCCGCGCTCTGCTCCGCACGTGGGCGCGCTATGGAGAGGTAAGGCCGGGGCGCCCGGGGAGGGGAAGCGTGTCCGGCTCTTCTCGCTGCCCTCACCCCCTCCCTCGGCAGCCGGGGCCCGTGCGCCGCCGACCGTGCAGGCCCCGAGCCGGACATGGGGCGGAGGCGGGACCCGGGCCCGGGTGTCTGGCCGGGTGCGCCCTAGGCCTGCGGGTGCCGCTGCAGAAGCTGGGGCTGCAGGCCCAGAAGCCCCGGCCTCGCGTGGCATGGCAGCCCGCCCGCCGGGGTTTCCGGATGCACAGCGCCTGTGGAGTCTCTGTGTCCCCACCCAGGCAGCCTGTGCGCAGCGGCACGGGGGGGGAGCGCCTCCCCTGGGCTTTCCGGCCCGCGGGGTCCTGCCCCCTTTGGTCCTACGTGCCCCCACCTACAAGCCCCCTGTCCCCTTTTCTCTGTCTCCTACCTTTGTGCCCACGTGCCCTCTTCACTCCTTCCTCCATTCCCCCCCCCCGTGCCCACAAGCTCTCTTCCCTCTGCCCCATCTTTCCTCTGTGTCCACGTGCCCTCCTTTCACCTTTCTGACCTCTTCCTTCTTGCCTCAGTGCCCCCTTCTTTCTCCGTGCTCACGTGCCCCTACTTCCTCAGTGCCTCTCTCCGTCCCTTTTATCCTTCGAGGTGCACATATACCCCTCCCTTTCTGTGTACTCATGCTCCCTGCCTTCCATGCAATCCTTGCGACCCTCTGTGTCCCCCTCCACTCATTTTCTCCCTCCATAACCCCATGCCCCTTTTTCCTCTTGTACCCTGGTACCCTCTTACCTCCCCTGTGTCCCGCTCCAACCCCGTTCTTCCAACAAACCCACCTACCCTCCTGTATCCCCCCAACCCCCATCCTTTTGATGTGTTCAAATTCCCCTTCTCTCACTGCAGCCTCTTCTTTCCCCTCTAGAACTACACACCCATGTTCCCTCTTTTGTGCTCCTTTCCTGCTCTGCAGTCCTCTTGCTCCTTACCTCCTCTTTGTCCCCCTCCAGGCCCATGTACTTCTTTCCCCCCTCAGCCAGCCCCTTCTTTTGCCTGAGTGCCCCTTCTTAGTCCCTTCCCTCTTCTGTGCCCTAGTGATCTTCATGTCTTCTCACTCTCCCTTTCTGCATCCCTGTTAGCTGGGGTACAGCAGCCCTGTGTCCCCTTCTCATCCATGTGCTGATTCCTCAGTGCCTCTTTTTTAATTATTATAGACTGAGGTATTATATACCTCCCCCCCCCATACACACTTTTAGCACAGTGTCTGGCACATAGTATGCACTTAATAAAAGCTGGTTGACTGATTGACCTTTGGTTAGATAGCTCAGTGGGTGTGGGGGATTTTAAAATGTTAGTCCTACTGCTTTGAAAAAACAAAATGAAATTAGAAAATTTTAATCAGTAAATTGTAATCTCAGTCCTGGGGTAAAAAACAGGTTTTATTTATGCCCTGGCTGTTAAGCAGAAGTATCTGGGGTGTTTTCATTCAAAACAAATAGCCCTTAAATGACTAAAGGCCTCCCAAGATTTAAATGAGGACAATTAAGATCAGTAGGAAACCACAAAAGTAATAAATTTCATCAACTGAATTTTCGGAGGGTTGGAAACATATAGGTCTCTGAGGGGAAAGTTAAATATGTCCCATGCTGCTCCTGCTGCAGACATCCTCTAATGATGCAAATCATCTTTCTGCATTTTGCTTTCTTTGCATTGTGTGCTTATGTACATATATTATATACACCCAATTAAGATGATCTTTTTGAAAAATTTACGGGGTGAAAAGTTTCCTGTTTTCAGTGTGTCAGCTTTTAAACGGGCCTATTTGTGTCTCTTCACTTATTGTGTACTTCATTGTCATCACCAAATAATGTTCATTTTTCAGCTCTTATGGGTATGCGGTGGCATTATGTTGGACAGCAGTGCTTATGTGTTAATGTATTCCTTTCCTTTATTTATTTTAGCTGTCACTTAAATGAGCCTGCCATGGAAGCCAGACCAATTGTGACCTCAAAACAGAAGGTTGAAGTGGTTTGTGGTGTCCCAACCCAGGTGGTCTGCACAGCTTTCAGCAGTCACATCTTTGTGGTGGTGACGCAGTATGGGAAAATGGGTACCCTGGTCTCTCTGGAACCTAGTACCATAGCCAATGACATCTGCAAGCCTACAGTCACTACTAGAGTGCTCCTCGGGCAAGACGAGGTAAAGTAGCCAATAGGGGATCCCAAAGATGCAGGAAAAATCGTTTAGTAGGTTTTAAGATGACTTCGGGGCTGCTAAATGTCTGAAATATTTATGCATCACTACTGTGATGACTTAAGTGTTATTTCCAAGTGTCTTCTTTGTATGGGAATGTCTCCTGTCTTCTCAGTAAATGCTTTGGTCACTCATTTGGCCTTTTGTTCCTCAGAAGAATAAATATATTGGCTCCATAGCTTGTGTCTTTACTTTAGTCTGAACCTTTCCTAGTATTGTTACTTAAGGAATGGCTAGCTGGGCTTGTTCCAGTCTGGAGAGATATCAGAGAGATTTAATGAAGGCCCCTTTGCAGACTTGCCTTTTCCTTAGCCTCTCCAGACTAAAGATAAGGAGGAGAGACCTGAGAATTGGAAGGCATGAAAAAAATATACTTAATGATGCTGCTTTATCAGTTTGTGACTGGTTGTTCTGGGTGTGTTTTCATTGATGCTGAATTACTGTCACATCAGATTTAAAGTGTGGTAATTTAAGGGTGGTACAGGAAACCTGTCTCTGTTTCTAAATAAGGGATGCTTAATGAAGGTACTAAGAAAAAAGGCACAACTTCTCGCCACTAAAGTGACTCTCTATGTGACTTTTCTCCTTCCTTTGCCTCTCCAGCCCCTTATCCATGTCTTTGCAAAGAACCTAGTGACGTTCGTGTCTGAAGAAGCAGGAAACAGGCCTATTCTCCTGGCTTTAGCCTTGAAGGAAAAAAGTGTGGAAGGGGTAAGAGCCCTGAAGGAAGTGATTCGGAGCTGCCAGGTGTGGTGAGACAAGGCCCTGCCTGCCAGCTGGATGTTCCTGGGAAGAGCTCTTGAATCAAGAAGTCATATCCCTTCCTCCAAAGGAACCTTTCATTTTCTTACGGCTCATAGCCCACGCCACTGAGAGAGAATTGTTTTCACATCTCAGGACAAACTCAGTTTGGTTTTGATACTAATATTGGGGGTAGAGGGGTGGGGAGGGACTTATTTCTTTAGAAATTTGTGAATGGTTTTCCCTTGAGGTCCACAAAATTGCATGCATTTGAGAATTGTAACAGTGAATCATCCTGCTGGGTGGGATCTCCTGTGTTCTGTGAATAACATCAGTTGCAGGAGGAATTTGCAAAGAGAAAACAAAGCCATGTAGTAGTCAATGCTCATTTTACCTACTTTATCACTTTTTTCTTACATAGTAAAAATTTCACTTGCACAAGCCCCTACATTCCATAACTATGAATGTTTTGTTGGTTTTTTTTTTTTTTGAGGGGGAAGGCAGGGCAGTTGAGGTTAAGTGACTTGCCCAAGTGTTAAGTGTCTAAGGTAGGATTGGAATTCAGGTCCTTTTGACTTCAGGCTGGTGCTCTATTCACTGCGCCACCTAGCGGCCCCCTACTATGAATGTAATTAAAAGTACCCTAGATGTATGAAAACTTGTTTGATAAAGAATGATAGGTATATGACTCACATTGTTCAAATAAATGCTGGAAATTAGTCTTAGCAGCATTACACAAAAGTTATAATTTTTAGGTCCTACTGTTTTTCTCTCTCCTTTTTCCTAGGGCTCTTCTTTTTGTAGCCTCTGAAGTACTGTTGAAAAGAAAATCCAAAATTAATGTTCTAAGAATGGCAGTTCTGTTCATCAAGCATCAAACAGGAACCAGTGGTCACAGACCCAAAAAGGACCTCAGAGGCCATTTGGTCCAGCATCCCTTATTTTAAGGATGAGGAAACTGAAGCCCTTTGAGATAAAGTGACCCACCAAAGGTTTCACAGGTAGTAAGTACCAGAGTCAGGATGTGAGCCCAGTCTTACCGAACTCAGAGCCCAAACCCTCTCCACAGCACTTGGCTACCTCTGGTATTCCACTGTCCTTAATCCTTTTCCTCACTGAACCTTGCAGAAACCTAGGTCTCCAGACCCTTTCTTTATTGGTAGAGAAAGTAGTGATATAGAATGGTTGTGCCCAACAGCAAGAAGTTGGAAACCAGTAAATTGGTTGCAAATTGAAAAGCCTTTTAATAAGAAAATAAATGATGTAGGATGTGAGTGACAGCAACGTGCTTTTGAGTCAAAACCCAAGCTTGGTTCAAACAGAGAATAAATGCACTTAGACTGACTTCAAACCACTGTCTTCTGTGCATAGGAAATAAAACTTAAGACTATATTCCTTGAAATAGACTGGTAAGGAACTTGACTTAAGAGAACTGGGAAAATGTACTTCTCACCTTTCATTCCAGAGATAGGAACTAGAGGTATAGGATATTCTTGTAGTATCTGCAATAGATGTTTTAGTCTTGCAGAACCGGTTTTTTTCTCTTGAAACTTTTGCTGCAAGGGCAGGGTTCACTGAGGAGGTAGGAAGGAAGATATTCATAAATGAATGTGACAAACAAAAGGCATTAATAATTTTTTAACAATACTGGTTAGAAGTATCTGACCTCAGTTCCTTTATAAGATCGCAAAGCAATACTTGAAAATAATTGTTTCTCAGACTAACAGCTTCTAAAATTCTCCTGGGTTATCTTGGTTTTATAAACTCTTCTATGACGTGATAGGGAGGAGCACTTTAAAGCATTGGTCCAGGGGAAAAATAATGGCAAATTTGCAGGACATAGGAACCAAGTAGAGCTAATTATCTCTCTTGTTGGCATATCAATCTGTGATTTCTGACATCTGATTTGTTGTTTTGGTTCTTTTGCTTTTTACTATAGAACCTTGATTTATCTGTAACAAATGAAGAGACTGAAATACAGAGTGGAATGTGTGTCAGAGAGAAACACAGACTAAGCAGGGTTTGCTGTCTCTGATTTTCTAGATTCTTGATTGGTATCTAAATGAAGGCTCCTAAGTCTGTTGTCCATCTTAGATTTTAAAGTTGTAACCATGAATCCAGGAAACTGGCTTAAAACAAGAACTCTTGAAAGATAGTGGCACCTCCATGATTTTGACCTTTATCAGGGATGTGGACCTGAACCTAGGGTGTCCTTATTGCCTTCCGTAAGCTAGGTTTGTTTACAGCCACCCAGAACTGGATGATCACTGTTAAAAACAAAAGCAAAACCTGATACTAAATGCCTCAGTCCGTTAAGCCAATGTCTTACTGCTCAACTCTGCCTTATAAATCAGGGCATGTGACTGGTGTGCGAAAGGCACCTGGCCCCCGACTTCCATCAGTGCTCATCTCACAGCTGCTATAATTCAGAAGGTGAGATACATGTACCAATAAAGAGATCTATAAACCTGGCAGGTTCCACAGGAAGGAGCTGTCTGCTGTTTAGAAATTGTTATTCCTTTAGCATGAAAAGCTGCACATGGTGCTTATCCAGTGATCAAACTGTAATTACAACTTTTAGCAGGTTTATAGCCAAGAATAAATAATGAGAATTGGGCTAATTTTCTGTCCCCTATAGCACTGCTGATAGATTCAGGTTGACTTTTTCTAGGCAATGCCCTTGCACAAATAGGGTGCGATTTGTCAACTACTGTTTTATGTTGAACTGCTAACCAGAATGATTAGGCAGACTCAGCTGCTCCTATTCACCCTTTTTGAGAAAAGGACTTTGGGGATGAGGGTTCAGGGAACTGACTCGTGGTGGTCTGGGGTCTTACAAAAGAAAACAAATGTTCCCTTGGAGCCTGTGATGGGCTTTCAAGCATCTTCTCTGGGTATTTGGAAGGACCTTGAGAACACCCGAACAAATTATGACAAATAACCCATGGAATAAAATAGAAAACACAGGGAGGTAGGCTGAGAGTGTGTTGGCTTTTGTTGTTTGTTTGGAACATCACAGTGAAATTGGAAATCAGAAGAATAGTGACCAGATAAGTGACGAGAATGATGGACCGGATCGATGGGAATGAAATGGAAAAAAACCTGAATGATGTGGAAGATGACTACAGAAAGGTTTTCTGTCATCTTGGTTTTATAGTTTGGCATCACAGTAAGAAAAATAGAGGACAAACCGTGTCTGTGTGTGGATGAAGGATAGTTTCAGTCTAAAGTGAGGATTCGTAAATTCCAGAGAGATTGTGAAAAGGTAGAGGGCATTCAGTGAGTTAGAGAAGTAGGAGAACTTTTCAGAAAGCAGCATAATTTTTTAACTCCTTTTTATGAGGATTTTGCTGTTTTATGTTACCAAGACTGATGGGAATGAGTGAATCTGAACTGTCTTCCTTTGAATTATTGCAGTGGATAGCAGCAAAAACTCAGGTGTACATTGGGTAGGAGTGGAGGGGGGCAATCTTGGCTCTGCAGAAGCTGGGGCAGTGAAAGCAGCTAGATGGCTCAGTGTTTGGAGCACTGAGCCTTCATTTCAAACTCGGTCTCAGACACTTATTAGTTGGGTGACGTTGGGCAGGCCATTTACCCTAGGGTTCCCTCAGTCTCCTCATCTGAAAAAGAGGGAATAACATCTACCTGCCAAGGTTGTTGTGAGGATCAAAGGAAATGATAATTGTGAAGTGCTTAGCATAGTGCTTGCCACTTAGTAAGCACTAAATAAATGTGAGCTATTATTATTGTTATTGTTATTAAGTCATGTATTTCAAGGAAAGGAGAAATATGATGTTTTGGAATGGGAAGAAAATGGAGAGGAATTGGGGGAGGGACGGTAGAAGAACATATGGAAAGAAAGACTCTAGAAAAAAAGGGATGAACTAACAAAGGCCCCTGGCAGAAAACAGGGAATTGTGCCCATGTTAGAGGACACGGGGCATGTTTGTTAGCATCAGTAAAGAAATAAAACGCCTCCTATCCCCTTTATGAATCATTGACAAGGTTCTGTTTTTTTATTTTATTTTTTTAAAGAGGCAACATCTTAAGGACAAGTTTGAGAAAGAAGGTGAAATTTATATAGGAGAGAATTCAGTGGACTTGGTAAATTTGATGGGCTCCAGGTGCTGTAGCCTGGCACAGACATAGGGACGGGTTGGGAAGTGAAGGAAAGAAGGACTGAGGAATACGGAAGAGAGAGGAGGGACTTAGGGTTAGGTAGGGTGGAGCTGGATGTACCTGTAAGCTCAATAGGTACAAGGCTGGGAGGAGTTTGGTGCTTAGGGGAAAAGCAGATGCACTGTTGGGAGTCCTGTATAGAGCACAAGCCATTGGAGAGGGACCTAAGGCTGCCCCATGGGAGAAATCAGGGCCCAGGATAGCTTGAGTGGGAACCTGGCGGTTCAGGTGGAGGCTGGGTGAATCTAATGAGGATCCCTCTCCCTGAATCCCTTCTGCAATGCTGTAGGATCTGGCATTAACCCTTGAGGAGCTGGGAGAGGCAATCAGATTGGAGCCAGAAGCTAACCAGTAAGGTGAGTTACCAACAAGGTTAGGGGATTGCTTTTGAGTTATAACTATTCTCTGAATGTTGGATCCTAGGATTTAATCGGTGTTTGTATAAAGTGAGATGGGGTTATGAGGAGGAGGAAGGTAGAGAGCTCCTTGGAGAGTCTTTACCCAAAACAGAGATAAGAAAAATTACAACCCCACGATCCACAACTCCAGATGGGACAGCTCTGTCGGCAGGCCAGTTCTTCCTCAATGTGCCCCAAGCCAAGCTTGGGAACTAGCCCATTCATTCCTACCCTATTTACAAAGAAGTTTTCCCAAACCCATTGGCTTTCCAGACTGTCCAACTTTATCAAACAGTTCCCCTCTCCCTGTTGTCTATACTCCAAGCAAAATCTTTAATGTGACATACAAGTAAGAACAAGTCCTGAGGCAGCCACCTTCAAGAAAACTAGCTACTGGTTTCTGGAGCAAAGCTACCCTACAGGCTTTTAGGAACAAAGAGAGAATGGAGAATGCCCTTTATGAAAGAGAGCTGAGCACTGAGACCAGGAGTTCACTTGTGAGAGACAAATAGGAAGGAAAGCTGTAGGAGAGATAAAGAAAAAAAATGGAAGAGGATGGAGAAAGAATAATGCATAAAGAAAAAGATGTCCCCAGACAAAAGGGAGAAAGTATATCTCTACGACAGGGAGGCACATTGGTCCCTGGTTTTATTCATCTTTTATCACCCATGATAGGTGGGTGCCGAGAGAGCCTCAGATCGAAGGCCAAGTATGTGGAAATTGAGCATAACAGAAAGGCCGATTGCTTGTAGTGTAGGAATGCAAGGAAAACTGAAATAATTGGAGTGTACTAAGGACTGTTTGCCCCAAGCCCAGGAATAGCCAGAGGTTTAGTTCTCCCACCCCTGCCCCCAGGGCTGTTCTAACTGTATGTGCTCGTGAGGATTATTTTTTCCACGTTTCCTCAGGTGAGACCTCAGATGTCCACAAACATATACATACTGTTTTTCGATCCACTTCGATGATGGTGCTGTGACTTATCTATATAGGAACAGATGAAACGGGTCCTGGGACAAGTAATCTATGGCAAAAACAGGCTTTGAACCCAAGTCCTCTGACCCCAGATCTAGCACTGCTTCTATCAGCCAGAGTTTAGGAAGATCTTAGCATGTAGCCCTGAGCAGGAGAACATTGGTTTCCAAATTAGGTAAATAACCTGACTTCTAGTACTTAACCTTTGAGTGCAGGGGAAGGAATTCTAGATTTGGAATCAGAAGACCCCAGTTCAGATACTAGCTCTGCTAATTATTGCCTAGGTGACCTAGGTTAATGTCTTTGGGACTCAGTTTCCTTATCTGTAAAATGAGGAGGTTGGGCTAGATGACCTGTATAGGTCCTGCCAGTTCTAACTTTATAATCCTTGGAAAGAAATCTATCCTCTTGTTCTAAAGGGGCAAAGATAGATCCCAATCATTATCAAATTGATCCATCAATAGGGGGTTATTGATTGTCTGATATTAACCTGCACAGTGCCTATGACTGGGCTGGGTACCAAGGAAGTGGAGGACACCGTCTAGTTAGACTGAGCTCCATGTGAGTAGGGACTGGTTTTTTAATTTCTCTATATTCCCATCATTTAGTTCAGTGCCTGGCAGTCAGTCAGTCAGTGTGCATTTATTTAACATTTATTTGCCAGGTGCTGTGCCAAGCAATGGGGATAACCCAAAAGCTCAAAGCCAGTCTCTTCTTTCCAGGAGTTCACACACTAATGGGTGCTTAGGAGATGCTGACTGACTTGAAATCCTTGTTGACTCACCTTTAGGATTTTGAAAATCAGGTAGCCAAAGGGAAGACAAGGTAGTTTGGGTATTCATCTTCTTCCCTTCTCTTTCCATATTCCTAGTCTCTAATCCCAAGCTTCATACCCTGACTTCAGCCTCACACATGCCCCATACTGGAACTGAGAAGTTCAATGCTCAGTGACAAAAACATCCCTGAACAGGAGACAGTCTTTGGGGCTGCTTAGGGAAGCATCCCGGGAGTGCTTGGGACTAGCTCTAAGAGCCACAGGAGACTGGAGGTTTTTGTCATGTTATTTTTTTTTCAAGAGAAAATAATGATATCTTACCAGGTAAGTCCTTTTATCTGAACAATTAACCACATTCAAGATGGCACAAGGTACAAGAAGAGTGGAGGCCAGGAGCAAATTTTCAAAAGTAGCAAAAAGGATATTTTGGTGAATTCTTGTTGGACAAGTACAGAGGTTTAAAGTGAGTTTAGAAGAGGAGATAAAAATAAACTGGCTGGAATAGTTAAAAGGCAGTGTTGCTGGGTCAGCCAGTACAGCTATGAATTGGTCAGGGTAGATATTGTTTGGCTATTTAGAAGGGGCCGGACAATGTCCTGAATACCTTAGAACTAGAAGAGCCACAGTTTTCCCTTGGGCACTAGTTGATTGGGGGTTCTGAAAAAAACATTGAATAATTGTCTTAAGTGTATCTGCAACCATTTCATGAGAGATTGGTTCAAGAACTGGATGCAGGAAGGACTTTAATGTAGATTGGCCGAATTTCTGAATAGAAGGGGCTGATTCTTTTATCTCTGTGCCCCAGAAGGGGCTTTGTTAGACCACTGGGCCCAATTTAAATGAAATCTGACCAAAGGCTCTTAGTGGCGCCCTTCCCCGTGAGTGGGTGTGAGACCTCACAAATTCTCATCGCAAGCATTCATCTTTACCTGCTCTCTGTGATTTTCCAAAAGTTTCCAGACAGCCTGCCTGGGGAGAATGGCCCTTCTGCAAGAGAGTGTCTAGGGTTTCATTCTTTCTTGTGGTACTCTCTGAATGGTTAGGGTCTCACCTGTTCCCTCCCCAGAGGCACGATTTTTCAGGCTCCTCACTTTCCCAAACCCACTTTACTTTTGTTCATTGTGAGTGGTTCTTGGCACGGCCTCAGCTCTTTTCCACTCTTCTGGTGGCTGCAGTTACCAAACTGGGAAGTTGGACCAGAGGAGTAGAAAGGAGAAATGCCATGTCACGTGGGATTTCTCAGCTCACCACACCCCATTGCTGATTAGTAGATAATTCTCCCAAATTTGGGGTTAGATTCCTTGGGAAAGTACAATAGGGAATGACTTATTTCTTAGGGAAAGAGAATTTTACCTAAGCTTAGGATCTAAGGAAGAATTTAATTTATCTGTGGCTAGAGCTGATCCAGGGATATAGTAGGTTGGTCCATCTGCCCTTGACTACATGTCTGTTGTCAGACCCAGGCCTCTGGATTGGCAAAGTGTCTCAGGAAAATGACGGGTAATAATAATAGTAATATACAATAACATTTTTGTCAGAGAGGTTCCTAACCCTGTTTGTGTCATGGACCCCTCTGGTAGTCTGGTGAAGTCTATGGACCCCTTCCCAGAATAATATTTTAAAATGTATACATATATGCCTAGAGTTACAAAGAAACTAATCATACTGAAATATAATATCAATTTTTAAAAATTGGTTAAGAAGGTTAAGAACCCCTGATTTACATAGCATTTTAAGGCTTACATTATTACTATCATTATAAGGTTTACATTATCTCATTTGAGCCTCACAACAACCTGTAGAGGTGAATGTTAACTTCCCATTTTACAGATGAGGAAACTGGGGCCCAAAGAATGTAAGTGATCACCCTGGATCTTCTCACCAGAGACAGGATCTGAATGCAAGTCTTTGGGATCTGAAGGGACTTCTGCCATGTTACCTAGCTAGAGAAAAAGTGGTAGTGCTTTAAACAAAAAAAAATTAAGGCTCTCATATTACCATTACCATATCAGTATGGAATTGATCACCTGGGAAAAATGTCATCCTTTTGTTACATCTATCCCAACTCTGCCACCTAAAATTAAAATAAATAAATAAATAAATCTTAAAAACCTATGTGACCTTGAAAGTGACTTAACTTCTCTGGTCCTCAGTTTCTTCCTCCTTAAAATGACATTGGACTGGGTGGCCTCTGGGGTCCCTACCATCTCTAAATCAATGAGCCTGTGTTTTTCTCCTTGGCCACTGCTTTACCCTGACGTTCCCCTGACTCCTGACTCTTTCTCTGGTTATTCTCTGACTTCTGCTGATCAGAGCTGCCTCTGATGTTCATTTGTAACCAGATTTCACCCAGCTAAAAATGTTAGCAGAGTTTAGAGATTTCTCTATCCAATTCAATCTATACCTCACAAAGAGTGACCCTGACTGCATCTCATTCCACAGCAGCTCGCCAGCACAGTGCTGAACGGTGTTGAACTTCAAATCCAGTGGGACCTGGCTTTGGATCCTGTCTCTTATGAGCCACTTACTAGCTGTGTGTGGCTGGGAAATCGAATCTCTCTAGGCCTCAGTCTCCTTTCCTGTAAAATGAGCGTGTTGTACTTGACTTCAAAGGTCCCTTTCAGCTCTAAATCTCTGATCCTGTGGAAGTGGTCCCTGCTGCTGTTTTTAGGCTAACTCAATAAAGAAGGGGATATGGAGTGCCTTTGTGGCAAAAAACTGGAGATGGAGGGAGGACAGATTTGAGAGTGGGCATTCAAACTTGACTCCAGCTCATTCATTTGTACCTGTGGCTCAAGGCTCACCTCTTTAGGCTGGCCTCATGGGTATGTGGAATAGGTAGCTGTCCCACGTGATGATTAGCAGGATATCTGGAAGCCCTCCTGCCCAAATATAGCTCTTGGGCAGATCTGTCCCTGAAGTCTTTAAGTACAACCATAATTCATTTCCTTTGAGTTAAGCATTGCCCTCTCCCTGGGGTTATCTTCTGAAAATACAAATGCTGCGGTGAAAGACATAACAGTATTAAGTTCCTAATACGGAAGTGTAAATGCGCTTATCAAATGCACTTACTCGGTGACTTTGTTCCTTAGCAGGAGAGAGCAGTGCTGCCTGGGAGCTCAGGTTAGGGGTAGAGAGAAGAGGGAAAAAACCATTAGGAGTTCAGGGGCAGTAAATACAACTTTGCCAAAGACTGGCCTCGGGTTTAATGTTTTATCCTCGCTTGAACAGCTACCAGGCGGTGCAGTGGATAGATTTTAGGGCTTGGTGTTAGGAAGAGCCAAGTTCAAATCCTGCCACTGACACTGTGACCTTAGGCAAGTAATTTAACCTTGAGTTTCCACATCTGTAAAATGGGGGCACTATACTAGATGGCCATCGAGGTCCCTTCCAGCTTAGGAGCTATAATTCTAAGGCAATACTCCCTCCTGAGATGCTAAATTCCAGCAGTAGGTGAGCTCTTCAAGGACATGGATTGTTTTTCATTTTGTCGTTGTATTCCTACTGCGTAGTGTGTAGTTTCAGTTTGCACATATGATATCATAACTACCTGAGGGGTGTGTTATTATTATCACCCTCATTTTACAGTTAAGGAAACTGAGGCAAACAGGTTAAAGGTCACCTACTAGTAAGTGTCAGGCAGGATTTGAATGCAAGTCTTCCTGACTACCACATAACCCCGCTAGGGAAAAAGATGGTAGGGAGTAAAATCAGAGCTCAGTACACGGTTATAAATGAAGTCTTATTTGAGTGTCTTTAGTCAAGCAATCTACATTTCTTATCCCTAAATATAGCTATAAATTTGCTTGAAATACTCGAACTCTGTTAGATAAAAAAAAAACCCACATATAAAAATAATAGCTAGTATTTATATATTGCTGTAAGGTTTGTTGCAGTTATTTATGTATTTTATTTCATTTGATCCTCACAACCCTATGAGATAAATGCTTTTATTATCCTCATTTTATAGATGAAGAAACTCAGACTGAAAGCATTTAAGTGATTTCCCCAGACTCACACTGCTAATAAATACCTGAGGCTTGAACCCAGGTCCTCTGACCCTGGAGCCAGTGTTCTTTTCAGTGTACCATGAAGAGTAAACTTCAGAGGTAACTCAGAACCTTTTCTCAGGACACTAAAATCCCTGCAGAACAGCTCCCAATAATTGGTCTGCATTATAGTAACTTTAAGGTCCAGGCCAAACTGACCAGGGCTGTGCTTTGGGATAAAACTGCCTGATGCCCAGCCCAATACCCAATTCCATTTGCCTGTGCTGTGGGCTATAAGCTCTGTAAATGCCCAACCCCTGTTCCTTCCCTTCTGACTCCCCAAATACTTGTGCAGATCACAGGCAGATGGGTCATCAGCTGCCCTAACCTGACCAGCCGCCTGACATAGTTGACTTCTAACTATGTGGCAAAGGCAGGGATTCTGGCTCAGCCTGACCCAGAAATTTTCCTTTTTAATTAGTGTTGTTATAAACCATTAATTAAGCTTTACAGCAGCAGTTGTTTCATTTTGAAATGGAAGTCTCCAGTGGCTGGAGCAGTTGGGCTGTGTGCTGCCCTCACCAGCTTCAGTCTGGGATGACAGATTTTTGAGAGGCCTTTCTCTGATTTTAAAAGGTCTCATAGCAGAACAGTACATCTATTCTGTCTGCAGCCACTCAGATCTAAAGGATATGCAAGGAAGCTGGGAACTTGTGCCTCGCGGGCAAGATCTGGGGTTTTATTAGAAATGGGCAGCACCTAAGCACAAGCTAGTGGCTATAGTAAACACAGCCTTCCTGCTTGCTGGGACTGCTTCTGCTCATGCAGGATAATAAAATAATAGAGTGTAGAAGACAAGCATGGTTACTGTGGGCGAATAATGAATCACAGTGACCTCTGGTTCCTAGTTGGAGATCAGATAAGGGCTAGATTTGGAGTCAGGACCGTAGCTCATATCTGATTACCGTTGTTCTCACCTTGGGTAAATCTGGGCCTTAGTTTCCGTGTTTGTAAAATGAAGGGGTTGGAATTATGTGACCTCTAATAGACTCCCTTCTGGCACTGAATTTAAGATCATATGGCCCAAGTGAACAAATATTTTTTTTTAAACAACTGCAATGGGCCAAGGCCTGCGCTCAACAATGTACATACAGCTTATAAAGCTTGTCAAAGGGACTTGTTTGGGATGAAAAACCCCATCCTAAAATTAAGTAAAAACTCGGAGTTGTCTTAGGATAAAAACAGTTTATTCTCTTCCCCTGCAGAAGAGGGCGGTCTTCCCCATGACTCATCATGAAGAAGAGGTGTGTTACAAAAGACAGAACATGAATTTATAGCCTAACGCAGTCAAGCCCCCTTCCCCGACTATCTCCTCTCTTGTTGGCTGAGAGGCAGACTTGAGTCTCAGCATCAAAATCTTCCCCAATGGCAGTTCACAGGGAAGCCCACCACTATTTCCCAGTGGCTGGGAAATAGATTTACAAAGAACAAGGATGCTGATTGACAGCAGGGGAAAGGGGGGAAGGGTCCCAAAGCAAGGGAGGAGGAGTGAGCCTGGGCTGTCCCTGATTCCTACTGGCTGGGAAGAGGGGCCTACAAAGGCAGGAATCCAAAACTACCTGAGAAGTTTTCACTATCCCCAGACAAACTTAATGAAACAATTAGATAAAAATACAAGGAAGTGTATGGTTCTTAAGGGCACAGGTCAGGTAAGTGGTTAATATAACAGGAGTTCAGAAAAAGGAGGCTATTGAGGTAGAGGGGAAGAATCTGGCTGTGTAGGCAGACAGACAGAAATAAGAAAGGGCCATGCCCCCAAGGAGCTTAGAATTTCAGAGACGGAACAAATGACACAGTGGAAAGCACTGTGGAAAACCTGAGTTCAAATACTCCTTCACACACTTACTAGCTGGTACGATTCTGGAATAGCCTTTTAAGAGTAGGCCTGCACAACATATGGCTTTCAGGCTGCTTGCAGCTTACCAAAGGATTTCAGGTGGCCCTCAAAAAGGGGGATGTAGAGGATGTAAAAGAAAGGAAAGATGTAATGAGTGCTTTGTCCATGCCCTGTTTAATCTGCCTTCCACTAGTCACCGTTGTGGCCAGTGGGTTGCCCCTGGGCACTTGCTCCTGTTTGTCACATGCCACACAGCAACCAGCCATCACCAGTCTGCCTCTAGGTACCTTTCCTTGGAAAGTGAGCTGCTAAAAACCCATCTGCACCCTGAAGAGTTTAGCCTCTCTTAATTTTGGCCCCTGCCTACTGCCAGGTTCTACAGGTCTGTTTTAGAGGCATAACTACCTCTTTCATGATGGACACTGTGCCTCTCTTGAGGAAGCCTACAAATCTGTCTGCCTCAATTTTCTCATCTATAAAAATGGAGATCATAATAGCACCTCCCTTCCAGGCTCCCAGGACTATTTTGTGCATCAAATGAGTTCACATTGGTAAAGTGCTGTTAGCATTATTGTTGTTATACAGAGGAAAAGCACATGAAAAAAGACATACAGAAAAGTGCATAGCTAATTACAGCAGTCCAGAGTCAGATTTCTAGATGTCCTAATGCCAAGTCCTGTTCTTACCCAGACCTCAGAGCTGAAAGGATCTCAGAGTATGTCATTCAACTCATACCTAAAACTCAGTTCCTCTGTAACATCCTAGACAAGTGAGCTTGAAACCTCTGCTTGAAATGCCCACATAGTAAAGAAGCCACTGTTAGCCACTCTGCTCTGAGATCCCGCTCATTGTGAGGGAGCCTGTCCTGATATTGAGTAGAAATCTGCGTCTCTGTCTTTTCTACACGCTATTTCTAGTCATACCCTCTGGGTTCAATTAGAGCAAGTCTAATCCCTTTTTCACAAGATAGCCCTTCAAATATCAGAAAGCAACTTTCATGTTCCCCCAAAGACTTTTCTTCTTCTGGCTAAATATGCATAATTTCTTCAGCAAAGTTTCCTATACTGTGGACTGGGGATGAGAGTAGAGCAGAGGGAAGGAAATAAGCATTTATATAATACCTATGTGCTAGGCCTTGTGCTAAGTACTTTACAAATAATATTTCATTTGATCCTCATGACAACTCTGTGAGGTAGTAGTTATTATCCTCATTTTACAGTTGAGGAAACTGAGGCACAAACAGGTTAAGTGACTTGCCCGGGGTCATCCAGCTAGTAAATGTCTGAGGCTGAATTTGAACTCAGGTCTTCCAGGTCCAGCACTTTCTCTGTCTACTGTGCCATATAGCTCTAAGCCCCTAACCATACTGATTGCCCTTATCTGAACATTGTTTAGTTTATAAAGGTGTTATTTTGTTGGTCCAGTCCTCTAAAGTAGCATATGGTAGATAAAGGACCTGCCTTGGAGTAAGAAAGACCTGAATGCAAGTTGTGCCATTGCTACTTGCTATCTGAGATCCTGGGCAAGTCATTCACAACTTTACAGGGTCTCTCAGTCAGTCCTTTTCAGTCTATAAATAGGTTGTTGATCTGTATCATTGGAGGGCATTTCTTTTTTTTTTTTTTTTTGCTTTTTTTTTTGGAGTGGGGAAGGTAGGACAATTGGGGTTAAGTGACTTGCCTACAGTCACACGGCTGGTTTTTGTGTTAAGTATCTGAGGACGGATTTGAACTCAGGTCCTCCTGACTCCAGGGCTGGTGCTCTATTCACTGTGCCACCTAGCCACCTCAGGAAGGCATTTCTCTTTGATGAAATCACTGGCCTGGATAATCCCTAACTCCTCCTCAGAAGTCTGCCAGTAGAACTGAACATGGTATTCCAGGTGTGGTTTGATTAGGGCAAAGTTTAGATTCTAAACTTTAGAGGGAGAGCCACCCCCCTCCTACTAGACGGACACTGTGCTTCTCTTGTTGGAGCCTATTTTTAAAATAACCTCCATCTACTACACTACTCTGTGTCTAATTTGAAAGAGAATCATTAATGACTTACTCCTCAAATCTAGTCATTCAACCAGTTCTGAGTCATTGTGCCTATAATCACCTACTCTATATCGATCCATTTTGTCCACAAAGAAAGCATGAGAGCTCTTGTGAAATGCTTTGCTGAAATCTTAGGAAACCCAATCATCCACATTCCCAGATCTACCAGTCTAGTGACCCTGTTTTAAAGAGGCTATGAGGCTAGTCTGGCACCTGTTTTTTTGATGGATCCATCTTAGTGAACACTACTGCCCTTTTTGGATGTTCACAAACCATTCATTCACTACCATCTTCCAAAATTTTGCTAGAAATAGAAGCCAAGCTCTCAAACTATTGTTTATAGATTCTTTTCATTTGTTCAGTCACTTTTCAGTCCTTTCTGACTCTGTGACCCCATTTGGGGTTTTCATGGTGAAGAAACTGGAGTGGTTTGCCATTTCCTTCTTCAGCTCATTTTACAGAAGAGGAAACTGAGGCAAAGAGGGTTAAAGTGACTTGCCAAGATTACATAAGCAGTAAGTGTCTGAGGCCAGATTTGAACTCTGGAAGATAAGTCTTCCTGACTCCAGGCCCAGTGCTCTTTCCACTATGTCACCTACTTTCTTACTAAAAAAACAAAAAAATACGACCCCAACACATCTACCCTTCTCTGGTCTTGCAGCATCTTTCCCATTCTCCACACTATCATTCAAGGTTGGGGCAACGAGGTATCTCAGTGAATAGAGTACTGGGCCTAGATTCATCTTCTGGAGTTCAAATCCGGCATCAGACACTGACTAGCTGGGTGACCCTGGGCAAGTCTCTTAACCCTGTTTGCCTCAGTTTCTTCATCTGTAAAAAATGACCCGGAGAAGGAAATGATAAACCATTCTACTGTCTTTGCCAAGAAAACCTCAAATGGGGTCACAAAGAGTCAGACATGACTGAAAATGACTGAACAACAAATAATTAAGGTGGTGGTGATGGTGGCCCTGCAGTCACATCAGTTAGTCTTTTCAGTACACAGGATTAGATCCATTCAAGACTAATGGCTTGGAACTCATAGGAGGAAGAAGCCAACTAGTCTCTTCCTATCTCCTTACTTATTTTGTGTTTCAGTTCCTCATTGACTGTTTTGTTCTGTCTTTTCCAATTCATAGATCATTCTTCTTGGCAGACAGAAAAGAAACCAAAAACAAGTTGAATAGTTGAGCTTGCTTTCTGTAAACCTTTATCCTAACCCTACCCACTCTTCTCCAACATAGAAAGCCTACAATGCTTCACAGTTCTGCACACAAGTTCTGCACACAAGACAATCAATAGATGTTAACTGATTTTTTTAAAGCAAACTGGAAAGTATTTTTCAAATTGCATTCCAAAAGTAAATTTTCTACTTTCTTCTTTCTATACCATCTTAAATATATGCAACACCACTCCTACCCTGTAAGTCAATAGTAAAAGCCTTTCCCCACCCCCAAATACAATATAAACTCTAGTTCAGAGATTCCCAAATTTATTTGGCCTACTGCCCCCTTTAAAAAAAATTACTCAGTGCCCCCTGGAAACCTATTTTCTTTAACCCTTTAACTTTTTTTTAAAAATTGCATCATTTCAAAAAAAAGTAAATTAAAAAAATGACATGTTAAATTTAATAATTTATTATAAATTTATGGGTTTTTTCCTGCATTGACATTTTATGATGCAATATTGCATCATTACGTGCATATTCCTGCCAATGCATGCTGGACTTCCTGACAGTGTGCAATACTCTTGCCTGTCAATGCTTGCTTGTTAAGAACTGTGGGTGGACTTGACTATTGATTGGTTGTAACTTGTATTTTGTGTGTTTATTTGGAGAATAACATAATTGCTATGACTCTAATTGTTATACAACAGATAAACATGTACAAATGGTTTTTCAGAATTTTATCTATTCTTATGCTTCTACTGCCCCCTTATTTTTATTCAGTGTCCCCCAGTTGTACTCAAGGCTACTACTAACCTCCTCCCCATTGGTCCAGGGCCCCCCAGGGGGCGATATTGCCCACTTTGGGAACCTATGGGTTCAATACAGGGTATCCCAAAAGTCTTAGTGCAGGTTTACATGCTTTTATTGAATTACCTTGGGGCAGGGACTGTTTTTTTCATTTGTTCATTTTTCTTTTGTTTTTTTTTTCTTTGTTTCCTTGTGTCTAGTATAGTGTTTTGCATATATCAGGTGCTTAATAAATGCTCATTGAGTTACTGGATTAGTGTCTAGAATGAAGGAAGTGGTTGAAACTTCTTCCCCTGTCCCCCCCAAACTTTGTCCTAGTCAATCTACCTGGGGAGTACTGTATTCTGTCCCAAACACTATGTATTTAGGAAAGACATTGACAAACTTAATCAATATAACATCCCTGACCTGAGAAGAAGCCCTCAACTTGGAATAGAGATTTAGGTTCAAGCCCAACCTTAGATATTTCTGATCCTAGGTAAGTCATTTAACCTCTAAAATAGTCATTCAAATTCCTAGGACTTATCTATCAAAAGTTCCCTACACAGATGAAATCTTAGATCTTTGAGGATAAGTTGGAGGCTCTGGAAACCCCCTTGAACTCTCCTTGAATCTTCCCACTTGATCTGGTGTTCCCTGAAACTATAACCCCCTCAAGTGGCCTTTCATTATCACCATGCCTAATACTCTATTACCCTTAGCCTAGCCCAGGCCTTCATGGTCTGTTACTTCTGGATTTCCTCTGGTTTCTTCTCACCCTTGATCCTATCTAAACTTCATTCTCTTGGTTCCTGGCCTCCAACCTCTAGTCACCCCCAGCCTACTGGCCATTCTCATCAAGATCCTCATTAGACCCCTCCTCCACTCACCCCAGACTACTTGGCCAATCCTAGATCCTTCCCACAGTCTTTCTGTATATAAGATCCATCTCAGGCTCCATGAAGGTGCCTAGATTCAATCTTGTCAATTCAAGCCTCACAAATGCTCAGATTCCTTAAGAGTCTGGCCAATATGGCGTATTTGTTTTAATAAACTTTGTCTTTGGCTGAAAGAGGGTTTGGATTGAATTCATTCAGGTGGAACTTGTTGCTTTTTGGGGGTTCCAGCACCCCTAAATCTCAACAGCAGGACTATAGTAGAATGGTTGAAGGACATTGTATTGTTTAACATTTTTTTAAAAACTAACAATGGAAACATTTTTGTCATGCTAATCAAATTTGAAAGTGATAATTCTGAAAAGATGTAATTAAGACAGAAATAACAAGCCAAATCCAGGAAGTTGAAATTTTATAAAGACAGGAATACTGTTCATATCAAATGTAATAGTCTCTTTTCTGTCAAGAAGACACCATCTTCTCAGTAGAGATAAGTCTGCAGAAGTCCTATAAAATATGGGTGGTGATATACCATTGTATTGTTGCCCTGGTAAATCTTGGAATACCATATTCAGTTCATTGAGGGCGTGGGGAGGTAGAAGGTAAGGTTGGGACATTTTTAGGAACAATATTGATAAACTGGAGTGTCCAGAGGAGAGTAACCAAGACACAATATTGGAGACTATTTCACATTAAGACTGGTTAATTGAGATCTTTAGCTTGGAGACTTAGGGAGGAAGACAGGACAGATATCTTAAAATATCTAAAGGACCATCTGATATGCAGAAGAGAATCAATTTCTTCTTGTCCTCAGAGGGCAGAAGGAGGAGTGCTATGGATGAGTAGCAAAGAGGCATATTGGTACTCAGAATAAGAAAAAGTTTCCCAACAATTAGAGATGTCAAAAAGGGATATGGTTTTCCATGGGAAATAGTAGGTTGGCCCTCAATAGGCATTTTTGGGCAAAAGCTGGATGCCCACTCGCTGGGAATGTTTTTATATGGAGGGAAATCAGACATGAGCTGTGTTACACCCATCTCTGAGGCTGGTTCTAAGTTCTGAGATCCTCTAAGAATTGCAAAGTTCATCATCATCATTCTTACGTTTGAGATGGGATTTGAGAAGTCTTTTCTAGAGGCAGGAAGACCTGAGTTTGAATTTTGCCTTAGACACTTATTTAGCTGTATGACCCTGGATAAGTCATTTACCCCCTGGTGACCCCAGTTTCTTCATCTAAAAAATGGGGATATAATATCACCTATGTCACAGGACTGTTATGAGCAGTCAATTAGATGAACTTTGTACACTTTAAAGCACTATAAAAATGCTTGCTCTTAGCTCCACCTAATTGTGTTTATCAGCTAAACTATATAGCTAGAGGGATATTTTCTTTTTTTCTTGTGTGTGTGTGTGTGTGTGTGTGTGTGTGTGTGTGTTTTTGGAAGAGGGAAGGCAAGACAATTAGGGTTAAGTGACTTGCCAAGGTCACACAGCTAGTAAGTGTTGTCTCAGGTTGGATTTGAACTCGGATCATCCTGACTCCAGGACTGGTGCTCTATTCACTGTGCCATGTAGCTGCCCTCCCCTCCAAAAAAAACCAGGATTATTTTTTTGAGGGGAAGAGGGACGTTTTCTAATGCTTTACTGAGATCCAGGTGTAACATATCTGTGACATCAGCTTAAAAATTCTTACAGCTGACATTTACATAGATAGGTTTTCAAAGTGCTTTGCCTCTTTTATTACTCACGACAAACCCATGAGGCATGTGCTTCATGCAGGGGTGTTGTGAGGTACAAATGAAATGATGGATATAACAATTAATAATAACTAACATTTATATAACACCTACTATGTATGGGTCAGGCTTCGTGCTGATAAGCACTTTACAAATCTGTCATCTGAATGTGGGTACTACTATTATTTCCTTTTACTGAACTGAGGCAAACAAGGTCAACAAACAAGACCAGGCACTCTGTAAACATTACAACTCTATAGAAATCCTAGTTATTCTCATTTGTGTTCATATAAGTATTAATTAGGCTCCCAGACTTCATTCCATTCCTGGAGGCTTCTACTGCTCCCCAGCTGAGCTCTAGCAGTTGAGGGGGGTGCTGGGAAATGGTTAACCATCAGGCTGGGGGTGGGGAAAGAAGGCGGCTGGAAGGCCATGTAGGCAAACAAACTTTTAAGTTCAATCTGCATTATTAATACTCTTTCTGTCTAGATCGCCCACAAAACTATAAATCTCTATGGGGACCGCAGATTACTAAGGTGTGTGTAAATGCTCTCACTGAAAATTTAACTCTCAATTCTGGCTCTAAAGCAGGTCAGAGCAGGCCTAGCACACTCTTTGCTATAAGTATTATTGTTGTGCTTGGGGTTAGGGGTGCTCGAGACCCCAAAATACCAACACACCGGATCCTGCCAAATGAATTCGACTCAAGTCTTCTCTCAGCCAAAGAAAAGTAAAGTTTATTAAAAGTTCGCCATATTGGATAGACTCTTAAGAAGCCTATGTATTTGTAAGGCTCGTATTGGAAAATTCTATGGTGCTCTCACACACGGGGGTAAGAAGGGGTCTTATATACAGAAAGGTTGTGGGAGGAATCTAGGGGTGGTCTGGAGGAGGAGTTTGGGGAGGGCCTCCAGGAGGAGTCAGATGAGGTCAGTCTCCAGTAATGAGTGAGTAAGGTGGGAAGTTGCCGGAGGCTACCTGGAGCTGACAGACAATGGTGGGCTAGGCCAGTTCAAGGGTGGGAAATTGCTGGACAAAAGAGGGCTAAAGACTTGGGCAGAGCTACAATTTAAGGCCCAAGGCCTCAGGCAAATGCCTTCCAGTGGGAAGATTCAAGGAGAGCTCAAGCCCAGAGCCTGCACCTCATCGTTATCGCTATTTTAAAGTTTAGGACTCAGATTAAGTCCATGGCATGTAGCATGTCAGAAGTGCCGCCCAAATGCAGGGCTCTCCTGATTCTGGGCCCGGAGCTCTTATTGTTTATGATTCAGGCTCTCCCATCTGCTCTACCACTGCTGTGAGTCTACCAAAAAAAAGAGACTCAACTTAGTCCGGCACGCCCAGTTTTCATGACGCCACGCCACGCTGGCTCTCGGTAATTGCCATTTCCCTTTCTACATGTTTGAAAAAAACCCCATCTTTTTAATAATACTTTCTAGAATTTTGCCAGGACTTGAAATCAAGCTCAACAGCTTGAAAATCCAGGCATCTGCTTTTTAAAGTTAAACCTAGGTAGCTTGAAGCTCACTGGGCTATTGAGTCAAGAAGACCTTGGTTCAAATCCAGTATCAGACACTATTTGACTGGGCAAATCACTCAACTTCTACCTCATTTTTCTCAGTTGTAAAATGGGGATAATAATAGCACCTCCCAGAGTTGTTTTGAGGATCAAATGATATATTTATAAAGCTCAGTGCCTGGCACATAGCAGGCTTAATAAATACTTGTTCCCTTCTCCTTCCTTTTCTGTTCTTTCTTCTATTTTCTTTTTACTATAAACTTACCATGAACATTTCAATTAAAATTAATTTCTGTCATATAATTTTTAATGTATATTAAATTAAACACAATAGTAACAAAACTATTCTGCTTATGCATCCCTTTCTGTACATCCTTCTGCTCTTCTTCATTTACCTTGAGTTTCAGCTCCCTGTTAACCTTTTTTGTTTGTTCAAGGATCATTTGGCTTGGTAGATGAAATATCCTCCGTTGTCATTGTTCCATCTGCCATAAGCACCAGGCCCAACTTTTCCTTCATTGATGTTCCTTTTGACCCACGCATAGCTTTCTTTAAAAGCTATTTTGTTTGTCTCTGGCTCCCTTCACCAGCATCATCTCAGTCTAATCTTTAGGACTTCTGACACTATTTCAAGAAATCCATGCCTCTTTAGCATTCATCATCCGTTATCCATCCTTTTGTTCCCATCTTCTACACATGCAGGTCTTCTTAAAATCTAAGTCAGTCAGTGAGTTTCTTGTGTATCCACAATGGCCACTTTGGAATCCACTTTGTGTATTGTGTGTCCACAATCCACTTTGGAAAGATCCTCTTTCATTTCCAGCTGAAATCATTTGTGTTTGTATTGTTAGATTTCACTCTTCAGAATTTCCCATTCCTCCTGGGCTGACTTCTGACACTTATCTCTGGGCTCTTTAAAATTCCCTTTCTGAAAATGTAGACTGTGTATTGGACAATGAATGTCTGGGTTTCCTCTCCTTCTCTGTCTTGGATTCTAAGATGGAATGGTCATTTCTTCCCTTTTCTTTGACAACTCCCACCCCATGGTACTTACATACCAGCAGTTTTGAGGGCATATAACAAAATACTCCAAATCAACAGCCGACACTGGATGTTGATACAGAGACTCTAAGGCCAAAACTTGGCTGTCTCTACTTGGATAAACTTGAGCAAGTAGTTTAAGATCTTTGGGCTTTAGTGCCTTTTTTTTTTAAATGAGGGGGTTTGAACTAGATGGTCTCAGAGGCTCCTTACACATCTGTGACCTCATGGCATTATTTGATGCTTGGAATTGTCGTTCCATGATAAACCAAGCAAGAATTTATTAAGCACCTACTGCGTGCTAGGTATTGTAACTAAGAGGTAGAGATTCAAAGACACAATGAAAGAAGTCTTACAAAGAACCTATATTGTAATAGAGGGGAAATAAACGTTCATACACAAATATGTATATATAGAATAAAGTAAATACAAGGTAGTTTGAGAGGCAGAGTACTAGTCATTGAAAAGATCAGGAAAAGCTTCATAAGAAGACACATATCTGGGCTGTGTCTTAAAAGAAGAGAGAGAATCTATGAGGAGGGAATGCATTCCAGGCATGGGAGATGGCCAATGCTGAGGCACAGAAAAGGGGTATCATTGCAAGGACCAGAGAGAAGGCCAGTTTGGCTGGATAATAGAGTGAAGGAGAAAGGAATGATTTCCAGTGAGGCTGGAAGGACAGGCTGCAGTTGGGTTATGAAGGGCTTTAAAAACTAAACAGAAAAGTTAGTCACTGGAGGTGATTGAATAGGGGAGTATCATGTTCAGATCTGAGCTCAAGGAAAATCATTTTGGTAGCATCATGTAGGATGAACTGAAGCAGGGGAGAGATGGGAAGCAAGGAGACTGATTAGGACACCATTGCAATAATCTAGGTAAGAGGTGATGAAGGCCCAAACCAAGATGGTAGCTATGAGAACAGAGAAAAGGGATTATATGTGAGAAATGTTATGAAGGTAGACATGGCAAGGCTCAGCAACTGAAGACATATGGGATCAGGTAAAGTGAAGAGATGAGTATAATGCCAAGGTTACATCCTGGAAGATGAGAGGAGGATGGTAGAAGATGAGAAAGAAGGGGGAGGGAAGAGAAAGGGAGGGGAGGAAGGAGGGGAGGATAGAGGGACACAAGGAGGAACAGAAAAGGAATGGGGAGATAATAAAAAACTGAACTTTGGTGAACACCTACAGATGAGGAATTATTGGAGAGGCTTAAAAGAGTCAAATTAATTGTAATTCATTTTATTTTTAGAAAGGATGCTATACACACACACACATACACACACACACACATATAACACTTTAAGAGGAGTGGGGAATGTCATGAAATCAAGAAAGTTATCCTAAGGTAATACAACCCCACAAAAGCTTCAGCTCATTGACTAAAGTATGCTGGAGATGCTGACATGAACAATGACTGGAGTCAGGTGGGGCTACTCAGGGAAGACTTCATGGAGGAGGAGGCCTAGAATAGAACAGAGCTCTTGGGCATTAGTAATGACAAATGAAAAAAAGGAAAAGCCTGAAGTCCTGGGCTCCTGCATCCAACCCTCAGATGACCTCTTCCCTTCAGAGGAAGGAAGGAGGAAAGGAGTGTCATTGAAACCCAATAGGATGAAAGTGACTGACTCAGTGTGCAGAATGGAACAGACATTTTTGGACATTGGTCTCCTGTGGGAATTCCTTCTGTTTTATTATGCATATTTGTCAAAGAGTTTTATCATGTTTTTTTTTCTCAATGAGGAAGAGGTGGAGAGGGAAAGAAAATAAATGCTTGTTAGTTGGAAAAAATTCATTGAAAAATGACTGAAGGGGGTTCGTTAATTTTTTTTTGAGGGGGAAGGCAGGGCAATTGGGGTTAAGCGACTTGCTCAAGGTCACACAACCAGTAAGTTGTCAAATGTCTGAGGCCGGATTTGAACTCGGGTCCTCCTGACTCCAGGACTTGTGCTCTATTCACTATGCTATCTAGCTGCTCCAAAGGGGGTTCATTTAAAGTCATTTCACACAGGCCATCCTGCTGCTCTCCATAGGTCTTCAGGACTAATAATTTCTTGACTTCACTTGGTGACATGACCCAGTGGCTAACATCTTATTGTTGGGAAGTTCTAATTATCAGAGTACTTCCTGCTATACCTCCAGTCATCACCCTCATCTGTGAATAGGAACTAAACAATCACAATTCACTGGGTGAGGTAAAAGGTGAGTAAGACTCATGGACTCCACCCTTTAAATACTGCCAACCAGTTAAAGAAGTAGTAACAGCAATATTATTAACAACGATAATACGACACCTTTTATGTAAAGATGACACAATTTACTTAGTCACCATCAGTATAACACTTGGTATAGTTTTTCCAGTAATGAGGATGGATTTAAACTGAGTCATCTATGCTCACTGGATTTCCCTTGTTGGACCAATGTCAAAGCCTTTGTGAGACAGCTGTCTGGGATCTGGGATACAAACTGAGACTACAGAACAATACAAAGTTAATTGGTCTATGTGGGAATCAAACATCTCACCTTAGCTTAATTGACAGTATAATCTCCCAGTCTACCAGGCCAATATACTTGTAGTCACAAGGAGACATACATGGAAAGATATTCTAGAGGCAACTGAAAATACAGGGGACAAAAGGGAGGACTGGAAGGCAAGTGAGATATCTCAGAGAAGCAAATTAAAGAGTCATTGGCAGAAAGAATGCTAATTGGAGCTTTGAGACCAGATGAGTTTTTGAGGAAGAATGCAGAGAGAGAAGAGCTCAAAGAAGAGGACTTGAGATTTGAGAAACGTTCACAGGAGACTCTATAGAGTAAGCAAAAAAAGGAAGTCAGTGAAATAGGAAGAGAACCGTGACAAACTTATTATCATGGGCTCTAAAGAAAGAGCTTCAAGTAAGAAGAAGTCATAGCCTTAGTATCCCTGATTCCACTCTTTCTCTCCTCTCCAGCCTGCCCTCTATAGAGCCCCGAAAATAATCTTCCTACAACAGGTCTTTCCTCTTCTACTCAAAAAAACCTTTAATGGATCCCTAGGATAAATTACAGACTTCTCAGTCTGGCATTTAAAGTTAAAATTAAAATCCTCAACAACATTAAGGTCCTCAATAACCTGCCTGTTTTCCAGGAAAGGTGTAATGCCATGCAGAAGGAGCTTTCCAGAAGAATGCAACCATGAACAGCTTTTAAGGTTCTGATTACACAGTATAGCAAACACTCTATTCCATAACAAATCAGAGCAAAACATTCACAGAAAATCAAGATACAGCATTCACAACATTACAACTTATCACAGAAAGTCAAAATACAGCATTCACAATGACTTATCACTAAAATGGCCACATAGTTTTCACCAAAGTGGTCACATTAGTTTTCCACAAAGTACAATCATGTAGTCGATCACAAAATCCTTAATTCAATCACAAAGTACAAAAGTCAAAGTTCTCCACCCCTAGGTCACAGTAAATCATAATCTTCTCACTCAGTGCACAGTATCCAAGTAAAGTCTTCTTTCAGCTTGACTCAAGGCTGGCCCTCAGCTTCCATGGTTTCTCTTCCATGGTCCCAGCTCCAACTGTCACCAGGGTTCAAAGGCAGGTAGCTCCCAGCTCCTTCTCCAGTTCTTGGTCCATTTCCTGTTCCATATTGAAGTTCCCAGCATCCAGTCTGCTTCAAGTCCTTCGCAGTTCCTGTTTCTGGGAAGACAAGGCTTGACACGATAATATTCATACACATTGCTGGCACCATCATCAATTCACTATCTGCCTGTGAAGTCAACTCAGACCCACCAACAAGGTCTGAGAACTCAACACAAATCATCAACATAGAAATCAACACAGACTCACAAACAAGGTCCGAGAGGTCAGCCCAAATCATCAGTAAAGTCCCAGGCCCTCCAAAACCCTCTTCCAGGACTTTGGTAAACATACAACCATAAAATCCTCTTTCAGGGCTTCTGTACAAAGTATTACAAGCAAACATCAACACAGACAGAGCAGACAGAGTGTTAGGATACTATAAGTTTTCTCCTTCTTGACTCTGCCACCACAAGAGTCCTCTTCTCCATACTTGCTGTCTCTAGCCCTGGGGCTCTCCTTATATAGTCATTAGCTCCTCCCCAGGAGTTCATAAGTTCTAGGATTCACAAGTTGTGGGGTTCACATGTTCTGTTTCTTAACAGACTTGATACAAGGTTCAAAAGAAGCTTGAACTGAAACAAGGTGTTAATTCAATAGCTGAAACAAGGTGTGAAGTACTTTTGTGCTTGTCATTACAAAAGGTCAATGCCATGAAAACCCAGAGAGGAGAGAATACTCTGGAGGAACAGGTGATGCTACCAAGAAGGATGAGAGTTGAGAAACAACCATTATATTTAGCAAGTAAGGCATAGCTGGAGGTATGGGGCCTGATGTACCTTGCTTGTCCTGGAGAAAGCAGAGGGATGGAGACAGTGGAAAAGATGGAAGAGTTACTGTCTTCAGAGAGCAACCCAATGCTGGTGGTGGTCCTGGGGTGGGGCCACACTAAATCAGAACTGGGACAGTGCCTCTCAGTAAGTAGTGTTGGAGGTGGCACAGAAACCTGGCAAGTGCCCTAGCCTTGACAATTCTAGAAATCCAGGCATTGTAGGAATTTCTCTGGCCTGCTTTGTAGAGATGATCCCACCTTGATCCCTGATGCTGAATATTTCTGGTCTCACCTCCAATGCATCTGCCCTACTCTGGATTCTTAGGATCAGCAACTTGTCTAGTGTTAGCCCAGGCTGGGAAATGCTCTGTCTTTTCAGTTTAGGTGGTTAAATTCTGTTTGAGTGCCTATACTTCTCCACAGTTATCTAGCACCAATTGCTCTGCAGACTAAAATCTGCCCTAGGACTGTCATTCTGAAACTCAGAACTTTTCCCTCTTGAATTGGAAGATTTTTTCCATCTAAGCAGAGAGTGTTTCAGGATTTCCCACAGTTGTTATACCCTAATAGGTTTGGGGGCAGGAGTGGTAAAAGCCAGAAAAAATAGGAAACCTCCAATATTTGCTTGGCTGACTCTGCGGATTAAGAAAAATGGGGTTTTCTGAATATCCAATTTTACCACTGCATTATAAATCCCTAACCAAGGGGATGAAGACATAAGTCAAACTGTACCATTTATCCTGCCTCCCATCTGCCACCACCACGGACACCACCACCACCCTCTCTCTCCAACACAATATGTGAATTCAACCACATTAGAATAACACTCCCAAATGAGAGCTCACATTTCACGTAGCACAAAACACTTTTCTCATAAGAATCCCAGGATGCAGGTAGTGTAAAATGCCCATTTTACAGATGAAGGAATAGAGGCTCACAGAAAGGAATGTCACAGGTTGCTGGGTAACAGGTCACCTAGTAAATAAACAGGACAGAGCTGGGATTTAGACCCAGGTCTTCTGAGTAGATATGCATACTTTCTAATGTATGGGGTAGAGCAGGGATGGAGCCTACTTTACAGAAGGTAAGCATGCCACTAAATTCACTTGGGGAGAAGAAAATGTAGCAGTATGGGCTGGTGTATGTATCAAGGGTCTGGGACTGTAACCAGTGATTTCCCCATTAAGGATGTATTATAGGCTCACAAATGTAGAGCTGGAAGGAACCATGGAGGTCATGTAGTCTAACCCTCTGATTTTACAGATGGGGAAATCAAGACTGAGAAGTTATGTGACTTGTTCAAGCTGACATGGCTAATAAATGATAGGGGCAAGATCTGAACCCAAACCATCTACCTTCAAATCCACCATTCTTTAAACAGTACCATAGTAGGCATCGTAGCAGTTGGAAGATTTAAATCCAGGCCCACTGTCTCCAAATCTGGCACTCTTTACAAAGCTTGCACTTGTCTCCCCTGTTATAGATTGTAAACTTCTTGAGGGTAGAGACTTTTTTTGCCTCTTTTTGTATTCCCAGCACTTAGTACAGTTCCTGGCACATAGTAGGTGTTTAATAAATGTATATTAAAACGAACTGGATTGACTTTGGTCTGAAACCTGGTGCAGGGGGAGGAGGGTTGGGGAGGGTTGGGGTGATTGCAAAAGAAAGCAAACACATCTACAAGCAAACTCAAGATCCTGAGAGTCCCTCGCTTGGCCTCTTAGGAGTTTGTCTGTGGCTGGTTTGGAGGCTTGAATAGCATCCACTGGGGATGGCTTTGGGCACACTGCCCCATTAGTAAACATTACAATCTTGCTTCGTGTCCTAGCATGTTGGAGAACTGGGCTGTGCTTTGCTAAGGGGTGGGGTCCCTGCAATGGGCCAAAGCGAACAGATCTGTCTCTTTTGATTAATACTTAGTCTTATCTCTAAAAGTGATATCAACACATCTCTGGACTATTTTCCTTCATTAACAAGGTAGACAGACCAGTTTAATTTAAGAAGGCCTCAATGCTGAGAAGATACTGAGTCCTAAGATGAGGGTACATTTTGTAGGAAGCATCGGATTCACTTTAATGTTCGTTTACTTCACCAGAGGGTGGCCCTCAACCAGAAGCCAAAAGACCTGTTGTTCAGGCCTAGCCCCACAGGGCTGCCGTGCCTGGGTTTCCCCACTTTGAAAATGAAATAATGTAGCTAGGCCCCTCCCAAGGGTGTTGGGGAATGAGCTCATATCTGCAGAGTACTTTAGCTTCAAGGGACTAGAGAGATGTCAAGTTTATTGTGAATGTGATGAATTAGATGAGTAAAAATAAAAATCAATTCCCCCAGCAAATTTTCTCCAATCCCCACCTGTCTCCATTTTCCAAATCCTGAACTATCCCAGAGGAAACCTGGGAGAAAACTTAGTGCCAACAAATAGAGAGATGTGGGACTCTTGGTTTCAGTGCTATGCTTAGGTCCCTCCCAACCTGAGCTGGTAGAGCTGTTATAAATGTGTCTTTCCTTGTCACCTCCAGCTACTTAGAACCCTGCTCCAGGGGTGGGGGCACTTAAGGTAGAGAGTGTGACAAAAAATTGGGAATCAGAGGACATGAGTTTGAATAATGGTTTTGCTACTTGTTGCTTATTACTTAGAAGAGAAGCAGTGTAGTATAGTGAAAAAAATGGTCTCGGATTTCAAATCTAGGTAATGTTTGCTTCCAAGGACAGGACACTTAACCTCTATTTCCTCATCTGTGAAATAGTACTTGCCCCCCAGAATTGTGGTGAAAACCAAAAGAGATAAAGATGTAAAACATATCCCTATGTAAACATCCATGTGACCTAGGATAAGTCACTTAGCTTTAGTTCTTTCATCTGTAAAATGAGGAGGCTGGGTCAGATGGTCTCTGAGGTAACTTTCCAGCTCTAGATCTCTAAGGTTCCCAAAGCCTATACCCTCAATTTAGAATCATGGGACCATTGATCTGAGGTGAACCTTCTAATTTTATAGATGAGGAGACTGAGACTCAGAGAGATTATATGATTTGCCCACGGTCACATAGGTAGTAAGCATCAAAGGAGACATTTGAACACAGGTCCGATGGTTCAAGAGCCAGTGGCTCTTTCCACAGCACCGTAGCGTCTTTTTAAAAAGATTTTCCTTAAAAGATCTCTTACTTTAAAAGATCCCAGTTCCCACTGGATCCCCTCAACTTTCTTCTTCTCTTTTTTCTCCTTCCTCTTATTTCTCTCTCCTGTCTGTTTCTCCTTTCTTTCTCTCTTTCTTCTCCTTCTCTCCATCTTTCTGTCTGTCTCTCTCCCTTCTCTCTCAGCTTCTTTCCCTTTCTTTCCCTTCTCTTTCTCCTCTGTTTCTCTGTCTTTCCTCTCTGTGTCTCTTCTTCGAATCCCTCCCTTTCTCCTCTTTCCTCTTCCTCCTTTTAATTTGTACAAAGTTCCTTCCATGCCCTACCAATTCTGGGTCTACGGTCCCATAAACTGCCTCTCCATACCCACACCCAACCATGCCTTCCACCAAGGTGCAGGTGAAATTAGCCCACAGAGGCTCTCGTTAAGGACAGGGGACCAGGGGAATCTTTCGGACATCTGCCCGGGAAGCAGCTGCCATCTGCAGGCCGAAAAGGAAGTTTTACTAGGCAGGTTCCTGGGAGTCGGCTTCAGACTAAACAAACGGAGAAGAGGAGACTGTATCAAGAGAAAGAAAAGACAGAGGACGCAAACAGCCATAAGGAGGTTTCCTTCGCTCTCTGCCCCTGTCCGGGCTTGGGCTGGGAGGCGCATCCTGACGCTCTCTGGGGTTTAGAGGTGGGGCTCCTGGTACAGAGTGGTGAGACGAGCAGGTGACTTCCTGGTAACTCTACCCTCTCGACTGATCTCGTCTCCCCTCCCTCCCCCACTCTAGGTGCTGGTACCTGGGGAGGGCAAAGCTTTGAAGTCTCACCTGGGGCCTGTCTACACTTCCTGAGCGAGGCACGGAGCCGTCTCCCCTGCCACGTGAATGCCTGCGCTCACCCTGTCCTGGGGCCCCGAGATGCAAGTGTTCCCCAGTCCAGCAACCGCTGGGCGGAGGTGACGCTTCTGGCGCTTTCTACTCGGCAAGGTAAGAGAGGGGTTAAAGCAGCCACTAAAATTGGGAGGGCCAAAAGGAAAGAGGGGAGGGATTTCTAGGAGGGAAAGGGAAGGGGCGATTTAATTTCTAGACAGAATCTGAATTAAGTGATTAGGTCACTTGTTTTTGTTCTAGTTGACCGTAGTTAGGATTCCCAGGAGTTTGAGTGCTATTCATAGGATATCTCTTTCTAACATCAGCCCTTCCTCACACACATCCCTCCACCTTACCCTGGGCCAGCATATTTAACTAGCTAGCCAGGAGAAAGGGTTAAATGCTGGCAGGGTAGTCTGGGTGCGGGTCGAGAAAGTAGCTTTTAGAGAAAGTAGCTTTGTTGAGAGGGGGGAGGGCAAAGTCCCGGGGAGCCTGAAGTGGCGGGTCTGAGAGTCCTAGCAATGAATAACGCACTGTGGCTGGATGGGGAACTCAGTCCATCTCCTGCTCATCAGTGCTCTCGCTGGGGACTCTCCAGGCAGGTGCCCTCAGAAGTTGCCAGATTTCCCATCCACCTGCAGGCTGAAGCAGCTAATAGACAGGGTGGTGTGTACACGATATTGGGCTGGGGCTGGAGCGGGAGAAGGGCTTGATTGGAGGCATCTGGGGAGGGTGAATAGGCTTAGTTCTCTCTGGTTCCTAGGAGGCTCAACAATTTACGTGAGCAAACATTTTAAGTGCCCACTGCTTGGTAACCCTTAATCTCTTGCAAGTGGGGTGCCTTCTCCCCCTTGGGGCATGGCTAATAATACAGGCACTACCTACCTCACAGGTTATTATGATAATCAAATGTAACAATAATATGTCTGTATACGGTATACATATATACGTATATATGACTGTGTATCTATATCTATATATACATATACATATGTATGTATGTATGAGGAGAGAGGGAGACAGACATAGAAAGTTTAAGAAATAGGAAATGGACTTGTGATTTCATTAGGGAAGAAAACACTCAGTGAAGAAATTCCCTCTATCAAAATAAATTGGCACCTATCTGTAACTTACGGTTTTAAAGGATTGCCTGGGGACTAAGAAGTTAATTGACTTGCCTGGGGTCATGCAGCCAGTGTGTGTCAGAAGTGAAACTTGAACCCAGGTTGTTTGGAGTCCAAGGCTCTCTCTCTTTGTCCACTATCCCTCTTTGTAGACTTTAGAAGTACTACACTTGTTGAAAACTAAAAATGAATAATTTAATTTTTAAAAAGTACTACAAAAATGTCAGCTACCATTATTGACATATGGGTAAAGGTCTGAAGTTGACAATGAAATGACTTTATTCAATTTGACAAGCATCTATTAGGCACCCACAATGTACAGGGCACCAGGAGGTATTGGGAAGATACAAATGCCTCATTTATACCTAGAGTAGGCTTTTTCCAACTCTGAATCGATGATCTGATTATTCTGTGAATTGTCTCCCCATCCCCATCTCCCTCTTGTCTACTTCAGCACAAATGAATTCAGCCTGCCCTCAGTCCTGGCCTTCAGGGAGCTTCTAATCTCCTAGAGGGATGTGATGGGGGGAGATTTGGTGAAAAAAAGAACGCTAGCTAGGAGGTCTGAGGTGGAGGGTTCACGTCCTGTTCCTTTCCTTCTTTTTTATTTTGGCCTTTCAGAGGGGGGAAGGCAGGGCAGTTGGGGTTAAATGACTTGCCCGAGGTCACACAACCATAAGTGTTAAGTGTCTGAGGTCGAACTTGAGCTCAGGTCCCCCTGACTCTAGGGCCAGTGCTCTATTCACTGCCAGGCATGTCCTGTTTCTAATACTTTCTACCTTTGTGACCTTTGTTAATTCCCTTAATCCCCCTGGGCCTCAGTTTTCTCATATATAAAGTGTAGACGTTGGATTAGATGGTTTCTGAGGTCTCCTCTTGCTCTAGGATCAGATCTGAATGGATGTTTATTTATTTATTGGGTTTTTTTTACCGTTGTTATTTACATGTGATCCTAGAGAGCCTGCTAATCCAAACCCCTCGTTTTACAGATGTTAGAAAACCGAGACTTGCACAACTGAGACTATACACAAGTAGTAAGCACCACAGGTGAGATTTGAACACAGATTCTTTAACTCCAGGGCCAATGCACCTTCAGTTGCTCTACATTCAGCCTCTGTGATAACTACCAGAGAAGGCCAGCAGAGTGCCCTTAGGAGGGTAGCTCCTATTTGGGGGTGGGGGTATAGAGCTAGGAATAAAGGAAGGCTTCTCGAAATTCTGAGAGATTAAGGGAACCCCTAACTGGACAACCAACCATGTGTTTGTTTAAACTGTACCTACAAATATCATCAGCATAGTAGCTAGAATTTATGTAGCACTTTAAAATTTGCCAAGCAATTTTTATCTCATTTGATCCTCACTACATTCCTGTGAGGGAGAGGTGTGCTATTGTTAATCCCATTTTAGAGATAAGGAAGCTGGGGTTGAGAGGCCTTGCAACTAGCCCCACAGCTAGTTAAGTGTCTGAGGTAGGATTTGAACTCCGGTCTTCCTGACTCCAAGGGCAAAACTCTAGCCACCCTTCCTCTACCAATGTAGATAAATTGGCACATTGTGTGCAACTTTATAGTTGCTCAAGACCTATGACTAGGGGCACCAATAGGTTAAGTGACTTTCCCAGTCATATAGTATGTGTTAGAGAAGGATCTTGAACTCAAGTCTTCTTGGCTCAGAGATTAGCTTTCTATCTATGACATCAAACCCTCTCCTTAGGACAAACTTTTCAGATTTTTCAGTTTCCAGGATCTGAATATCTGGACCCAACCTGACATTTGGGGATTTGGGCCATGGTTTTGTACTGCTGACAGAAGAGAAGCACGCTTTAGAAATCATACTCTTAGCAAGGAGGCGGTCCGTGGACACTAGGGAGTTTGGGCCCTGTCGCTTCCTAGAAGCATGCAAATTGCAGTTCTGGCAGCCCTGGCCAGCCTCTGGTTCATCCTGCTTTGGAAATGAGGTGGGAGAGTTAGTGTGCAAAAGACTTTGGGCAGAATCCAAATTCAGGGTCTGAACTGAAATTAGGAGGAGGGATAGGGCAGCAGAGGGTTCTAGCAGGTTACTAATCAGTGAGTTCACTCTGAACTGGCTTGGGTTTTTCCCTCATCTCTTTTCTTTCCCTTTATTCTTCATTAATCTCCCTTGGTCTTCACTTTTTCTTGATCTTACCTGACAGGGGCCCAAGTCCACTTGTCCCTCTGCTCTCTAATCTGTATTTAATGCCCTTCCTCCTCCCCAACTCCTCCCCTTCTTCCTGCTGCCATACCCTTCCTTACCTTTGTCCTCTTTCCTTCCTCAATAGATGGACAACGAGACTGAGCTACCTGTGGAAGAGAACACTACCATCCAAAGTACTATGCTAACCTCCCAGATGGCTGAGGGGTTGCTGCATACTAGTATCCTCCCATTTGTTGACCCAGGCTTCCCCACCAGCGGGGATGGCCTTCATCTTAGCAGGGCCTGGAACAGCTCCCAGGGATCCAAACAACTCTTCCTCACCACCCCTCTTGCCCAGGGCATCTCAGGATTGTTTGTGTGGTCAGCCCTGGTGCTGACCTGCCACCAGGTAAGGCTCTCCCCTATCTTTCCAGATCTCACTAGACCTGGAAAGCACTTTACATGCCCTCCATGTAAACACATCTTCCATGTAAAATCCATATCCTCCTATGAACAACCAGCATGAAAGCTTCACTTATTTTCAATGCTCCCCACATCTGTCCCTTGAGCTCTAACCTTGGACAGGAAAAGCAAGTCCTGGATGGTTAGCATATCATCCTAGTGTCTGGTTGGGATTGTATCATTGTAAATCATTGGTTTAGAGCTGAAAGAGACTTTAGAAGTTATCCAGCAATGGGGAACCTGCAACCTCAAGGCCACATGTGACCTTCTAGGTCCTCAAGTGCAGCCCTTTGATTGAATCCAAACCTCACAGAACAAATCTCCTTAATAAAAGGATTTGTTCTGTGAAACTTGGACTCAGTCAAAAAGCCACACCCAAGGACCTAGAGGCCACATGTGGCCTCAAGCCTGCAGGTTCCCCATACCTGCGACCCCTTCATTTTACAGATAAGGAAATGAAAGCCTAGAGCAATGAAATGATTTGTGCAGGGCCACAAAGATCCTTAGGTAGTCCAACTCCAAATCCGGCATTTTGTCCGTTATATCGCATACCAACAAGAAATGCTTTTCATTTCCTACTCTAATGCAAGGCATGTGTTGTATTGGGGATACAAAATCCCTCCTCTCTAGGAGCATATATTTTAGGAGAGGAGATGGAATGTTTATCAATCAGTCGATCAATGAACATTTATCAAGTGCTTCCTAAGTACCAGACACCATGCCAAGCTCTGAGGATGCCAAAAAGGCAGTCCCTGCCCCCAAGGACCTTGCAGTCTAATGGGAGAGAAAACAAACAAACAAATATATACAAAGCAAGCTATGTACATATTAAATAGGAAATAACTAACAGAGAGAAAACACTGGAATTAAGAGGGGTTGGGGAAAGTGGGATTTTAGTTGGGATATAAAAGAACCCACACATTTTAGCAGTTGGAGTGGAGGAAGGAAAATGTTCTGGGAATGGGGGATAGCTAGAGAAGGTGCCCAGAGTGTCTTGTTCATGGAACAGCCAGGAAGCTGGTGTCACTGGGTCACAGAGTGAGTGATCATCAAGTAAGGTATCAGAAGACTGGAAAGGTAGCAAAGGGAAATGTTATGAATGCCAAATAGAACATATTGTATTTGCTCCTGGAGGCAATAGGAAGACACTGGAGTTTGAGTCAGGGGGTGGCCTGATCATCAGGCCTGTGTTTTTAGGGAAATTATTTTAGTAGCTGAAGGGAGAATGAATTGGAGTGGGGAGAGGCTTGAAGTGGGCAGACCCACTAACGGGTTATTGAAGTAATCCAGGTGTGAGTGATGAGGACCTGCACCAGATGGGTGATGGTGTCACAGGCGAGATGCTGAGAAGGTGAAATCAATAGGCCTTGGCAACACGTTGAACAGAGGGAGTGAGATAGAGTGAGGGGCGCGGGATGATTCCTAGGTTTTCCAGCCTGAAGGACTGGGAGAATGGTGTTGCCTCTATGGAGGGGCTAAGATAATGAGTTCTGTTTTAAACATACTGAGTTTTAGATGTCTACTCAACATCCAGCTTGAGTTGTGTCAAAGGCAGTTGGAGATATGAGACTGGAGGTCCGCAGAGGTTGGGGCAGGGTAGGTAGATATGAGAATCATCAGCATCTGAGGAAGCTGATGAGATCAGCAGGTGAAGTAGTACAGAAAGGGGCCAGGACAGAATCCTGAGGGACACCTATGGTTAAAAGGACATGATCTGAATGAGGATCCAGGAAAGGAAACAGACTGGATAGGAAGCTATAGATAGGAGAAGAACCAGGAGAGAGTGGTGTCCTGAAAGCTGAGAGAGAAGAGAATGTGGAGGAGGAGAGAGTGATTGATGGACAGTATCACAGGCTTCAGAAAGGTCCAGGAGAATGGGGACTGAGAAAAGGCCACTGGATTTGGCAGCTGAGAGATCACTAGTGACTTAGAAGAGAGCAGTTTGGATGGAATGGTAAGATCAGAAGCCAGACTGTAAAGAAGAGAGAAGAGAGAGAGTGGACTCTTACAATGAGGACAACCTTTTCTAGTAGTGTTGGGAACAAAGGGCAGAGGAGATCTTGGACAATCGTGGAGAAGGAAGGATCAAGTGAGGGTTTTTTCAGGATAGGGGACACAAGGGCATGTGCAAAGTGACATTGTAAAGTAATATATTCTAATAACAAAAGAAGTTCCTCTGGGTTTGTTCAGAGACAGGTAGTATGGTATAATGGCTAGAGAGGTGACCTTGGCATCCAGAAGATCTGAGTTCAAATCCAGCCTCAGACACACCAGCTGTGTGACTCTGTGCAAGTCACTTTACTTCTGTTTGCCTCAGTTTCCTCATCTGTGAAATGGGAATGATAATAGGACCTGCCTCCCAGGTAGATAGGTAGGTAGGGTTGGTATGAGGATAAAATGACAAAATGATTGTAAAGCACTTCACACAGTGCCTGGCACATAAGTCGTTGTGAAGATCAAATGAGATAATAATTGTAAGCACTGCATAAATGCTAGTTATTACTCTTCTTAGAAAGCTGACCCTTAGGGCAGGTAGGTGGCACAATGAATAGAGCATTGGCCCTGGAGTCAGGAGGACCTGAGTTCAAATCCAGCATCAGACACTTAACACACTTGCTAGCTGTGTGACCTTGAGCAAGTCACTTAACCCCAATTGCCTTGCTTGCCCCTCTCCAAAAAAAAAGGTGAAAAACAAAAAGAAAAAGAAAGAAAACGGACCTTGGAGTCAGGTAGGTCTGGGTTCAAGTCTTGTCTCTGACATACCCTGGCTATATAACGCTCAATTCCTCAGTGCCCTAGGCAACTCTTTAGGCCTATGAGCTACGGGGAAGGTCCCAGCCTACGTTGGCTGAGGGAGTTTCTTCATCCGTGGAAATCCCAGCCTCTATCCTTATCTCTCAAGCAGGAGGCTGTATTTAATTAAACCGGACCTTGAAGGAGAGTGGGGAAGAGAGTAGAGACCACTCTAGAATGGAAGAACAGGATAAGCAAAGACGCAGAGGTGACAATGCACACACCAGAGGAGAGAGTGTCAGTTCCATGAGGACAAGGATTGGTTTTTTTTCTTTGATTTTTATATTCTCGATAGTGCAGGACCCCAGCATGTAGTAGACACATAATAAATGCTTCTTGCTTAATGATGTGTTCAGGGGATAATGAATGGACCCGTTTGACTCCAAAAGAAAACTCATGTAGGAGAGTAGTGAGAGAGTTTATTAAAACAAACTATGGCATTATTTTAGTGTAGACAGTAGAGAGCCAGGGAAGGTTTGAGTCTGGAGCGGGGAGGACCAGCACTGTGTGCATTATAGGGAGGAAGAAAAGTACAAAGCCATGTTTTAGGAGGATTGGAGAAATTAAAAACGGGAGACTGTTGAAATAATCCAGGTGAGGGGTGAAGAGGGTGTGGCCTAAGGCAGCAGGGCTGATAATTTTATGCTGCTTTTGGCCAAGAGTCCCACAAGGCAGGAAGTGCAAGTATTATTAATTTACAAACGGGGGCACAGACCCCAGTAATTTGCCTAGGGTCACAAAGGAGGGGAAGTTTACAGGATGAGTTTTTCTAATTGAAAGATAAGAGGCACAGACCCCATGCTGTGGCAGGTCTTCAGTGCAGGTGGTGGTTACCACCCTGTAAAAGAGATAGCCAGCTTCTCTCGTCTCTGCTTCCCACCTGCTTGGGAACTCTGAAACCCTGGAGCTAGGAGCATGAGGGAAATGGGGAGAGCCTAGCACTGAAGCACCTGCTGCTAGAGCTGAGCCCTGTTGTGGGGGTGGGGAGGAGAGGGAAGAAGGGTGTCACAGGGACAGGGAAGGCTCCTGCTGCCACTAGCATGATAGCACCAAGTGAAAAGGACTTTGCCCGAGCCCTGGGGAGGATGCCATCTGCCCCTCCTCCTTAACTGCCCTTCCCCCAGGCACAGCTGGTCCTAGGATGGAGAGGAGCAGATCCCTTCTATGGCAAGGCGAGCTTATGAAAAGCTCTTGCGGTGACTTTCATTACTGTCTGGCCACGCCCCTGCCTCCATGTCCTTTAGTGGAGCAAAGAGATGAGCCTGACCATTCAACATTCAATAACCGAGGCTCTGAAAATAATCGTAAGCCTTTATACTTCTACAGCCTTCAGATGCTCTGCAAAGTACTTTCACAACATCTCTGTGAAGTAAACAGGGCAGGAATTATTATCCCTACTTAACAGATATGGCAGCTGAAGCCCCCACCTACTTAGCAAACCCCTAAGTAAGTTTACCTGGGAAGTTGATATTGGAGCTGGGACCACAACAGAGCTCTGACATCCCTTAGATGTATAGAATACTTCAAGGCACTTTGGCTTATATCCTCTTATAAGAGAAGTTGCAGAAATACTATTATTACCCCGGAGCAACCAGGTGGTACAGTGGCTAGACCACGAGTCTTGGAATCAGGAGGACCTGAGTTCAAATCCAGTCTCAGACACTTAATAGCTATGTGACCTTGGGCAAGTCACTTGACCCTGATTATCTCCAAGTTTTAAAAAAAAGTATTTTTATATTGTTTACAGATGAGAAAACTGAGGGTTCTGGAGAAGTTAAGTGACCTCCCAGGGCCCCACAGCAAATTAACACAGGAACCAGATTAAGAACCCAGGTTTTCTGACTCCAAGTTCTGTGTTTGTTTGTGTCCTTATTTCTTTGGAATAAGCTTGAGAGCAGGCGCTGCTTCCTTTATGGTTTTATATCCCCAGCACTTCGTACAATGCTTGGAACATAGTAAGTCCTTGATAAGTTACTCATTTATTGATTGATTTAGCGCCTGCTCCTTTTTCTCAAGCATCTATAACAAGTATCTATCTCAAGTATTCATCTATACTAGCATATAGGAGGAAACTAGTAGAGGAAACACTAAGCCTGGAGTCAGGAAGATCTGAGTTCCAATACAGCCTCAGATATTAATGTGACCCTGGGCAAGTCACCTAACCTCTGCTTGCTTCAGGTTCTTCATCTCTAAAATGGGGATAATTATAGCGCTTACCCCCTATGGTTGTTGTGAGGACAATGTGAGAAGATGACTGGAAAGCAGTTACCATAGTGCCTGGTGCATTATAAGTACTATATAGATACTGTTGTTATTAGCTATCCTTATTAATAGTCAATATTTGTTTATTGACTAATTTTTATTTTCTATTCCTCTTTTCTTTTGTTACCTGTTAGCACATTATACACCCCTTGGTGATTAGGCTGAAGTCTTCTCCTTGGCCCGGTCTAGTAGAAGACTTAGGGAATGATGAAAAATTGGAATCATGATGGTATTTTTCTGATTATGTGTCAGTCACAGAATTTCAGAGTTGGAAGAGACCTTGGTGTCCATCTAATCCATCTCATACCACTTCCACCTCCCCAGAGAATCCCTGCTAAAGTACTCTCAATTAGTGGTCATGCGTTCTTTTTTTTTATTTTTATTTTTTTGGAGGGGGAAGGCAAGGCAATTGGGGTTAAATGACTTGTCCAAGATCACATAGCTAGTTAAGTGTGAAGTGTCAGAATTTGGATTTGAACTCAGATCCTCCTGATTTCAAGACCAGTACTCTATCCACTGTACCACCTAGCTGCCCCAGGTCATTTATTTTTTACTCAAAGACTTCTAGGAAGGGAGAACCCACTTATCTCCCAAGCTGCCCCATTCCACTTTTGGATGACTTAATCGTTAGAAATTTTTTCCTTTTAACAAGCCAAAATTTTCCTTCTTGCAACTTCTGCCCCTTAGTGTTGATTCTGCCCTGTTGGATCAAATAGAACAAGTCTAATCTCTCTTCCACACGACAGTTCCTTAAGAGCATATGTCATATTCTTTCTGAGTCTTTTCCATATTCAGGCATGTTTTATTCTTTGTGACCCCATTTGAGGTTTTCATGGCAGAGACACTAGAGTGGTTTGCCATTTCCTCTTCCAGTTCATGTTACAGATGAGGAAACTGAGGCAAATAGTATTAAGTGACTTGCTCAGGGTCACATGGCTAGTGGGTATCTGAGACCATATTTGAACTTGGGAAGATGAGTCTTCCTGAATTCAGATCCAATGCTCTGTGCACCATGGTGCCACCTGGCTGCCTTCTTCTCCAGGTTAAATATCCTCAGATCTATCAACCCTCCTTCTCATGGCACAGACTTTAGACTATTCACTATTCTGATTGCCCTTTTCTAGACATTCTTCCGCTTAACCAGTGTCTTTCCCAGAAAGCAATGCCCTGACCTGAATCCAATACAGTGAAATCATATCATACTCTCATTTAATTTATTCAGCATCTACCCCCTAGGGTTGTTGTGAGGATAAAATGAGAAAATAATTATAAAGCACTTAGCACAGTGCCTGGCTATACATGCTATATGATTACTATCATTATTATTAACTGTTATTATTAATAGTCAATATTTGTTGATTGATTAATTTTTATTTTCTATTCCTCTTTCCTTTTGTTACCTGTTAGCACATTATACACTCCTTAGTGGTTAGGCTGGAGTCTTTTCATTGGCCCAATCTAGTAAAAGCCTTGGGGGAAGATGGATAATTGCTCCTTGGTGCTCCTTGGCCAATGCTGGGGTGACTCCCTCCCCACCTCACTACAGTTCCCCAATGAGCCTGACTGAGTGAATTGGGCACACAATTTCCAACCCCAGAATCCAATCCTTAGATAAAAGGTCTTGGGACTCTCTATACTTCCAATCCTTTATCTTTTCTTTTTCTTAACCTTCTCCCCTACCCCTATCTCTGGGTGTGTTCATACCCCTGACCACACTGATGGAGAGAGGCTCTGTCACTTGCCATTGACAGGACACAGAGGCCTTTGTGATAAATGTCCCACCTCAACACTAGAGAATGAGGTCCCCCTTGGAGGGAGATAACCAGTCTCCTTTCCATCAGTCAGAGACATGAAGGCCAAGGGACTTTTATGAAGGAATGTCAATGTTCTGTCCACCACTTTGACCTTTACTCTCCTCTTCCTCTTCCCTGGTGTGGTTCTTGGCTTATGAGTGATGAAATTCTCCCCATAAATTAAGTTGCAGTTGAATAAAAAAGTAATTAATTGCATGTTAAGCTAATTAAAAGGGGCAAAGGCATAAAACTTACCGCTACAAGACATGAATTGTAAACCTGTGCCCATCAGGTTTATGTTTTAAGAAAAGGCTCTCAGCCTCTGTGAACTGCTTAAATTTCCTACTGAGGATGGACAATATTCTGATGAGGAAGAATGAAAACCACTCAGTTTAAGAGATTTTTGAGGACACCTCTATGTACAGCTTTTACCTCACTTTATTTACTCTTTAGAACCTAAAGATGTTATAAGATACAACCCCATTATGCTCCAGAATATAATCTTACCATCACAGAGTATACTGGGACTCATTTCTTTTTTCTATTGGGCTATTAACATGACCCAAAATTTCATTAGCTTTTTGAGGATGGCCATATCACAATATTGGCTCATTTCAAGTGTCCCCTATACTAGAAGCCTCAGATAGCTTTTTGACAAACTTCTGTTCCCCTCCCTCACATTGCCCTCATTTTGTACTTGTGAAGTCTATTTCTTGAGTCTGAGTATACGACTTTATATTTATCCCTATTCCATCTCATCAGATTTAACTCAAAATTCTAGCCTGTCAAGATCTTTTTGAATTGTGACTCTCTCGTTCAGTGTATTGGCCATCCCTCTTAGCTTTGTGCCTCGTGAACAGTCCGTAACAATGCTGTCTGTGCTCCTATTCAAGGTACTGATCAAAAATGTTAAATAGCACAACTCCTTGGAGTATGCCATTGTAGATCTCCTTACAGATGATCAGTGGCTAATGGCATCTCTTTAAGTCTGATCTTTCGACTAGTCCTCAGTTCAGCTAATTGGGCTATTATCCAATTGTGAATTTTGCTCAGCCACAGATCTCTTTTGTATGAATAACTAGGAGCTGAGTAGAAAACTTGGCATCTATAGGGGGTCAGTGTCCTCATCTTCTCTTTATCCTTTCCCTTTTAAAAGTCACTTCTCTGAAAGGGAATAGGTAAGTGAAAGGTACAAAGTGACTGATAAATCTTTGTGTATTTGCCTTTCCCAGAGGTATCTACCTCTTAAGGGTACAAGGCAACTTTCACCCATTTCAGTTATGAGATGTATATTAATAAATCATTCCATCAGTAGATATTTATTAGGTACCTACTGTGTGTTAGGCACGCTGCCAGGTGCTAAGAATACAAGGTGAAAAATGAAACCCAGCACATGTCCTTGAGAAGTTTTGCATTCTAGTTGGAAGACAACATATAAACATAAGGTTGAAGTATGTGCAAGATATATTCAAGAAAAATACAAGATAATTTTGGTGAAGAGGGATCAAGAAAGTTCACATGAAAGGGGTGGGTGGAAAACAGTCACTGGGAATATAAAGATGTTTTGTCCTTTGCCTGGTCCTTTACTCTTAAGTGCATTCCACTGGGTTGGTGGACAATATGGCAGATACACAGATAGGTAGGATGTGATTCATTTCAACTCAATTTATGTAGCACTTATTCAGCATCTAATATATGCCAAGAATTGTACTACTCCTGGAGATGTAAGGACAAAAAAACTTCCTTCTCCTCATGAAGCTTTAAGAGATGTACCTTTCTAGATAAATAAATATAAAATACATTTCAAGTAAATATAAAGTCATTTGCTGGAGCCCAGGGCATCAACAAGAGCCTCAGGTAGGAGTTAGTATTTGTCCTGAGCCTTGAATGATGGCTCCATTGAGGCAGATAGGTGGCATAGTGGATAGAGTGCCTGGAGTCATGAAGATCTGAGTTCAAATCTAGCCTCCGATACTGACTGGCTGCGTGACCCTAGACAAGTCACTTCACCTCAGTTTGCCTTGGTTTCTTTATTTGTAAAATGGAGATGATAATAATACCTACCTTCTAGGGTTGTTGTGAGGATAGAATGAGATAATATTTGTAAAAGTGTAGGTGCTATATAAATACTTATTCCCTTCCTTCTTCCTCTTCCCAAGAAATAGAAGTGAGCATTTGTTGTGGAGGCAAAGGAAAAATCAGAGCTCTGGAGTAGACCTCAGAGTCACTTAGTCTATATCTCCCACTCTCCTTCATTTTACAGATGAGGAAACTGAGGCCCAGAGAGGTTAAGTGATTTGCCCAACGTCACACAAGTAGTTTAGTGTCAGAGCAGGGATTTGAACCCAGGTCCTCTCTCCAGGATTCTTTCCACTAGACCATGCTGCCTTTCAGAGTACTGCAAGATAATCTGAATGTATATGTGTGTGTACATGCGCACACACACACACACACACACACACACACACACATACACACATACACATACACACTATAATGATATAAAAGGGAAATTGGGGGGGGAGTGACTTCCCTGTACCCCTAAGGTTGTAGGTGGGGCATAAAGGTAGCCCTATTTGCCCCTTTCTTCCCCTCTCATCAGATCTACCTGCACCTGAAATTCTACACCGTGCCCAATGAACAGCGCTATATCATCCGCCTCCTCTTTATCGTCCCCATCTATGCCTTTGACTCCTGGCTCAGCCTCCTCCTCCTCGGAAGCCACCAATACTATGTCTATTTCAACTCAGTGCGAGACTGCTATGAAGGTGAGCCTATGACGGGGTGTGGGGAGAGATGCTCAGAGGGGCCCTGGGGGTGCTTGGGGAAACTGAGGCTTCAGAATGACAAGGGACCTTAGAGGTCGCATAGAACAAGGGGCCTCAACCTGGGGAGTGCATACCCCTGAGGGGTACAAGAAGCTTGTCAATAGGCGTCCTGGGAATATTTATAAATAAACCTGTACTGTCCTATTGAAATTAATTTCCTGATCCCTTTATTTTATTTCTTATATTTGTATGCATGGTAAACTCTAAAAGTTATTTCCTTCCTTTCATATTGAATGGAACTCAATTTTTGTATGCAAAAAGCTAGAATTTGTTTGCTTTTACATCAGTCTTTTCATTTTCTTATATGTTCCTATATAGAATAAGCCATCGAATTTATTTACTTTAATGACGAATAGGGGATAAGAGAAGGCCTACCAAAAGGCCAAGGGGTAGGGGACTAAAAAAGATTGAGACATCTTGATATGAAATCACACAATCATAGAATCTTAAAGGCTGTCTTTTGTGGTTGTCATTGTTTAGTTGTTTTCCATTTTGGCCAACTTGTGACCCGTTCTGGGGCTTTTCTTGGCAAAGATACTGGAGTGGTTTGCCATTTCCTTCTCCAGCTCATTTTACACATGGGGAAACTGAGGCAAAGAGGGTTAAGTGACTTGTCCAGGTCACACAGCTAGTAAGTGTCTGAGGGTGGATTTGAACTCAGGTCTTTCTGACTCTCAGCCTGGCATTCTACTTTACCACCTAGCAGAAATTATCTACATTTTTCTTTTTTCTTTTTCTCTTAAATTTATTTATTTATTTTTAGTTTACAACATTCAGTTCCACAAGCTTTTCAGTTCCAAATTTTCCCCCCTTCCCCAAGATGGCATGCAGTTTGATATAGGATCTGCATATACATTAAACATTTCAACATTAGTCATGTTGCAAAGAAGAATTATAACCACAAGAAAGGAGAAACAAAACAAAAGAGAGAGAGAGCAAATAGGCTGCTTCGATCTGCATTTAGATTCCAGAGTTCTTTCTCTGGATGTGGATAGCACTTTCAATCGTGAGCCTTTTGGAGGTGTCGTAGAACTTTGCATTGCTGAGAAGAGCCAAGTCTATCAAAGTTAGTCGTAGCACAATGTGGCTGTAACTGTGTACAATGTTCTCCTGGTTCTGCTATCTTTTTCAGTCATATGTGAAAAAGAATATCCCTATAACATACCCCAAAAGGAGGCATCCAAATTTTCCCTGAAAGAAGGAAACAAAGATTTATTAAACACCGACTATGTCAGGCACTTTAGATGCCTTAGAAATGTTATCTCCTATTTGATCCTCAGAACAACCCCAGGAGGATGTCATTATATCCATTTTAGAGTTGGGGAAACTGAGGCAGGCGGCTAAATTCCCCAGGGTCACATGGACAGTAAGTGTCAGAGTCCAGCTTTGAACTCAGGCCTTCCTAACTCCAGACGTGGCACTCTCTCCACTGCACCATAGAGCTGCCTCTAGTAAAGATGATGTCTAATGAAGATTACTGAAGGAGGAGAACCTTCATTCTACTTTGGGACAGGCCTTAAGAAAGTTCTTCCTCACATCAGGCTCTCTTTGCATATCTTCAGCTCCTGTTCATTGCTCCTAGGTCTACCGCCTCGAACTCACTTAGCACACTGAGTCCAGTCCCTCTTCCATATAGCAGCCCTTTGTTAAATTTAAGACAGAAGCCAATCCCAACTAAATCTCCTCTTCCCAGTTCCTTTGGTCAGTTTTCCTATGGCATTATCTGAAGGGGGAGGCTTTTTGCCCTCACTGTCCTCTGGAAGATCTCTAACTTTTCATTCATTCATTCATTCACTTACTCACTTATGCATCCATTCATCCACTTATTTATGCCATTAAAAACAATTTTTAGTTCCAAATTCTTTTTTCTCCTTCCTGACCCTCCCCCACCCAAGAAAATATCAGTTACACATGTGAAGTCGTGCAAAATACTCATCTCCAGCCATTCATTCATTCATTCATTCATTTATAACATTTTTGAAAATTTTGAGTTCTAAATTCTCTCCCTTTCTCCTGCCCCTCCCTCACTCCATATATCAATTATACATGTGAAGTCATATAAAACATGGATATCCAGCTATCATTCATTTATTTACAACATTCATTTTGTAAAAATTTTGAATTCTAAATTCTCTCCCTACGTCCTATCCTCCTCTACCCAGTGTGATATCAATTATACATCTGAAGTCATGCAAAAGAAAACCATTGATCTCCAGCTCTCATTCATTCATTCTTTTATTACATCCATTTTTCAAAAAGTGAGTTCCAAATTCTCTCCTTCTTTCCTGTCCCTCCCTTACTCAATATTATATCAATTATACATGCGAAATCATACAAAACATTGATATCCAGCTATCATTCATTTATTTATAGTATTCACTTTATAAAAAATTTTGAGTTCCAAATTCTCTCCCTCCTTCCTATCCCTTCCCCACTTAGTGTGATATTGTTTATACATGTGAAGTCATGAAAAGCATTGGTCTCCAGCTTATCAATGGCTCTCAGGAAATGTGCCAACTTGGGGTGATCACAGGACTTCAGATGTAGTTTTACTAGGGCAGAGTTCAGGGGTACTATCACCTCCCTCAATCCTGGACACTGCGCATCTTGTACTACAACCTAAGATGGCATTAGCCTTTTCAGATGCTATGTTGTTACAGTCTTGATGCCTGTGCTGTAGTACCACAATTTGTGGTAAAACTCCCAAATTTTTTTTCTCTGCCCTCTCTTTTCTCCATCTCTTGTCCTTACAAAGCTGATTTATTTTTAAAGACCAGGAGTAAGATTTTACATTTATCCCTACTGTGTATCACCTTCTTAGATTCAGTACAGTGCCCTAGCCTGATCATTTTGGATCCTGGCTGCTGCATAGAACATGTTAGCTATCCCGCCTCTGTTCATGTCATCTACAGGTTTGAGAAGTGTGCACACTCAGACCTTTGTCTGAATCACTGACTCAATGTTAGACAAGCCCAGATCCCTGCAGTGCTCCACTGCAGACCTCTTTCCAAAGTTGACATCCAACTACCAAAAAAAGATGAGCTGCTATGAACCCTTCATTGTACAAAGGATGATGCTGAGAAAACTGGAGAGGGGAAGTCATTTGGCTCAGGTCACACAGCTGAACATCAAACCCATGTCCTCTGACCCTAAATCCACATTTTCCCACTATGGAATATTGATTCTCTGCTAGTAAGCTGGGCCAACCTGGACCTCCAGTAGCATCTCAGCTCCCTGGCCTTTTGTCCATGGCCAGCATGCCTCTGGTTTTGTTTTTGGCTGGATCTATCGGGGGACTTTTTTTCCTTTAAAGAGGCAAGGATCCTTACTAGAGACAGCTAGGTAGAACAGAGCTGGGCCAAGAGTCAGGAAGGCCGGAGTTCAAATCCAGCTTCAGAAACATAGCTATGTGACCATAAGCAAGCCACTTAAAACTCAGCCTTGGTTTCCTCATCTGTAAAATGGGAATAACAATATCACCTACCTCCCAGGTTTGTTGTGAGCATCAAATGAGATCATATTTGGCAAAGTGCGTAACATAGTGCCTGGCCCTTAGCGGCTGGTGCTTAGTAAGTGTTTTGAGTTTGTTTTCCCTTTATTATAGGCACACACACACACACACACACACACACACACACACTCACACGCTCTTTTCTTAAGCCAGCCAGCACATATCACAGGTTGTTCATATCACAAAGGAACCAATTCAATGCAATAAACACCTGTTAAGAACTTACCCCTCCCTGAAGTCAGGACCTGAGTTCAAATGTGGCCTCAGACATTTGCTAGCTGTGTGACCCTGGGCAAGTCACTTGACACCAGTCACTTCCAAAAACCAAAAAGGGATGGAGGAAGGCATAAGCAGTAGTAGTAATATACAGTCCCTACCACCAAAGGGTGACAGTTCGTACAACGGTGATGATATTTACATTAATAAATATAATATAAAAGAGTATGACATTATAAGAGTGAGATAGCACAAAGCACTTTGAAAATTCACCATCTGAACTGGGCTTTCTAATACCACAGTTATAGAATTTTAATGAGTAAAAAACACTTTGCCCACAACAGCTGTGTGAAGGAAATAAGAATTCTCTAAGCACCTATAATACACCAGGCACTGTGCAAAATGTTTTAAAAACATTATTTTATTTGACCCTGACGGCAATGCTATGAGTCAGGAGCTACCATTATCCCCATTTTACAGATGAGGAAACTGAGGCAGATCATGGTAAAGTGACTTGTCCAGGTTGACGCAATTAGAAAGTCACATTTGAGGTCACATTTGAACTCAGATCTTCCTGACCTGAGGCCCAGAGCTCTATCACCTGCATTACTGGGCCAAGAAAGATTGTTGGTCCTGGAGCCCTGGGATCCTGTCTTCCACACTCACTAGTTGTGTGACTGTGGACAAATAACTATGGAAAAAAAACTTTCTGTGCATCACTTTCCCCATATGAAACATAGGGAAAATAATGCTTGCAGTATTTACTGACAGCATGATATAGTGGATAGAAGACCATCCTTGGAGTCGGGAAGACCTGGGTTCAGATTCTACCCTGGACACACATACTGGTTGTGTGACTCTGAACTAAACCACTTGATCTCTAGCACTGAGTTGCCTGTAGGAGGCGCAGTGAGACAGCAATTTCCCAAAGTGCTGCTATAACTGTCATCTTTGGGGTAGGTACTTACGGAAGGCAAGAAGGAAAGAAAGAGGGATGAAAACTTAAAAAGACACAGGCCCCTTTGGAAAAAAGGAGAGTTCAGAAAGTATGAGAAACTTGAGGGAATAAAGATTTGGCAATGGTTTTGGCAGTCTGTCCTTATGTAGTTTGTACTCCGTGAGTACCTTGTTGTTCAGTCCTGTGACAACTTTGTGACCCTGTGGACTTGTCTATGGGGTTTTCTTAGCAAAGATGCTACAGGGATTTGCCATTTCTTTCCCCAAGTGCACTAAGGCAAACAGAGGTTAAGTGACTTGTCCAGGGTCACATAATTAATATGTCTGAGGCTGGATTTGAACTCAGGTCTTCCTGACTCCAGGTTCTGACTTCTATCTACAGAACCATCTAGCTGCCCTATGGTAAAATGGTTTTATATTTCAAATAGTCAGCTGAAATCTGTTTGGCCAAAGAGAACCCACTGTAGAGGGGTATAGAAAAAAAAGGAATAAAGGGGAAAGGTGGAGGACCCTTGGGAGGTTATCTAAAATGGATAATTCTCCTCCTATGTGGTAGCATGTCAAGAGGCTCTGAAGGATCTCTTGTTTGGGGGTACACCGTGCCTGTTTCTCAGAGCTGAGTCTCCCCAGGTATCTAAGAAGTAGGCAGGATAGAAACACAGAATTTTGTAATTTCTCCTCCCAGCTGCTCATCTGTTTGTCTTTCTTTCCATCTGTCTGTCCTTGCCAGCATTTGTCATATACAGTTTCCTGAGCCTCTGCTTTGAGTACCTAGGAGGAGAGAGTGCCATCATGGCTGAGATCCGTGGAAAGCCTATCAAGTAAGTCATTAGTCAGCAGCAACAAGTATTAAGCACCTACTCTGTGCCAGGCACCGGACATAAAAAGATAAAAATGAAGCAGTCTGTCCCTATTCTCAGGCAGCTTCAGCGTGGACCCAAATGTTCTGAGTCCTGGGAAAAAAGCAAGCCAACCGTGAGCTGAGTCCAAACTAGGAAGCCTTAACCAAATCAAGTAATATTGTTTCCAGAAAAGTATTTTACAGGTTTCTTTTGTTTTTAAAGTTACCTTCAGTGCTGAATATTTCACTCCCTTCTCCCTCTGTCCAATGAGCTGTCTTTGGCAGCAAAGAAGGAAAAAATCTCAGCAAAACAAACCAGCCTGTCAGTTCTATCTGGCTGGTGGTATATAGAATATTCCATATGGCCCCCTACTTCTGCAAAGAAGGGAGGGGTGTCAGGCAAGAGATCTAAAAGAACAGTGCTATCTTTCCTTTTTTGTAGTTCTATTTTTCTTAAGATTTCAAAGAATGTCAAAGCTTGAAGAAACCTTCAGTTTCATTCATTCCAGCTTCTTCGTTTCATTGAGGAAACAAAGATTGGGTGTCAAAACTGAGACCAGAACTCAGCTCTCTTGATACAATTATCTCACCATTCTGTCACAGCACTCCCTCAGAACCAGAATTTGGCCCATTTAGAATAGTACCCATGTGTACGTGTTTTATGGATAAGCAGAGTATGTTGGGAGGACACCAGTGCTTCCTTAGCCTAATGCTATGAGAGAAAGGCAGAAAAAAAGGGACTAGATAAGATGAAGGTCGATGGACACCAGTGGACAATTTTTTGGGTCTGTAGATCTCTGTCTGAGTCTCCCACGCCATCTTGCCTACACTGTGCCCTCCTTTTCCTCTTTCCTGATGGGGTCTCCAGCTGCAGCCCCTGTGCCTACTCCAGTGGGTTTTGTTTCACTCTGGTTTCTAGGTCCAGCTGTTTCTATGGCACCTGCTGTCTGCAGGGAATGTCCTATTCCATTGGTTTTCTTCGGTTCTGTAAACAGGTGAGTCATGGGGCCATCTGAGCTTAGTCTGGGGGTATGGGCTGGCCCTACAGGATCATGGGGCTGCCTTCAGCTGACGTTCCCTCTTTCTTTTCACAGGCCACGCTACAGTTTTGTATTGTGAAGCCCATCATGGCTCTGATCACCATTATCCTGCAGGGGGTTGGCAAATACAATGATGGAGATTTTGAGTAAGGACATGGAAAGTAGAAGCAAGAGGGTGGGAGAGGGCCGCGAGTGCTGACGTGGTACCCCAAAATGGGGGCTCTGTGTGAGAGGAGGAGGATTGAGGTTGGGGGCCAGGAAAGGAGGCAGCGAGCATTTTAGAATGAGAATTCTGGGGGCTGCCTAGGTTAATAGTGACATCTCATTCAGTTAATTGTTGTGTACTCATTTTACTCATGTCTGATTCTCGTTGATTCCATTTGGGGTTTTCTTGGCAGAGATACTGGAGTGGTTTGCCATTTCCTTCTCTGGCTCATTTTACAGATGAGGAAACTGAGGCAAACAGGGTTAAGTGACTTGCCCAGGGTCACACAGCTAGTGTTTGAATCCACATTTGAACTCTGGTGTTCCTGACTGCAGGCCCAGTGCTCTATCCACTGGAGCACCTAGCTGCCAATTCAGTTCATGAGATCATAGATTTAGACCTGGAAGGGATGTCAGAGGCCAGCTAATCCAGACCCCTCATTTTATACCTGAGAAAACTGAGGCACACAGCGGGTAAGTGACTTGCCCAGGATCACACAGGTTAGTAAGTGTCAGAGGCAGGATCTGAACTGCTCTTTCACCCACTCCCTGCTTCACCAATTCAGTTCATTTTTTTTCAATCCAACCAGCTATATGTGTCCACTACTAGGCTCAGTGATGGGGTTACAAAACCAAAAACTAAACAGTCCTTCCCTAGAGGATCATTCAGAGGACAGCATGCACAGATATTGGAAAATGCCAATGGGGAAAGTCACCAGAAGCTTAGCAAAGGCTTCATGTAGAAGGTGGGATTCTGAGGGGCAGAGGCGAGGATCGGGGCCCATCCTGGGCATGAGAGACGGCTAGGATGAAGGCATGGAGATAGGTGGAATCTTGTGTATATCAGGACCACAGCGTATGTGTGAAAGGGAGGAATGTGCAATAAAACTGATGAGTTGAGGATGGGGCTAGGCCGGGAAGGGCTTTGAGTACCATAGTAAATATGAAGCCCTTTAGGAGGGAAGCATGAATAACTGAGGAAAGGCATCAGGTAAGGCCTTTTTCAAGTGTGGGAAAGGGTGGCAGCCCAGCTATTCTTTGAAAGAACTTGGGGTCCTCAGAGCCAGAGTTGAGGAAGGAGAGCATAGCAGCCATGGGAGAACCCTGTTCAGAGTAATGGAGGCAGAGAATAGAAGTCACTAGAATCAAGAGAATAGTGAAGAGGCAGCTAGGTGGCCCAGTGGTTAGAGCACTAGCCCTGGAGTCAGGAGGATCTGAGTTCAAATCTGGCCTCAGACAGATTGTGTGTGACCTTGGGCAGGTCACTTAACCCCAATTGCCTTAAAAAAAACAACAACAAACAAAAACAAATGAAAGAGAGAAAATAACAAATAGGCCATTTTGATTTGAATGTGGGATTTTCAAGGTGGGTAGTGATAATGTGAGGTCAGACAGAAGAGATTAGTTGGAACCAAATTGTGAAGGACTTTGCTTTAAATGCCAGAGGGGATAGTGTTTTATCCTAGAGGCAATAGGGAGCCCTTGAAACTTCTTGAGAAGGAGGCAATACACTTATACCTGGACTTTCCAAATAGCATTCTAGAAACTCAGGGAAAATATACAAAGAAAAGATCTAGTCTCCACCCTCAACCAATCAATCAGTAAGCATTTTTTTTTTGGTCTTTTTGGAGGGGGGAAGGCAGGGCAATTGGAGTTAATTACCCAAAGTCACACAGTAAGTGTTAAGTGTCTGAGGTCACATTTGAACTCGGGTCCTCCTGAGTACAGGGCCAGTGCTCTATTCACTACGCCACCTAGCTGTCCCACGGTAAACATTTTCAAAATACCTACTATGTATACTATATATACATGTGTGCGTGTGTGTATATATATATATGTGTGTGTGTGTGTATGTGTATATATATATATGTGTCACTTATATAACTCATATCTTATATTACTCATGAATCTTTTATCAATTATCTCACTCATATATCTTATATAACATATATATCTTATATAACATAGCATTCATGTATCTTATATCACTTCTATCACTCATATATTTTATATCACTTATATCATTCATACATCTTATATCCCTTCTATACTCACATATCCTATATCACATCACTCATATATCTTATATCAGTAATATCAGTCATATATCTTATACCACATATCACTTATATATCTTAACTCACTTCAATCCTTTATGTATCTCATATCACTTCTATCATTCATATGTCTTGTATCACTTAACATTACTCATTCTAACCACTGACCTTAAAAATATAACCAAGAAGGAAAAAAAACACATACACAAAGGCGAGTACATATATCACATAAAAGAATAGCAAGAATATTTGTAAATAGGCACAAATTATTGTAATATAAACTACCTCCTTGTGGAGAGGAGGAATAATCAGGAAGGAATGAGGCTGGATGGAATTACTTAGGCATGCTTCCTGGAGAAGGGAGTTCTGAAGGAGGTAAAGAGCACAGGTTGGTAGAGTTGGGAGGGTGCATACAAAGGTATGGATTTAGGAGGTTGAGTCTCACCTTAGTACTTTCCCCTCAAGAACTCTCCATCCCAGGGGCAGCTAGGTGGCACAGTGAATAGAGCACCAGCCCTGAAGTCAGGAGGACCTGAGTTCAAATCCAGCCTCAGACACTTAAGACTTACTAGCCATGTGACCTTGGGCAAGTCACTTAACCCCAATTGCCCTGCCCTCCCCCCTCCAAAAAAAAAAAAGGAACCCTCCATCCCAACCAAAATTGCTTGGTTGCTGTTCTCTGGATGTGACATTCTATGCTCTCTGCCTCTGGGACTCTGAACTGGATAGGAGAGCTAGATCTGAACAGTAAATCCAGGTTGGGAAATAAAACTTGAAACCAGAGTTTGGGAAGATGGGGATCATTGGGAATCTGTATGGCAGGAAGAGCTAACATATTTGCAATCTGTGCCTGTTATCTCTCTTTGCCACAGTCCCCGCACTGGCTATCTCTACGTGACGATTGTCTACAACTTCTCGGTGAGCCTGGCCCTCTATGCCCTCTTCCTCTTCTACTTTGCCACCAGTGACCTGCTCAGACCTTTTGAGCCTGTCCTCAAGTTTCTCACCATCAAAGCTGTCATCTTTCTCTCCTTCTGGCAAGGTGGGTAAGGATGGAGAAAGTGAGGCTGCTAATCTTTCTCCTCTGACCTTGTTACATAGGAAGGAATGGGACCCTGAAAAGAGAGTAACCAGAAAAATGTCCTCTATAGTGATATAAGCCTAGCACTTGGCCAGGCAGTTGGGGTGTGTGTGGTGGGGAGACTTGGAATGGATTCCTTTTAGAAGACAATGAACCCTCCAGAGAAATATCTGATGGAATCTCAGTGTAGATTGAAGCATATTTTTTTTCACTTTTTAATTTTTCTGGGTTTTTTGGAGTTTTTTTTTTTGCCACATGACTAACAGGGAAATATGTTTTGCATGATTTCATATGTATAATTGATGCTACGTTTCTTGCCTTCACAATGGATGGGGGACAGATGGGAGGGAAGAAGAGAATTCAGAACTTAAAATTTAAAAATATAAAAAAATAAATAATTTTTTTAAAAAAAGAAAGCAATGGATTATAGTGAAAAGAACCCTAATTTTGAAGTCAGAGGTCTCAGCTCTGCTATTTCCAAGTTTGTCATTTGGAGCAAGTCACTTCATTTTTCTGAGCCTCAGTTTCTCCATCTGTAAAATGGAGCTAATAATGTTTATACTATCTACCTCACAGGAAAAAAAGTGCTATACAAAGTACTACATAAAGATCTATTTTTATTTATCCTCACTAATCTTCTCCATTTATGGGTGGAGAAACAAGTCCAGAGAAAAGTGTAGGGATTTAAATGCACAAAGCAACATGGCTTGGTGCCATGTAGCCACATAAACAAAGCTATTTCTTGTCCTTTCCAAAATATGCTGAGATTTCTGCTTTTATCTTACATAGGGAGTCAAATCTCCTCTCCAAAGAGAACCCATTTAGGCATGGCTCATTGCCCTATGTATCATCTGAATTTCAGATATGTCCACAGTACAGGACTGTGCTGGTGCAGTGAAGGTGATGGGGCTTGTGGCAGAAGACAGGAGGTTCTGAGTACATGTTGTTATTTAGTCGTTTTCAGTCATATCTGACTCTTCATGACCCCTTTTGGGGTTTTCTTGGCAGAGATGCTAGAGTAGTTTGCCATTTCCTTCTCCAGTTCATTTTACAGATCAGGAAACTGAGGCAAATATGGTTAAGTCACGTACTTAGTAAGTTGCCAGACCTGAGAGTCTTCCTGACTCCAGGCCTGACACTATATCCATTGTGCCTCTGTATGTTAGCACATACAGAAGAGATAAAAGGCACAAGCCTTGCTCTTAAGTAGTTTATTATGTAAAGCTCATTGGTGAGATGAGAAGGCTTCCCCAATGCTCAGGAATGCCACCATCCCATGAGTACCCCATCCCCTTATGAGAGCGGCAGTCACCTCTTTCTTTTGCCCTGGTCTTTATACCTCCTGGTGACATCTAAGTTCCAGATCAGTACCTTGGAATAAATGTAAGCTTATGGAAAAGAAGATCAATTCCCCTGCGTTTGTTCAACCAATATATATGATATATGAGTGACCTAAGTGATATAAGATATATGAGTCATACAAGTGATATAATGTGTGTGTGATAGAAGTGACATTAGATATGAGTAATACAAGTGATACAAGATGTGAAGCATATAAGTGATATAAGATGGACAGATATGATATATGAGGGATGTAAGTGATACGAGATAGGTGATTGATAGAAGTGAGATATATATATATGTGATAGAAGTAAGGTTTTATATAAATATATATATACACACACACATATGTGAGTGATAGAAGTGACAAATGTATGAGTGATATTAATATAAGTTATATAAGTGATAGAAGTTATATGAGATATATGTGTGATACAACTGATGCAAGATAGATGAGTGATAGAAGTGACATAAGATAAGATATGAGTGATAAGTGATATAAGATACCTATGTGAGGTAAGTGATAGAAAATATAAGAGTGATAGAAGTGAGATACACACACACACACACACATACAATAGAAGTGACAAGATATATGAGGGATATAAGTGATATAAGGTATATGACTGATAGAAGTGACATAAGATATATTTGATGTAAGATTATATGAGAGATATATCACATGAGATATATGAGTGGTATAAGGGATGTAAGACATGAGTATAGAAGTGATATAAGACCTATAAGTGCTATAAGATATAGGAATGATATAAGTGCTATTTGATATATATGACTGATATAAGTGATTTGAGGTAAGTGATATAAGATACATGAATGATGTAAGAGATATGAGTGATATAAGTGATAG
>CM053587.1:104294405-104396801 GCA_028646515.1 Pseudochirops corinnae
ATGTTATATAAGTGACAGAAGTAATATGCATGATAGAAGTGATACAAGATATGAGTGATATGAGTGATATAAGATATATGAGTGGTATGAGTAGGAGGTCCGAGGTCACTTCTGACTGGAGTAATTAAAGCATGCTTCAGGGAAGAGGAGGCATTTGGACTAAGTCTTAAAAGATGAGTAGAATTTTCACCTCACACCTAGAAATTTGCCAATGGTGACCAAAAACAGACATAGGCACTTTGCATGGTGTGTGCAATGTGACTTAATCCAAGTATTCTGGAAAGTGGTTTGGAATTATCCTAAGAAATTTACCAAGATATCACATACCCATTGATATAGACATCCTCCTGCTATAGGTACACCCTAAGGAGGCCAAAGGCAAACTGAATGGACCTGTATTTCACCAAAATAGTCATCGTAGTACCTTCTGATGGTAGGAAAGTGTTGAAACAAAGTAGATGGCCATCGAGTAGGGGAATGGCTAAACAAGTTGTGGTATGTGAATGTAATGGAATATTACCTTTCTGTAAGAAATGATGAATATGATGACTACAGAAAAGCACAGGAAGGTTTATATGAACTGATACAAAGTGAAGTAAGCAGAACCAGGAAAACATCATACACAATGACTACAGCAATGTAAATGGAAAGAACTCCATACATCCCTTGCCTCCCCCCAAAGTGAAACTGAATGCTGTATAATTAGAGTGACCAAGAAGCTTGGTCTTGGAGTAGAGTTAAGAAAACACATCTCCCATCCATTCTTTTCAGAGATGGGGAACTATAGGTGTGGAATAGTCTGTATACTATCAAACTTGCTGGTTGGTTGTGCCAAGCACTTTTTTTTTTCTTCCTTCTCTTTTTGTTTTTTGTTATAAAGTATGATTTCCTAGAGAAGGGAGGAAAAGGGAGAAGGATTTATTCACAGGTAAAGGTGATCAGAAGACATCAATGAAGATGTTTAATTAGAAATAGAAGAAAGGAAGAATTTCAACTAGCAGAAAGAGGTGAAGAAAATAGACCCTTTCAGACATAGAGAATGGTGTGAGCAAAGATGCTCGTCCCTGCTTGGAATGGGGGGTGGGGCACAGGCATATCTACAACGACAGTGGTGAGAACAGAGCTTTGCTCGAGATACCAAACTTTTGAGGGTGCCATTAGCATTGATCCCGGAAACATTTCTCTTTAGCAGCTACATCCTGGCCCAACCCTACCCTTGCATCCCCAGCAGTATCCTTTCCTTTAGTAGGTTAAAAACCCTCCTTATCCTGGTACTCCAGGAGGAACATTCTTCCACATCCTAGGAAAACTCCCCATCATACCACATACCCATCACCCTCCCTTACCTCAGGTACAAAAATTTCTAGTTATAACTGTACCCTCAAGGCCATACCAAATGAATAGAGTTCATTTTCTATTGTGAGAAATATACCCTACCTCATATTTTGTCATGGTGGTGCCTGGGGATGATGGTGCCCCATCTTATATCTGACTAATGAGACTCTCAATGTTGCTCCTCTAGGGATGCTGCTGGCCATCCTAGAGAAGTGTGGGGTGATCCCAGAAGTGCAGATCATTGATGGGAATGAGGTGGGGGCTGGGACAGTGGCTGCTGGCTACCAGAACTTCATCATCTGCATTGAGATGCTGTTTGCTTCCATTGCCTTACGCTATGCCTTCACATGCCAGGTGTACTCAGAGAAGAAGGAAAACTCACCAGGTACCTTGCTTAGGCTTCAACCTTAAAGCAAGACTATCCTAAAGGCAAGTGGGTGGGATTGGGACTTTCCAGTTGATAGAGGGCATGACCAGCATGGTATAGGGTCCCATCAAGCTCAGGAAGAAGCATGGCATTAGGAAGGAAAAGGTGAAGAAAATAGGTGGTTCTCAACCTGTGGGTCGTGACCCCTTTGAGGGTCAAACAACCCTTTCACAGGGCTCACCTAAGGCCATTGGAAAACACATATTTCTGATGGTCTTAGGAACCGAGACATTGCTCCTCTATCCATCTCCAGGCGGGTCTACATACTAGTAGTAAAGGGTCGAGGCATTAGGAAGGTTGAGAACCACTGGACTAGACAAATTGGTGCTTTCTGGGGGTTTTGCCTCTTTATCAGGAAAACCCTGGGCAAATATCTGGGGCTGAGGTTGGACACCAGTGAATTCTACAGCTGGTCCACGTCGCTGAAAGTGGGGATCAGAGCAAGAACTTCATTTGCAGCATAGATCTCATCCTAGAAAGGACAATAAAAGTCCTCTAAATCTAATCCCATTTTACCGTTAAGCAATCTGAAGCCCAAAAAGCTTAAATAACTCATCAAAGGTCACACAGAAGCAGAATTTGAACTCAGTTCCTTTGACTCTTTGAGACACTATGCCATAGGTGATAGGGATTGGCCTGTGAACCAGGAATGCCTGGGTTCAAGTGCCACCTCTGACACATATTGGCTGTAGGAACCTGGACAAATCACCTAACTTTTCAGTGCTCTGTCTAACTCTCTAAGGTTGGAAGTTGTGGAGATGGTGCCATCCTGCACTGGTAAAAGGAGTTTCCTCACCCAGAAATCCCCTGTGGTTGACAAAATCAGAGGTTTATTTCCTATCCCTATCTTTTGACTCCAAATCCAATTTGGTTTGGTTTGGTTTGGTTTTCTACTACTACCCCAAATCCAGGCAGAGATTCAGGGAAGGAACCTGGCTCAAAGACTAAGCAGTCCCTGATGGTCACAATGAAATGGAAGCTGAGAGGAGGTTGGTCCCAATTGGAATGGCCTTAGACAAGGATCTTGAGTAGTAATTCTTATTGCCCCTTCTGTTTGTGGATCACTTCTGCAGGCAGCAGCAACACATCCACATGCTCCCAAACGGGCAGGAAAAATTACTGGATATGATAGGATTGTTTCATTAGACCCCCGTGAAGTGTTATTTTTTGCTTTTGAGTTTTTTTCTATTAAAAATTCCAAGCAAATGATTGCTTTGGTCCAGGACAACAAGTATAGAAACAGTTCTATTTTGAACAGGAATATAACCATGACACCAACTCACAGAACACCTGGGTAAGGGGAGGGCCAGGATAGGGTCCTCCTGGGTCACACTTAGGGAAATGCCTCTGCGATTGGCTCATTTAAAAAGTGATTGGATCTGAAGGATGGAGACCAGCCACTTTGTCTCCCATGGGTACGGAACAAAAGGTAATAAACTCAAATTGCAGTCAAGAGAGTTTTCAAGAAGTTATAAGCAACTTTTTAAATCATAGGGATTGTTAATAAGCTACTGGACTCAGGGGGAAAAAGTGGCATTTCTATAGTTCTCCCAACAACTCTGTGAAATAGGTATGACAAGTATTACTATCTTCATTTTACAGATAATAATAGCTAGCTGTCCCTGACACTCACTAGCTGTGTGACCATGGGCAAATCCTCGAACCCCTCTGACTCTGCTTATCTGTAGAATAAGCATAATATTTGTAGTACCTCCCTCACTGGGTTGTTATGAGGCTCGAACGAGATTATGTATGGCACTTGACAAACTCTAGGGCTCTATACAAATGTCAATTATCATTATCTTTAAGAGTAATTCACCCATTTGAGATGGCCTTAAGTACAGGCTGGTTCAAAGATAGGGAGCTGGACCTTCCTCCTTTTCAGACCTAGAGAAAGAATCAGAGAATTTATAGTTAGAGGGGACCCCTCAGCAACCATCTAGTCCAACCTGTACCTGCAAAGAAATCACCATTACATACTTGACATACTTGACAGTCCAGTCTCTGATGAGATGGAACAACATAGAGAGGTCAGAGGAGTCAGCCTCGGGAGTCAGAGGACCTGAAATGAATGCTTAGTGTGTTCCCTTACATTGGGCAAGCCTTTTAACCCCCTCTGGGCCTCCAGTTTCCTCATTTGAGAAATGAGAGGGGATTAGGTAGCCTCTGAGGTCAGCTCCAGATTTGTGACCCAGCCACCTCCCAAGGCAGTCTCCTCCAGTTCTAAATGTGAGGAGGTTTTTCCGGAGCATAGGAAGGTATTTCTACCCCTTCATGTCAGCCTTGGACTCATTCTAACTTTTTGCTCTCAGTGACTGTGGCTCCCATGCAGAGTATTTCCAGTGGGCTCAAGGAGACCATAAGCCCTCAAGACATCGTCCAGGATGCCATTCACAATTTCTCACCTACTTACCAGCAGTACACTCAGCAATCTATGCAGGAGGTCAAAATACAGGGACAAAATGGGAACATGACTCCTACTTCCCAGCTTCCTGGGGGCAAGAAGAACAAAAACATAGAGAAGAGAATGTTAATCCATTCAGATGAGCTATAGGGGAATCTCTGAGGGAGCAAGGACTTCAGACGCTGGGTGTTAACTTTTGCTTGAGGAGCTGTTCTTGGACAGTAGTCAACACATCCCAACAAGTACACGTGGACTATGAGAAAGGGGGTATTGCATTCTCCCACCACCATCCCTCTTAACAATCCACCCCCTAAGTTCTAAGAACTGGTCCTGACTTTGGGAGAAGAAGAACTTGGAACTGCTCAGGAGAGATCTTTTTCCAAGACTAGTTCCAGGATTGCTATGACCTTGGAGTCTATAGTCCTGCTGTGTTTTCATATCTGATAGACTGTCCCCATCCTCTCACCCCCAATCCCACAACTCAGATTCTTCCAGTGACTGATAATGTACTTCCTTGCTGGCCTATGTCAATGCCTTCATCAGAACTTGCCAGGAGAGAACCCTTCTTTCCACAGTCAGTCAATCGACAAACAATCATTATGCATCAAGTGTGTCCCAGGAACTGTGCTAAATGGTGGGCAAAGACAAAGACAAAAAAAAAAAAACCAAACCCACCAACATTCATTCTGCTTCATAAAGGGACTTCTGATTTTGAATAGGGAGTCTGAGGACTGGGGATACCACTGAGTTGAGCTGATTTCTGTCTGTATGAGAACAAGACTCCACCTTAGATCCAGAGAAGCCTATGTTGGTCCCTTTGGTCACTTTCTTGGGAGTCTTATGGGTGGCAGCAGAAGAGAAGAGGAAAATCCGTGGGGTACCCTAAGTTTAGGGTAATGCCAGAACCTACCCAGCTTTCCCCATGCCATATAGTGTTGTTGCTCAGAGTTACCCAGAAGCCAGTAGACATTTGACTAGATGACACTTTTCAAAGTTCTACCCCGCCCCCCCCAATTGCAGCCCAAAACTGGAATGTTCTAAGGGGCTGCATCTGCCAAGCAAAGAGCTTTGGACTGGAATCTGTCAGAGGTGCCACCAAAGACCCTCCCCCCTGTTCCCAACACTGCTTGCTACACATCCCCAGCCTGAAGCAGATTGAACCAGAGACCCAGATCTCAGAAGCATGAGACAAGAGTGGGAGGGCTATCCCAACTAGTCTGTAGAAGTGTGGGTGAAAGGGACTCCCTCCTGGAGAGCTGTCGACTTCCATGGAGTGAACCTGTCTAAGTCTGGCTGAAAGAGCTATTGGAGAATTAGGAACCCATTCCTTCCCCTTTGGGGTTGTATAAACAGACATCAGAGCAGGATGCATAGTGGGAAGGGGGAAAAAACTTGTTTGGGTTCAATCACTTCAGCTCAACACCACAAGTATTTTACTGTGTGCAAAGCACTAAGGATAGAGAAACAAATGAAAAATAGTGCCTTCCCTCAAGGAACTTATATTCTACTAGAGGGTAAAAACAATAAACAGGTAAGTAAATACCCATAATTTGAGAAAGCAGTTTAGGAGAGAATAAGCAATTAAGTAGGGGGATGTAGTGGCACATGAACTGAGCCTTGAAAGAATATAGGGTTTCCCAAGAAGTGGTGAGGAGAGGGGTTCCAAGTGTGGGAGGAAATGCAAGGAGTAGAGGAGGCAGATGGGAGATCCAGGGAACTGCAAACGTGCTCAGAGACTTGAGTGTTTCTGTGGGTTTTTTTTTCCTGCTGGAGACCCAATGAGGTAAAGGATTGTCCCCTGGACAGACATTCAGGGAGGATTAAAGAGAAACAAAACACAAACCATGGCCTTTCTTTTCCTCTCCTCAAAGACTGACAGTAGAATTCTCTCCATCCCTTGGATGGAAGGGGATTGGCAGCTGATGGGGAAAGTGGGAATGAACAGGTTTTGAAAGTTATGTCCAAAAGACTGAGCAATCTTGAAACGCATTGAACTAGTGAAGTCTCACTCTTCAGTGACCAACTTGGGAATCCCGAGGTACTTCCTAGTCTAGGAGGGAGGATAGGGAGGAGTGGGCTGTAACCCACACAAGTGCACTCCTTTGCCAGCTGTGCCGTGGGTCAGAGGATCGTGAGATATGCCACTACCAGTCACAAGTTTCCAAGTGAATTGCTTTTATTTATGTATAAATGTTCTTTTGTTTTTACCCCCCTCCCCCCCACTTCCCCAGTGATCTGTTTGGCTTCTATTTCTGTGTAGTGGATCCCTTGGCTTAGCTAAACTCCACAGGGGGTCAGGCTGAAACCCCGCTCTGGGCTGAAGGGTGTGGGGGAGAAACAGGAATTATCTTCTGCTACCTCTGAGTTTCCCCAGCCATCACAGGGGTGCACTCAAAGCTTGATGTCAACACCACCTTCTCTTTATGTTACATGATTGTGTTTTTCAGTGGTGATCTCATTCATTCTTATGAGGTCATTCACGGGGCAGGAACTGTTATCCCTTTTTAATTGAGGGAAAATTGAATACTCTCCTCGGTAGGTAATTGTGCCCAAGGTCACCCCAAATGAGCTAAATTATGGCTAGAAGGAGAAGGGAAATGATAGTGGACAGATGTGTCACTGGATTAGGACCTGAACCCCTGGGACTACGTTGAGGCAAGAGAGTTCTCCAGGCTCCTTCTCAGGTTCCTTAGGCCAGTGTCTGTTTTCAGGTCAGAGTTAGCTGAAGAGGAAATGACAAAGTCTCCAGTGCTAAGAACTCTGATTCCCTAGGGTCCTTTGGAGAGTGGGAATCCAGGCAGCCTCATTCCCAGGCTAGTTACTTTTCTGTTGCTGAAACACCCCTCCTGTTCCCAATCCCTGCCCCCACTTCTGGCCATCTCTCACATGTACCAGCAGCAGGACTTTGTGATAAGATACACCAGCGACTTTTCCAGTCCAGCCTCCGATTAGCTGGCTGGGAAAGTCATTCTCTTATCGAAATGTCTCCACTGCTGCTGGCAAACCTGAGAGTCTGCCTTCCCTCTCTCTCCCCACCCCCACTTTGATGGGACCACACCCATGTTTCTGCTTCTGTGACCAGTCTCAACAAAACACAAGGTCAGCAAGTTTATTTGGTAGGAGGCAATCCAGATCAGGCACCTTATGGGCTTAACCTGAGACCCCACCACAAACAATGAAATTTTGAGGGGCCAGAAAGACAACAGGAAAGTAAGAGAAGTCTCAGATGCTGATGTGTTGTCCCCTCATCCTGAAGCTGTCCTTGAAGTTGTCCCCAACAGTTCGCTAGGAGCCCAAAGGCAAAGAGGTCGGGCCTTTGCCCAGCAATATGGTCAGCTTAGCTTGTGAAACAGCTGAGTTAGATCAGAGACTTCGAATTCTGATCCTCCTGGGGATGGAGACTAGTTCATTTCATCCAACGGCCGATTGCCTCAAGTGAGGCAATCACCTTTCCTCAGAGGGGATGCAATAAAACCCATTTTCTGATAAGTGAGGAAGCAGGCCACAGCTGTCAAAAGCTTGACCAGCTGCATTACACAAATGAAGCATGTTCGCTTTGCAAAAGGCAATGTGCCCAGGCTAAGGCAACGTAGTACCCCTGTGAGGGGCTTATGTTCAGATGGTGAGCCTGAATCATTGCCCTTGGCAAAGTGGAGAGAGTGCTGGGCTCAAAGTCTGCTTCAGAAAATTGCTCACTTTATGACCCTGGGCAGGTTACTTAACCTGTCTCAGTCTCAGTTTCCTCACCTGTAAAATGGGGAGAATAGCACTTACCTAACAGGGCTTTTGCAAGGTTTAAATGAAATGATGTGTGTAAATCACTCTGTAAACCTTAGTCATAAATAAATGTCCACTAGTATGATTTAAGGTAGTCTGAAGTAGAACCACATTGGTTCTCCATCAGTACATCTGCAAGGAACACATGCATGTTGAACATCACGGGATGACCTCAAAAGGAGGTGTGGCCTAGGATGATCTTTCTTTCATTTTCTCAAGCTACTCTTTCCTTTTAGGAGAAAGGGAAAGTAAGGTCCTTTTAACCGTCGCATGCCCTCAAATGTATAATGGCTAAATGAGTGCCCAGATGATCTAAACCTTGTCACTGTGGGATAGTGTGAGGAGTTCTGGACAGAGTGAGTTCGAGCATCTACAAAAGGAGGGAGTTGGCCTTCTACCTTTAATGTTATTCCATGATTCTATGACCTGTTACCCAGTCCTGCTACTAAGAAACATGGGACCTTGGGTACGTCATTAATTGGATCTGTTGTTCTTCCTTTAAAGTTTCTTGTGGGTTACTAAACTCAACCAGAGGTGTTAAATATGGGGCCTACAGCCCATAATACTCCCAAATGTGGCCCAAACCAGATTCAGTGTAATTGGGAAATATTTTTTTTTAAATATTATGAAATAGATAATATCCAGTTTTCTTTTGTTTTTTTGCAATATTCAGTTTTCTGTCAGTATGTGGCCCACAGGCATATCATTTAGTAGTCCCTGTTTCTGCTTGAGTTTGACCCTGCATTAGATCCCTTCCAAGGTCCACTTGGGCTATTTGTATAGCTTCCCCAGGCTGCCGAAGCCCTATCAATCTTCTGGTCATCTTGTCCTGTCACTCCTTAACAAACCAGTCTCCCAAATTCACACTCCAAAGGTTAGGCAGAGGTTAAAGGTGCAGTTTTAACTTGGAAACCTCCAACACTCAGTGATCATGTCCACACAGAGGGGTTTGTGCTGTAGCTCTCAGCTAAGAATCATCTCTTCTAGCTTTGGTTCTCGTCAGGGAGGAGTTTTAAAAGTTGTGTTGGGACAGTTCCCTCCGGATGAGTGTCTACTAGTTCACCTATATTATCTCGGCTCCCTAGGATGTGATAATTCCTGTGACAATAGTTTACCAGGAGGTAGTTGGGGCTTCTGGCCAGAAACTCAAGAAGAGACAGGCTCAGCTTCCAAAACCTTTATTGTCCTGGACAACAAATCATTCTTTGTAGGCCTAACGCGCTGACCCTGATGGATTTAAAATTCAAGATTTTTGAAGGGGGACAGAAAACTGAGTGGCTTTCCCAAATCTACTTGGTTAATTCAGTTCTCAAATAAATTAAACCCTGACCTATCACTGAGGAGCTTGCGGGTCACACCATCATCGCCATTGTCTCTGATATTTATATAGTGCTTACAAACCTGCCAGGCCCTGTGCTAGATGTTAGAGATACACCAATAGAAGCGAAACATTTCCTGCCCTCAGAGGCTTATGTTCAAATAAGGGCCAGTAATCTGAATGATCCCATCTATTCTCAGTGGAATGGAAATGGATTTCCCCCATATTCTCCAAATATTAAAAGAACTTGAGGAACACTTTTGGCCTGTTGGATGGAGACCCATGGCAAACTTATGGGAGAATATGGAGAACACACAAGATGGGGCAGGCATGGGTTGATCTACACCTTGTTGTTAGTCACGGCAAACTCTGTGACCCCATCTGCAATTTTCTTGCCAAAGATACTGAAGTGGTTTGCCATTTCTCAATTTACAGATATGGAAACTGAGGCAAACAGGATTTAATTGACTTGCCCAGGGTCATTCAGCTAGTAAGTGTCTGAGGCTAGATTTGAATTCAGGAAGATGAGTCTTCCAGATTCCAGGCCTAGCATTCTATCCACTGTGCCACCTAGCTGCCCTGTAATGGGTTGATCTACATGTATGAAACCTCTATAGCGATGAGGTCATAGATTCAATGGACTATTAGTCTTAAATCATAGAACCCAAAATTTGGAAGGGAGGTAATCTCATCTAATCCATACCCTTAGGTTAAGAAATATGACTAATAAAACCTTTGTCAAACTAGGGCAAAAACTTGGAATTAACATCATGGCGAGAATTTGATTTTAGGCTATGAGAAATTTCCACTGTACGAGGATTAGAATAACAAATCTCATCTAATGACATTAATCAAGAGAGGCAGGATGGTATAGCAGATAAAATACTGAACTTAAAATCAGTATAACATAGGTTCACGTCCCATATCAGACACTTAACAAAGATGTGTCACCGTGATCAAACCATTTAACCACTCTTACAGGCATCCCTCAGTTCGAAATCTATAAACATTATGGTGGAGGGAAGGAATGTAAGCTAGATTAGATGACCTCTAAGGTCCTTTTCAGTTCTGAATCTGATACGGTGATAATAAAATAGTACTGGTAGGTAGCTAAAGACAGAATGCAATTTCTATCTCCCCTTTTATGGGCTGGATGCAACTACTTCTTGCTAGGACAGGTCAATGCAATGCTGATTTTACAAATGTGTAAATACAGACCTAGCTATGCAGTTTGGAGAATGATTTTCTCAGACTAGAACTGGCAAATTTTCAAATGTAGCATGATTCTATTGGTGTTATGGGGCAGTAGAACCAGCACTAGAATTGGAGCCAGAGGACCTAGGTGTGAATCCCAGTTCTGTCACTTACTACTTGTGTGACTTGTGTGGCAAGCCACTTAACCTCCAGGGGTCTGTTTGCCCCTCAGGCAGGGAGCTAGGTGTTACTGTAGATAGTGTTGGACTTGGGAGTCAGGAAAATCTTTGTTCAAATTCTGCTTCAGACATTTAGTAGCTGGGCAAGTCATTTAACCATCATCAGCCTGCTTCCCCATCAGTAAAATGGAGACAATAAGAATATCTATATCATGGGGTTGCTGTTAAGTACCAAATGAAGTGACACATAAAAAGTGTTTTACAAACCTGAAAACTGTAAATGCTAGCAAATACTTATCTATGAAATGAGGGTAATTAACTAGATGTTTTCTAAGGTCTGTTTCAGTGTTAAATCCCCCATTTCAATGTGTGCCTGCTTGGGGATGACAGCGTTTCTTACTGCCCTGGGGGCAAGGGTGATGTGACAGGTGTGCTAGAGGTCTGAAACATCTTTAACAGGTTAATATGAAGCAGCTGCAGCCCACAAGCATCTATCAATCCGAAGTCCAAAAACAATAACTGAACATCAGGACAGGTCCAAAACCAGAAAAATGCTTTATTGGAAAGGTACAAAACCAGTCACAGCAGCTAAATGTACAGCAATAAATTATGTTGTGGCTGTCAGAAGGGAAAAGTGATGAACAAATACTGGGCTATACGCCATACAAACAGGAATCCACATTACTTGGTATATTCTCAATAATTTATATTATAATAAAAAAGCAGCACAAAAATAAATATTGAAATGAAATTACTGAATAACCACAGAGGACAGAATGAGCTGGTGCTAAACAAACAGACTGTCCCTATCATTGGGGGGAAAACGTAAGCAAAGGAATTGCCTTCTACGGAGAGGTCCCAGAAGATTAAAGCACAAGAGAAAAAGGAAAATAAATGCACATTAAAAAAAGGTCATGGACTTTTTTTCTTAAATTAAAAAAGAAAACCAACCAAAATATTAAAATTGTGACAATGAAGTTTCAATGATTTGAAAGGGAGGGCGAGAGAGAGAAAAAATGTCACCTCTTTCCCAGGCCAGCCTATGCCCAACACCACATTCAGGGGATACCAAACTCTCTTAGCACTATCCCCTTAGGCCACCCCTTCCCCCCCAGGTGCCTTGCTTTCTCTTCCTCTTCCACTAAATGCATTGCTCCCTACTCAGCCTACAGCTTCAGATTTCAGGTACTGTTCAGCTGTTTGCCATACTTCCAAAATTCCTTCAGGAGGTTAGGCAAGCACAGCTACTCATCTACTCTAACTCTTGGATGTAATGTTCCCTGCCCTCTACCCTGCATTCTGGGAAGGGCTTTACAAGGCAAGAATTCAATGTAAAAGTTGATTCATTCACGCACAACACTGAAGGGGCATCAACAATGTGTAAAAAACAATACTAAAAACCCATCTGCCTTTACTGTGTATCCCAAGCAAGGAAAGCAGAAACATTCCAGCCTTGGACACCAGAACTTCAGAATGAAACCTCCCCTGGAAAAAGCGGATTGGCAGGAATTCCTGTTGCTTGGGATGGGTATCTGTGGGGCAGATTGCAGAGTGGGGGAGAGGATTTGGCTGGAGCACCTGGGGAATGAAATGTCAGGGCATGACATCTGGTGGGAGTTATAGCCCTGGTTGGGGTCATCCCCCAAGCCTAAGGCAGTGGTTCAGAGGAATGTCATGCAGAATAGAGTTTAGAATGCATGGGCCTTAGAGCCAGAGCCCTATTCAGAATGGAAGAGGGAAAACTGGTTGTGGGGAGCAGCCAACGGATCCCTCCTTCCATAGAGCCTGTGGTTACGACTCATTTGCAGAAATTAGGGATAAAGAAGGGAAGACACTCCCATTCTCTACCCCCAGGTCAAATTGCCAGCTCAGGGACTCCTGACCTGACAATTATTTTTAATAAAGATTTACAGTATCAAACTTGAAAAAAAATTAATTTTGCTTACGAAAAATCTGTACGATAAAATGTGTATATAATTTTATATATATATATATATATATTTATTTACTTTTTTCTCTCTCTCTTTAAATATTTCCACGTGGTCCTTATTGATATCCAATATGGATTACCTACCATGGCTATGGTATCAACAGTTTTATTAACACTCAGGTCTCTTGATTTGGAAGAATCCAAGTGCCTAATGGTAGAGACCTGGCTCTCAGCTTGGCCAAACCCTTTGGCACTCTTCCAGGAAAAGGAAAACTATTCAGCTACATGGCAGTGCCACTGGAGAAGTTCAGATACTTCTTGTTTTATTCCAACAGCAGAGACACAGAATGAAGATTCAGCCCTTGGGGCCTGTGTCACTCCTATGATAGCCTCCCTATGTGGTTAAGGACCCTTAAGGTCCTCTGCAGCTTGTTTTGTTTAGGAGAGGAGGGAGTACAGTAAGAGGGAAATGGGGTGGGGGAAAATGGGGTGGGAGATTTCTCTCTGATGAACCCAACAAAGCTTTCTCCAAGTGCAGGGTTGCTCTTGGGCTGTGGTGTATTTAAGCATTCCCAAAGTCAACTGATAGGAGTCACATTCCACTCTTCCTCTTCCCCACCTCCCACCCCATGGACAAACATATAGGTGTCTACACATAGAGTAAAGAATTCACACTGCACCTGGTAGACCAGAGCACTTAGCTGATCCAGAGAACTTTAAACGATATGCTCCTGACCAGGGAATGTGACTCTAACTCAGTTTCATTCCCCACCTTAACAGTCAACACCAATCTATTAGCAGGGCAGGTGGAAAATATGGAAGTAGTAATGCTAAATAAACACCTTCCCAAATGTTTAATGAAGTCATCCAGAAAGTGTTCTGAAGTTGCTTTCACTACTCTCCATTGGGAAGGAGCCACAGGAAAACATTACTGTGAGATCTTTGATGGCTCAGTTGCTCAGGAAAGAAAAAGCAAGTTAAAGGCTTCAGACGATGTTTGAGCACCAAGGTTGCACAGATTCCCCTCATCTTTTATGCAGTGACAAAAGAGCACAATTAGATTCCCAAGGATCCACCAGGTAAACCTCAAACTTTCAGTAATCAAGGTCAAAATATGCTTCCTCTCTGGAGTATACAATCTACCTTCTTTAGTCAATCAAGACAACAATAATTTCCTCAAACTACATTCTTGTCTCTTCTGTAAGACTCATTTTCTATTTCTTTCAGTGACACAAGATAACCTTTACCCTTGACCCCTCCCTCACTAGGCCCTACTGGCTGCCCACACTACTCTCTTGGCCCACACAAGGCTACTTCCTGTCTCCTCTCAAACAGGAACCACATCAAATGTACTGTACATGATGGCATCTCTACTGGCACCAAATGATGCCTTTCAGCTACCAAATTACCAGGCCAGTGCATCAGTGATCTGATGCCTCCATTCCTCTCCCTCTCTCTCTCTCTCTCTCTCTCTCCCTCCCTCCCCCCACCCCTCCCACAACACCCTTAATCCCTCTCATCTCCTTTCCCTGGAACCAAAGGTTTGCTTATGTTCTTCAAGTCCTCTCCCCAACAAAAACCCTTCTTTTTGTTATTTCCTTTCTGGGACCTTCAAAATGACCATGTTTCAGAGACTCAGTGCTCTCATTTACATGGAGAAGAGCTGACCACAAGCAGATCCCTAGAACACAAGACACTATCCACACAGACTAAAGTAAGGAAGCTGACCTCAGCTCTGAAATACCTACCTGCAGATCTGCTCTAAATCAATGAACAAGTACAGTGGCTCCACCTCTAAGCTTTCCTCCTTTCTACCAGTGTCCAATAAACCCGCTTGCTGTTTTGGAAACTGGTCCCATGGGGGAAGGCTCCCCACTGGAACATGAGGAGGCTGTTTTTGCCTCCCTGTGCAATAGATATAGTCACCCCTGTTTGCATATTGGAGGTGGGGAGGGGTGTCTAGTGTCCTGGTTTCCCTAACACACATGCTACTTCCTTCCTGCTGAAGCTTTCTTGCTGGTTATACTCTCGAGACCATCCTGAACATTTTGTTACTCCTTAAATAACACCTCTGTACTCAATCAGTCCTTTGTGGAGCAGACATCCCCTTGCCACTGCTCAGTTTCTGCCTGGTAATACTGCTATGATATCTCCCCTGGGGAATTCTGTGCACATGTGTGCATATGAGCACACACAAGAAAGTCTACCTAATACTTTCCACACCTCCTTTACTGGAGCACCAGGGAATCCTAAGCTAACTGCTAAAACAGGGCTGTAAGTGCATTCTAAATGTGGAACACCTGGAAGAATTAAGCTGCACTACATGCCTTCTGTTCAGGTCTTGCTCAGGGAGGGAAGCCAGGCATTTAGTCATGTCAGGAACCAGAAAATGTATTCCTCGTGACTGGGGGACATAGGGGAGAGAGGTGAGGTAGGGGAGAGGAGAGACTGGGAGGAGGGGGAAGAAAGTTGAAAATCTGAGCTAAAAACTGAGAGCCTTCTCTAACTAGTACATCTCAAATAGGTCATGTTTACAGAGTCACCACTTAAGTTTCATTTTAAGCACAAAACAGATGTGATGCTGCCTCTTCAGGTGGGCAAGGAGATGGTGCAGAGGTCCCCTTGAACAATGTTGCCATAGGCTGACAGAGGAATATGCTGGAGTAATGCTCCCTTGTATGATGAATCCTGGGGTCCCATATACACTTCCTGGCTGGCAAATGTCCAAGAGGCACCTCAAGAAATAAATTTTTCCTTGATAACAAGATCTGCTATAGTCACAAAGGGGTAGAAAGAAAGGTCTGGGAATGGGGAAGGAGGGTGAAACAGGAAATGAGAATTGAATGGGGTAGTTCAACAAAAGTTCTTTCCCTTATTCTACACCCAAGCTCAAATTCCTGTCATAGACCATCAAAGGCTACTGTGAAAGAGCCATTGAGGGTCCCTTTGCAGGTGATTTGCACTGTTTCTGAGGAGACACATCAACTTAACAGGACTGAGAAGACTGACCAAACACAAGAGACATTTCCCTGTCCCCTTCTCAAAGGGCTGCCAGTCCTACCCGCCCTCACCCTGCCCACCCTCTAACCCCGTAGCTGCCTGAAGCACTAGGACGCAGCTGAGAAGGGCACCGAGGTGGATGAAATCTCAGCTGATTTGACAATGGTGATGACACTGGTGGTGGCGACCTTAGTGGGAGCAATGGGTCCACGGGCCACAGTACGGGCGAATGTCTGCAGTGCCTCATATTTGGAGCGCAGGGCATCCAACTCCAGCTTCATGCTGCTATTCTCTCGGGCCAGCTTCTCTACCTCCTGTTGCAGCTCTACCCTCTGCCGCTCCAGCTCCTCCTTCTGGGTCACCCGCTTGATGCGGCAGCTTGCAGCATAACCTCGGTTCTTGAGTGTGCGCCGGCGCTGCTTCAGGCGGATTACCTCCTCCTTGGTGAGGCCCCGGAGGTGCTGGTTGAGCTCTCGCACAGACATTGACACCAGCTCATCATCACTGAGCACTGGGGCGTTCTCTCCCGACTCCTTCTTTACCTGGTAAGGTATCAGTGGCCCAGGGTTAACAGCCATGAAAATGGGGAATGTGCAGCCTAGGTGACCTCATCCTGCTGACTACAAGTGCAAGGAGGCAGATGGCTGGGATCGCTACAGTGGGCTATCAGAGGAGGCCTTACAAAGCTATACAAGGCAATGTGTGGAGTTGTCCCCTACGTTTCCTCAAAGGTAAAACATGGCATCTTGGCTATACTTAAGAAATGATGATTTGGAGGGATGGCACTGAAGAGCATTTTTCTCATGAAGAATGTATGCAAGAACACTACAGAGTTACTCATTATTCAATGAAAAACTAATGAATTAGAATATATATTATGTGTGTGTGTGTGTATATACATATATATACATATATATATACATATACATACATACACACACACACACACACATACATATATAAAAACTAGGTAAGCTAGAAATTTGGCTGGCCAATCACTTTGAAACTATATGACAGGCTGTTTTAGAATTCTCCACTAACACGAGTAGGTGACAAATCAACTTTAAATCTCAATCTGAGAAGTCACACATCCCACAGCAAAATAGAATACCTCCTTCAACTTCCAGAAAAGAAATCTATTAAATCCACACATTGTTACCAGAAAGCTCTATACTAAAAAACAAAACAAAAATACCTGCTTTATAATACATGTGGTGGACAAAAATCTTGCCCATAAATCATTATCCATGCCCCTGCTTCTTTCCATGTTTCTAAGCATTACTGCTCCAGAGGAAAAGCTTCAGATGTTCCTTCTAGGGCATCTGAGAGGTTGTGTGTGCTCAAAGAACAAGATCAATGAAACATTTGCTAAGTATCTACTATATGCCAGTCACTCTACTAGGTGCTGGGGATACAAAGACAGAATACGAAACAGTGCCTGCCAGCCCTTAAAGACCTAAGTCTCAGACTACTGATTTTTGATCCAAAAAAGTATTCCTCAGGCTTTCATTCTAAAGCATCCAGGAGGCAAAGTCTAGGTGGTCTCAATATTCTCCCACCATGAACCAGCACCAAGCTGGCAAGGGATGGGGCTTTCCTATCTTCTATATTAGGTGCCCCTATATACTCTCGTTATCTCTCCTTCACTGGGTTTTCTCCTGCATTTCTCATCCTTTGTTAGGACTGTAGTGTTATGTTAGCAGCACATACACTCGTGCTACTATGAAAGGTGCTCTGAACTCTGGAATAAAGATACCCATACTCTTAAGGATGCAAGGTATTATTCCATATAGGTGACACCTGGTAGGACCTGATTCTGTCACAAGTTTCTGGAACTTTCTTGCAATCTACCTGAAACCACCTAAATGGAATTCCTTCTTACCTTTAATGCCTTGTTCGGTTTAGGATTAGTCGTCATAACCTGGGCACAGTCACCTGGACTGAACTGACTGGAAAATGCAACTGGAAGAAAAATAAACAAACAAGCAAATACAGGTTAAGTAATGCCCAGGCTCAGAATACCAGAAGGATCTTCTGATCTGCTACTCTCAGAGGAGTGATGTTTTCCATTCCAAAGAGGATCTAACTATAAACATTGTTCCAAACATGATGACAGCAGACCCACAGTCCTGAAAACCACACAGTTCTTGTCTTCTTTAAAAGCAGGTCCAGAGAGGACATTTTATTTTAAGGGCACCACCCCAAAAGTGATGCTACAATTCAACTTTCATAGTCATGGATACTTTGCTCCTAGTGTTCAGAAGGCCCCATATGTAGTGGTTAACATATTATTTTAAAACAACTACCTAGTATTAGCAACCCCCTTCTCTCACTGCAATAGCCAGTGGTCAGATTTTCAATATTCCTCTTAGTCCTGTACTGTAGGAAAAAGTGTCTTGTTTTTTAGATAAAACACCACCCACAGACATTCCTCACTCTGTTATTCCACCTCATAGAACAAGGAGTTACATTTTCAGCTGTAATGGAGATTGACAGCATGTTTTGAGAACTGAAGCAACAATTTATAGAATGGTAATGGGTGAATACCTTAAACCTCTTGCTTGAGTAGCAGCACTACTAAATATTTTATAACATACCCACACCCCGAGAAACATCATTTCCCACCTTCCCAAGGTCTAAGTGAAAAGTCCAGACCCCTGACTGCAACCACAAAGGAGTCCCTCCAGTGAGATGACAACCTTTGCTGTCACCTTGCCCTCTCACAATGAACTCTGGTTTGGAATACTTGCAACCCAAACCTAGCCCCAGGCCCCTCCTCCTGGTACCCTGCCTCCAGAGCATCGATGCTGCCAGGTGAGCCCGCCCATCGAGTACCTACCGCGGAAAAGGGCACTGCAGTTGTGACATCACCACCTCCTCCTATGCTGCCCCCAACATCCTGACCCCACGATCTGAAGAGCGTGGAAGAACTCCGGCTGACACTACCCCGTGGTCCCTGATGAGCAAGGGAGTCAATGAGCTGGATTTCGAAGCCTGTAGCTGGAGAGTGAGATGGGCAGCAGCAGCACTGGGTGTATGGAGGGAGCACACAGACTGTGTCTGGCGGGAGTTCTCCCCCCCAGCCACCCACCAACCAGTCCCCTCCACCCTCCCTTCTCATTTTCACATCTGCATTGTGTCACACATTCTAATCATTCATGAAAAACCCAGCCAAAGCATCCCAAGCATGATTCCCCTCTGATAGTTGCCATGGTGACCTTGGGAAAGTAGCCAACCCTGAGATGGTAGTCATGGAAACAGAGAAGCCCAAAAGGAATAATGACTTTGGGTCATGTCTGTGCAAAGACATCACGAGGTCGACAGACAGTAAACAAACTTATCCATATCCCCAAACAACTGGGGAAGGGGCCTAAAGGCCAAGGGGTCAAGAGGGAAGGTACGAACTAGGCTTAGTGGCAAGCTGCATTGCCTGAGCATGAACAACTAGTATACAAGCCGCCACCTCCCTCCCTTAATCTTCCCCACCTGCACCCAAATGCTAGGCAAAATGTGATGGAAGAGAGAGAATCAGAGTTAGATCTTGCAGATGGAGAGGATCCTCTGACTCCAAAAGATGGGGCCACATTAAAATCTCTATTTTTGATATGGACTAGATAGGGTGGGTAATTTTCCATTTCCCCCGCCTGCTTTGATCTCCCTTCGTCTGTCTCACTTTCATTCCTGCAGCACAGGCTGCCAGGAGACAAGCTGTGATAAATGAGCCCTTGGCACAGAATCCCTTGGCTGCAGCAGCACCTGGGACCCTCTGCCCTCTGATCTTGTATTCTACTCTTTCTCCATCTGTCCTTCTGCTCCTTGTCTCCAGAGGACTCTTTTGTGGAGTTATAAAGAAATAGGGAAAGGATGCAGTACGATCAGATCTTTAGAACAGAACCTATAAGAATAACCTCAACAGAACAGCCCTTAGTGAAAACACGACCGTACTCTCTATGAGCATGCTAGTGACATACACTCACCAGGAAAATGAGGAGAATCATACTGGAATAAAGGTTCAGATGGGCATCTTAGGGCTATTTTCAGATTGTCAGAAAGGACTTAACTCTTAATTATACTATGCCTATGTATGGATGGAATGGGAGAGGCTGTAGTGGAATGATCATAGGCCAATGGGAAGAAACCCGTCCTGGGATTTTGAATCTGTCCTTAGTAATTTGACATGACATAACTGCTTTTCTGAGACCTTTCCCCTTCCAACCTGGTATGAGAAGTCAAAATAGCTTCAAAGAAAATAGTCAGGAATCAGCATTGCTCAACTGCCCCAGTGACCGACCTGCTGGAGCCTGGCAGTTGGGAAAGTGGTGAAAAACTTTTCCATGTCGAAAAGGAACAGGCTTCAGTATCTATTCCAACACACACACACACACACACACACACACACACACACACACACACACACACACACACACACACATATACACACACACACACACACACACACACACACACACACACACGGCGTCAGAGTATAAGGCCCTGCAGTCAGTCTGTGACATAGCTATGCAATGAGTCACCAGCTGTTTACAGAGTTTGAGAGCTCACATTCCCACAGAACCAGAAACCCCTCCCATCCCTACAAGGATACACATGCTGAGTCCCCACTGCTTGCACTTGGCAGAGGGAAACCGGAAAAGCAAAGTCAAAGTGGAGAAGGGGGGAATACAACTTAAATCCACTGACTGAACAAAAAATATTTTGATTTCCACTCACCGTGAAAAAGTTAAAAACTTGACTGGCTACTCTGGGGCCTGAGAGAAAAGGTCAATCTACTAACACCACCATAAATGATGAGTACGTGGTCCGATAACACATTCAGTTACTAAAATGCCAGTTACAAGAAGCAGAAATAATGTAGGTATGATGATACAGTAATATAGGCTAGTTTACACTCTACAAACTAACTCTCATAGGATTCTGCTGAGGCTACACACACACAGTATGTAGATGATCTCCCTTTCACTCTGACGATTCCACTCAAGCAAGTCATTTAACCTTTCTAGGCCTCAGTTTCCTTATCTGTAAAGTGAGGAAGCCAGACTAGCTGGCCCCTGAGCTCACTCATGGCTCTACATCAACATCTACAACAGGGTTATGGCCCTCCCTTTGTCAAGCTGGTCTTCCTATGAGGGGCTTGCACCTATCAATACTGAGGAGATTGGCACTTCATCCCATCTCTCTCTGTGCCCAGATTTCATTCAAAGGAACTTCTTAATTGTAAAACAAAGAGAAACTGTTGGGGTTGTAACAGAGAGAGAGATGAACTTATTCCAATATATAACTGCTATTGTCATCCTGAATAGAAAAAATTGATCTTCTGCCCACAAGGTGTCAGTGATATCAGACAACGGTGTTCTATTAACACGTTTACTGCTTTTGTACATGGGGTAGTCAACTAGTCATTTAACATCAAAAGCTTCGGAGTTCAATCTGACAGGTTCCTAGGTATGTATATGCAATGAACAAAACTCTATTTTCACACTACCTAGTACCCAAGTCCTTTGAGGATCAGCTTATATGAACACAAAATAAAAGAGAAGGAAAAAAATCTGAACCCCAACGTCCATAGCAAAAGAAAGCTGGAGTCTCAAAGTCATCACTAGGGATCCAGATTAAGTGAGGTGAGAGTAGAGAAGGGTCATGCAGATAGGCTGGGAATCAGAGACTAAGACAGGGTTTTTTTTTTTTACCTTGGGTCCACAGATCCCTGAGGTAGCTGGCGGATCAGTAGCTAGAGCACTAGGATTGGAGTCCGGAAGACCTGAGTTCAAATCCAGCCTCAGACATTTCCTAGCTATATTGACCCTGGGCAAGTTATTTAACCTCTGACTGCCTGACAAAAAGATCCACTGGAGAAGGAAATGGCAACCCACCGAAGTATCTTTGCCAAGAAAACACCATGGACATTTATTTGGTCCATGAGGTCAAAGGGAGTCATATATAACTGAATGACTGAGCAACCCTGAGCAACAATGGACTCCCAAGGAGTCTGTGGACAGATTTTGGGAGGGACTATAAACTTGAGTGGAGAAATTTTTTTTTATAATTTTTTTTTTGCTAGGCTCTAACTGAAATTGAGCATTTTCTTCAATTATTTAAAAATATTCTTCTGTGAAGGGATCCACAGACATGACCAGACTGCCACAAAAGTCCATTACACAAAAAGGGTTAAGAAATTCCTGGTCTAAAGGTAAAACAAAGATCTCCTCAGCAATCTTCTCTCTTCCCCTTGTTAAATTTTACTTTTAGAAATAAGACAGATAAGACACTGCCTCCCTGGACAGGGCAGACCACCAATCACCAACAAACTGGGGCACAGACTCTTTCTGGAAGGTTTTTAATGCTGCAACAGAATATACTTAATAGCTTTTCTAGCAACCAGACTATTACTCTCCCAGTTCAACAACTTGGCTTTAAAGGAGAGATCTTGGTTAATGTCTTAGACTATCTTAACTCTGGATAGGCCAGATTACTAAATTGAGAACTTGAGAAAAAGTTGATATCACTTTTTATCTAGAATCATACTGTATCAGATCAGAATGGCAAGTAGAAAAGATAGGTTGCTTGACTTGTAAAAGCTGGAAGGTTTGCCAGTTTCAGATTCTCTCCAGGTGTTTTCTTCTACTTTATTTCAGTTTCTAAACATACCATTTTTCAAACTCCATACCAAACTATTTTAAATGTATGATAGTTAAGACTCATAATGGGAAATAGATGAGAATGGTACCATTTTTTTTTAAAGTATTAAATGTGTAATGGTGCCTATTTTTCTTGGTCATGGTAACCTCCACCCCCACCCTCCCTCTCCAGAATCAAATCATGATTCCCCATACTTGCCTTTCAACAGCTCCTTACTGAAAGATTTAACATGTACTTATTACAATTATAGGGCCTTGAAGAAGTCCTGTATTGTTACTCTTGTTACTCCCTGGGTTGGGAGTCCTTCTACTTAAGTCCTATTCTTATTTCTCACCCCCGTTCTCAAACATTCTGAAGAAGCAGGTCCCACTAGGTAGGAAGACTTCCCTTTGGGGATCTGAGTCAGCCACAGATCAGCTTCTATAAAGGCATAGAGGATTATTGCCAGGAGGTAGACAGACCACCAAGGGATGACATTTTCTGGCCACAGCAACTCCCAAAGACCATGAGCAGTAGAGAGGGCTGTGATCTCTCGTCACTATGGAGAGCGCTGCCAGAACAGCAAAGCACTAGAGTGTAACAATGGTACTCTATATTACTTGGTCTTAAGGTACACATATCTAAAGGTACACAATTTTTTAAAAAATAAAGTAAAATGGTGTGAAATTTCTTGAAATAATACAAACAGCAAAACATGTCATCTATTTATAGAGGAAAGGTAACCAAAGAGATGTGTTTTGTATATGTCACAAAGATTCACAAATTTGCTGTTTGTAGAATTAGTGGAGTAAGGGCAAAAATATCTTTAAAATGGTACTTGGAAACCACTGGCATTTAGGAAGTATCATACCAATGGTCACACATGTCAGGAAAGTACATAACAAGAGCATTAATCAGGGCTCAAACCACAAGGGTTTTTAGAGACTAGAGTCAACATTTTTGAGAGTTTAAACCAATCATTGCAGGGTATTGTAATTTGCCAAAATGCTTTAAACAAGTGTTTTCCTTTTTGCCATTGGCTTACAATAAGGGAGTACTGCATTAGCAACTGTTCACAGATACTGAAGCTCTCACTGGCAGTATCAACCTCCTATTATTATGTCTGACTTAAAATCTACTGGCAAAATTTTAGCATGAATAGGCATACTTATGTGTGGAAAGAAATATTTTTGGATTTTAGTGATATTGCCAGAGAATTTTAGTGAACTAATCACCATGGTGGGGGCTTGGAATTAAGAATTCTAATTCTTGCTGCATTTAATAAGTCATTTTCTCTCTTCTCTGTAGCTAATAATGAAGTGTTTATTTACCCTCTAGTTCTGCAGAAGCATCTCTTGTGAAGGTTTATGTACTTACCACAATGTATTAACTGAAGACTACCAGTTTCTGAACAAGGATAATCTTTCAATAATGGTCATGAAGGAGTCTAAGTTTTTAACCTCAAACCAGAAACTGTACCTAAATGTCACTGTACATTCAATAAGTATTAACAGGACAATTAATTTGCTTTGGAAGAAAAAGGACCTCATAAATAGTCTTTGATCTTATAAACAGGCTTTGATGAAATCACAAGCTCTGGTTATTATGTGATAAAAATTCAAATAAATGGGAGATCCGGACGGAGGAAGGCCACATGCTCTTCCTGCGTCTTTTAGTAGAATCTGAAGGAAATGTTGGGAGTCAGGATAGGAAATATAACAGAAGACAAGACTGAAGATGAGTGTTCACATACAAAAAAGGAAAACTGTAGTAGAAATGGAATTTTCCTTCCCTTAGACAGCTTTTGAACAGGCAATTCACCTAGAGTAGTTCAAGTACACAATCTTGCCAGCCTAGGGATGACTACTACAGATCCTTTTCTGAGATCTTTTAGTCTTAGCTTTGGGACAGTCACATTGGAAAACTCTGTAGGCTACAAGCATCCTAACATAGCCCTACCCTCCTCTTTGTAATGACTGCCTGACAGATAAGATTCTGCTAAAAGAGAATTAGGATTTTTCCTCATAAGGAAAATCAAGTAACTGATCATATATTAATAGGCTCTTTCTAATACTTCAAATTATATAGTGAGATGTTGAGATCTCTTGAGAAGAGGAAAGTTCTATGTACTTTTAAGGCTTACATCTATCTTATTTTTGATGTCACAGTATTAGAAGAATAGTAAACTATACATTTTGAGTTTCAATTTCACTTTCTCCCCACCCTTGTCACACATAATTTTAAACTCCTTTATTGAAGGAAGCTGTTCTGATCCTTACAGGTATTAGATGTGATGACTTCCAATACAGGGAAGCACAAAGCATTGAAGTAGAAGAATAAAGAGTTGATCTAAGAGTGATACATACATAACGTTAACAATCAAGAAGGCCAAAGCAGCTGAAGTGTTGAACAATGACTTGCTACAAATAACTTAAGACTTGGAATCTGTACAGATGAGTTATACCCTTCTACTGCAAAGTTTATTTTAGCAAGCAATATGACAGCAGTTCTCAACCTGTGGGTTGCCACCCCAAAGGGGTCGAACAACCCTTTCACAGGGGCCACAGGGGTCGCCTAAGACCATAGAAAAACACATATTTCCGATGGTCTTCGGAACCTCCTCTATCCATCTCCAGACTGGCCCGCCCACATGCAGACACGCCTACATACGACTATTAAAGGGTCGAGGCATTAGGAAGGTTGAGAACCACTGCAATAAGAAGTTGAGATTTAGACACTTTAACAGGTGTCTGACAGCATGGCTCTAGGCATGTAGTAGACATTCAACCAATATCGGTTGATTGGGAAGAACCTCAATTTGTTCTACAAACTTGATAAGGTACTGCTAAATAAAGTAAGTAGTAAGGTATTACTCTAATCCTTTGGAACAGGAGGTAAGAAAAAATTCTCAAACAGTGAAGAAATCAGGACTGTTTCTCCTCTGCCTCCACCTCACAATAATGGATGCTAGGGATGTGCTCTACCTTGTCTATCCCCAGGATCATTATCACTTAACACCTCGACCAGGTCATTTGTAGCCTGGAGGTTAGGCTCTGACTGCCCGCCCTCCTACCGGAAATGTCTGTCTACTTGAATCTGGAGTGCATTTGGTCACCCCGCATTTGTAATCAGCAGCTGAGGCATTCCAGTGGAACCCAAAAGCAGGGCTAGCTGCTGCTGCTGTCAAAAGGTTGAATCTCCATCCTACCACCTACACTCTGTAGTTTCATTTGACCTGGTTCTGACCTCCAGACTGTCCTATCTCCCAGCACATAACGGAAATGAATGTAGCACACGTATGTACAAACCATGCACAGAGAAGATACACAATCTTAGGCAGATAAAGGGTCAGGTAACAGTTAACTTTGGTGCTAATATTTTTCTGTTCCCAAGGCATGCCATATTAGTTTCTGACTAGTGCAAAGAAAAGTGGTCCATCACAAAGCCATCCATGTCTAGGCCTCAGCTTCCTCATTTGCAAAATGAGGGAGTTGGACTACATGACTTCTAAGGCCAGACTACATGACTTCCAAGGTCCCTTCCAGCTCTAAACTTATGATCCTATGAACCTCCACCTTATGTCTTTTTAGAAGTGTCCTCTCTCCCCCAAGACAAGTGACAATTGTTAATTTCCTAACACAGTTATAAAGGGGAAACATGACGACATTGTGAATTGCGGAAAGCAAAAGTATTTAGCCATAACTCCCATTAACAGAGAACAGTGAGGGTGGGGAGTAGAGAGAGAAGGGTGAGTCACTGTTTACAGCTCCAAGGAGAAGCTGCGCAGAAAATTCTCCCAGGGGCCAGCTTTCCATTTCCTTTATGGACCAGAACCCGAATCCAGTAAGACGGTTTCAGGAACCCTCAGACTCAAGAACTTTATCAATGTGATTTTAAATGAATATTTGGAAAATAATCACAGCTATACCTGAGTTTGTGTACAAATGCAGCAACTACCAGAGAAGTTATGGTTAAGGTGAGAATTAGAGTAGACAAAATTTTATGGTTTGAAAAAGGCTTGTGACAAAGACCCAAATAGTGTCAGAGAGAGGAATTTGGATTCAGCCAATTCTGACACATAGTAAATGTTGCCTTCCCCAAATAATCTCTGCTCAACTCCCATTTTTAGCAACCACCTTGAAAGTCAAGCAATGCTACATTTGGAATGTCTCCCTTAAAGCCTGTGTTGTGTTTAAGTATGGAAGGCAAATTTCATTCCAGGGAGGATTTCTGGTTTTAGTTTATAAATCTCCCTCTAAAATGTCAATGAAAAGTTTTAATTATTTAATCTTAGGAGGAAAGGAAAGGAAACATGGCAGATGGACAAGCAGGTATAGATCTTATAAAAGACAGTGGCTGAGTTTCTTCCTTCTGGGGCAATGTGCTGCAGGTGGTACCCCAGCTACCTGCATGCATAGCACACATTCACACTGCTCCACAAAATGCCACCTCCCTCCCACCCCATCCAACAGGTAAAGCATGGGTTTCAAAATTGTTTTTTGTGTTTGTTTTTTAAACTCATCCAGTCTTTCTCTCTTACCATGTCTATCAAAAAAAAAAATCACTAGCTGAATATGGTGTTACATTAAGCTTATATCTGCACGTATCAGGATGTCCTTTAAAGATGATCCCAATAAAGCAGAGCCCTCAACAAAGCCAACAAATAGGACACAAAGACAATTAGACTACACCAGACAAACAAAGGTGGAGAGAAGGACAGTGTGTATAAGGCAAATTACATCGCACTCATAAAAATCCACTGCTTACAGAAGGAAATAACTTCCCAACCTATTGAGGAGTAGATGTCCTAGTTTCTGTCTTGGCTGCCAAAATCAGTTTGAAATAGCAAACAAAAAACCCAATAGCATAAAATTAAAAATACAAGGTATACATAATACATGTCCTTCCAAAATCAAATTACTCAGTCCTCCCCGGAGTTTGGGCAAATAAAAAGTTAGCTTATTTGTGTGAGTACTGTATGTAACACCACAGGAGTAGTAACTTTATTGGTTTTGCTATTTTAGACCTATCCCATTCAAAAAGAAACTCTACCAAGAGGAACAAGAGAGCCTTCATTTCAAAGATTTGACAGACAGGAAAGAGAAAGGTCACATTTGCTCTCCTATGAACTTGCAATGTAATCACTCTAGAAATACTAATTGAAGACACCAAAGCCCGAAAGCTCACAGCACACAAATCAAGTCACTAAGTAAGTACTGAGACTTAAATATTTAGGAATAAACAACAATAGAAGCAATATTTCCAAACTTCCCTCATTCCCCAACACAGCATGACTTTTGGTAAGAACAGGGTTAAATTCCTTTTCCCTCTGGCTGATGTTGTATAATGCCATTGGATAGGAGCAATGCCAGTCATCTGTAGGAAGTGACTGTGGTAGGAAGGCTTTTCAGCATTTATCAAGGGAAGAGAATATACAAGTTGAACCGGCTCCCTCAGTGCGGAAGCAGCAAGGTAAATAAATTAAATACTAAGCCAGGCTGGAGGCTGCCGATGCTCTGGGGGCGTGGGGTACACCCAACCTCATGCACATGACCTCCAAGGGTTTGGTGGTGAAATAGTAGGGGAGGCAACTATCCTATAATTTTCATTTAGCCGGGCCCCCTCAGAGCAAATCTGGCCTGTGGGCTAACCTGGGATGGGAGGGTTAGTCAGAACGATAAAAAGGTAATGGAGGCTATTTCCGGTTTTCACGGGGCTGGCCTGGTTCCGGGGCTCTCTCCTTTAATAGGAACCCTCTTCCCCACAGACAGCTATGTTAGAGGATATTCCAGTATCACACTTAAGATGGGGGAGAGGGGGGAGGTTGGGCTTTGTTTCTTAGCAATTGGCTTAAATGAACACGTTTAATTTTAGAGATGTCATCTGTCTCGCTAACCTCTCATTTAGTTTTTTTTAAAATTCACTTTTTTGAGAAAAAAGACTGGAGTTGGAAGTCTCTTTTTCTCACCCCTGTCACTGATCTCTTGGGAGTAGAAGAGTCACTTTTTATGCCTCAGTACCCTCATCTGTAAAATGGGAAATTAAAAAAAAACTTTAATATATTTTTAACTCTTTACCTTATAGAACACCCAAGTACAAATGGCTATTAGTTGAATATTGTATTTTAATCAACCCTTTTCTGTCTGAGCAAATATCCCAGGCTAAAATTCCAAAAAAGTAAACATTAACCAAAACTGGTTTCAAATGATTGTCAGAACAAGTGAGATTACCTAGGGTTAGGCTCTCCAGCCATTTTCTTAACAGAACACTCAGGTTTCATGATCCTATTTAGAAAGGTCAACAACTTCTTTAGTAGTGTAAAAGGGTTAATGAAAAAAAAAACACTACCTAGGTTTCTAAGCACTTGAGAAAAAAGCCAGCTGCCTTCTTAGACTTTCTAAACTGGAAAATAAAAACTAAATGCAACATCTCAGAATCCTGGGAGCCTTTTAATTGGGCACATAAAGCCATCATACCTTATCTTGGGGCATCTTTAAGTCACAATCTACCAATTTAATATCCTAAAGAGATTAGAACTATGTAGGATGGTGTGTAATGGAAACCATACACCAGTGGCATAAGATTATTGGTACTGTATTTGGGTCAATTGCTTATAGTAAAGCAGCAAGTGACAACAGACATCAGTCAAATGAACACCGTTATTGAGCTGAGCCTCCTCAGTGGTCATTTGACAGACCCTAGGTGCTTTTAGGTTGGTGACACCAGAGAAGTAACAAGGTGAGATGCTTCATACTCCAGTTAAAAAATGTCATAAGATTTCTGAACGTTGAAGGTTTCGTGTCAAATGAATGCAACAGCTCTACTAAAAAAAAAACCAAAAAACCAAAAAACACCAAAGGCCAGAGTAACGTGACAGAGAAGATCCTATAAAGTTACAGCCCTAGACCTACTGGTGCTTATTACTATCGGCAAATTATTTGCACATATGGAAATACAGCTGGATTGGCTAATAGTTGGCTCCCCTAACTCTGAGCAAGGGTCCAAGAGGAGAAGGTTACAGACGCCCAACAGAAACAGCACACTGACGCTGTGACCTTAGTTAAGCTGTCACCAGGGCTAGGGAGAAACTTCCCACTGACAGCGTCCTACAGTGCGCGGTGTGCTCGGAGGAGCAGCGCGGTAACCCTCCGGCCGGCCGGCTCCCATGCATGCTGCCCACCCTGGCGAGGCTCCTTCCCGCCCCCTCCCTGTCTTCACCCCTAACTCTCTGGCATGGCCCAAGCCTGGCCCCTCTCTGCTTTCCTTTACTCTCCAATGGGGGTGAGCCCAGAGTTTCTCCTGTCCCCTTTCCAACCCCACCCTGCCTGGCTTCTCCTTTCTTGGGGCGCGGAGCGGGCGCTTTCCTGGACCCCGAGGCTTTCTTGGGGGGGGGTAGGAGGGAGGTTCGTCTACCCCTCCACGCGCTCAGCCCTAGTCCGGGGGGTGCCACGTGCTGGTCCCGGGTCTCTCCGCGGGGCGGTCAGCACGTGTCTCCCCCTCCGCCCCCTGGTCCAGGCACGTGTCTCCCCCAGAAGGATGACTCAGCTATTTGGGGGGTAACAGAGGGAGGGGGGAAAGGAGTCGGTCCAGCGGAAGGAGGGAGGGGCGGGGAGGATCCCCGAGCTCCGGGGCTCCCGGGGCTTGCGGGGCGCCGGCCCTGCCTGGGCGGGACAGGACCGGACGGGACAGGGGCAGCACGTGCGGGCAGCGCGACCAAAGCGGAAAGGGTTGGGGGCCCGGGCAGGAGGTCGGGGACCGACGACGCCCCCCACCCCGGACCCTGAGAAGTGGGGAGGGGGCACCACGCCCCCGCGGCGCCGCCGCCAGCCTCGGATAGGGGCGGGTCCCATCCTCAAGCGCCCCGCCCCCCCTGCCCAACCGTCCAGCGGTGGGTCCGTTACCCCCGGCTCTCCCGACCCAACCGCCTGCAGCCGTCTTCTTACCTGGGGCGCGGGCACGCGGCCGGGCCTGGCGGGGGGCGGCGGCGGCGGCGGCGGGGACGCGCGGCTGTGGCTCCGGCTCCGGCTACTCCTCGCGGGGACGCGCTTTCCCACTTTGCCTCCTCCTCCTCCTCCGACTTCGGGAATAACAACAACCCCCCCAGTCCTCGGCATCTGACACTCCGCTTCCGGGATCGCGCGTCAGCGCACGTCATCTGGCCACGCCCACTCTCCTCCTCCTCCTCCTCCTCCTCCTCCTCTTCCTTCCCCCCCACCCCCCGCCACAGTCACCTCGGCCCGTTCACCCGGGCGGCTGGCCTAGGGAGGGAGGGAGAGCGCCACCCGCCTCGCGGTCGCCTCGAGCCTCCCGCCCCATTCATTCACATCCCGGCCCGCCCTGTCCCGGCTGTCGGGGCTGGGGGGGAGGGAGAAGGAGGGAGGGCGAGCCTGGAGGGGAGGAGACCAGAGTAAACCTCTGGAAGGGTGGGACCGCTTAAGGTTACTGCCTCTGCCTCCTCCCCGCCCATGTCCCCCAATCGTTGGGCCGGGCACATGATCATTACTACAATAATAAAGTTATAGCAACAAAAAAACTTAGCATTCCTATAGGGCTTTATGATTCACGAAGTTGTTTTCCTCACAGCTAAGGCATGTTATGCCCATTTTACAGATGAGGAAACTGAGCCCTAGGAGCTGGTGGGGTGGGGAGTGACTTGTCCAAGTGTCAGAGCCTAGTTTCCACTCTACTTAGGGGTAGGGACTGAACGTGACACTTCTTTTATACTGGTAATTCCTGACTGAGGAAACTCACTTTCCCACTGGAGGTTAGCACCTTCTCCGCAATCCACCAGTGTCACGCGGTCAGGATGTGTCGGAGACTGGTCGGACCCAAGGGCTCCTGGCTTTGAGGCAGGCTGCTGCTTTTTATACCATGCTGTCCCTCAGTACTTAGGATTATGCAATGCAATGATCCAGGACGATTCCAAAGGCCCCTTAAGAGAAAGATTATCCACCTCCAGCGAGAGAAACGATGATCTCAAAGCTCACATCGAAGCATATTTTTTCCACTTTGTTTCTTGCTTTTTATTGTTGGTTAGTTTGTTTTGTTGTTGCTGTTGCAACATGGCTAATTTGGAAATACGTTTTGCACGACCATATATGTATAATTGCTATCATATTGCTTGCCTTCTAAAGGAGTGGGGGAGGGAGAGAATTTAGAACTTAACATTTTTTAAAATGCTATAAATAAATAAAAACATGAAAAGAAAAACAATACTTGGGACCGTTTACATCTTGGAGGGCCTTTAAAGACCATCTAGTCCTTTTACAGATGAGAAAATGGAGAAAGCCCCATGAAGTTAAATTAATTACCCAAAGGTACATAATGGTCAGAGACTGAATCTGAACCCAGGTCCTCTCTTTTGACTTCACAGGGCTTCCAGTGGAGGAGAAGTGTATGGATCTAGGGAGTCAAGCGATAGCAGGGAGAAGCCCTGGATTTAGGGTCAGACAATCTGGGTGTGAACACTTTGTGTTTGATCTTGAGTGACTGGCTTAATTTCTTTGTACTTCAGTTGCCTCATCTGTAAAATGAAGGAGTTGTACTCAATCATCTTATGTTACTATTCTAAATCTATGAAAGGTTTATCAAACAACTACTAGGTAGAGGGGAGAAAAAACATAGTATTATAAAATTTATAATATATAATAAATAAAATGTAATATATGTTTAAGGTGGCACAGTGGATAGAGTGCCAGGCCTGGAGTCAGGAAGACTCCTCTTCTTGAGTTCAAATCCAACCTCAGACTAGCTGCGTGACCCTGGGCAAGTCACTTAACCCTGTTTGCCTCAGTTTCCTCATCTGTAAAATGTGTTAGAGGAGGAAATAACAAACCATTTCAGTATCTTTGCAAAAAAATCCAGAAACAACAAAACCTCTAATCAGGTGATGAAGAGTTGAAGTGAAACTACAAGTCCTAATGTTTATAAAGTTAATAGTCTTGTAGCCAATAGTGTAGTAGGTGCCCAGGTAACTATAATATGCCATCATTCAATCTATTTATTAATCACTTACTCTGAGCCAGGCATGGTACTAATTGCTGGGGATACAAAAAGAGACAATTCCTGCCCTCAAGAAGCTTGTAATGTTTAAATTCAAATGCAAAAGGTCACTAAGGTTTGGGACGATTAGAAAACCCTTCATGACTATCAAGACACACGCAGGATTTACGGCATCTATAAACCTAACTATAAACAATATTCACTGAAATAAAGGGTGGTCTAAATCACTGGAGAAAGTTAATGTTTATGATCTGGCCATACTATCCAAGTTAATCTAAAAGGTTGACTGCTATGCTAATCATCTTAACTATATTTTGCATAATTATAACTCTGAGTACTTTGAATTTGAATACATAAGACCACTTCTAAAGAATCATTATCCACACTAATCAAGTCCCAACTGGACCAAATGGATCAATAACTTTCTTCAGAGCTCAGCTCTGATGCAGCCTCCTATGTGAGGGCTTTTCTAACCCTCCCCCCCCCAGCTGCTAATGTAATTAATTGCCTTGGTTTTACTTTGTATATTTATTATTTATATATATCTATCTCTATCTATCCATCTATCTATCTATCTATCTATCTAATCTATCTATCTATCTATCTATCTATCTATCTATCTATCTATCTATCTAAACATGTACTCAAGTACATGTTTTCTCTCCTGGAATGTAAGATCACTCCCAGACAGGGACCCTTTCTGACACAGTTCTTGGCACATAATACAAATGCTTGTTGAATGGTTGACTATTTCATATAATGAAAGAAATAATAAATGTGGAGGAACGAAAAAATGGCACCTAAATATCAAGGGAACTAATGAGAGAAAATAGGCAAGAAGGAGGTTTAACATGATCAGATCTCAAGTTATTTTATAAAACAATAATTATTTTTTAAAATGAGAAAAGTTAGAATAAAAAGGCTAAAAATAAAAGGAGGTGGTCAGTGAAATAGACTGTGTAAGCAAGACGTAGAAGGAAATCCATATAACTGTCTAGTTTAAACGTTTCATGAGGAGGTGGTATTTCATTTGGGCTATAAAGAACGGGTAAGAATTTAAGTACTGGAAGATAAGGGGAGAACTGAGTGACATCTTAGACACAAAGGAATAGCGTAAACCAAGGAGGCTAGAACATAGTAGCAAGTACTATAGTCCAGTTTGGTTGGAATATAAAGTACATGGAGAGGACCATGGAGGAACGTGATACAGAAAGGACGAAAAGATCTGAGCAGCACCGGCCTGCAAAAGGATCTCAGAGAATACTAAGCTAAGACGTTTGAACTTGACTCACTGGACCATTGGGAAACATTGAAGGGTTTTGGGCAAAGGAATGTTATTGCCAGATCTTTGCATAAGGAAGATTAGGTACTGGGTAATGGAAAATCAAGAAGAAAGCTAGGAAAGAAACCAGCTAATTTAGTTTTTAGTTGTGAGGTTCTTGTTTGTTTGAGAATAATGAGTATCATTAGGGCAGAATGTTGCATATACTATCAGAAGTGGGTCATTGTATCCAATGATTTTGCTTAACTGTTTTTCTTTGTTACAAAGGAGGCTTGATTTGTGTAGGGGGGAGGGGGCTATTTTCAGAAATGACTGTGACATAAAAACAAAGGGCATTAATTAAACTGAGAATGATGAGTCCCTAGAGGAAAAGTGAAAGAAGAAGAGGGGGAAATTAAAAGAAGTGATAAGTGGAGAAGTTAGAAACGAAGGGAAAGTCAGTCAGGAGAAATAGATGTAGAGGGAGGGATGACTGTTAAATCTTAGCAGAAATTAACCAAACATAGGAGATTCTTCTTCTTGCTACAACAAACTCCTCTACATGCATAAGGGATCCCATTCCATCCAGTCTTTTCCAGCAGATTGCCTCCTCCATCATCCCTACTCAACCAATTTTCAGTCTCTCCCAGTCTACAGGCTGCTTTTCTACTGCCTACAAACAAATATGCTCATGACTCTTCATCCTCAAAAAAATCCCTCTCTTGTTCCATCCATCCCCAGTGGATATGGCCCCCTATCTCTCTTCCCTTTCCCTTTTCTGGCTAAACTCCTAGAGAGGACAACCTACAGTAGGAGTTTCCACTTCCTTTTCTCTGACTCTCTTCTTAACTCTACAGTCTGGTTTTATTAAGACTAGTACCTTTGGTATGAGGGCTCCTGAGTCCTTTTCAGGGCTGCTTCCTACCTTTGATGTCTACCTCTTCCACCTATCTCTCCCCTATGGCTCCAAGAGCCATTAGAATAATGTTGGTGAGTTAGAGGGGTGTCTACCCCAAGCGTGTGAGGACTTCTCCTGCTAGAATGGGCAAATGAGAACAATTTGTCCCAATAGCCGTGAAGGCAGCTGAGGCAGGCGCTGTGGAGCACTTAGAGCTTGCTTAGACATCAAAGATGCCAAGGTCATCCACTGTGTCTTGAGGCACCACTGGTTGTCTTCATTCTGTCCTGCCACTGGACTGTGATGACTCTGGAGGAGAGAGTGAGGCCGACAACTTCGTGCAACTCTGCATCACTTAAATCCAATTTACGCAAGAATCAAAAAACATCACCCATACCATTTTACTTATCTCAAAGTCCTGTGGCAACAGGCAAGTGATGAAGCAGCAGGTGCAGATACACTGGGAGCTGTAGTCACAATCCTGCACACAGGTGGCCCAGGCCATAGGGTTGTCGTCTCACTGGAAGCAGCAGTGGGAGTTGGCAGCCCCCTGGTTGTCTGAGCAGCCTCTTACGGCTCAAAGGTGTAAGAAAGGGACTAGAAAAGGTGCCCTAGAAATTGTCTGCTTACCCAACCCTGATCTGATTACCAAGGCAGGCAGAGATTCCACCCTACAGTTAAGACACACAAAAAATATCAAATTTAGAGAATCCAACCCAAAATGTTCACATTGACTATTGAGCATTCCAAGTTTGTATTGGTGTGAACAGCCACAGTTGGACACATTGTAACTTGATTCTAACATAGTGATGTCATTTTGGTCCCCTTTGAGAATGAAGGACAACAGCCTTTGAATTGAAACTGCACCCCTTCCAAACTTACCAAATATATTTTAATTGACAAATCTGATGGCCTTTTCTCAGTTCTCATCCTTCCTGACCTCTCCTCAGCCTTTGACAATATCAGTCCCCCTCCCCTACTTGATATTGTTTTCTCTCTGGGTTTTTGTGACACAACTTTTTCCTGATTCTCTCCTATCTATGTGACTACTCCTCAGTCACCTTTGCTGGATCTGCATCCACATCATACCCTTTATCCTTGGGTGACCCACAGGGCAATATCCTAGGCCTCTTCTCCCTCTATACTATTTTGTTTGGTGATCTCATCAGCTCCCACAGATTCAATTATTGTCTCCATGCTGATAATTCTCAGATTTAGTTATCCAATCTAAAACTCTCTGCTTGCCTCCAGTCTCATATATCTAACTGCCTATTGAATGTCTCTGAACTGGATGTTCCTAAAGACATCTTAAACTCCCCATGTCTAGAACTGAACTCATTATCTTTCTCCTGTAAAACCCTCCCCTTTTCTTAACTTCCCTATTGCCATCCTCCCAGTCACCTCGGCTAGCAACCTAAGTATCATTCTCATCTCCTCATTCTCTCACATCTCCCTCTTCCCAATCTAATCTGTTGTCCAGGCCTATACATTTTGCCTTTGTAAAGTCTCCTCTGACGGTAGTACTTCCATCTTGCTCAAGGTCCTCCTCACCTCATACACAGACTGTTACAAAGTCTGATGGTTGGTCTGCCTGCCACAAGTCTCTTCCTACCCCAGTCCTTCTACTCATCCTTCAAAGTGATCTTCCTAAAGCACAGTTCTGACCACATCACTCCCCTACTTACCTCCAGGATCACACATAAAATTGTCTGTTGTTCAAATCCCTTCATAACCTGTCTGTACTTATCTTTCAAGTCTTATACCTTGCACTCTCCATCTCCCATGTACTCTGAGATCCAAAGGACACTGACTTCTTTGTTCTTCAAACAAGACACCCCATTTCCCACCTGCGGATATTTTCACTAACTGTGTCCTGCACCCCCCCCCCCACCCCAAGCCTGGAATGCTCTCCTTCCTCCTCTCTACCTTCTGGCTTCCCTGATTTCCTTCAAATCCCAGCTAAAATCCCACATTCTACAGGAAGCCTTTCCTTATCCCCTTTTATTCTAGTGCCTTCCATCTGGAGATGTCTCTAATTTATCCTGTATAAAATCTTATTTGTCAATAGATGTTTGTTATATGTTGTCTCCTCATTAAACTGTGAACTCCTTGAGAGCAGAGGCTGTCCTTTACTATTCTTTGTGTTCCCAGACTTTAGCAGTGTCTGCTACATAGGAGGCGCTTAATAAATATTCATTGACTGACCGGCCATTCATGCATTTATAGAGTAATAGGATCATAACTCCCTGAAGGAGATTCTTTCTTTGATTGTCTTATCATGGCATGAAGATAAACCTGGGTCCTCAGTGGTTCAGATGATGATGATGGTGATTATAACAATGATGCTATATTTAATTTATAACACCATTCCTCTTGGCTAGTGATAGGCATTGTTTTCATCTTTTTAACAGATGGAGATTTAGATAAAAAGAAAGCTCTTCCTACCTCCACAATGTCCCTCTCTCCTCCTACACCTCATGCCCACCTTCCACACTGTTGGAAGGCTAATCTCCCTTATGCATAAATGTGATTATGTTGCTTCTTTTACACAGATATCTTTAGTAGATTAATCTCTGTTGCCTACTAGATAAAGTTCAATTTCTTAGCCAGGTGTTCAAGATTTTCCACAATGAGCTACTGTCCTGTCTTTCCAGCCTTATATCATATACCTTATATCACCACGCTCCAACTACATTGGCCTATTCATACTTCGCTGGCTCTGGGCCTTTGCTCATGCTAGTCCTTGTGCCTGAGATATCTTCCTTCTTTTCTTTGCCTATTAGATTTCTATTCTTCATTTAAAGTCCAGCTCAATTGCAGTATCTTCCCCCATCCCCATCTATCTCTCACTCTCCTTCCCCCATCAGCCAATAATCAACATTTTCTCAGAGGTAGTAGCAGGAATACTGGACTTGGACTCATAAAGATCGTAGTTGAAACTCCACCACTGATGCTTAACCACTTATGTGACCAGTGGCAATTCACCTAACCTCTCAGCCTCAGTTTCCTCATCTGTGAAATAGGAATAATAAAACCTGCAGTATGTACCTTCACAAGAAGGTTGTGAGAATCAAATGAGATAATGTATCCACAACAGTTTTTCGAACCTTCAAGTGTTATATAAATATCAGCTGCGATTATTTGTACCTACCTAATGAATATAGGATGTAATACATATTTCCCATCTCTGTGCTTGTATCATACTCCCTACTAGTCTATAAATTCAATGAAGGCAGGACCTCTGTCTTATATGAGCTCTGTGTCTTCCCCAGCACATAACACAATATTCTGTATGCTATAGATCCTTAATAAATTCATACTGAGCTTAATTATCCTTCTGTTAGAAGCTTGAAAAACTTATTTTTTCTTAAACCTTCCTACCTAATCCTCATCCTTTCATATTTGCTTCACTTAGGTATTGTAGCTATTGGTTTATGTGTCATTTACCCATACAGGAGTAAGTAGTACTAGGGTAGGAACTGGGCCCTATTAAAACTTTGCATTTCCCCAGGACCTATGATGGCTGCTCTGCACTTGGTAGATGTTTAACAAGTATGTGTTAAGTTGAATGGAATAAAGATTATGTAAATTGGGGGGAAAGTAAGGAGTTAAAAAAAATCACTTGAGTGATGACTGGAAAGGAAAGGGCAACAAACAGTTCATGTCAACAAGTCCCTTCCCCCTAACCTCCTCCCCACCCCCCAAAAAAGCTAATTCAATGCTAGGCTGCTTTAAGAAAGACATATTGTCCAGAACATTAAAGATGAACCAGAACCACCAGTCAACATTGAGTGAAGCCATGGATGGATGTCTCTCTTCCCCAACCCATCCTTCATTGCCCCATTGTCCAGTTCCCATCAGGCATGAGGTATCCACTGTTAGCTAAATACTGATCCCCTCATCCCCCTCCCACCCCCACCCCATTTGCCCTGCTGCTTTCTCTGTCAGAATATAAGAACGACCTGGCCTTGTTAACCACCCTGAATTGAATATGTACTTGAATCCCCCTTTATATATTGTCTCACTCATTTAGAATGTGAAATCCACAAAAGCAGGAATCGTCTCCATTTCCTCTTCGTATCCTCATTGCTTAGAACTGTGCTTAATAAATAATTCCCCCCACACACACACACTCCATTCCACTAAGGATGGTGATAATCCCACTGTTCTTTGCCTAGGTCAGATCATATCTGATTCATTGCTTTTAGTTCTGGGTGCAATATTTTAGGAGAGACATTGACAAGGAAAGCTTCCAGAAAAGGGTAACCAGTATGGTGAAGGGATTACAAAACATAGTAGGTAACATATATGTACATATGAATATATATATATATATATACACTATACACATATGCACATATGTATATCTTCAAGGTTTTCAAAACATTATCTACAAATATGTATATATAACTTTGTGGAAATTAGGGCAAAATACATATATATATGTATGTACATATATGTACATATGTGCATATACTGATATGCATACATATGAATATATAAAATATATAAAAATTTGATCTTCACAAAAACCCCTGGGAGATGCTATTATCATCCTCATTTTACAAATGGTGAGACTGAGGCAAGGTAAGTGTCTTGCCTGGGGCTCACCATCATTAAGTGTTTGAAGGAGCATTTGAACTCAGATCTTCTTGTTTTCAAGTATTCTTCCCACCCCCCCAAGTATTCTAACCCCTATGAAAGAACTAGGAATGTTTTGTCCAAAGAAGACAAGACTTGGGCATGGGAGGTGGGAATGGGATGTCATTATCACTGCCTTCCAGTATTTGAAGGCTTTTCTTGCAGAAGAGAATTAGGCTCACATTGCCTGACCTCAGATGACAGAACTAGGAATAGTGGGGGCAGAGTTAGATAGATAGATAGATTTTACATATACACACAAGCATACATATATAAATGTACATATATACACACATATATGTATACATATCATCTGTCTATCTCTATCCATCCATCTATCCATCTATCTATCCATCTATCTATCTATCTATCTATCTATCTATCTGTCTATCTATCTATCTATATCTTGGGGCTTGCTAGAGGAAAAAAATTTCCTATTATTTAGGGCTGGACAAAAGTAGACTGGGATACCTTGGGAGTGCCCCTTCTTTGGAGGTTTTCAAAGGGAGGTTGGATAACCACTTGTCTGGGAATTCTCTCCTTTAGGTTTGATTGGTCTTTGAGATCCTTCTCTGAGCTCAGATTCTGTTTTCCTGTGGCATGCTTAAAATCATAGTTAGTTATTAAAAGAGCCAAGTCCAGAACTATAAAATCTCCTTAGTTGGGCATTTTGCTTGAAGAACCCTCCTATGCATTTCTAAATTGCTCTCTTAAATGAAAGAAGCTATTTTAATGAATCAACAATTCTTTATATTCTGAATTAAAAAATAAAAAGAAATACAAGTGAGCTAGCAATTGTAACATGTAAACCATCCCACATGATACATATGACAACATGTATTTAGGTGTTTCCAAGGAAATTGCAGGTGCTGATTGGTCTTTCAAGAACCCACTGGGTAAACACACACATAAACACAAATATATATCCATACACACACATATACATGTACACATTCAAAGATGCATATATGCAACTACATAGATGCAAAGATATATGATATATATGGGAGTATATATTATATATGTATATATAAAGTATATATGATATACAATCTTATTTATGTGTATAGATACACATATATATTCAAAGATGCATAAATATATACATATATGCAACTATGACTGCAAATATAAAGTATACTTCTTATATGTATGTGTATATACACTATATGTATATATATATATTCACATACATATGTATATATGCACACACATATACCTAGATGCAAAGATGTATAATCTCATGGAAGTCCTTAGATTCTGTCAATCCGTTTGTAACCTACATCAACAGTTATATCAGTGAATACCTATAGAGAACATAAAATACGTTCTTGTAGTTTAGGACATGCAAAACACATATTCCTGACCTCTAAGAGGTTAGCATCTAAAGGATATGAGACTTTCTAGCCATAATCACTTTCCTAAAGTGTTCCTCAGAAAGTCCTTTATAGAGCAGTTTTATCATCTGCTAATATTGTTGGGTCAAGCTAGACTGGGCAAAGCTGCAAGGGGTTATTTTTTTTTTTTCTTATAGCAGATTTCTGTAATCATGCCACTCCTCTAGATGGCAAAGTGGGTAGATTGTTGAACTTGGAGTCAGGAAGACCTGAGTTCAAATTTCACCTTAGCCACTTGCTAGCTGTGTGATACTGTACATTTAACCTCTATCTACCTCAGTTTCCTTATCTGTAAAATGGGGATAATAATAGCACTAACCTCCTAGGGTTGTTGTGAGGATCAAATGAGATATCTGTAAAAGTACATTACAAACCTTGTTATTTTAAAATCTACCGCCTCCTATTGCTCACCCTACAAAGCATAGACTTCTGATCCTGGCATTCCAGGCTCCAGGGCCAATCTATCCCTATAGCCAAATTTCAGAATATCCTCCTTTCATGGGAGGCAGTTTTGAAAAGAGAGTGCTGGATTTGCCATCAGAGGGTTCAAAACCATACTATCTGTGTGACCCTTGGGAAAGTCACTTTGTTTTTCTAGGATGAAATTTACTTATCTGTAAAATGATTTCTCAGCTTACTTCTAGTTCAAATTCCTATTATTGGTCCTCTGATTAGTCCCAAAGTAAAGGAAAGGGGAAGATCAAGAAAAGAAAGAAAGATCCCAGCTCATAGATCATAGAGCAGCAGGAAGCACAAACTTTGAGCTGTTTCCTATTGGGGCTATTTTCCCAGAATTAAAATGCTTTCTTCCACTGCAGTCTATCACCCCCAACCCCTAACTTTTTTTTTCCTATGAAAATTATTTGCAAGTCACTTTCTGGTTTAAACCAGTCAAGGTTTTCCAGGCAATACTGAATTCCTCCCTCCTCTCTTTGCATGTCCCCACCTCATCCCGTTCCAGTCAGACTCAAAACTTAACACCTCGTTCTGTGGAATAAAGGAGTTGGAAAAGCATTAGAAAGGGAAAAAATTGAGGACAGTTTTTATTTTGTTTTGTTCTGTTCTGTTTTGTGTTTAGGTGCTTTGGAGGGACCTTTAACTTCCCAGGTTAGCCTCTTCAGCCTCTTTCCATTACACAGGAACAGTTTTCCTCTGGACTAATAACTTGCATTTCTGCTGTGCCTCAAAGTTTACAAAGCACTTTATCCACAGAAACTCTGAAAGGAAGATAGTAATAAGCATCACTATACCCATTTTACAGATGAGAAAACAGAAGCTTAGATAAATTAAATGACTTGAACTCACAAAGTCAGGAGCTGCTAGTTAGAGGAATATTGTGGTGTGGTGGTTGCAGTGTCAGATGGAGGCTGGAAGATCTGGGTTCAAAGTTACCTCTCCTACTATGAGCCATATGACTATGGGCAAATCTCTTCACCCAACTGGATCTGTTTTCTCAGTTGTCAAATAGGATAGGATAACGTTACCACAACATCACAATGCTTTGTAAATGATAAAAATGCTTTGTGGCTGTTAGTTATTATTTTAATGCAGAGGTTTTTAAATTCTTTTGTGTCCTTGACCTCTTTGGCAGTCTAGTGAAGCCCATAGATCGCAGAATTTTTAAATGTTGTTGTTGTTTGTTCGTTTCAGTTGAGTCCAGCTTTTGTGACCCTATTTGGGGTTTTCTTGGCAAAGATACTGCAGTGGTTTGTCATTTCCTTCTCCAGCTCATTTTAAAAATAAGGAAACTGAGGCAATTAGGGTTAAGTGGCTTACCCAGGGTCACACAGCTAGCTTTTGTATTATACCAGAATCGAACTCAAGGAGATTAGTCTTCAGACAGTTTGGGTGGTACAGTGGATAGAGTTCAGGGCCTGGAGTCAGGAAGACTCATTTTCCTGAGTTCAAATTTGACCTCAGACACTTACTAGCCATGTGACCCTGAGCAAGTCACTTAACCTTGATTGACTCAGTTTCTTCATCTGGAGAAGGAAATGGTAAACCATAGTACAGTTCTACAGTACCTGTTCCAAGAAAACTCCACATGGGGTCACGAAGAGTCAAACATGACTAAAATAACTCAACAGTAACAATGCAGTCCTCCTGACTCCAGGCAAGGTACTCTATCCATTGTGCCACTAGCTGCCTTGTGTTTTTAAACGCATAAAATGAAGTACCAAGGATTATGAAGGGATCCAATTACATTGAAATACATTAATCAAAAATATATTTTTTAAAAGTCCACAGACCTCATGTAAAAGCCCCTGTTTTTAATAATGCCTATTACAGATCTATAGTCACATGAGTTTCTTTGTCCTTTGTCTATTAGCCTGAATTTTACAGTATAGTTCATTCAGACACTAGCCACACATTCACTGATTGTTTGGCCCTGGAATGTTTTTAAAGCTTGTTCCCAATGGAGCCTGCAGAATTTCCAAGCATGGAACACCACTTAGTTTTTGCCAAAGCTGGCAAACACATGACAGAATAAACTTTCAAGTAAAACAATGAAAACTTATTATGGTTTTTGACTCGTATACCAGAGTCCAGCAGGAATAGCCTTATTTTCAGAAAAGGAGCTTAGACAAAAAAAAAAAAGAAGGGAGAAGGGTGAGAAAGAGATAGATTTTTGTCCTCCTCTTGATTGAATTAAACCTCAAGGTCAAGAATCAACAAGAGGGAATGAGGATGGGAAAGATCACCTGTTAACTTTGCAGTTAGAGAGGTTGAATTGTTGAGTTGTTTTTTGTCATGTCCGACTCTTTGTGAACCCATTTGGGGTTTTCTTAGAAAAGATACTGGAGTGTTTGCCATTTCCTTCTCTATCTCATTGCACAGATTAAGGAACTAAGGTGAGCAGATTAAAGTGATTTACCCAGGGTCACATAACTGGCAAGTGTCTGAGACAGGATTTGAACTCAGGTCTTCCTGACTTCCCAGTGCTCTATCCACTGTTCCAATCAGCTGGCCCTTGGATGCAGAGAACCAGGTTTGAAATTGAAACTCTTCTAATTCCTACTATGGTGATATTGAAAAGGGCAGATAGGGAGCATTAGGCTTGGAGGCAGGAAGACCTGAGTTCAAATTTGGCCTTAGATACTTACTAGCTAGGCAAGTCACTTCACCCTGCTTGCTTCAGTTTCCTTATCTGTAAAAATGAACTGGCAAAGGAAACGGCAAACCACTCCAGTATCTCTGCCAAAAACCCCCCACAAGGGTCACCAATATTCAAACATGACCGAATAGCAACAGTCTTGAGAAAGTCAACCTCCATGGGATCTCAGTTTCTCCATCGGTACACAAGCATTTTAGACTAGAAATAGGGCTTCTTAAATTTTCCTCTAATGACCTCATCAGCACTTCTTAGATTGTGGGTCTTGACCTCATATTGGGTTTAAACTAGAGGATTTCTTTTAAGGTTCTTTCTTATTATTTGAATCATCTTCTGACTCCACGAAGGAGCCCTGGGATTCAACAAACCCAGGTTAATAGTGCTGGTTTTCTGCTGCTAACTAGCTCTGTGGCTTTGGGTAGAGCTGCTTCCTCCTGTCGTGCCTCAGATTCTCCCTTTCTAGGATGAGAGAATTGAACTAGAATGAGGGGTGGGGAAGCCAACTACAGACAACTGCCTCTTTTTATACACCTGTGGACTGAGAATGGTTTTGGGTTTTTTTTTTACATCTTAAAAATAAAGTTATGGTATTTAAAAATGTAAAAAAGCTCATCATTCTTAGCTCACAGACCATATAAAAACAGAGGACTGGATTTTGTCTTCTGACTATATTTTGCCAAATCCAGCTGGTCTCTAGGGTCCCTTATGCTCCATGGTTCTGTAGATCTGACTTGGTCAGATTTCTTTCCTTGTTGTGGTGTATTCTGTTCTTCTTGAAATGATCACTTAAAAAAAAAAACCTTAATAACAACAAATCCCTCAAACTCAATATATGCACAAAAACCTTATATATGGATTCCAAAGTGGATTTTTTTTCTTAGGGGTAAAAAGGCAGCTGGGTGACTCAGTGGATAGAGTATTAGATGTGTAGTCAAGAAGACCTAAATTTGAATCCTGTCTAACTCACTAGCTTTGTGACCCTGGGTTAATTATTTGGCCTCTCTCAGCCTCATCTGTAAAATGGGGATAATAATCGCACCTACTTTCAGGGTTGTTGTGAGGATCAAACGAGATAACATATATAAAGTTTTTTACAAACCTTAAAGTGCTACATCAATATTAGTTACAATTATTTTCCCCTCCTCTTCACTAATTCCCTTTCTTCTCAGTCAAGCTACTATAACTATATTAGCTAATGTTCATTTCTTCCCAAGTGTCTCCCATTTGAATTGGATGTCCAGTGGTCAGACAGGGCCCCAGGAGAAGATATTTATCCACTTTAGAGATTTTCCTGCATGGCCATCTGAGAGAGGATGGTGTGTCTCCTTCAGGGTTTGCCAGATTATCATTCCACTTGGGAATCACTGTTGAAATTATACTGCCCATTTTGATTACGCTTAAGTCCCAACTTCTCAGACAGGCCAAATGATTATTCATAGGATGTTTTCCCTCTCCCATGGATCAAAGGAGATTGGTTTTGGTTTGGGAAGAGCCATATGTTAGGGTTCTTTTTACAACATAGGGGAAAGACCCATGATACATGATGTCCCTAACCCTACATTTCGAGCTAAATCTGGGGAGTAGGAGTGGGGATAGGAACGGAAGTTGACTTCTCCATCTATAGATGATTCATGATTCATTTAATTAGTAAAGACTTATTGAATGAATGGATGAAATAACTTAAAAAGTGAAGAATGAAATAACTTAAGCTTGAATAAACATCACCTACTATTTGTCAGGATCTACAGGGTACTGGGTGTAAGAGATAGAAAGACAAAATTGTCCTCAAGGATCCTGCATTTGAGGGGAATGGGGAGAAGGAGTATGTGTGTGTGTGTGTGTGTGTGTGTGTGTGTGTGTGTGTGTGTGTGTGTGTATATACATACATATATATGTGTACATATACATCGATATAACATATAACACAGATTAGTGAGTGCAAAATTCATACAAAATTAAATTCTCAAAGAATATGATTTTATTTATTCACATAACCTCTTCTCTCCACAGGGCCTCTTCCCACTCTTGCTAGAGGCAAGTTTTCTTTGCAAAAATTTTCTCTCAGGTGAGCTTTTTGCCAGCCATGTTCATAATAAAAGCAGCCATTTTAAACAAATCGCTTAGTTTCCAGCAAGGCTGTTTGATATGTCAATATATGCTTGATTTGTCCTCTATTTACCTCCCTAGGTACCTAGTACTGTTACTACCCAAACTGGTGGGATACTTTTGCATAGGTTTTCCTGATCATGCCCTCAGTGAGAGAGCCTCGTGGCTCCTTCATAGGAGGCAGAGACAGTGATGTTGGGAGTGGCTCAAGGCCATCCAGTTTGTCAGGGGCCTGGTTCAAAGAGCTCTCTCTAAGGCACTGGGGACAAGGCTTTGTCATCTGGGAACAAGATGAACCATAAGTAGCCACACCCAGGTAACTAATAGCATTGGGTAGCACCAAATATGACTAATATGAATGCCATATGGCTAATCCTTTAATTCAGTTGTGGAGAAACGAGGAAGAAGTAGAATCTCAAATGGACAAAGAAGCCCACAGGTGGTCCTGAGTAGTGTTCTCTGAGTGTGTTTGGACCCTAACTTATTGGGCATTAGAAAAAGGGTAGAATATTTGGTTTATACAGCATATCTTCCTTCTAACATTCACCCAGCATCTCTGGCAAGATGGGGCCCTCCTGAGGTCTCAGAAGCCATCAAATACAGGCCCCCCATTTTACAGATAAGGAAACTGAGACCATGAGACTCGGTTATGTTTCTTTGGGTTATATAGACACTGTTGGAGGTGGAATTTGAACCTAAGTCTTCTGACTCTTCAGTGAATGTTCTTTCCACTCTATAAAGCAGCCTCCCAACAGTGGGAACCTGCTGCAAATCACGACATATTCTCTCCTCGCCCACCAACCATCCTCCATTTCTACTCAGGAAAAATGAGGTTCAAATAAACATCAAAGGCAACCTTTTAGGGGAAAAGAAATGACAAAGAGACTGCCTTAGCTGTGAGTTCCTGGTTTATTTCTTTTTCTTTTTTTTGCATTGTGTCTCTGGTACCTAGGACAGTGCCTAGACATAGCAGTTGCTTAATAAATATTTGTGGAATTGGATTACATTGAATTGAATGCATGGAAATATATAAAAGTAAGCCCACTGCTTTGCCTTGGAAAGGTATGGAGGTTGATGGGAGATGTATGTAAATATGAGACTCAGATCTGTCTTACCAGCTTATCAGAAAACTAAGTCTTCCCCAAGTGACAGCCTTTGTTGTTCAGTCATATCTGATTCTTTGTGACCCCATTTGGGGTTTTCTTGGCAGAGTTATGGGAGCAGTTTGCCATTTCCTTCTCTAGCTCATTTTATAGCTGAGGAACTGAGGCAAACAGGGTAAAGTGACTTGCCCAGGCTCACACAGCTATTAAGTGTCTGAGGCCAGATTTGAACTCAGGAAGATGAGTCTTCCTGACTCCAGGGCTGGTGCTCTGTGCACTGTACCACCTAGCCACCCAAGTTATAGCCCAGACACCATCAATCTAGATTTGTTGATCAGGGAGAAGGCTAAAACTCCAGCTAAAAGTAAATTTTCTAGATTAGCTAGAAATCCGTGAATTTCATCCTACCCCTCTCCCACATTCCCAGTAATAACAAGGAGTTAGATTATCTCCATCCCAGGTGCAGCATTTTAGGTTTGCAGGACACATAATAATAGATTTCCCTGGTTTGCTATTCCTGGCTATACATTTATACTTTAAGCCTATTGCACTTTGTAGCCTTTTATGAAGAGGAGTGTCCCAGGACCGGAGATTGAGAAACAGAGCATTTAGATTCCAGGCAAATCTGTGCTCTAGTCCTGAGAGAGCCCTGCTCCTGTTTTTTAAGGGTAGCATTCTTTTGGGTCACCAACAGGAAATACACAGTGTCCCCAAACAATCATGGTTTTCTATTTCTGTTGATTGCAATTCTGTGAAGTTAAGATATTTTCCTTTTATGTTTTTTTCCCAATTTCCCTGCTCCCCAGGCTTCTTCTCCATCCTCAGAACTGACAATGAAATCATACCGCAAGTTGCCTACCCGGGTGACTCATGCCCCTGGTCCTTATGATGAGGAGGAAGAAGAAGAGGAAGAGGAGGGAAACGAGCCTGGCTCCCCTGATGCCAAGAAGACCTTGTTCCTCAGATGGCACTGGCTAGGGATTGCTGTGATAGTGGGAGCTGGCCTGCTGGGGGGCACCTTCTGGGCCACCAGTGTGAGGAGACTTCCTGTGGAGCCTCCAGGGAAGTGTATCTCTGTTCCTGAGTCCCAGAGATTTGACTGTTACCCTGAACGAGACACAGTGGTGACCCCAGAACTCTGCCAGAAGAGAGGTTGTTGCTTCCTGCAGAGCAGCAGCCAAGGAAGGGCACCCTGGTGCTTCTACCCCCCTGATTTCCCCAGCTACATCTTGAAGACTTTGAACAGGACTGAGCTAGGCTTCCTGGGTGTGCTTATGAGGACAGTGAAGAGCTATTACCCACATGATGTGGTAGAGTTACAGCTGCAGGTAGATTTGGAGACAGATACCCGGCTACACATCAAGGTGGGAGAATTATGTCCTTTTCTTCATCATAGGATAGTAGAATCATTGATTTGGGGCTAGAAGGCAGCTGGCAGATCTCAGTCTAGTTCAACTCCCTCATCTTAAAAATGCGGAAACTGAGGCCTAGTGAGATTTACATAACTTTCTAAAGGACACACAAGGGCAGCAAGGGGGAATAGTAGATAGAGTGCCAGGCCTAGAGCCAGGAAGACAGTTTCCTGAGTTCAAATCTGCCTTCAGACATTTACTGGCTGTGTTACCCTGGGAAAGTCACTTCACCCTCTTTGCCTCAGTTTCCTTCATCCATAAAATGAGCTAGAGAAGGAAATGGCAAACCACTCCAATATCTCTGCCAAAAAAAACCCCAAATGGGACTACAGAGAGTTGGACATGACCGAAATGACTGAACAACAACAAAGTCACACAGGTCATTAAACAGCAGAACAAGGATTTGAACCTTGGTCCTCTTCACTTCAAGTCCAGTTCTTTCTACTATGCAATACTGGGGTCACCTGAGGCTTCTCTCCAGATCTATTACAGAAAGTGTTCTTGACTTCAAAATGATAAGTTTAACTTTAGGTTTGATATAAAAATGCATAGAAATCTACCTCCACCTCTCCTAGCTTCTTTTCTCCTTCTCTCAACCCTCAACCCAGAACTGGAGGGGAGACTTATATGGACCTATAATTTCCCTGTTCAAATCTGGTCTTACTAGCTGTAGCACCCTGGACAAGTCACTTAGCCTCTGTTTATCTTAATCCACTGGAAAAGGAAATGGCAAACCACTCCTTTTACCAAGAAAACCCCATGGACAGTGTGGTCCATGGGGTCACAAAGAGTCAGATGTGACTGAACAGCAACAACAAGGAACTCTGAGTGAGGAAATTCCCCCTAGCAAGCTTGTCAACTTAGGCAAATTATGGTCTTGAAGTGTTGCCTGGTGGCACTGAGATACCTTGACTTGCCCAAGGTCCCCTAGTCAGTATATGCCAGAGGCAGCTTGAACCCAAGCCTTCCTGATGATGAAGGTAACTACAAAAGTCTGGATCCATGATTTCATCAGGATGGGGAATACCTAGTCTAGAAATGCTCTTCACTGATGTTGATCAGCCACCAGTCTTATCATTTTAGCAGTAGCTTTCTGGGGCCCTCAAAAGGTTTGGTGACTTACCTGTGGCCACACAGCCAATGTATGTCAAAGGTAGGACCTGAAATTAGAAATTAGCTTGTTTCCAACCTTTCACCCAGAATATATGCCTTGGTCAATTTTCTCTTGGTCTCAGCTACCTCCTACTTTATTCTGCCAGTGTGACTGGCAACTTTCAGATGAGGAAGTTAGGAAGACTGTTCCTAGGAGATAGGAGAAATGAGATGGTGGTGTGAGGAAAAGGGAAAAGGTGGGGGTGGGGTGGTGATTCATCTATTTGCCTCACGAAGAGATCCAGCAGATTCCATTCTCTCCCTATACCCCACTCCACTGCAAGTAAACTCTCAGTAGGCCCCTTTTCTACCTTCCACATGTGAGGATGCATGTCCTATCAACACCACATAGTCACTTCTGTTGTCTTCTCTTTGTCACAGCTAACTGATCCCAACAACTCCAGATATGAGGTACCTCTGGAAGTTCCGCCAGCCATGAAAAAAGCAGAGAATCCCCTCTACAGCCTTGATTTCTCCAGAGATCCCTTTGGGATTTTGGTGAAACGTCGGGGGTCAGGAGTTGTACTGTGAGACTTCCTCTGGTTTTTCTCTTTCTCCATTTGAGAGTATTTGCATATGTTCTCCTTCCACCATTTTTGTAAAGGCCTGCAGCCCTGATCTACCTGTTCCTGAGGATGCCCCTGAGAGGAGTGGGTTAGTTTATCATCAGACTTTGACCCATGTTTTTAGACCCATCCTTACATTGGCTCAGGTAGCATGCTGCACTCTAGAGAAGTCTAGAGTACTAGAGTATTCTAGGTGTCAAATTCGAACCATATTAAAATATATGTGGGAAATGTTTAACAAAGATAAGTAAAAATACAGTAAGACATACATAATGTTAGGTTTTCTAAGTCATCATGCATCCTGCAGGGATATGTTTCTATTCGAGTATGACACCATTGCTCTAGAGTACTGAATGATTTGTAAGGTTAGAGACATCTAGAACCATGGATTAGAGAAGATGTCTCTTATCATTTCCCCTTGATCTTTGTTTAATTGTGGAAGATCTCTTTTGTTCGAAGTCTGAGTGAGTTCACTGCAGGCCTTTACTATCTTGAGGGCTACTTGCTTTCATACAATTTTGGAGAGATGCTATACCTCAGAGAGAAGCAGCCATGTGACATAGTAGATTGATCATTGGACTTGGAATCAGGAAAATCTGAATTCAAATCCTACCTCAGATACATTTAACCTATAAGATTTTCTCATCTTTAAATTGGGTATAACAATAGTACCGAACTCACAGGATTGTTCTGAGGATCAAATGAGATAATATAAATAGTGTACTTTGCAAACCTTAAAAAGGCATAGAAATATTACCTGTTATTTATTACTAATCTCAGCAGAAAGGGACCTTAGAGATAAAAAAAAAAAATCATAGACTGTTTGAGCTAGAAGGCACCTTACAGGCCATGTACACGAGAAGAAATTGAAACAAAGAAATTAGATGGTTTGCTCAAGCTGATCAACCCAGCTGATTTGTGAAGAGCTGGTTCTTGGAGCCAAGTCTGCTGACTTGCTTCCCAGTCCAGTGATCTTTCCCCTCTGCCATACTACCTTTAGTAGCATGTAAGGAAGGGAACACTCTCTCTGAATGCCTTCTCTCCAGGAAGCTAACTTGGGCCAAATTTCTTTCTTCCCAATCAAGTCCGGTACCTGAGAAGATATTCTGCTTTTGGGCAATAGCTCATCTGGTAGAGGAGCCAGGGTCTGAGGAGAAGTTGTGGTCCAAGCCAGAAGTATACCACATCAATAGAATCAGAAATATCAGCCCAGAAGACAAAACCCTTGACTTTTCTCCCTCTAGGTTCTATGCTCAATTTCTTTTTGCATTGACTGACTAGAAGTCATTAGCTCTTCCCTCCTCACCCTACCTCTCCCCTTTCTCCTCTTTCCCTCTGAACCCTGAGTGTCCCCTAACCTCACTAGAATGGAATTCCTGTCATCCCAATTCCAACTAAAAACCACCTCCATAGAAACTTTAATTAGCAGAGGAAACAATTGACACCTCCACTTGAGATTAGAACTGAGTGTTTCTAGCTTTGGGGTCAACTCCATTCTCCCTTCTTGACACTCAACCCTTGTTAAACCTATCCACCCACCCACCGCACCTCCATAGACACACAGACATACAGACACACAGACACACAGACACACAGACACACACAGACACACACACACACACACACACACACACACACACACTTCTTTCCCCACCCAGCCATTAGCTAAAGATGAAAGTCCAAACCTTACCAGCACTGCTGAGTCATGGTTTGGAAACCCAATAGTGATGGCTGCTGGTTTTCCAGTGGTTGGTTATGTCTTTCCTAAATATAGTTAGCATTCAGTCATTGGTGAAACACTTTGGTAAAAGAAATGTGGCAGCTCTTTTTAGAGAAAATGTAATAGATTTACTGAGATACTGTGTTATGAAGTGTTAGATTCACACTTTCCTTTCCTCCCCCTCGTCCGCATCCATTCCACTTCCCCCCATGATCTCCCTTCTGTGCTTCCCACATTTTTAAAACATTTTTTAAAACTCGTTCCCCCACATTCTATCTGTTGCTTTTCCCTCTCTACTTTTTCCATGATCTCCCCTTCTCATTCCTTCCCCCTGCCCTTCCATACCCCATTTCTCCATCCTTTCCTTTCATACCTTTCTTCTCCAGGTTGAACACAACTGTGGCCCCATTAATCTTTGCTGACCAGTTCCTCCAAATTTCCACCCTTCTTCCATCTGAGTTCCTCTATGGGCTGGGGGAGCACCGCCATGGCTTTCTTCACCACTTCGACTGGACCACCCTGAATTTTTGGGCCCGGGATGTCCCACCCACGGTAGCCATTTTCCATTGTCTGTTTCCTTCCCTCATTCCTGTTCGATTCCTCCTAACCTCCCAGGCTTACTTATGTTAGGTTATATTTTCAGTCTATGAGGCTCTTCCCTACATGCTCCTATAGAGCCATCAGATGGCTAAGCCCTTAATCTCTTGGTTAAGGGATTATTTCCAATGAGTACTTTGGGTATACTCAGCATCTGGGTGTGAGGATCTGAAATCCACAGCTAAGATGAGGGTACCTTTTTCTAGTGGCCTAAGGGAGTTGAGGGGAGCCTTTGGTGAGTAACTTTCTAGTTTCTGCAATAAAGTCTCTTGAGCCTTTGAAAGCCAGAGACATCTGGTACTTCAATCAGAATTATGATACTAGAACCTTCCTGGAGTCTAGAGATTTTTAGTCTGGATACTTTGCTAACTTTCCTGCCTCTCCAGGCCTGTACCCTGTTCCCTAAAGTTATACGACTCCATTATTGATATTATAGGAAAAACTTATCAGAATATCTCTGCATATACAAGCTCCTCTGACATTCCCCATTGACAAAGGCAGAATTTTGGAGCTAGAAGAAATCTTAGCAATCATTTAGTATAGCCTCTTCATAGGGGCAGCTAGGTGGTACTGTGGATAGTGCCAGTCCTGGAGTCAGGAAGATTCATCTTCTTGAGTTCAAATCTAGCCTCAGATACTAACTGGCTGTGTGACTCTGGACAAGTCACTTAACCTTGTTTGCCTCAGTTTCCTCACATCTAGAAAGTGAACTGGAAGAAGGAAATGACAAACCACTCCACTGTCTTTGCCAAGAAAACCCTAATTGGGATCATGAAGAGTCAAACATGACTGAAAAATGATTGAACAACAAACTTCATTTTCCAGATGAGAAAACTGATGCCCAGATAAAGGAACATCCCCCAGAGAGTTAGGGGTGTGTTTTTGAAGCCATACTCTTTCCTAGGATCCAGTGCTTTTCTTTTTCTCCCTCCTCCCTCCCTTCTCCATTCCTAAACCCTTTTCTTTCCATTGCCTTGCTCTGCTTTAAACTTATTCCTCTTTTTGCAATCTAAGTCTTGAAAGCTATTCTACATCCTTGTTTCCTCCCTGTGGAGAAATTATTCACATTTTACCTAATCCTGCCTTTGGATCACTAGACTCTGTCACTAGAATTCTGTTCTCTCTTTGCCTGCTGTGCAGTGGTGGAGCCAGAGATCTTAAATGGGAGCTCTGTTTGGGCTGACTGGGTCTAGAATGAGCTTTGAGGACATGCTGTTGGCTGTTCTTGACCTACTACTTTCCTTCCCAAACCTCTGAATCACTTTGGGGACCAGGTAAAGGAAAAGCAAGCAGGTGTTCTTACCAAATTAATTTCATTCACAGGAGTCATACAATCTTTATGGGGTACACCCTTTCTACCTAAGTATGGAGGAGACAGGATCTGCTCATGGTGTTTTCCTCCTGAATAGCAATTCCATGGGTAAGTCCAGACTTCTGTGGCTCTAGAGCATCTCCTTGGGTGAAGTCCTCAGGACACAACAGCTCCTGTGCCATTAGAGTGATCAGCAAATATCTCCTGTATGCCTGCTATGTTCAAGGCCCTGTGCTGGGAGCCACAAGTGTTACAAACATGACCAAGATGCCTTTCCCTCAAGAGGCTTACAGTTGGACAATGGCACTGAGGCATATGAATGAGAAGCAAAATAGCAGTAAAAGACAACATATGTGAAAGAAAGATTAGATTCTATGGAAGAGAAATTGGATCACGTAGAAGAGATTTTGCTAATCAGTCAATAAGCATTTGTTAAGCACCTACTATGTACCAGGCACCTTCCTAATCAATAGATATACAAAGAGCTAAAAGACAATCCCTGCTCTCAAGGAATTCATGGTCTAATGTGGGAGAAACACGCAAACGATTATGTACAAAAAGGATAAAACAGGATTGTATTGCTATAGTTTCTGATTCTTTGTGACCCCCTTTGGGATTTTCTTGACAAAGATACTCAAGTGGTTTGCTGTTTCCTTCCCCAGCTCATTTACAGGCGAGGAAACTGAGGCAAATGGGGTTAAGTGACTTGCCCCAGGGTCACACAGCTAGTATGTGAGGCGAATTTGAACTCAAATCTTCCTGACTCCAGACCCAGTGCTCTATCACTTCACCACCTAGCTGCCCCAAAATACAGGATAATTTGAAGTTAATATCAGAGGGAAGGCACTAGAATTAAGGAGAATTGGGTAAAGCTTCTCACAGAAAATATAATTTTAGCTGGGATTTGAAAGAAACCAGGAGGGAAAGATGAGAAAGGAGAGCCTTCCATGTATGGAGCATAGCCAGTGAAATTGCCTGGAATCTGGAGAGGGAGGGTCTTATCTGAGGAACAGCAGGGAAGCCAGTGTCACTGGTTTGAAGAGTCTATGGGGAATCTAAAGTGTGAGAAGACTAGAAAGGCAGGAGGGGGCCAGTTGGTAAAGGGTTTTGAATACCAAACAGTGGTGTTTGTATTGGAATGAATTGGTCAGATGAGTACTTTGGGAAGATTACTTTAATAGCTGAGGAAAAGTGGGCTGGAGTGGGGAGAGACGGGAGCCGTGGAGACCCACCAGTAGGCTATTGCAATAGTCTAAGCTCGAGATGATACGGGCTTGTTCGGGTCGATAGCAGCTGTGTCAGAGGAGAGAAGGGTTATATATGAGAGATGTTACTAAGGCAAAATCAATTAGAATACTTATTGAATGAATGAATTCAGGAAAGAAAGGAGGGAGAATATTCTTTGTGGGGGATACCAAAGAAAGGTTAGTTAGCTGTCACAACCAAAGTTTTCTTTCTGATATGGTTAGAAGAATGTAGAGGGTCTAGAATCTTTACTGCAGAGGCCTTCTGATCTTGGTTGTAGCTAGAGAAGGGGCCAGTTTTTCAGGGCTAATTTGGGGCAAAGAGAAATAGCCCAAGACCCGAAGGTGGCTGCCTGGCTGCCTCAGAGAACTGAGTGAGACATCTGTTTCCGGACTTGGGCCTGGTTCTTTAGCAATTTTTGGGCAGTTTAACCACACACACACACAGTTGCTGAATCATTTGCTTAAAATTCCACTTTCCCTTGTGTCCTTCCTCTGGTTCTCTGCACCTCTCCAACCCCTTCCCCCACTGCCTCAGTATCTTCAGAGAAGTGTTTTAAAGCGCTTGGGGAAAGGGAAGCTTCTGGTTTGGAGATAGAAACCCACAATGTGCTCTGCATACAGCTGGACCCTTCTGAGGATGAGCTGTGGCCTTTGGAGGCCTTCTCATGAGCCAACAGCCCAAATGCTGGCCAGGGGAATGAGTTTTCTCATGCCTCCCCTCTTCCTTTGGGGGGTGAAATATGCCACCTGTCCCAGAGCAGGAGCTGCTGATCTCCTGACTTAAGACTTGACCAGCGGGTAGGAAGCAAGCTAGCAATGAATATGAATCTTGTGGTAAAAATACAGCTTGTTATTACCCAGAATTAGACATAAAGGTAGAAGGCTCAGGTTCTAGACCTGCCTTTTCTATTAATCTGCTGTGTGACTGGGCAAATCTCTTTACCTCCCTGGGCCCTAGTCTTTTCATCTGTAAAATGTCATTTCCCTCAATTAGCTCCTTGAGGGAAGGGATTCTTTTATTTTTGGTTCTTATATCTCTATGATGCCTGTCATTTATAAGTTTCTGAATAAATGCTTGTTGAATAAATGAATGCATTTAGGTAGCTAGTTGGGTTGGTGGACATGGTGCTAGAGTTGGAGTCAGGAAGACCCGAGTTCAGATTCTGCCTCCAACACTTCCTAGCTGTGTGTCCCTGGGCTAGTTAGTTAACCTCACCCAGCCTCAGTTTCCTTATCTGTAAAATGGGTATAGTAATAGCACTCACCTCAGAGATTGTTGTGAGGATCAAATGAAGTAATATTTGTAAAGCACTTTGCGAACTTCAGAGTGCTATGTGAATATTAGCTGTTGCCATCATCATTAGTATGCATGAGAAGATTGCCATGTCTTACATCCTTTCCAACTCTAACATTCTCTGGTTTTCTGATACCCAGTAAAAAGACATGTTCAATAAACACACCGAGTGTTAACGGCTGACATTCATTTAAGATGTACAAAGCCAGCTCACATATGTTAGCTCATCTGATCCTCCCAATAACTCTGTGAAGATAGGGAGTACAAATGTTAATATACCCATTTCACAGATAAGGAAACAAGTTTAGTGAGGTGAAAGTAACTTGCCCACATCGTATGGTTCTGGCTCAGTGCTGGACTGGAATTTGAATCTAGGTCTCCTGGCTCCTAATTTAGTGCCCTATGGGATCCTACGTATTCTCAGAATTGGCCTCTTGAGTGAGCTGGTCAAGGCTTATTATTCCCATTTCACAGATAGGGAAAGCTGAGGCCCAGAGAGACTAAGTGACTTCTGAATGACTTATAGGGAGGTATGGCGAAGTTGACATTAGGACCCAGGACTACTGGCTGAAGGACCCAACTTTTGACTCCAAAACCAGTTCTTTTTCCACTGATTGTCTCTCTCTGTGTCATATAACAATTGATAGATAAGGCAGAGCTAGTCCTGTTCCTTCATAGGATGTTCTGTTATTAGGCCCAAACTTCCTTCTTTGAAACTTCCATCTGAGCTCCTGGTCTGTCCCCTAGGGCCAAACCGAATAATTTCTATCTCTCTTCCACATGGTAACCCTTCAAATGCTCAAAGGCTGCTCCCGTATCCCCTTAAGCGAAAGCTTCCCGCTTCCCTTACTTGATCTTCACAAGGACTTAAGGTCCTTTATCCACTTGCCCTCCTCCTGCCATCCTCCCATGGCTACAGTTACCAGGTATGACTGATATGACCTTGCTGCAATCAGCAGCATCAGCAGCTTCAAGCTTCCTTCCCAAAAGCCATCATTGATGAATTGCTTCTCTCCTTGAGATGATGGTCAGCATGAGCTGGTGGGTAGAAAGCTGGCTTTGTAGTCAGGAAGACCTGAGTCCAGGTGTCACCTCTCACATACTGGTTGTGGGACCCTGGCCACATCAATTAACCTCTCAGTGCTCTAGGAAACCCATTTTGATGATATGTTGCAGAAAATGTGCCAACTCTCATGGGTAGAGAACGTTTCCTAGCCAGGGAGTTCCCTGTACAAGAGAAATCATAAGTTCAGTCCCTTTCCTTGAGGTAAAAGGGAACACCGTACATTCAAGGCATCTGAATCCCAATGTTATTGTTCAGCCGTGATTGATTCTTCGTGATTCCCTTTGGGGTTTTCTTGGCAAAAATATGGGAGTGGTTTACCAAGATGAGGAAACTGAGGCAAACAGGATTAAGTGACTTGTCCAGGGTCACACATATAGTAAGTATCTGTGGCTGGATTTGAAATTAGGACTTCCTGACTCAAGGACCAGCACTCTATCTAATGCACCACCTGGCCAAACCATGGTAGGACGCTGTTAACTCCTTTTCTCTATTTCTTTCCCAAGAGGTGGTTCTGCAGCCTGCTCCTGCCCTGACATGGAGGACTGTGGGCGGGATTTTGGATTTTTACATCTTCTTGGGGCCAGATCCAAGCTCTGTTGTTCAGCAGTATCAGCAGGTCATCGGTGAGTATTCCCACCTGTTTCTCCTCTACTTCCCCCTTTTGCTCTGGTTTTCAGTGTCACCTTTTCATAAAATCCTGCCAGGAGTGACCTTGGTGTCTGCCCTCAGTCCCATCATCATGACGCAGTCACCTCCTTGGGTTTTCTCTGAGTCATCACTGTTGCGTTGTCTTTCTCCGTTGGCAAGACAGTTGTTATCACTTGCTCTCTTCCCTGTCCCTGTCAAGGTGGTTGTTGCTGTAGAAGTGCCAAGCTGGCTAGAATCCATAGTGAAGACAGGAGGAATGAGAAGGGAGGGCAGGCAATTCAGTTATCTTTCAGTAAATAAGTGGATTACAGACGGGTTTTCAAATTGTGCATGAAAAGAAGCTAGCAGGGATCTCTCATGAGTCCTTAAGGACAGAGGTCTGTCCCACTGTACCCTTGGAGTACCTTGTAAACTTTTGTTTACATCTTAAAAGGAAATTTGGCATTTGCTCAGTGGCCAAAATATTTTTTTAACTTTTCCAAGGTGAGGTGGCAGCAGTGGCCCTTGAAATGCTCCCCAGTGGCCTGGTCTCTTGGATATTTACCCAGTGTTCTCTGTCTACCACCTTCTTGTTCAAGGACTAGTCACACTCAATATGGATGCAATGGATGTCAGCCATATTGGAAAAGAGAATAGAAGATATAGGAGAGATCCAGGTAACTAACAATTCCCTTTTCCAACATGGCTGACCTTCAATGAATCTAACCTCCCTCCCTTTTCCTTTTTTCTTTTTAATATGGAGCACTTCACAGATTTGCTTGTCATCCTTGGGTAGGGGCCATGCTAATCTTCTCTGTGTTGTTCCAAATTTTAGTATGCGTGCTACCAGAGAGAGCACCTCCCTCCCTATTTTTTGAGGGCAGCTAAAGGATAATTTGGCTACCCCTTCAAGCAGTGCTTCAGCAGTGTGTGACAGCTGGCAGACTGGCATCTTTGGCTCAGATTTTCTACATGGAAGACAAATCCCAGGCATGGGCATAAGGAGTCTGGAGAGCATGTCCTTGGACAATCCTATGTGAAAATGTTCTCTCAGCCTCTCTCTGCCCAACATAAGCTTTTGCTCTGTTAGAGAGGTATATGAGAAGCTAAGGAACCATTCAGTTTATTAAGAATATTATACTAGATGTTAAGGGAAATGCAAATTCTAGGTGACAAAAATCTGTTTTTTTTTCTCCCTCCCACCTCTCTCCCCTCTGGGAAAACAATAACAACAACTCTAACAAATACATGTGTCAAGCAAAACAAATTTCTGCACTGTACTCACACACATACACTCACACACACACAACCTTTTGGACAGCTAGGTAGTGCAGTGTATAGAGCACTGGACTTGGAATCAGGAAGACTCATCTTCCTGAGTTCAAATGCAGTCTCAGATACTTAATAGCTGTGTGACTCTGGGCAAGTCACTTAACTCTGCCTCAGTTTCCTCATCTGTAAAATGAGCTGGAGAAGGAAATGGCAAACTCCTCTAGTATCTCTGCCAAGAAGACCTTAAATGAGGTCACAACAGGTTGGATATGACTGAAACGATTGAACAACAAATTGTTGAGATTAGAACAGGAATTCCAGGGGTTATGGCATAACGATCTATGAAGTAGATAAACTGAATAGGAGCAGGCCTAGAAAGGATTGGGATAGTGGTGATTAGGAGAGGAAGGAAGACTGAGGAGATAGTATGGACATGCTGTCATGACTCACATCATGCCTGAATGATGAACGTCAAGGAGCTAGTATAGTGTGAGGAGCTAGTGTTGTCATAGATTTAAACCACAAAGTTCATCTAGCTAAACTACTTAATTTTCTAGTTGAGATACTGAGACTCAGAGAGATTAAAATGACTTGTCCAAGGTCACATAGTCAGGATTTGAACCTAGGTCCTATGACTCCTAATCTAGCACTCTTTTGTCTGTACCATGTTGTCTCCCTTAGCAAGCTCCATAGGCAGAATTTAACCAATAGGACACTTGCATAGTTAATGTGCCCCAGGATTTGAAAGAGAATCTGGAACTTTAGCATTTTGGAGTGTTCCCCTGAGAAGTCTTGTTCTCAGGTATGCGTGTACTGCTTTCCTCTTATTGTGGAAGGGAATCTTCCAGTCTCTAGGAGGGAAGGTAGGAACTCTGGAACATGTGGTCTCATAGATGGGGAGACCCATTTGGAGGATTAACCCTTGTCATGTGAATGCTGTTGTTTCTCAGGGCCGTTCTCCTCCCTTCCATTTTTTCAGAAAAAAAATTCCACTATTTGTTTAAAATGTCTCATTCTCCCTAACTCCCAAAATCTTAGCTGCCCTTCTTTCAGACCTCTTTGATTTCTTCACCATGCCCCAGGAACCTCATCATTGGGAAATCTAATCATCCTTAAAAATCCAATCAGCTTTGGTCCTCACATCTCCTCAGTCCCCTCTTCTCCTCTGACTGGAGGGCAGAGCCATGAACTCCTAAGCCTCCATTCAAGGAGGAGATCCAGGACAGCCACGTCCTCCTTTCCCATGGGAGTGCACTGCCTTGGGATTTCCTTGACTTCCCCATCATTCTCCTCCCTCCTCCTTTCAGCTTTCTTTTGTGTGTTTTCTTCCCTTGTTAGATTATAAGCTACTTGAGGACAAGGTTTCTCTTTTTTGTATTTGTATCTCCAATGCATGGCACGACACTTGGCACATAGTAGGTATGTAGTCAATGTGGCTTTTAAAATAAAATTTTATTGCTATTTTGTTTGCATATTTCTCATGTGTCCTTCTTCCCTCCCTCTCTTCTCCCTGAGTAATCCCTCATATCAAAATCTAGAAAGGGGGAAAATAATTTGGCAAAACAAAACAAACCATATAGAAAGCATTTGACATTATATTTGATGTTTCTGATCTATAATGCCACCCTCCTCTGCAAGGAATCTAGCTGGGGTGAGAAGAGCACAGAGAGAATGTGCCTTCTTATACCTCTTCTTTGGGTACCAGTCTGGTCAGTGTCATCTGAGAATATTCAGTTTATTGTTGCATTGGTGTTATTCTTTCCATTTAGATCACTGTAGTTTTTTATGTCGTTTTCCTGCTTCTGTTTGCTTTACTTCATATCAGCTCATAGAAGCCTTCTTATGCTTCTCCATATTCATCATAATCATTTCTTACAACACACAGCAATGTTCCAATACCTTTGCTAGCACAGAAAGGGCTGCCATAACTATATTGATGTAGGTAAGGGTTCTGAACTGCCCATTTTACTCAGGGAAGATTTGAACAACTGAGTCACATTTTTATTCCCCTTCCATCAGGAGCCCTTCTAGTTGCCACCCTCACCATACTGACAAAGTGCCATCATTTCAGGCTTCCCTACTATGCCACCTTTCTGGGGACTTGGTTTCCATCTTTGCCGCTGGGGTTATGGTAGCAGTAACCAGACATGGCAGACGGTGAAAAACATGAGGAACTATCTCATCCCACAGGTAAGGTCAGCCCATGAAGTGGTTCTGCTTCATGGGACCCTCCAGTCTGGGCTCCCTTGGCTTATCTGTTTGTGTCTCAGAGCCAGGAGGAGTGGAAATGTGGTTTTACTGAAGGATAACCAAGTAGGAAACAGAAAAAACTAGATGGTCTCATAAAGTCATATGGCTTAATGGAAAGAAAACACTGGCCTCGGATCTAGTCATGATCTCAGTTTCCTTATCTTTAAGATGAAGGAGTCATCTTAGCTAAACTCAGAGTTTCTTTTCAGTTCTTTGTTGTTGTTATTTAGTCATTTCAGTCATGTCTGACTCTTCATGATCCCATTTGGGGCTTTCTTGGCAAAGATACTAGAGTGGTTTGTGCTATTTCCTTCTCTAGCTCATTTTACAGATGAGGAAACTGAGGCAAACAGGGTAAAGTGACTTGCCCAGGATCACACAACTAATAAGTGTCTGAGGCCAGATTTGAACTCATGAGTCTTCTTCCACTGTGCCACCTAGCAGCGCCCCCTTTTAGTTCTACATACTATGATTGTAAATGTTCTCTAACTTCTGACCTCCAGCTTCAATGTGGAATCTGAAGTTCTGGGTTTACCTTTTAGCCTTACACCTATGTGACCTTGGGCAAGTCCCTTCATAGTCCTCAGTTTTCTTATCTGTAAAATGACAGGGCTAGTCTAGTTGGCATCTAAGATTCCCTGCCACCTTTAAATCTTTGATCCCCCATGACTCCAAAAAAGTTTCTGGTATTTTATGTAATTCCCCTACTCCCTTTCTAGCTCTGGATGTCTGTTTCACTTCTCTGCAGCAAATTTTCCATGTAAGGGACCGCATTAATGATGGGAAATGGAAGCCAGAATTTCCTCCTTGATCTGAACGAAGACAAAATTATTTGCTTTCTCAGGAAATCACTCAGCTCTGTCCACCAAGAAAGCTGGAAGCCTCATGAGTATAGATTGCCAAAGTGCAGCCTGGGTTAAAAACCATATTAGAAGGACAAGGAATTGGTTTCAAGGTCCAAGGAAAGGGATGGAGGCAGTGAAATAGAATCAGACACTAAGAAAGGGATGGAAGGAATAGTAAATACAAGTTTACAACATAGCCAGAGCAGAACAAGTATGCATCTGAACTAGAATAAGGCAAGGTTCTATGTACAATACTTCTAAGAAAGAACAAGGAGGAGAAAAACCAAGAAATACTGATCTTAAGATGAGCAGTAATAATATTTCAATTTGACAACTGACTGAGAATTAAGTGGATGCCCCCCCCAGGTATGTAACTGTAGCCAAATCTAGGGGCATCTCTAGCTCTCATTTCTCCATCTATAAAATGGAAAAAGCTATAAATTTCCTTCAGAGAATATTTTTGTTGGGAACTTGCTATATGAAAGTCACTGTAATTGTATTAAGCCAGATGCAAAGATAAATAAGAAATGATTTGTCACTTCCAGGGCTTACCACCTATAGTAGTAAGTCAGACAAAATATGTATACAGATAAGTAGAAAACAAAGTATAATATGATCAGTGTTTGGGATAGGTACAAAAAAATACTGTAAGAGTACAAAAGAGGGAGGGAACATTTCTGGGCAGGAGAATTAGGGGGTGCTTCAGTGAAGAGGTATGTTTAATATTAATTCTTAAAGGCTGGATGGTATTTCAAAGGCAGGGATAGTAGTAAGGTCCATGCCAGATGTAAGGTACCACTGTGAGCAAAATTATGGAGGCATGAAAGTATAGAATGTGTTTGGGGATTAGTCCAGTTTGGGTAGCATAGTATTGGGGGCTAGGAGCATACAGACTTGCTTTGGAATAGGTGCTATGTGCATGGAACATGCTAGAAAGTCAACAAAAGATGAAGGAAAGACTGTCAGAGAAACTGTGAGGGCTGAAAGAAAGAATGAGCCTATAGTGGACACATCAACATAGTTTTGTGCTTTTCTCCAGGAATATTAAAAAATTGGGAGGAGGGGAATGTTGATGATGAGGGTTATGCAGGAACAAGGATTGTCCAGATTTCCAGGGTGTGATGAGAGCATCATTGAAACGATTAACCATAGGGTATATGCTAGGGAGAAAGTAAAAAATGGAGCCAGAAAGGAAATGGCAGTAGAGAGTAAAGGAGAGATAGCAGAATGAGAGAATAGGGAGGAAGTAAAAGGACCAGTGGTAATGGTGAGATTGAAGAACAAGTCCAGTAGGTAAATGTAAGTTCTTTGAAGGCAGGATCTCTTTAATTTTTATTCTTGTATCTGAAACACCTCACAAAGTGCCTAGCACATTGTAAACACATAATAAATACCTATTGAATAATTGAATGATTGACAAGCTGGAGGAAATGGGAAGTTTGAAAAGCTAGGGAAATTGGAATCAAAGAGGGGAAAATTCAGAACTGGTGATCTTGGAGGTGAAAAAGTTGCTAGTAATTATGAGGTCTAAGGTGTGGTCCGTTAAAAGGTGACCGAAGTGGAATGAACATTGAGGTCATGAAATATAAAGAAGCTCAAAGCTGGGTCCAGGGTGTTAGAGCTGGTGCCAAGCTTTTATTGATGAATCTCACAACCTTAGCTAGTCTGTCTGGCATGTGAACAAGAGGTATTTAGAGATGGTATGAATAGGAAAGAATGCTATTAGAGTAATTGGAATAAGGGAGATTTGAGTTCAAATTTAGCCTCAGACATTTACTGGCTGTGTGATTCAGGGCAAGTTACTTTACCTCTGTTTGCTTCCATTTCTGCATCTGTAAAGTAGCAGCTACCTCCCAGGACTGCTATGAGAATGAAATGAGATCAAAGCCTATTGCAACCTTAAGGCACTATATAAATGTTGACTATTCTATATTTTATTGCTGGCTCTATACTAGAGCTTTTGATAACTCAGGCTCACTTCTACACCATGATGAAGATTTCATGGATGAATGGGACATTAGTGAAGGAAGGGGTATATATGTGAAAAATGTATAAAATAGTAAGTGTATACAATCTAAGAAAGATCATTAGGCAATTTATGGTAAGTGCCAAGCATACAAAAGGTAAAAGCTATAAGTTCAGAGGAGGATCCAAGGTCAGAATAGGGTTGGAGTTGGCTCAACATCTTACCATATTTTCTCATTTTATTCTTTCTTCTAACTTGATATCCATGATCTTACATGTCCATGATCTGACTGTACACAGCTGATTTGGAAATGACTCCCACCTCATTTCTGGTCTGTTAAAATAATGAAGCTCCATTTCTTGTGATGTTCTTTGGTGCTCACAGTATTCATCCTCTCCCAACTGTATGCTTGCAGAAAGTATTCATGACACATAGGTGTAAGACTTCTGTATTTTTCACAAGCCTTTAGCACTTCTAGTTTCTTATCCCAGAAACACGTTTTCCCATATATTCTTTGCTATCTTCTATACTCACCTTTGCACAGAATCTCTGAATATTAAAGTATTTGTTGATTTAATTTAATTTATTTATTTTTAAATTTTTATTTTATTTTATTTTTAATTCTTCAGTCTCTCCCCCTCCCCTTTCCCACTCACTAAGAAGCAAAAAAACCCAAACAAACCCTAAACCCATTATAAATATATATACTCACACAAAACAAATTCCCACATTAATTATCAAAGGAAGAAGAAAAAAGGAAAAGAAAGGGAAGAAAATATGTTTCAATCTCCAATCTGAGTTGATGAGCTCTTTACCTGGAGATAGAAAGCATGTTTCATCATGAGTCCTTTGGAATTGTGGTTGAATTTATGCTAATTAGCATTACTAATTCTTTCATAGTTGATTATTTTACAACATTATTACTATATAATTTTTCCTTCTGGTTCTGCTTACTTTACTTTATATCTCTTTGTACAAGCCTTTGCAGGTTTTTTCTAAAACCATCCTTTTTTTTTTTTTTATCATTTCTTATAGCATTAGTATTCCATCACATTCATACACTATAACTTGTTCAGCCATTTCCCAGATGACAGAAATTCCTTCAGTTTCCAATTCTTTTCTACCACACACACACAAAAAGTTGGTATACATGTTTTTCTACATATGGATCCTTTTCCTCTCTCTTTCATCTCTTTGGGAGCATAGACCTATTAGTGGTACTTCTGAGTCAAAGGGTATGCACAATTTCATGGCTTTGGGGGCATAGTTCCAAATTGCTTTCCAGAATGTTTGGATCGGTTCATACTCCACCAGTACTGAATTAAAGTACCTGTTTTCCCACAATCCCTCCAGAGTTTGTCATTTTCTTTTTCTGTCATCTTAGCCAATATGATGGGTGTGAAGTGGTACCTTAGAATTGTTTTAACCTAGATTTCTCTAATTATTAGTGATTTAGAACATTTTTAAAAATAGGCTATTGATAGCTTGAAAACTGACCACTTATGTTGATTTAATTTTGAGGACCTTATTGCACTCGGTGGAATTTCTCATCGACAGGTGATGACCTCAAGTAAATCACTTACGCTCCCCAGGCCTCAGGTACCTTAACTCTAAAACAAAGGGGCTGGATTAAATGATCAGGGATCCAATAATATTGTATAGGTTCACAAACTGTAGTCATCTTCATGGTATGGTGTGGTTTTGTTTTGCTTTTTCTTTTGGGAAATGTTTATTATGAGCAAAGATGTACAAAATGGTCCAAGTTTTCCATGAAATGCTGTTTTTTGTCAATTCTGGACGTATGATAAAAGCAACTCTCCCAAATCCTATATTTGCTTCTCCTGTGAGCCATTCTTGTATCGAGATGCAATTTCCTTTTGTGTTCTGGTTTTAATTATACTGAGAATGCCAGGATTGGTGTGATCCAATTCCTGTAGTAGCATGTATATTCTTTGGCTGTGGACAAAGATCTCATATTTAAAGTGTTTGCACTCAAAGCCAATATTTATAGATAAATTTATTGAAGAGATATGAGAAGATACTGTGCCTTAGCAGAGATGGGAGGTCCATGAACATTGTATATTGCACATGCTTTCAGACTTTTTTTTTTGCTTTTTTTTTTTTTTGAGGGCTATTGGGGTTAAGTGACTTGCCCAAAGTCCCATGGCTAGTAAGTGTGTCAAGTGTTTGAGGTCAAATTTGAACTCAGGTCCTCCTGACTTCAGGGCGAGTACTCTATTCACTGTACCACCTAGCCACCCCAAGACTTTTTTTTGATGTATTGATCAGTTATGCTGCTTTTTTTTTCTTCCTTCCTTCTTTCTCTCTCTCATCTTTAATAATAATATTATATGAGATAGCTCTCTAGGAGAGGGGTAATTATAGTGATGTAAAAACAAAAGATATTAACAAAAACTTATTTTAAAAATATAGAGAGCTTATCTAACACCAATGTCAATCTTGGCATCCTCTGCACCCTTTTCTAAACTTCTTCCATGAAAAAGTGGAAAGAGACTAAAAAGAACTAAGAACTTAATTTTTTTTCTTCATTTTATGGATTGATATAGCCAAAGAATTCATCATGAAGCAGTCATACTGGTGATGAGCCTCTCTGTACTTGGCTAGACTGGTCCTTGGCAAGCAGACCCAGTGGTAGCTTTTTGGCTACTTAATAGCTGGCTTTGGTTTTGCCATTAGAGGTAACTTTAGCTCTCTAATATACTTGTCAAAACAGCTAGAAACATGAAAAATTTGTAAACTTCTTTGTTTCCTCTCTGTATTATATGCTGTTTTATAATTCATATGCTGTCTTTAGGAAAGAACAAAGGACCTAGAATTACAAAACTAAAGTGATATGTTTTGCTCAGTTGAGTTTATTTTTAATCATATTTGCAATAACAACTACTTAAAATAACCTCCCTTCACACGTTTTGTAAATAGGCCCACATCTTAACAATCAGAACAATTGGCCTAAAAGGTTCAGAAAATTTGAGATTCCCCCTCTACTTGTTTATTTGGGTAAAAAAAAATACAACCTTAAAGGTTCTCCTCCAAATAAAATGTCTTCCATTCAATCATACTGATATAAGACCTCCTTAAAAGATGTAGCAACAATAATAACTTTATTTGATGCTTCACTAAGATCAAAAAGAGAAAAAGAAAACAATAGAGAGAATGTGTGAGAGAGGGACAAGAGAGAGAAATGAGGGAGAGAGAGGAGCAAGAAAGAGAGAGAGGGGGGGAACAAGAGAAAGAAAAAGAGACGGAGAGCAGAACAAGAAAGAGAAAAAGAGAATGAGAGAGAGAAAGTAACAAGAGAGAACTAGGGAGAGGGAGAGGGAGGAACAAGAAAGAGAGAGAACAAGAAAGAGAAAGTAACAACAGAGGGAGAGAGAGGAACAAGAGAGAGAAAAAGAGGGGATGAGAGAGGAAGAAGGAAGAAATAACTAGAGAGGAATAAAAAAGAGAAAAAGAGAACAAAATAGAAGACAAGAAAGAGAGAGAGGAACAAGAGAAAGAAAAGGGAGAGAGAGGAACAAGGGAGAAAGAGAAAGGAGGAAGAAGAAAAAGAAAAAGAGAGGAACTAGAAAGAAAGCAAGAGAGAATAAGAAAGAGAGGGGAAAGAGAGAGAGAGAGAGAAGGAAAAAGAGAAGCAAAAAAAACCCAAGAAACAGGAGCAAAAAGAGAGCAAAAGAGAGACAGGAAAAAGAAAAGAGAGAGGAACGAGAGAGAGAAGCAGGTCAGTGAGACTAATCAGCTGAGTGTGACAGTCTATGCACCTTGTTCCTTGCCCACAGTCCTCCACTTCTGCAGAGAAGAGAGGGAGGTACCCTCTTCTGCTCCCCTCTTCTCTCCTGATTGATGTAATTGTATATCATTTAGTTTTTGTTATCAAGGATGTTCTGGAGCCAGCTCCAGGGAGGACAGCTTAATGTTAAAATTTTAATGTGAGCATTTATACCTCACAGATTGTCTCTATGCTTAAGAAGGTGATGGAGAAAATGTTAATAAATGCAAATCAAACTTAAACATGCCTCATTCAGCCAGCTGTTAAACATTTGCGGCACACCAGTGGTAGTGGTTGTTGTAGCTGGTCTTTCCATTTAGCTTTTAAAGCCCTTCACAGCCCATTTCTGGCTTACCTTTCCAATCTCTTTCTACGTGACTCCCCTTCCTTCTCTACAGTCTAGCCAAGCTGCTCTTTGGGCTGCCTCTCCTATCTCTATGCCTTCTGCACTGACTATTTCCTATGCCTCGAATGCACTCCTTTTCATTAATCCCTTTGATATTCGGGATCTTTTGTTCTTCCAGATGAATTTTGTTGTTATTTTTTCTAGCTCTATAAAATAATTTTTTGGTAGTTTGATTGGTAAGAAACTGAATAAATAAATTAGGTAGAATTGTTGTTTGTATTCTATGAGCTTAGCCTAACCACGAGCAACTGATGTTTTTCCAATTATTTAGATCTGACTTTATTTGCATGAAAAGTGTTTTGTGATTGTGTTCATAGAGTTCCTGGGTTAGAATGCACTCCTCCCTTACTTACCTTGACCACTCAGAATCCTTTGTTTCCTTCATAACCTTGCTCAGGCAATGCTTTCTATGTGATGCATTTTATTTTCCCAGATGCATTTGATCCTCCCCCCAATTTTAAATTGTTATTGTTTATATATCTTGTATATGCATATTGTCTTCTCTGATACAATGTGAGTTCCTTGAGTATAGGGACTATTTAATTTTTGTCTTTGTATCCTCAGTGTCTCCCTTGCACTTACACAGTGCTTGTTACATGGTAGGTGCTTAATAAATACTTCTTGATTGTTTGAAGAAGAATCTTTTCCAGACATGAGGGATTTCTATGCAAAAGCAGGGCAGGATGAGAACAAGAAACAGGATAGTCCAGTTTGGCGTGAGTAAAAGGTACAGTATGGGAGATATATAGTGTAAGTAGTATAGCATAAATATAAAAAAATAGTATAGTATAAATAAAAATAGTATGAGAGAGCTGGACAGGTAGGATGGAGGAAGATTGAAGAGGGTCTTGCATGTTGAGATCAGGATTTTATATTTTATTCAGTAAAAAATGGGAAGCCACAAAAGATTTTCGAGAAGAGGAGTGACATGACCATAATAGACTATCAGAAAGGTTACTTGGGCAATAAGGTGAATACTAGATTGCAGTGAGAGAGAGACTGCAGAAAAGAGACCAATGAGGAGGCTGTTACAATAGTCTGGGAAAGTAGAGATGAGTGCCCAAAGTAGGTTAGTTATAGAGTAATAGAAAAGAGGGGCCAGATCCAAGATATTTTATGAGGGATAGATGACAGAAAGTAGCAAACTGATTAGATGTGTGGAAGGTGACAAAAAGGGAAAGATTAGTTCCAAAGTAATGAGCCTGGATAACTGGGGAGGGTGGTGATGCTATTAACAGAAAGAGAGAAATTTAGGTACAGTAACTAGAAAAAGGTACTAGAGAAGTCCTTCTACAAGGAAGCAATATAAGGAATACTGAGCCTTCTCTGTTTGATGAAGCTCATGACTAAAATATGGTTTTGGATTGTTATATTTTATTTGAAAGAACTAGACTAGATAAAGGGGAAAGGGGGTGTGAAAGGGTAGCATTATATTAAGAAAGTTTACTTATATGAGGAAATCCAAGAACCAGAGTGAGGATAAGAGTTAAGAGGACTGGGGTTATAGTCAGTGGGTGTAAAAACAGGAACAATTTTGTCATTAGAGTAAAGACCAACAATGTCAAACTCATGTGGCCACAAAACTCCAGAGTAAGGTTCAATTAGATTAATATGCAATTGGAAAATGTTTAACAAAGTAAATAAAAATACAATACAACATAGATAATGTTAATTTGTGATTTTCTATGTCAACATGTGGCTTCTGGGATCCATTTCTATTTGAGATTGACTCATCTGTTATACCTGGACAGAAAGAGAAATGAGCTGAAATGTTTAGGAAACAGATAACAAATCTGTCATTGATGGGAAACTGCCTTTATCTAAACTTTTGTCAAAACTCTCTGTTGGCCCAAAAGCAGAGAACAATGAACAGAGAACACACTATATAATAACTATTAACTTTTTGACTTGCCTTAATGATATTTTTTTTCATCCTTCAGAACATAGAAGAACCAAGAAAGGGAAACTATTGAACTGAATCACATTCTTACTAACAATTTAAGAGGAACTGGATGCTATGATAAAAATAATGGGAACGTAGTGGAGAAGTGACCACTCATTCCTAGAATTTATGATATGAAAGTTAATTAGTCAGTAAGCACCTAGGTGCCACGCACCATGCTATGCACTGACAATATAAAGAAAGGCAGAAGACAGTCCCTGTTCTCAAGAAGCTCACAGCCTAATGGGGGATACAACATGCAAACAAGTATGGACAAACAAGATAGAGAGGGGACAAATTGGTGACAGTCAACAGAGGGAAGGCACTAACATTAAGGGGGATCAGGGAAGGCTTCTCAGAGAAGATGGGATTTTAACTGGAACTCAAGGGAAGCCAGGAGGTGGTGATAAGGAGAGAGAATTCTAGGCATCAGGGACAGCCAGAGAAAATGCCTGAAGTTGGGAGATTAAGTTTCTTGTGCTGGAGATAGAAACTAGGCATAGTCACACATATGTCTTAGATTTTGGAAAAGTGGGTTTCAGGGGAAAAAATGTCAGATCCCAAGTAAGGAGTTCTTAACCTGGATCGTTTCTGTCAGCCTGGCAAAGTTGATGGACTTCTTGGAATAAAGTTTTTAAATAATAAAAGGAACTGCTTAATTTCAACAAGAGGATAGTGAAAAGAAGAATGTATTTTCTTTTCATTCAAGTTCACAGACATCCCCCCCCCCAAAAAAAATCTATCTATGGACCCCAGGTTAAGAACCTCTGTCTTTGATTAAATCAGCTCAAGCAGAATGGGAATATTTGAGAATGAAATTCTAAAGGGACAAAGGAATATAATTCCAATGAGGAAGAAAAATAGGGACCTCAATAACCAATTTAGATTTTCTTTTAAATGTAAGTACAGAAGTTGGAAGCAAGGGCAGGCAACAGAAGATGAATATGAATGTGTTATGGTATTGTAGAAAGAATGTCAGGGGTCCAAGGCCCAGACTGAGTTAAGGCTGGCAAGGGAGGCCAGTGATGACAAAAAAGATTCATTTTAGTTATGTTAAGGGAAGAAGAGGATCAAAGAGTACATAGAACTGCTATTTGGTGAGTGGGGAGCTGCTTAATTTTTATTTTGCTTCTCACTTCTGTGCTAACGAGGATATCCTTTACCATGGAAATGACATGTAAAAAAGGGCTAAATAGGAGATGAGAGCTAAGATAAGTAAGGAAATAGTGAGAGAGAACCCAGTTGCCCTTGATGAATTCAAGCTCCTTGGCAAATATGAACTAAATTTTTAGGTAATGAGCTAACTGGTGAGTGTGATTATGAAGCCCTTGTGAGTGATTGTTGAAAGATGTTGGAAACTGGAGAGGTACCATTGGAGAGGGCATATGCTGTTCCAGTTTTCAAAAAAGGGAATAGAACAGAATCTACAAACTATAGGCCAGGAAGCTGGACTTCAATTCCAAGGAAAATTTGAGAATGGGTCATTAAAGAGATGGTTAGTGAACTTCTAAAAAAGGAAGCCAGCATGGCTTTGTCAAGAACGAGTCATGCCAGAATAAACACGGTTCCTTTTTGGGTAAAGTTACTAAACTAATGAGAGGCAGCATGGCATGGAGGAATTGAGAGCTGGCCTAGCAGGCAGGAAGAACTGAGTTCTAGTTTTGCCTCTAAGACATAATGTCTGCATGATCCTGGGTCAAACTAATTCACCTTTCAACGCCATAGGTAGCAGCTCTCTAAGCGTACAAATTGCAGAGAATGTACTAGTAGAGTAAGTTGTATTATAAGCATTGTACTGGTAGAGTAAGTTGTAAATATTATGCTGGTAGAGTAAGTTGTTAGTATTTTAAGTATTTTACTGGTAGAGTAAGTTGTAAATATTACAAATATTGTAGTGGTAAAGTGAGTTTTAAGTATTGTACTGGCAGAGTAAGGTGTAAGTATTGTAAATGTTGTACTAGCTGAGTAAATTTGCACATCTGCAAGTTTTCTGTTGCAATGAAGTCACAGGTATAGTCCCTAATCCTGTTTTTAAAAAAGTAAATCATGAGAGGGTTGTAGATTTAGTTAGTAGATATTTCAACAAAGGATTTGAGAGAGAATCTCACACTCAATAATGAGAGATGTGGACCAGACAGTGATGCAACTTTATGGATTTGGAACTGGAACCTTTTATCAATGACCTGAAAAAAAGAATAGATGACACTCTTATCAAATCTGAAGATGATATAAGGTTGAGAGATGTAAGTAACACATTGGATAACAGAGTCAGAATCCAAAAGGCCTCGACGGGTTGGAGCACCTGGCTGAATGGAGTAAGATGAAATTAAGTAGGGATAAAGGTAAAGTCTTACATTTAGAGTAAAAAAATCAACTTTGTAAGCACAAGGTTAAGGAAGCATATTTAGACAGCAATTTGCTTGAAAAATATATAGGGGCTTCAGTAGGCTGCAAGCTCACGATAAGTGAGCATCATGATATGATAATCAAAAAAAGCTAATGCAGTCTTTTGCTACATTAAGGAAGACATAACATTCAGGTGTAAGGAGATACTCCATACTCTGTCCTGGCAAGACCACATCTGGATATTTTGTTCATCTCTGGGAACCTCAATTTAATAAGGACATAAATTGAAAAAAATTATATGTACATGTATATATGCATATATACATACATATATATATATTATCCCTCCCAATTACATGTTAAAACAATTTTTAACATTTTAAAAACAGTTTTGAGTTCCAAATTCCATTCCTTCCTCCCCTCTTCCTCCCTAATACAGTAAGCAATCAGACAGAGGTTATACATGTGTGATCAAAACAAGAACATTCCTAAGTCCTTGATATGTTTGCTGATAAGAAGTGTCTAGAAGAGGATAACCAGGATGGGTAAGGGCCTTGAGTCCTTATCATAAGAGGATTAATTGAAGGGCTGTTTAGCTTAAAGAAGACTCAAGGGGCCTCAATAGCTATGTTCAAGCATTTGAATGGCCTCCATATAGAAGAGGGATCAGATACATTCTTTTTTCCTCAAAGGACAGAACCAGGAACAGAAAGATAAATATAGACTTGATGTCAAGGAAAACTTCCTAATGATGAGAGTGGCTCAAATGTAGAATGGACTGCCTCAGGAGATGGTGGTATCACCTTCTTTGTAGGTCTTGAAGAAGAGAATAACTACTTGTCAAGTATGTTATGGTGGGAAATCCTTTTGGATATGGGTTGGACTTGGTGGTGGCTGATGTACTGTACAACTCTAAAATTGTAGGATTCTATGAAGTTAGAGAGGACAGAATTGGGGCAAAGATGGTTTATTCACTTTAAGCTTAAGGTGCTGGCAGGACATTTAAATGGAGATACCCAATAGGCTGCTAAAATACAGGAATGGCATGGAAAGACATATGTGAGTAATAAAAAGTGAAGTTAGCAAAGCCAGACAAACAACTACAAAACAATTCAAACTGAATATTGCAAAATTGTAAGACTAAACTTGACCCCAAAGGAGAGGTATGAGAAGACACCTTCCCCACTTCTTTGTAGAAATGGGGGGTCATAGGTGTGGAACATAGCATATAATGTCAGGTTTTTTCCCTCTAATACATTGATTAGCTTTGTTAAATTTCTCTTCTTCTTTTAAAAAAAATTAAGATAACTTTCTGGATGAAGAAAAGGAGGGGGATGAGATAGAGGGAGAAATGTAGGCACTGGAAAAACAAACACTATAAATAAACAATTTAAAAAAAAAAGAAATATAGATTTGGACCTCTGGAGAAAGGCTGAGAGTAGAGCTCTAAATTTGGAGTTCATTTGCCTAGCAATTTTAATTAAAGTAGAAGAAATAGATGAAATCACCGCGGAAGAGACTAGGGAGTGAGAAGAGAAGAAGCCCTTGGGGGGATGCCTATATTTAAGGGGCAGGAGTAATAGCTCCTGATCATCCTTCCCTAACTTAGAGTCAGCCAGGATTTATCAAATTACTTTATTAAGCCTACATAGCTCCGGCTAAAAGGTAAAAGTAATTGGCCCATCATTCATGCATGCTGCATGTTTTCCTTAACATCTCAACTCAGGGAATGATATTCATTCACATATTTCACTCTTCTTCCATTCCCATGATGCTGAAAGAAGTGACTCTTCTCCTTTTTTTCCCCAAATGTCACTCAGTCATCTCTCTAAAGTCTTGCCTTAATGGCTGCTTACCTTCATTGAACTGTGATTAACGTGCATTAGCAGCTGACAGGTGCTATTCATCCTTGAGTTCACATCCACTCCTGATGTCTTTTATTTTTGCCAGTAACCAGAAGTTTCAATTAAACAAACATTAATTAAGCTTATATTGTATATAATAATTAATTGATAAACAAAAAATTTTTAAGTACCCACTATGTACCAGGCACTGTAATAGATAATGGGCCTACAAAGGTAAAATCAAAACAGTCCCTGCCCTCAGGGAGAGTATAATCTACTAGGGGAGATAATATCTACAAATATAAGTATAGATAAAATAAATATAAGGTAAATGGGGGGGAATGTCACTAAAAAGGGACTTTCGTGTGGGTCTTGAGCAGAGTTTTGAAGGAAAAAGAGATGTTTAGAGGCAGAGGTGATGGGAAATTTCATTTCAGGAATGTGGGACAGCCAGTGCAAAGGTCTAGAGACGGAAGAAGTTGTGTTGTGTGTGAGGAAGACCAAGAAGGTCAATTGGACTGGAACATAGAGTTCAATAATGGAGTATTGTATGACAAAGTTGAAAAGGTATGCCTGGTTGTAAATGACTTTAAAAGCCAAACACTAGAATTTATATTGACTCCTAGAAACAATAGAGGGTCATGAGAGTTTATTGAGTTGAGAAGTGAGATGATCAGACTTACATTTTAGGAAAATCATTATGGTAGCTCCATGGGGGATAGTTTGAAGAAGAAGAAAGAGACTTAAGGCAGGGAAGTTATTGTACTTGTCTGAGTGAGGGAGATGAGGTGCTATTCATCAGGATCATAGTCTTGTGATAAGAGAGAAGGGAGAATAAGAGCTCTTTTGGAGGTAGAATTTATATAACTTAGCAACTGACTGGATATGGGTCAGTGAGGGAGAGGGAACAATCAAGAGTGACACTGAAGTTACAAATGTAGGTGGATGGTATTACCCAACAGAAACCAAGAAATGTGAAAGAGAGGTGTATTTAGTGGGAAAGATTATCTGTTCTGTTGTGGACTGGTTGAATTTGAGATGCAGGTAAGTGGGAGGCCCATATGAAGATACCCAACAAGCGCCTGATGATGTGAGACTAGAGTTCATGTTGGAGATTAGGGCTGATATACAGATCTGAGCGTTGTCTGCTTAGATGGAATACTGCGTAAGAGAGGGAGAAGAGAAAAGAAAATATTATCTCACTTGCTCCTTACAAAGACTCTGGAAGGTAGGTACTACTATACTATTAGTTCCATTTTACATTTGAGGAATCTGAGACAGACAGAAGTTAAGTGACTTTTCCCCCAGGATCACGCTGCTACTCAGTGTCTGAGGATGGATCTGAACTCAGCTCTTCCTGACTCCATGCCCAACACTCTTACCTATTGTACCACCTTCTCCATGGGTCCTTTCCTTATCCCCTTAGTTGTTTATATTCTTTCTCATCAAATTATCCTATATTTACTTCTCTATGTATATGTTGCATCCTTTCTCATAGAATGTAAATCCCTTGAAGACAGCGAGGAGGAGAACCAAGAAACAGCAGAATCATCTAGTCTACTGAATCAGTCTCCTTCATTTTACAGATGAGGAAACTGAGGCACAGAAAAGTGAAAATGGTTTGCTCAAGGTTGCCCAGGTAGTAAATAGCCAAGACAGGATTCAGATCAAGGTTACTGACTCAAAATCCAGGATCTATCTCTGTCTCTTTCTTGTGCTACATTGGCTCATGATGTCAGAAAGTGACACAGAGGTCAAGGAGTATGAAGACTTATAAAAAAACCCTGGATTTAGTGGTTCAAGTGCATGAAGGAGTGGATGATTAACAGGGTAAGGTTATGGAGGCAATGAACTCGAAGTACAGGTGAAGGAATAAAATTAGCTAAGACCAGAGGAAAGGAAGAAAAAAGATGGCTGAGGAATTGCAAGGTTTTAGAAGAGTGAAAGAAAATTGATATCATAGATCTGTAGTTAGAAGAAAACCCAAGGTCATCTAGTCTAAACCCATCATTTTACAGATGAAGAGACTGAGGCAGGGGAAGGGGTGTAAAGTGACTTAGCAAAGGTCAGACACATTGTAAGCTTCAGAGGTGCTGTGTATTTAAACCCTGTTTGAACTCTGACTCCAGCGCTGGTTTTTGGTGTTCTGTTCTGTTTCAAGACTTGGTCTTGAATCTCGTAGATTGAAAGACCAATGGCCATTACCCAATTCTGATTGGCATGAAAGGCCCAAACCCAATTCTGATTGGCATGAAAGATTTTATCTGTTTCCTTTGTCTGACCTGAGCTGGTCATCTCCCCAGGCATCCCCCTAAGCAGCCTAGAGGCTTTCCATTCCTGGGGGGCTCACCATATTGGTGCCAGGCTTAGTGTTGTTGTTATTCAGTTGTTTTTTTCAGTCACATCCAACTCCTTGTGAACCCATTTTGTGAGGTTTTCTCGGCCAATATCCTGGAGTGGTTTGCCATTTCCTTCTCCAACTCATTTTACAGATGAGGAACTGAGACAAATAGGGTGAAGTGATTTGCCCAGGGTCACGTAGTTTGTGAATCTGAGGCCAGATTTGAACACAGGAAGATGAGTCTTCCTGATTCTGGGCCTGGTGCTCTATTCACTGCATCACCTTACTGCTCAGGCTTAGTACAGATTACCAATTGACTTTAGCCTTTCTGCTGCTCAGAACTCCTGAACTTAAGCATCCACCAACCTTAACCTCCTCACTTCAAGTACTATTGCCATGTGCCATCCTGCCCAGCCCAGTACTCTCTCTGTGGTACCACACTGCCAATTTCTCATATAAAATGGCCTCTTGCCCTGTGAAGCTTGAGATGAGTTCATCTGCTAAAAGGGAAGAAGTGGAAAAAGTGGAGTTGAGGGCTTTATGAGATAGAGCCTGTATCAAGACAAAGTTATTGTTGGTATGATTTTCATTCTATAAAAACCTGAATTTGTGGCCATTCTATATACCTGGATGTATTTTTCAAGACTATCCTGGTGCAGGGGCAGCTAGGTGGCACAGTGAATAGAGCACTTGCCCTGGAGTCAGGAGGACCTGAGTTCAAGTCTGGTCTCAGACACTTAACACTTACTAGCTATGTGACCTTGGGCAAGTCACTTAATCCCAATTGCCCTGCCTTCCCCCCTCCAAAAAGAAAAAAAAAAGGAATACCCTAGTGCGGTGGTGTCAAACTCAAATAGAAAAGGGGGCCCCTTGACACCTCTGCCCTAATGGGTTTTTTCTTTCTTTTGGGAGTGGGAGTGGGAGGGGTTTGGAGAGATAGAAAATTAAGCTTTGTTAATTCAAGTAAAATTATTTTTTCATAAGTAAAACTTTACTTGGTTCATAAAACTTTTAGTATTAATACATCTTTTGTATATTTCAACAGGATAATATAGTTGACCATCAAATATTCCACATAGTTTCTTATCGCATTTCCCTTATCCCCTAGGGATATGTTTATCCAGTTCGGGAACTTGGAATGATGTAAGGTATCACTCTGACCATAATATTAATTTTATGTTTCCCATATTCTCTACATGTCATTTTTGGCACTTTGTCTCAATGCTCATTTGCTCTGTTTCCTACCACCATGCCAAAAGCAATCTCTCGTGTGACAGAAGATTGAGAAAAGAATTGACTCTGGACACAGAGGACATGGCTTCAAATTCCAGAGACTTAATGTCTCTGGAACTTTTCATTAGTCATTTCTCCTTCCAGGACCTTAAATAAGGAACATGGACAGATGATTTTTTTAAAGAATACCCTGTTTTTGGAGTCATATCCAATTCTTTGTGATCCCATTTAGGGTTTTCTTGGCAAAGATACTGTAGTGGTTCCTTCTCCAGCTCATTTTGTTGATGAAGAAAATGAAGCAAATAGGGTTTAGTGACTTGCCCAGGGTCACACAATCCATAAGTGTTTGTGGCCAGATCTGAGCTCAGGTCTTCCCGACTCCAACCCAGCCCTCTATGCCCTCTGCCACCTAGATGCTCAAGAATATGCTGGTGAAGTACAATGGTTTATCCAATCTAAAGAGAGACCAAGGAGAGCAGGCATGGGTTTGTTTGCAGTCTACTAATGTATCTTTTTTTTCTGGTAGGATGCTCAGTGGAATGACATTGACTACATGGAAGGATCTCGGGATTTCACAGTTGACCCACAGCATTTTGGCACACTCCCCCAGCTAGTGATGGACCTTCACAAGCATGGACAATACTATGTCCTAATTCTGGTAAGGTGACTTCTGACCTTCTGTGAAGGGTCAGGGCTGCTCCCTTGTCAGGCTGCTCCCACCTTGTGAGAAGAAACTTGTTCCCATCTACTCTTAGATGAAGTCAAAATCAATTGCCTAACTGTGAACTTGGAGAATTCATAGAATCATAGACTTATAGTTAGAAGTACTTGGCACAGTACTTGGTGGTTAATAAATGTTATATTTGTGATGGTCCCTGTATAGTCTAAAATGGTTTGTAATGTGTATGTCCAGCAGTCATGTCTTTGAAACAGCCTGAGAGTTTCACTTCAAGAATACAAATGTTCACCTTTATGCAGCCGATGAGGTTATTATAGGGTAACAGAAGGATATGAGGGAGCAGCTTTGATATGGTTCATAGAATGTAACAAAAAGTGTGCACAAGCATTTGACCCTCTGTAGGGAATCAGTTTGCACTCAAATGTTAAATCCTTGTAATGGTTTGGAAACAATTTGATGACAAATTGAGAAACTGTAAGAACTTGTTGCCCTTAGTCAGAAGTAGTCTGACTTAGAGTTTGATTTAACCATTGTATGAATACCAAAATAATTGTGCCCATAATAAGGATGGTTTCAAATCACTGCAGAAACAAACCTATAGTCTTTAAAACATGCACATGTTTGTTGGCACAGAGGAAAATTTTTTTAATAACAAAATCTGGCAATTATTTACTACTTAAGACACAATTAAAGGATTTTTAGCACAAATATCTTAGATCACTGTCATGAACCCATAAGGAACCTAGGTGGGAACCACTATCCTATTTGAGTAAAAGGATCTCAGAGACCACCTCATCCAACATTTTGATTTCACAGATGAAGAATACTGAGGCCCAGGAAGGATAAATGACTTACCCAAGGCTCCTCTCTCTATTGTACTCTGATACCTTCCAATAACAACTCCCAATAGCAACTGTGGCTGTCTTAATGCCACATGGAAATTTCTTTTGTGAAGGGAATCTTATTTAACCTTCAGAGAACTCAGTCAACCACAAGTAGAAATAATCATCCCCTCCCCACCCCCACTTTCATGACACAAATATAAGTAGCATTGTCCTTGGCTTCATAGGGTCATAGACTCAAGAGGCTTTATCACTAATTAGCTGCGTGATCTTGGGAGCCACTTAACGTCTCTGTAAATGGAAATAGCACAGACAAGTCAAAGGTCTTTTCAGTCTCTTGAATTCCATAGTTCTTTTCAAGCCTTTGCTTGTCTAATTTGAAATCCTTCAATTATAAATAAATAAAACCCCCTTAATTTAGAGCCACTCTTTGGATTCAAATCTCTAGGATGTAACCAGCTTCTTTTTATGGGTTTGCCCAAGGGAAGTACAACACTTTTCTTGCTTTTCCATTTCCCTTGCTATCACCTCCTCTCAAAGCTCCACTCTTGAGGTTAGCTTGGATGGTTTAGGGATTTCCTCAGCATGCTACTTTCCAAAAGGAAAACACTCAATATTCCTCTTGCACGGTTGGAGTTCCAGCTAAGCCTTAAATGGCTCATGTAACAGGAAGCAAATGCCAAACAAGAGCCACAGGCTGGTCAAGCACTCTTCTTATGACCCCACTGTTAACTAGATTCATGGGCTAGAAACTCATAGTTTGTTTAAAGTAACCATTTCTGGATTAGAATTATCTTCTGTTTCAATCCCTTTGGACAACTAGGGACTTTTCCTGTTGCTCCACAGTATCACCCTCCACCATGAGCCTTGTGGGAGGGAGTACTTAAACATAAAGATATCCTCATAGACACTTAAGTAATTGCATTCTTCTTTTTTAAAAAAAAGGGTCATACCTCTTTTTTTTTTTTTTTTGCTTTTTGGAGGGCAGTCAGGATTAAGTGACTTGCCCACGGTCACACGTCTAGTAAGTGTTAAGTGTCTGAGGCTGGATTTGAACTCAGGTCCTCCTGACTCCAGGGCTGGTGCTCTGTTTACTGTGCTACCTAGCTGCCCTGAGGGTCATATCTTTTAAAAAAGAATTTAAAAAAGAAAAAAAGTAACAAAAGAATAAAAAAATGCAGTAAGGCCAAACAATATGTTGAAAAAATGCAGATATTATATGCAATGTTCCCCACTTACTTCATTCTTCTTCTAAATCAGGGGAGCTATAATTCTCCTTAAGATAAGGAGAGTTAGCCAGTAGATTCTCTATAACTTCCAGATTGATTATAATATTTCTTTTTAGGGCCAAGATTTCTGCCAGGTGTTGCCCCAAATTGTAACTGTTGCTTTCCAAATGTCTTTTCAGGACCCTGCCATCAGCAGCAGTCAGGCTACTGGCACTTATGCACCTTATGATGAAGGTTTGAAAAAAGGGATCTTCATTAACAACACCCACGGACAGACATTGATTGGACAGGTGAGAGAAAAGCTGCATTAGATAGGCACAGAACACTAACAACATTCAAGAGATGGGCTAGCCCCAGACTGATGGGAAACGTCTGGAGCATTCTGGGTATGCTTAGGGAAATAATTGTTTCCAGTGGGGTTACTCTGTAGTCCTTTTCTTTAGACACAGAGGGCATAAAGTGGTCACTCTCTGTTGTCTCTGTCCTATTTATGTAGAGTCCTGGAGTGTGGATCCAGTGGCAGGGGAGGGCTCAGAGGCCTTAAAAAGACTACAGAAATTTACAAAAGATTGAGGATAAAACTTAGCTGCCTTAGATGCCAGGATTTCACTATTAACCTTGACTGGTTTGATGCTGTTTCCCCCAAAATAATAGCAACTAATTTAACATCCATCCTTCTTTCCCTTTCTGATTCTGGGGTCCTAAGTTTGATAGAATAAGATGTCCTAAAGGTACTCAGAGCTCTCCAGGACCAAAACAGTATGTCCCACTCCTGCCTAGCACAAAGATTTTTCATTGTTTTTGTGTCATGGACAGTCTGATGAAGTCTACGGACCCCTTCTCAGAAGAAAGTTTTTAAATGCATAAAATAAAATACATAGGATTGCAAAGGGAACAAAGTATATTGAAATGCAGTTATCAAAGTATTTTTAAAAAAACAAGTTCATAGAATCCATCTTAAGTACCCCTGCCCTAGGAAAAGATGGGAAGTGGGTTAAAAGGTAGAGGCCTGTGGGTATTTGGGAGAAGATATTTATTCTTGCTTTCTTGGGCTCTGTGGTAGGTGTGGCCTGGCCTCACTGCATTCCCTGACTTCTCCAACCCAGAAACACATCAGTGGTGGCTAGAGAACCTGAATGTATTCCACGCAAGAGTTCCCTTTGATGGACTCTGGATTGTAAGTTTCTTCTCTCTGTAGGGGCATAAAGAGTCATAGGGCAGAGATTCTGACTTCTTCCCTACACCGTACAGACCCTGGTAGGCTATTAATGCTTCATCACTGTTAAATAATGGTGCTTCTGCCAGAGGAAGAGCATTTATCAAATAATTTGGAAGATTGATACCATTTCTGTTGCCTTTTCTTGTCTAACTTGAAATCCTTCATCTAAAAGTAAATGAATAGGGGCGGCTAGGTGGTGCCACTGGCCCTAGAGTCAGGAGGACCTGAGTTCAAATCTGGCCTCAGACACTTAACACTTACTAGCCATGTGACACTGGGCAAGTCACTTAAACCCAATTGCCCTACCTTCCCCCTCCAAAAAAAAAAAAGCAAAAAAAAAAGTAAATGAATAAAATCTTATAATAGCCACTCTATGGCTTTGAATCTCTAAAATGTAACCAGTTTTTATAGCTTTATGCCTTATACTTTTCTATACCTTTATTTCCTTATTCCTTTTTGGCTGCTCCCTTACTGAGCATTATTACCTAGAAGAAGCCTTAAGACGTCAGAGTCAAAGGAGCGTACTAGAAAATCACTTGGAGGGGAAAACTAGCCATGTAACTAAAGCTGAGTTGCAGGAATCTGCCTGGGGGCTGAGCTCTGAGGATAGAGTGTAAGATACCATTCCATTTGGGCTCTGCTACCAGAGTTTTCTGACTAAAACCATTTAGTGTTGAAAGTGAATGTAGGAAGGCTGGGGTACCCTTTTCCATGAGTCCACAATGCCTATCTCTGTGTCTAGGACATGAATGAACCGTCTAACTTCAATGATGGTTCAATAGATGGTTGTACCTCTGGAGCACTGGATAATCCGCCCTACAAACCTGGTAAGGGTGGGATGGGAGGGAGGGATGTTTCTCCCTCATGAACTTCCACTCACGAGCCCAGTTCCTCTTCCCTCTCTCAGACCCTTTCCAGTGCAGTGCCATTGGTTGGATGAGAAGTCTGGCTTGTGAACAATTTTTATTTTTCTGTCTCTCCGGCAGCGGTACTGGGAGGATCTTTATTTGCCAAGACAATCTGTGCCTCTGCAAAGCAAAGTCTCTCCTCCCACTATAACCTTCATAACCTGTATGGGCTGATGGAGGCTAAAGCCACTGCCAGGTGAGATAATCGAACGGTGTGCTGGTTATGGGATATGGTGGTCCAGCTGTTGACTTGGGGCTTGTCAACTGATTGAAATCTGTTCTTTCACCTCATTGATAGCAAGTAATATAAACTGGAAACAAGTTTCCTGGAGACAGAGAAAGCAGTGGGAACTTTGGAATTTCAGAAGTTTTCCTTTAGGTTGTCTGTTTTTTTAATGGTGGAGGCAGGGGGTGTCATGCTGGCAATGGAGACGAGGAAGATGTTATGAATGCTATTATTTCTCCCTTTTAATTATCTTACATTTGGGTCTGGCATCATTATCATTTTTCTTATCATCATCATCAGCATCGATATTACATGATATTGTTAAGCCTGTTATTGGCACTGTGGTGAGGACCCTAAAAAGGAAACTATAGGTGGTCTCTGTCCTCCATAACAATTTACAAATGGGAAGATCCTTACACACCTCACATCTAGTTTTTTTAAATCTTTTACTGTTTCATGTAACCCTTATTGAATGGATGAATGAAAAATCATTCATTTATTAAGTATTTGCTATTTCCAGGTATACAATGTATGCCCTAGGCACACAAATACAAAAATGAAAGTCTTTTTTTTTTCTCAAGGAGCTTAGAATCTAATGAGAGAGGCAACACATAGGAGAACAGTGGCTCCTAAAATGAGATAATATTTGCAAAGTGATTTGTTAACCTTAAAGGACTATGTAAATGCTAGCTATTATTATCATTATTATTAGGGAGGAGTGTGTGGGTCTAGGAAGTCTCAGAGTTTGGGGGTGAAACATTAAGAATGCCAAATGAAATCCCCTCTCCAGAAGAAATGGTGGTGTTGATTTTGTTCTAGTTCTTTAAGAAGAGGTAGAAGGAGTGGGGGGAAGGAAGAAGGTGGCTGGTCAGAGTTGAGTAGATTAGCTGCTCCAGGGCACAGTCTCTGGAGGAGTAGTTTGTAAGGTAGAGAGAGAACATCTGTCCGGCAGGAAAGGTGTCTACAATGCTAATGGCCCCATGGGAGCTTAGAGACCACTGAATCCAACCCCTTCATTTAACAAATGAGGAAACTGAAAGGTTAAGTGATTTTCCAGGGTCACCCAGGACTTGAACCCAGGACTCTCTCATTCTAAGTCATGCCCTATCCACTACATTTATTTTTTTCCTTTTTATCTTAAACCCTGAAATGGGAATTCAGAAGATTCTTCCTATTGGCCAAAACAGTACTTCTCCACTTCTAGGTACCCATAGCTCAAGTCCCTAAAGGACTTACAGTGATCCTATAACATTATCCTTTTTCTCCTAGGCCAAGGGTAGTGAACTTGTGGCCTTCTAGGTCCTCAGTTGTGGCCATTTGACTGAATCCAGGTTTTACAGAGCAGATCCTTTTATTAAAGGGATTTGTTCTGTTAAGTTTGGATTCAATCAAAGGGCCACACTTGAAGACCTAGAGGACCATATGTGGCCTTGAGGCTGCAGGTTCCCCACCGTTGTCCTAAGCTAACCTGCTTGCTCTTACCTTCTCTTGAGGTATCCCAAGGTCGCTTACAGTAGAGACTAGAGTTATACTGTAGACCAGCGGTTCTCAACCTGTGGGTTATGTTCAATTTGTAACAATGAAAATATATCCTGTATATCAGATAGATTAATAACAGTAGCAAAATTACAGTTATGAAGTAGCAATGAAAATAATTTTATGGTTGGGGGTCACTATAACATGAGGAACTGTATTAAAGGGTCCCAGTATTAGGAAGGTTGAGAACCACTGCTGTAGACAGATTCCCTCTGTGATGATGATGTGTTTCCTAACCATTATTCACATGCACTGTCCTAGCCAGCTGTGTTGCCATCTTTATGGAGAGTACCTGGCTCAGAGGCTCCATCCCTACATACCTAGGAGAGTTCTTTTCTAAACTAACCAATGCAGAGCTCTTTTTTTTTTTTCTTTTTTCTTTTTGGAGGGCATTTGGGGTTAAGTGACTTGTCCAAAGTCACACAGTTAGTTTTTTGTGTTAAGTGTCTGAGGCTGGTTTTGAACTCAGGTGCTCCTGACTCCAGGGCCAGTGCTCTGTTCACTGTGCCACCTAACTGCCCCTCAGGTACCACTTCTTTAAGAAAAAAGACCTATTTGCCTTGGGAGGAGAGGAGTGTTCACAGGGATCAAAGCTACAGTGTCTTCCTAAAAGACTACATCATTCCTTAAAATTCCTTTTTTTTTTTCCTACAAGAAGCCTTTCCTAATGCTAGTGTCTTCTCTCTGGGATTATCTCCAGTTTGTCTATATCTGTATTGATGTCTATACCTATACCTATATCCACATTCACCTATACCTGTATCTATATCTGTGTCTATGCCTATGCCTATACCTATATCTATATCCACATCCATATCCACATCCACACCCACACCATACCAAGCCATATCCACATTCATATCCATATCTATCTCTATATCTATATCCGTATCTGTATCCATACTCGTATCTGAACCCATATCTACATCCATGCTTGTACTTGTACCTGTACCTGTATCTGTGCCTATACCTATACCTATTTCCACATCCACATGCACACCCACATCATATCCACATCCATATCTATACCCATACCCATGCCCATATCTATATTTATGTCTATACCCATAGCCACACCCACATCTATATCTATATATCCATACCCATATCCATATCCACACTCACACCTATATCCATACCAATACCCATACCCATATCTATATCTATGTCTATGTCTATACCTATACCTATACTTTTACCTATATCTGTATCTGTACCTATACCTGTATCTGTACCTATACCTGTATCCATATCCATATCCACACTCATACCTATATCCATACCCATACTCATATCTATATCTATGTCTATGTCTATACCTATACCTATACCTATACCTTTACCTATACCTGTATCTGTACATCCATATCCACACTCATACCTATATCCATACCAATACCCACACTCATACTCATACCCATATCTATATCTATGTCTATGTCTATACCTATATCTATACCTTTACCTATATCTGTATCTGTACCTGTACCTATACCTATATCTGTACCTATACCTATATCCATATCCATATCCACATTTATATCTATATATCTATCTCTTACATAATTGTTTACATGTTGTCTCCCCAATTAGAGTATGAGGTTTTGGAGGGCATGGACTGATTTTTCCTTTCTTTCTATTTCACACACTTAGCACAAAGTAGGTGCATATGGAATTGACTCATCTTTATGGCCAAGGAACTGAACAATGTGGCAAGGTTTAGCTTTAGTAACAGATTGATCCCTCCTGTTACTCTCCAGGCCCTGAAATTTCTGAGTACATTGGCTTATGAACTGCTCTTTCTTGTTTTTCAGTGCCTTGATTGCTATCCGTGGGAAGCGTCCATTTGTCATTTCCCGATCCACTTTTCCCAGTCAGGGCCGCTACTCTGGGCACTGGCTGGGGGACAATAGGAGTGAGTGGAAGGACATGTACTGGTCAATCCCAGGTAAGACTCAATAGAGAGTCTTTCCAGTCAACTCCAGAGCCCTTGAACTTCAGACCTCTTCCAGCCCTGACATTCTATGTTCTATAAAACATTCCCCAGAGTGACTGAAAGTACCATGTCCAATTCTCATTACAGCAGGAGGGAGAGAAATTTCTAGATCTGTGAGCTGATCTTGGAAATCACCTTGTCTTCTTTCTGTACAATCCAAGGAACTGTTTCTTTGTGACTAATACATGCCAAGAGTTTCTCATTCATTTTTACTTGCTGCTCCTGAGAAAAAGGGAAGCTAGCTTTATATTCTGTTTTACTGAACTAGAGAGTGAGACCCAGAAAGGAGCAGTGATTTGCTCTGAGTCATGCAGTAACCTGGTATTTTCAGAGTCCCAAAAAGTTAAAGTCCTCCTTTTTTACCTCTAGCCACCCAAGTCTTATACAAATACTAATTATGTTTTCATTTTTCTTGACTGTGGGTTATCTCATTCTCTCCCTGCCCAGGTCTGCTCAACTTCAATCTCTTTGGGATTCCCCTGGTTGGTGCCGATATCTGTGGGTTTTCAGGGTCTACAACTGAGGAACTATGTACTCGATGGATGCAGCTTGGAGCCTTTTATCCTTTTGCCCGAAACCATAATACTAAAGATGTGAAGGTGACTCTGGGAAGAGCTCAGGGTTGACAAATAGCATTTTCAAGGGAATCCTTGAATGGCTCTTTCTAATATCTCACACCCACTCAATCAGTCCACAATAAAAAAGTATTTATTGAACCACCCACTACTAATCAATCAGCAAGCATTTATTAAGTGCCTTCTCTGTGCTAGGTATTGAGTATATGAAGATAAAAACAAAAATAACCCCTACTCTCAAGGAACTTATAGTCTATCCAAGGAAGACAGTAGGTAATATTTAGGTGCAGACAAGATATAAACAAAACAGGCACAGTGTTATTTTTGAGGGGAAATAGATATATGTAAGATATAATTAAAATAGATACAAGTTGATTTGAAGGAGAGTCCCTGGAGGAATCAAGAAAGACAATGTAGAAGGATGCTTTTGAACAGAATTTTGAAGGAAAGAAGGAATTCTAAGAAGAAGCAGTGAGGAGAGAGTGAGAGAGTGTAAGAGCATATTCCTGGTATGGGGGACAGGAATAGAGACAGGAGATGGGGAAGGGACATATTTGGGGAAGGGTAAGAAGCCCATTTTCACAGTTCTGTAGAATGTGGTAACATGACAAAGTTGGAAAAGTAGATTGGAGCCAGGTTATGAAGGATTTCAAAAGATAAATAGTAGAGATTATACTTGATACTAGAAGTAATAAGGAACCATATGAATTTATTGAGTAAGGGAGTGGCATAATGATATGTACACTTTAGAGAAAAAAATTACTTTGTCAGCTGTGAGGAGGGTGGACTGGACAGGAGAGACACTTGATGCGAGGCATCTAATTGGAAGGCTACTGCAATAGTTCAGCTTAAAAGTGAAGAGAGCCTGAGCTATAGTATGAGACAGAGAAGAGAAGTGATAGGAGTGATATTGTAGAAGTAGAAATGACAAGATTTGGTGTGGTGTTTAAAAAGTTTGAGGAACACAGTTTTGGGGCAGTTTAATCATTTTATTAATAATGCCAGCATGTTTATTAATAAAAGGATGGTCATTGGCCATCTCTCACTTAGACCAAAGGACCTCTCATGGTGGTGGGCTCACAGTTTATATGTCCTTGGAAGAGTAGGTGTTTCTCAGGGTGGCAATCAACTCTGACTGGCTAACAATTAATGAGAGAATGAATATTACAATGAGAGGCTGGACTATATTGTGATGAAGGTCTTGGGGTACATGACTTGGGTCACCCAAATCTTGGTCAAAGAGACTTATAAATTTCCATATCACCTACCTGACAAAAGGAAGGATCCAAATTTCCCAGACCTGTCTGAGCAAACACAATGAGCAGGAATGTATCCATTAGCCTAAATTTAGAATTTCTTTTACTGTCTGATTAGATCTTTTCCATCCTGGGTGGGTAAGTCTTGAAGAGAGATTTCCCACACTGGTTGAATTCTGAATGAGGAAGTAGAAAAGGGGAAAAAACCTTGGTTCTGATTGAATCAATTAGTTATTAATATAAGAGAGAAAGAATCATTTTTTAGATTGATAACTGGTTGGAAATGGATGAGAGTGAGAACGAAGAATTGGGTCACCAAGGGGGCAAATATAGGTGACTAGAAGGATGGTGGCACCTTTGGTGGAAATAAGAGAATTTGCAAGAAGAGATGGGTTTGGTGAGGAAAGGTAATAAGTTCAAATTTGGATATGTTGAGTTTGAAGTGTCAATGTGTCATCTGGTTTGAAACGTATAGTAGATAGGTGTTGACATAAGCCTGGCGTTCAGGAGAAAGAATAAGGCTAGAAATGTAGATCTGGAAGTCATTAGAATAAAGATGATAGTTAAACCTATAAGAGCACTAAAAAAGACCATAGAAGGGGAAGAAGGCCCAGGACAAGATCCTTAGGGTAAACCCGCATTTGAGGGGTTTATAAAACCAACAAAGGAAACTGAGAAAGAGCAGTTAGGTAGGAGGAGAACCAAGAGATGAAAAGCCAGAGAGGAAAGAGAATCTAGGAGAAGTGTGTGTTCAATAGTATCCAGTGTCAAATCCTGCAGAGAGGTCAGGAAAGATAAGCATTGGGAAAAGGCAAGCATATTTGGCAATTAAGAATGCCTTGCTGAAGGTGGACATTCATTTGATTGATGAAATCATAAGGTAGATTGTCAAAGAGAAAAGAGAGGAAATAAAGTCAGTGAAAAGAGACCAAAACAAAAGAAAGGACATATACGTTTATTAAGGACCTACTATATGCCAGGCACTATGCCTTGTGCTTTATAAATATCATCTCACGATCCTCACAACACTGGGAGGAGATAGGTGCCATTATTATCCCCACTTTACAGTTAAGGAAACTAAGGCAGACAGAGATTAAGTAACTTGCTCAGTCACATAGCTAATGTATGTTTAAGGCTGGATTTGAACTCAGATCTTCCTGACTCCAGGTCCAGTTCTGTATCCACCTAGCTACCTCTAAACAAAACAAACAACAAAAAAGTCAATGAGACTGAACTAGAATTAGACCTGAGATTTTTTTTTTTTTTTGCTTTTTGGAGGGGTGAATGTAGGGCAATTGGGGTTAAGTGACTTGCCTATGGCTAGTCTTTGTGTGTGTGTGTTAAGTGTGTGAAGCTGCATTTGAACTCAGGTGGTCCTGATTCCAGGACCGGTGCTCTATTCACTGTACCACCTAGCCACCCCCTCAGATTTTTTTTTTTCCTGAATTTTTAGGTCCCTTCACCTTGATGGAAGCCAGAGTGGCTCCTATGTCTTCTGGTTTCTGTCCTTGTTCAAGAATCAAATGGGGATGAATGTGACACTCCCTGAGTGGCCATTGTGGGACCAGTCCTATAGGAGGGACCTTAGAAGTAGAAACAGAAGAGATGGAAGGCACAGGAGCACTAGATGTAAACATATCAAAAAGGCCTAAGATGCAAGTAATATTTTGAGTACCAGGGCTAGTATGATCGGTAGGCAGAGGAGGTACAATTTCAGGGATGCTAAGGAGGTTTCCACTCCCAAATAATACTCATACTAGCTTGCAAGTGTCTAACAACTCTACTGTTACTGATTCATTCCTTTCCCTTGTGGCTTTGTTTTCTGTTTAAATGGAAACTCTCCCGGAAAAAGTGAAATATTTAGTCTTATTAGTCATTCCATAGTGAGTTTTTAGATCATTTCCTTAATTCTTTTCCACTTTGTTGTGGGGTGATGGTGGGCGAGCAAAGGACATGATACTGGAAAGATAAAGGGAGTGCTGTTGGGGGCACTAACTTTTGCTTTAAAATTGTGGCTAGCTTTGACCCTGTTGAATATATTGGTGCATAGGGGAAGGGATGTACTGAAAGGTCCATAGTTGTATAGGAGTGTCAGGGTGGACTTCCTGGAGAAGGTAAGTTTTGAGCTGGGTTTTGAACAGACAGCATGGAGTAATGAATAGAATATGCAGACAGGAAGACCTGGTTTCAAATCCTCCCTCAATTACTAAACTTTGTCAGGCCTTAGTTTCCTTTTCTATAAGATGAGAATTTAGACTTAATGACCTTGAAGGTCCTTTCCAATTTGATCTTGCTTTCATGGTTTTATGGCATGCCCACTCCAATTCAGGTATACTGAGATTCAAGGGTAGGTCTCTGTTGGCTGTGGTCCATAGCTTCTGCCCCATCTGATGCCTATGCATAGGTAGTAATACCACCAGATACCACCTCACTCTACCATGTGACCTGACGGAGACGAGTAAGGGTAGGAGAATGGCAGGTATAAAGGAAGAAAAATTTTTGAACCATCTTAATTCTCGTAAGTGAGGCCAGAGCTGCCCCTGTATCTGTTGGTATCTTTGCCTCTTCTAGCATCATGCAGGGCATGTATGACCTTCCCTGAGTGTCTGTTATGGACCCAGTGACATAGAGAAGTAAGAATGCCCACACCATTTGTGGGGTGTGGCAAGTGGATTGACTTGAGCAGAACAGAGAGTTTATGCCACAGATCAATGAAAGAAAGAAGGAATGGTTGGGTTGAAACCCAAAAGTTAACTGTGTATGTCTAAGTGGGGTCAGTCCTGCTAAACTAGCTTTCTACCTCTCTCTTTGCTTCTATTTCCTCAGGCCCAGGATCCAACTGTATTTAGCCCACCGGCTCGAACAGCAATGAAGGAAGCACTTATGACTCGATATGCCCTGCTGCCCTACCTCTATACCCTCTTTCACCATGCCCACTGTCAGGGAGACACAGTGGCCAGGCCCCTCTTCTTTGAGTGAGGATAGGGACAGTGTACAGGTGGCTTATGGTCTCTGGGCCTTTCAAGGGATTTAAGTGGGTTTGAGTTGGGGTACGTGGGAGGAGTGCTATTGTTGTTCACAGAAAATGGGAACCTGTACTTGACAGGAATTAGTTTGGGGGGAGGATAGCAGAGCAGCTAAGGTATGAAAATCATCCTTTCAAGAGTATACGTAGTATGTGTGTATGTATGACATATACATATAAGTCATATGCATATATGTATGTATACACATTTGTGTGTGCATAGAAATATCTATGTGAATATTATATGTTCATATAAATAAATAATATGATATGTGGGGGCATGACTTTCCCTTTAGATTTCCACAAGATACAAACACCTATGCCCTGGATCGGCAGTTCTTATGGGGACGAAATCTCTTGGTGACCCCTGTACTGGAGCCAGGTGTAGATACAGTGATTGGCTACTTCCCCAGTGGGGTGTGGTATGACTATTACACAGTAAGTAGCAGGGTTAGATGGTCATGGCTGAAATGGAAAAGCTTGGGTAGGGATGGGGATTTAAATCTTTGACCAAGGGCTGGCTGGCTGACCAGACTGGTGTGCAAATAGAACTTCTTCCACAGGCTAAGGGCCAAGGGTAGTCAGAGGCCTCTTCCTCAGGCATCCATTAGGAAGGATAGTAGACTTATGAATAAGAGGATAAAGTGAAAGTTTAGTATCCCTCTTTTCTTAATAGTCTCACTTGCTCTCAGTGGTAGAGAGGGCCTCAAACCAACACAGTAGAGTATCATACAAATGTTTCATAATTGTCACAAAATGGCAGATAGGCTCACATACAGTGGTATTTCCAGTTACTTTATAGTCTATGTGAGTTTATAAAGCCATCCTTGTAGAGGCCAATTATTTCCTCCTAAGATTCTATGCCTTAAATTTGTTATTCATTCATTCATTTACCTTCAATCTACAACTAGGGAGTATTTTGGGCTGTGACAATGTGGGTAAGCTGCCTAGACTTTTTTCAGGCAAGGAAAACTGAGAGAGTAGAATTAAAGGAATGATACAGTCACTTGTGCTTTTTTTTGGTAAAGTAAGTATACCTCCTATTAAAATAAAAATAAATACTTACCTTTTCATTAATTACTGATAATTTAAAAGGATATTTAATGTGACAAGGCATAAGCATATATAAATAACTTGTTACAGTGCGGTACTTTGCTAAACTTCAATTGTTTTTCATTGTTATTCCTTATTTCACCTTTATTAATATTAGCAATAACTAATATTTAACTTTAATAAGTTTGCAAAGTGCTTTGTATAGATTTTCCCACTTGATCTCATAACAGCACTGTGAGAAAGGTGCTACTATTGTCTCCATTTTATAGAGTTGGAAACTGAGAGTGAAAGAGATTAAGTGACTTGCCCAGGGTTGCACAGCTGGGAGATGTCTGAGGCAGGATTCAAACTCAAGTTCTCCTAAATCCATTCCCTACACTACCTAGCTCTCTTTTTAAGAAGGAGCCTTCACTTCCTTATGTGTTGGTTACTGAACAACTTCAACAATGATAAATTAAGGGCCTTGTCATGAAAAACACTTTGCCAGGCCATGGGGTGAGGGGGGACAGAAAGATTAAATAAGACATAGTCCCTGCCCACAATATGGTAGGGAGAAACGATGCATATGCAAATAACTGTGTTGCAAATTAATACATGATGAAGTACATGAGAAAGATAGTGCAATTCTTAAGTCTTAGGGGGGAAGGAGGATTCTTCACTGGGAAGATCAGGGAGGAAATAGCATTTGATCAATTACTTTAAAGACAGGTAGGCTTTCAATAGAAGAAGTCAGCTGGAAGGAGGGAGGAAAGACATTCCAAGCATAGACAAAAGCATAGCAAAAGCCCAGAGATGGACTAATGCTGGCTATGAATGGGAGACAGCTAGCAGTATGCTTTAACTAGAGCATACCTCAAATGGAAGGGAGTCATGAAACCAGACTGGAAAGAGAGCATTGCCAAGGTTCTGGTGAAGGGCCTTGAATGCCATGCTAAGGAATTTTTATTTTTACTTGTTAGGCATAGGGAACTTCTGAAGTGCATGGAGCACAGGAGTAATATGATTGTGTCTATAACTAAAATAAGATTAATCTGGCAGTTGTTTGAGGAATGAGTTGGATGGAGGAGAATGCAGAACCAAAACAACGGTTTCTAAACAGTTATAAAGTGGTTTCCTTCATATAACCACATATATATATTCCACTTTCCAAACATGTATTTGTGGTTACAAATGAGACAGACAGACCAACAGAGATAAGGGGAGAGAAGGATAGAAGAGGAGAGAAAGAGAGATAGAGGGGTAGAGAGATAGAAAGAGAAGAGGAAGGGGGAAGAAGAAGGGGAGAGAATGAAGAAGAAAGAGAAGAGAGGAAAAGAGACGGGGGGAAAGAAAGGGAGGGAGAGGGAGAAGGGGAGAGAGAGAGAAAGAAAAAGAGAGAGAAAACAGTCCTATAAGAGGTACCTTTTGAAAAACTTCCAGTTCTTATAATACCTCAAAGAGCTATTTCTGCCTGTATCCACGCAGGGCTCATCTCTGCAAAGCCAAGGAGAAAAAGTGAAGCTGGCAGCTCCTCTTAACCATGTAAATGTACACATTCGTGAAGGTGCTGTTCTTCCCACCCAGGTAGGATTCTGGTACCTTGGAGAAATCCTAAGATTCTCTTCCCTGTCTTCCTAACTCCACTCCTCCAGAGCTGCTGGGCACCTGCGGGATAGAAGCTCTCTTAAATCATCAATCCTAAAGTTGAAAGGAACATGATAGTTCATTGTATTCATTTTCTTGTTTTGCACTGTCCTGGTCAGATGAAAATATATATTCCATTTCAAAATCTTGTGAAGGAGATTCCATAACTTCTACCAGTAATTTTAATATCTCTTGCAATCAAGAAATTCTTCCTTATTTCTAGCTTGTTTCATTTGAGCTTTAAATACATTTCCTCTCCTATCATTCAGTAGAGATGAAAATACCTGGCCCTTTCCTTTTATAAGAGCTCAACATTAATTTTCAGACTCATCAACCTTTCCCTTTAAAACATAGATCCTATAATCTTGTCTGATAGATATTCCCTTCTGTGGTCTTTCATATCAGAGGCAGAGAATTTTACACCTTATGAAAGAAACTTACAGGTTATCAAATCCCGAGACATCAAACACTTGGCTACAACACTCCCAAGAGCTGCCCAAGCCACATTAAAATAGAATTGGAAAATATTTAACAAAATAAATAAAAATTCAATAAAACAACATTACATCTTAAAACTAAGTTATATGGTCTGTAGAAGTCCTTGTGAACAGTTTAGTGGCATTTGTTTCTATTTAAATCTGATACCACTGATCTAGTCCACTCCCCTCATTTTATAGATGAGGATCATGAAGGTCAGAAAAGTTAAGTTACTCACCTAACCTCTGGCAGGCAGTAAGTGGCAGAGCCATCATCATCAGTCTCCTACATTCTCAGCTCCTGTATGAATAGTCTTACCTTAATGCTCAGCTATGTCCTGAGAACTAGGGGACCCAGCATGTGTCCACTAGGTTGAATTTTTTTCCCCTTTTGTCAATCTCAGAAACCAGACATTACCAGTTGGATGAGCAGTGGAAACCCTTTGCTTCTGGTGGCTGCTCTGTCCCAGGAGGGCATGGCCTGGGGGGACCTTTTCTGGGATGATGGGGAGAGCCTGGATACTTTTGAGAGAGGCAACTATTCCTATGTGGTGTTTAACATCTCACAGGTAGTGTCAAATTAAATCACTTTTAAAGTACCTACTGTATGCCTGGTAGAAGACAGTCCTTGTGCTAAAAGTACTGATTATCTAGAACAGTGGTTCTCAACCTTCCTAATGCCCCGACCCTTTAATACTCATATGTGGATATATCTGCAAGTGGGCGGACTTGCCTGGAGACAGATAGAGGAGCGGTGTCTCGGTTCCTAAGACCATTGGAAATACGTGTTTTCCGATGGTCTTAGGCGACCCGTGACTCCTGTGAAAGGGTCATTTGACCCTGAAGGGGTCACGACCCACAGGTTGAGAACCACTGATCTAGAACAAGAGACAAGTCTATTATTATGCATAGTTTGGACAATAAGAATTTGGAGAAGAGAAAGGGAGAAGAAAGAGAAGGGAGGTTTTATGAAGAAGGTGAGACTTGACTTAACCAATCAATTAATAATAAACATTTATTAAATGCCTATGATGTGCTTGATATTGTGAAAATAGAAAAATACATGGAAAAAAAATGAAACTTTTCCTCAAAGAACTCACATTCTATATTGTGAAAATAGAAAAATACACAGAAAAAAATGAAACTTTTCCTCAAGGAACTCACATTCTATATTGGGAAACAATATGTATGTGTGTGTTTGTGTACAAAATAAATATATATTAAGTCAATTTGAAAAATACAAAGTAATTCAGGAAGAAAGGAGGCACCTGCACTTGCATGATCAGGGAAGGCCTCATGAAGGCCTTCATGAGGTAGTATTTATGCTCAACTTCTTGAAAGAATTATATCCTGATTAAAAGCTCCAAGCAAAGGTCCTAGCCACAGAAGCCACAACTTTGGACATGTTGGAATCATTATCCCTATGTCAATCATAAAGAAAGTCGTGCCCTCTAACATAAGAGAGAATGTGGACCTTACCCTCAGCTCTCTGGTACAGTTGTTTCAGTGTCCAGCCACATTTCATTTACAGAATGTTTTCACATCCACGGTCCTTTGCTGCAATTTGGAAGCTATTTACATCACCATGGATGGATTGACGGTCTATGGAGTTCAAAAACAGCCTCAAGTGGTCACCGTCAATGACCAAGAAATCCCTTTCTCCTATCTGGAGAACCAGGTAAGATCTATTTCTTGACTTGTCCCCAATTTCCTTCTTTTATAGTCCTATCAATTCTCATCCCTAGCTTCCATGATCCCTCTAACCTTTGTATACCCCTCCTTCCCCTTTTCCTGCTCTGATCCTGGGCATACATATTCCCAATTGACCTGCAGGAGTCCTTCTGCTTCTTGATCACCTAACAAACTCTTTCTGGATTATAACAACTGTTATATGATCTGGAGCTTCTTCTCCTCTGGTTTTTTTTCCCCTTCAAGAAGATTAGTTGTTCTTCTGTTTAGGGAAGTAGACCATATATCTGGTCTTAAAACTTAGTGTTACAAAGAGCATTGATTCACTAATTCACCACGCGTTTATTATCTACTATGTGCAAGGTGTTGCCAATACAGACACAAAAATGTTATTTTGTATAGATCATATATATATATATATATGTATATGTGTGTGGGTATATATATATATGGTTGTTTTCATTAGATTATAAGCTCTTTGGGGTGAAGGACTTTTTTTTGCCTTTCTTTGCCTCCCTGTCACTTAGCACAGTTCTGGCACATAGTAATCACTTAATAGATGTTTCTTGACTTGATACAAAAATGAAATAGTCTGCCTTCAGGAGGCAGCATATATTGGAAGAAATAACATTTACACATGTAACACAAAATATTTGTGAAGTAAATGTTCCTGATGTTTTCTCTGGCTGTTCCCCATCCCTGGGATGCTCTCTCTCCTCTGTTCTGACTACTAATCTTCCTTGTTTCCTATAATTCGCAACTACCTATCTTCTACAGGAAGCCTTTGCTAACCCCTCTTAATTCCAGTGCTTTCCTCTATTAATTATTTCCTATTTATCCTATACATGATTTGCTTTGTAAATATCTGTGTGCTGTCTCCCATTAGATTGTAAGTTCCTTGAGGGCAGGGACTGTCTTTTGCCTTTTTTTGTATCCCTAGCACTTAGCACAGTGCCTGATACATAGTAGTTACTTTGTAAATATTTACTGATTGATAGAAAGTAGCCAAGTACCATCTCCTAGCTCCATTCCTTGGTGCCATTTGATACCTTTTGATACCACAGATCCCCTAGCTGTTGGGTAGCTGATATTATTCAACAAGACCAAGGAGGACCGTAGCTTACTATTGCTCATTCCAGTGTTGTATCAGTCATATCAGGCCATGGGGCCAGAGGGTGGCCAAAAAGAGAGACTTACTTGGAAATGTGACTCACTGAAATGAACTCTTCTGTCCCACAGGTTCTCAGCATGAGTGGCCTTAATTTGAACCTCAGTCAGTCTTTCTCCATCAAATGGATTTGAGATCCAAGAACTTGTGCCTACAACTAGGGAAGACTGCCAGTCCTTGCTTACTATGTCCCAAAGTGCAAATGTGTGCATGTATGTGCATGTTTGTATGTGTATGTAACAAAAGAGCCTAACATGGAGATGCAGGGCATCTTCTATGCACCAAACCATGCAGGTGCTGGAAGGTCTCCCTGTCTGTAGCAGCTCAGGAATAATCCTCCCTTTCCAAACAAGACAGCAGACACTGCAACTGTCCTAACCACCATTAAAGGCTTTAAATTCCCCAAGACCCCTCCTTTCCTCATGGCCCACAACTGTGATTATGTCAGATCACACACTTGGGATGGGTTCCCTATAGGATACCGGCCAGGGTTTTCCATTTTAAAACTTGTCTGCACTTTATCTACAGGGATAGGTCCCTCCCTGCAACCAGGTGGGGAGTATATGCTCTTTGTTTGACCTCAGGAATGCTGTTCTTTTCTGCTACTGAGATTTGATGGAAAGATGATATTTCATGGGGGGAGAAATCTGATCCTAGTAATTCTTGACTAGGTTCCACAGACTATTCCCCAGCTGTGCCTGTATATATCCCCTACAGAAGATGCCCCTTCCTCCTGATAGCCCTTAGAGGCTGGTGGGTGGGCTTGTCATTGTTCTGGGGGGGGGGGGTAATCATTGTCAGACTGTACAACCTTGGAAAATTTGGGGAGCATAGAGGCATGCAGATCTGGAGTCAGGAATTCTCATATGGTCTGAAACATACTGTAAATATACTTGTGTAATCTTTTTGATTGTTCACTCTAAAAAATTAATAAATAAAGCCCATGAAGAGGTATTCATGGCTCAAGCACTTGAGGTCTGTTTTCTTTGGTTTCAGGTGTTCTACATTGGTGATAAGGTTGTAGTTACAATAAACAACTCTTGGGGACTCTGTCTTTGATAAAATCCCTTTCACCAGCTCTTAATTCTCAGGTCCTAGAATATGTCTTCTAGACCCTAGGGCAGAGGCTCTTCTCTTCTTGTCCTTCCCATCAGGATACCAGGGTGAAGATGTCTTTGAAAAGAAAGCCAAGGTGATAGTATTCAGAGCTGGAAGGGACTTTAGAGATTATCTTGCTCAGGGTTGTCTGGGATTTTTTAGATGTTTTTTTAACACAATTTAAAAAAAATTTCTGAATTTTTCTCCCTCCTTGCTTTCCCTCCCCTCCCCATTGTGAAAGGCAAGAAATGTGGTATCAGTTATATACGTGAAATCATGCAAAATGTATTTCCATATTAGCTATATTGCAAAAAAAGCAAGAAAAAATTAAAAAGTGAAAAAAATTATCCTTCAATCTGCATTCATAATCCATCAAATATTTCTTTGAAAGTGGATGGCATTTTTTATCATGGGTCCTTTGGAATTGTCTTAGATCACTGTATTGCTAAGAATAGCTAAGTCATTCACAGTCAATCATTGCACATTATTGCTGTTACTGTGTACAATGTTCTGGTTCTGCTCAAACTTTACTTTGAGCATCAGTTCATATAAGTCTTCCCAGGTTTTTCTGAAACCATTCTTCTTGCCATTTTTTTATAGCACAATAGTATTCCATCACAATCATATACCACACATTCCCTCAATTTCCAATTCTTTGCCAACACAAAAAGAACTGTTATTTTTTGTACATATAGATCCTTTTCCTTTCCTTTTTTTTTTTTTAAAGAAAACTTTTGGGATACAGACCTATGATACAGACCTTCCCCAGACTGCCAAAGGAGTCCACAGCATAAGAAGAGATTCAGCCTTTCTCTAGCCCTTCGAGGCTATATGTGGCCTTTTATTTAGGTCCTTGGGTGGGACTTTCTGCCTGAATCCAAGTTTTACCAAACAAATCCTTTTATTAAGGGGATTTGTTCTATGAAGTTTTGATTCAGTCAAAGGGTTGAACTTGAGGACCACCCCTGCTCTAGCCCAAGCTCCTGCCTTTTATAGAGGGTGAAATTGAGACTCAGAGTAGTAAAGTCAATAGCTTAAAACCATGTAGCTAGCATAGATTGTTGTCATTTCAGTTATGTCTGACTTTTTGTGACTCCATTTAGGCTTTTCTTGGCAAAGATACTGGAGTAGCTTGCCATTTCCTTCTGCAGTTCAAAACTGAGGCAGTCAGAGGTAAAGTAACTTGCCCGAGGTCGCACAGCTAGTCTGTTTCTGAGGCTGGATTTAAACTCAGGTCTTCCAGATTCCAGACCTGAAGCTCTAGCTATTGTATATACCACCTAGCTGCCAATACTCTGCCCCAGCTTCTCTGATTTCAGGTCTAGTGCTTTTCCTGTCTTCACACAAAACTTAATCAAATAATTTGTATCCTAAAGGCTGTACCTGTTTCTTCGGAATTAGTCTAGGTAAGTACTCTGTATGTCCTTGTTTTGAAATGAAAATCCTCTCCACCCAGGGCAGTCTCCAAACAGAGTAATAATCATAGCAGACGTTTATATAGCACTTTAAAGTTTGCCAAAATTTTTACACAAATAATTTCATTTAATCCTCACAACAACCTTGGGAGGTAGGTGATAGATCCCCATTTTACAGATGGAGTGGAGGCTCAGAAAAGTTAAATGATTTGCCTAGGAATATGTGACTGGCAAGTGTTGGAAGTCTTTGTGATTACCAATTCCCAGCTCTACCAAGAAGACTTTCCCTACCTAGCCACTTTACCGATTGCCATTTGCCTTGGCTAATGTGAAGCTGCCACACATTCTAGGAAAAGCTCTTGCTCCTGGGCTGTTGCCCAATTTCTCTTCTATGATGACTTTATTCCCTCTTGCCACTGTAGCACACTGTGCTCATATCTGTTCATCTGTGTAATGCCCAGGGAATGCTGAAGAACAGTTCCCAGCAAGTATGAAATTGTGATTTGAGGTATTCAGGTTAGCCCAGGGTATAATTAAGTAACAAATGCCAGAAAAGAGGAGAAAGAACATTGAGACCAACTTCTTTTCTTGATAAGCAAGAAAACTAAGACAGAGAGGCCATGAGTTGCCCAAGGTCACACAAGGAGCAAGGGGGTCAAGCATGGCTGTTAAGTGGCAAGTAATCCCAGGAATGTTGTTGTTGCTTCCATTCCATTTCATAGTTCCTCCTTTTGAAACTCAATTCATTTTAATAATATGTATTAAGTACTTGCTATGTGCAAAGAACAAGGTGTTATGGATATAAGGATGAAAAATTACAGTGTTCAGTCAGTCAAACATTTATTACGTACCTACTATATGCTAGGCACTGTGCTAAGTGATAGGTATACAAAGGTAAAAGACAGTCCCTCCTCTCAGAGTTCATGATATGATAGAGGAGATAACATGTACGTGATAACGTACAAACAAGCTATATCTATCCATCCACCCATCCATCTGTATCTCCTTTTACCTTTCCAGTCTTACATCTTACTCCCCATCAGGCACTCTGCAGTCTAGTGACACTGACCGCACTGTTTCACAAATAAGACGCTCCATCTCTCAGCTCTGGGCAGTTTCTCTGGCTGGCTGTTCTCCATGTCTGGAACACTCTCCCTTCTATACTGGGATTACTGACCTTCCTGGCTTCTTTTTTAAGTCAAGACTAAGAATTCTTCTACAGGAAGCCTTGCCCGACCCCTCAGAGTTTCAGTACTCTTCCTCTTTTAATTATGTCCTATTTATCCTGCATAGCTTGCTTTGTATGTACTTGTTTACATGTGTCCCCTATTAGACCGTAAGCTCCTTGAGGGCAGGGCTGTCAGTGCTTAGCACAGTGCCTGTAATATAGTAGACACTTAATGTTTAATTGAATGAATATCTGACCACTCCTGAGTCTTCTTTACTATAATTTTGTCTGAGTCATTTCTACTAACCATAGATGTCCCGCAGAGCTGTGTCCTGGGCCCTCTTCTCTTCTCCCTCTATATGATTCCATTTGGTGATCCCATCAGCTCCCATGGTTCAATCACCACCTCTGTGTTGATGATCTACCTATCTACCTATCCAGCCATAACCTCTCCTCTGACTTCCAGTCTCACATCTTCAACCACTCATGGGATAAATTGAACTAGATGTTCTATAGATACCTTACACCAGACATACCCCAAAGACATACCCAAACTTAAGTCATTATCTTTTCCCCAAAACATCCCCTCTTAACTTCTCTATTACTGTCAAAAGCACCACCATCCTTCCAGTCACCCAAGCTCAAAACCTATTCAGTCTCAATGTCCACCCCCCACTCCATATCCAAGGCATAATTTACTAAATTACTAACATACTAAAACTAAGAACGTAATTATTGCATAGAAAAGATCAAAGCAGCATGAAAGATTTGAAGAAAGAAAGATCATTTATAGGTACAGGGGGATCAGGAAGGTCTCAGAGAAGAGGTGGCATTTGAAATGGACATTAAAGGAAGGATTTCAAGGGTGGAGAGTGGGATAAGATGGGAGAATGGTTAGCGGTATCGTTTGTCTGGAACACAGATTGCATTAAGAAGAGTTGTATTGAGAAAGGACAGAAAATTAAATTGGCAGAAGACTGTGGAAGACCTTGAATGATAAGCTAAGTCATTTACATTTCATTCTAGAAGCAAAAGGGAGCCACTGCAGGGAGCTGAGTAGTGGAGTGATAGAATCAGACCCTGAAGAATAAATTGGAGGCAAGAGCTGGAGAAGCTATACCAGTTAGGAGACATTACGACAGTCTAGAAGATCAATAATTAGAGTTTTGAATTAGGATGGTGGACTAGAATCCATCTCTTCTCATTCCAAAAACCGAAAGTATTTCCACCAACTTGGATATTTCTGGCACCTTTCGTCTGCTTTTGTGTGTGT
>CM053587.1:104397301-104425704 GCA_028646515.1 Pseudochirops corinnae
AAAATTAGGTTCAGGGGTGGGGAACCTGCAGCCTTCAGGCCACTTATGGCCTTCTAGGTCCTTGGGTTCAGCCTTTGGACTGAGTCCAAGTTTTACAGAACAAATCCTTCTATTAAGGGTGTTTGTTCTGTGAAGTTTGGATTCAGTCAGAGGACCACATTTGAACTAGAGGGCTACATGTGGCCTTGAGGCCACAGGTTCTGGCCACCTGGATTAGATGGTCTTTATGGGCCCATTCAGCTCTGGGATTCTATGGTTTCTCTCTTTTTTCCTCTTTGCCATAGGGCACCCTCCACCAGGGGATTTCATTGCATTGGGCTCAAAAGGCCAAGCTAATGAGTCAAAAGCCACGGTAGCATTGCTGAAGCCAGCTCCCTCAGGTTTACCTTCTGAACGGAAGCGAGATGCTGCATCTGCTTTGTCTGGAGCCTCAGCCCTGACTGGCCTCACCAAACGTCCCAAGCTTTCCTCTACTCCTCCACTCAGTGCCCTAGGGCGCCTGGCTGAGGCAGCTGTGGCAGAAAAGCGAGCCATTTCCCCTTCTATCAAGGAACCATCTGTGGTACCAATTGAAGGTAAAGTAGTTTTCCCTAGATTATCCCGGGCAATATGTCTTACAGATAAGCAGTTCAATAAGTCCTTAATTGAGTATGTGCTATGTATTTAACACTGTGCAAGTCGCTGTGGGACTTGAGAAATAGCTTGATGTTTTGGAAAGAGCATTGGATTTGGAGTCAGAAGAGATCTAATTATGAAATGGGGAGGATAATACTTTTTCACAGGGTTATTGTGAAACTCAGATCAGTGAATGTGTACGAAGTACTTTGTAAACCTGTGTAAATGTCAGTTAAGTCAACAAGAACTCAGATAGTATGTGCAAAGCACTGTACTAGGGATGCCGAGACAAAGACAAGCAATAGTTCTTGCCCTTGGGGCCCTTTCGTTATACTAGGGGATATAGCAGGTAAACAGGTAAGTAAATATGAGGTATTTTGAGGAAGATGGACAAAGCACCAACAACTAGGGATATCAGGAGAGACTTTGATTAAGTAGAAAGTGACATCTGATTTGAACTTTGAAAAGAAGCTAAGAATTCTTAGAACTGGTTGTGAGTAAGGGGTATATTCCGAGTTGCGGGGAAGGGCATAAATGTAGGGGATGGCAAGCTGGATTTTGAAAGTGAATAGTGTAGAATAATTCGGGAAGGTAAACTGGAACCAGATTGTGAAGGCCTTGGGAAAGTTGCTTAAACTTCTTAAGCCTCAATTTTCTCCTCTGTAAAATGAGGGGATTGAAGGCTGTGGAGAAGAAGTCAGTAGAGGGGGACGATCAAATATGAGAGAGAGCAGTAGGCCAGACAGTAGTCCTGGGGAATAGGAGATGGGATCAAGAGCACAGGTGGGAGGGTTGACCTTGGTACATAGGAAGGCCACTTCATCTTCTGAGCCTGGAGGGAAGGAGAAGTGAATGAGTGAGGACTTATGCCTGAGAGCCTTACCTCTTGCTTAACTGAGAAAATGCCAGCCTCCCAGGAAGAGTTCCCCAATCTCACCTCTTCACACTTTGAAACTTGAGAGAAGAGGCCATAGAAGGAGTTGGGATTTTGAAGAAATTGTTTGGAATAGCTACTACCAGGAATTTCATAAGGTGTTAAAGGGGAAGAAAAAGATTCTATGTATCAGTGGGGATGTACTGCAAGATTATAAAGTATGATGGCCTCAGTCAGCAATGGTTTGTTGCTTTATGCGGCTACCTTTCTTGGTCAATTTTAAGTGAAAAGAGCATTGGGTTCTGAGTCAGTAGACCTGACTCCTAACCCTGGGACTCTAACTTTCTGTGTGACTTTGGACAACTTATTTATCCCCATTGACCCTCAATTTCATAACACATTTCTTCATCTTACGTGGTTTTTATAGGAGGAGCAAGTGATATTACCTATGTATGAAAAAGTTTTGTAAACTTCACAATGCTTTACAGATATGTGACATTAATTCAGTTTAACAAATGTTTATCAAGCACTTGCTGTGAATAAGTCACTGGGGATACAGAGACAGAAATGAAACAGTCCCTGTTCTCAAGGAGCTCACCTTTTACTCTGTGGAGACTACATATACAAATAAGATAAATGTTCATAGTTGTATAGTAAAGAAGTGTAGTATAGTAAATTGAGAGGGGAGAGAGTGTTAACAACTTCAGGGGATCAGAGAAGGCTCTATCGAAGAGGTGGTACATCTGTCTCTTCAAGATTAGGATTTTGAGAGGAGAGAAATAGTTCAGTATTGGGCTCAGGGGTTCTCTGTAGTCCTTTTTGGCAAGGACAGAGAATATACGAATAGGAATACTATGAAAGAAATGGAAGCTGGCTCATGAAGGACTTTGAATGCTCTGCTGATCAAATAATATATAACAGCAAATGAGCTGATTGATGGCAAAGTTAAGAACAGTATATAGGCCTGATATATTGTTATTGGTTAGCCACCTGTTCCTGTCTTCTCTGCTTTAAACAGTTCTGAGAAAGACCTGCCCTGTTTACGTTGCAGAGAAGTGAGGACCTAAATGAGACAATGTACAAACATGTGAAAGTACTTTTAAAAGGATAAAATGCCCAACAACTCCATGTTCTTGTTTGGAAAGTCATGTGGATTTTCACTGAGATGCTATGAATAGTGACTTACTCGGAAGATAATAGTAGCCAAAGAAATATTCAGCTCTGTATCTGTCTTTGGTTTCTCACTTGGACTTAATGGTTGGTTACTTTTGACAGTTCTGCCCACAGTCCTGCTGGATGAGATTGAAGCATCAGAGTCAGAGGGAAATGATGACAGAATTGAGGGGGTACTGTGTGGAGCCGTGAAGCAGCTTAAAATGACCCGAGCCAAACCAGATACCACACTGTACTTGAGCCTGATGTACTTGGCAAAAATCAAGCCCAACATATTTGCCACAGAGGGAGTTATTGAGGTAAGAGATGTGTAGTAAACTGTTTAGTGGGGCTTAATGTAGTCCTCACTTTTGTCTTCTTAAGATCCCGCTTTCATATATATGATCTTCGATTGAAGTCACATTGATTTATTATGGTATATTTTAACGACTATATAAAAGAACAAGATCTATGATAATTTCCCACCTTGACTCTTATACTGTTACTCCCCTCAATTATGATGTAATGAGGCATGATCTCTGGGTGATCTCTTCCAGGCATTATGCAGCCTTCTTCGCCGGGATGCCTCCATTAACTTCAAAGCCAAAGGAAACAGCTTGGTTTCTGTGTTAGCTTGTAACCTACTTATGGCTGCATATGAAGAGGATGAGAACTGGCCTGAGATCTTTGTCAAGGTAAGCCAGCCCTTCGAGAAACTTGAAGTCATTGTTTAGGGTGATGAAGAGAGTGTCCAAGGTGAAGGAAGATTAACATGTTGGGTACTCCAGGAGGGATGATAGGCCGAATGACCATGTTTCCAAAAACCTGCCTTTCTACTTGTCACTAAGTTAGACTGTCATTGTTTGTTTGATTTCATTAAGTATGTGTTGAAAATCTACAAAGCTGGGAACCTTGGGAGACAAGTGAGGTTTATGACACTCCATCCTTATGGAGCTTTCATTCTATTTACTTGCTCTTGGTGCTTCAACTATCATTTCTGTACACATGACATAGATTTAGATCTCTGTATCTAGCCCTGAACTCTCTTCTGAGCTTTAGATTTATATTCCCAGTTGCCTGTAGACCATTTCTGTCTTGATCACAGATCACAGATTTAGAGTCACAAGGCCCTGAGGAGCCAGGCTCTTCATTTTATAGATCAAGATTTGAGGCTCAGAGATATTAAGTGACCTGCCACATTGTCATACAGCTAGTGTCAGAGGCAGTATTTGAACCTAGGTCTTCTTAACTCGAAGACTACCACTTTAACAATTATAACATACTTCTGATGTTCAGTAGCATCTCAAACTCATTGGGTCGAAAACCAAATTTTCCATCTTTCCTCCAGAATTTAACTCTTCCTTTTGACTTCCCTATCTCTGTCAGTGGACCTAGCATTCACCCATTTTCACACACTTGACTCTTTGGCTTTAACTTTGTTTCAGATGCTTACTACTTGTGTGACCCTGGGCAAATCATTTAACCGCTGATTGCCTCAGTTTCCTCTGCTGTAAAATAGGGATAATAACAGTACCTCCCAGGGTTATGAGGATCAAATGAGGTAGTATTTGTATGATACTTAGCATAGTGTCTTGCCACATAATAGGAGCCTATGTAAATATTTATTCCCTCCCTGCTTCTCCTTCTTACTTTTCTAATCTTTCAAATTGAATCACTTACTAAGTTCTGTTTGATCTACTCCTCCATATATCTTTTACATTCCTTCCTTTTTTATTCTGAACACTGCCACCGCCATAGACCTGGCCCTCATTACTGTCTGCTTCAACTGCTACAAAAACTTCTTAACTGGTTTTTCTACCTCCCAGTCCTTCCTCATTTCAGTCTGTCATTCACAGTACTTCCATATTACATCTTCCTTATGCACAAAACTAACCCTTTATACTAAACAGTCCTTCACTGATTTCCTGTTGCCAATTGAATAAAGTCTGATTTACTTACTCTGTCATTCTAGGCCCTTCACATTCTCATTATATAGTCAGAGAGTTGGGAAGGAGCTTAGAGACTGTTTTGTCCAACCAGTATCTGAAAATGAATACATCCCTCTTTTAGCCCACTTGACAGGTGGTCATCTGACATCTACTTGAAGATCTGCAGTAAAAGGGACCCCCACTTTTTTCTAAGATAACCTATTTTTAGAAAGCTCTAAAAACTAGCCTCTCATCCTTTCAAGCCTTCTTTCCCACTGGCTCCTTACACATCCACCATACTCTGGATAGACTGAATGACTAGTTGCTCCTTATACATATTTAATATTTTTTCACTTTCTTGAATTTACTGATACTATTCCCTATGCCTTAGAATGCTGTCTCTTCTCTGCTTTTTGATGTCCATCTTAAGTGCCACTTCATTTTAGGAAACCAGACTTCATTCCTCCCTAGTTAGTAGTGATTGAACCTCACACAGCACTTGTAGTTTCCATAATATTGGAGCTGACAGGGAGTTCAGAGGTCCTCTAAATCAACTTCCTCATTTGCCATCTTACAGATGAAGAAACTGAGGCCAAAGAATTTAAAGTGTCTTACCTCAGGTCACACAAGTGTTAAGTATTAGATGTGGGACTTGAACTCACATCCTCTGACTTCCCACTCTGCAGTCTTCCATTTTACCATATTGCTGCATTGGTCTTAGACGTCTTACAGTTGCTGCATTTTAGTTCTTGTACAGTGACATTTGTATATGTATCGCACATTTGAATTGGATCCTCCTGTTAGATTGTGAACTCCATGAATGAGGATAGGGACTATTTCCTCTCCCTCACCTCCCCCATTTCCTTATCATCTAGCATGAGCCTCAGTTGGGGATTGAAATTCTTTACTCCTGAACCAATTAAAAGAGAAATTCAGGAGAATACTTAAATGATATGGGGCAAACCATAAGTGTTCTCTTTTCTTCTATCTGAGTATCATTTTCTTCTGGTCTTGCCATCTTGTCCAGGTTTACATTGAAGATTCCCTAGGGGAGCGGATCTGGGTGGACAGCCCCCACTGCAAGACATTTGTTGACAATATCCAGACAGCATTTAACACCAAGATGCCTCCTAAAAGCATGTTGTTACAAGGAGAGATGGGGCGCAGTGGAGGAGACCTCAGTGCTGGTAAGATGCTAGAGGAGATGGAGAGTTTGCTAACAGGATGAAAGTTAGTGGTTGTACGTAAGCACTTTTGTGCCATTAACTTGGCTTGACAGTCCTCAGTCCTTTAAGGTTCAGTTCAGGTATTGTCTTCTCCATGAATCCTTCCTTCCCTGATTGGCTCCTCTCCTCCATCTCATGTCCTTACCCATGCCTCCCCTTGAGCAGAAAGCAGTTTCTTTCTGCTTAGTTTTTTATATAGGACTTTGTCTGCAACTCTCCTTTGGCCCTGTTCTAGGTAGTGTACTATAAAAAATTTTTCAGAAGTATACTTTTTTCCAATTACATGTAAAAGTTGTTAATGTTTATTTTTAAAAATTTTGAGTTCCGAATTCTCTCTGTCCCTCCCTCCTCCCCCATTGAGAAGACAGGCGGTTTGATATAGGTTACACATGTGCAGTCATGCAAAACTTATTTCCATATTATTCATGTTGTCAAAGAAAACATAGATAAAAAAGAAAACCAAGAAAAATAAAGTAAAAAAAATAAGGTAGCATACTTTTTTGTGCACACGTAGCCTCCCTTCTTACTTCCCTCCAGTAGAAGGTATATTCTTTAAGGTCCAGTCCTGTGTTATTAGCTTTGAGTCCCCAGCACTTCTTGTATCCTGGTGTGTGCCTGCCACATAGTAGGTAATTAATAAAGCTTGAATTGAGGAAAGGGGCCACAAAATTCTTTCTGTGGAAGGTGCCACATGAGCTACGTGTTGAGGGTACTTCAGAATCAAAGGTGAAGAGAGTTTGTATCACAAGGATCCCTGTCTCTCTAGGGAACAGTCCTCATCCTTCCCTTACGGAGGAAGAAGACAGTCAGACAGAACTGCTGATTGCAGAGGAGAAGCTGAGCCCAGAGCAAGAGGGACAGCTCATGCCTAGGTATGTGGAGTCTGATCACAGTTGCTGTCAGTGAATCTGGGATGCCGAGAGAAAAATGGTCCAGAACAGAACCACTGCTTCTGAGAACAGAGACCATTTCTTCCCATTTAGTTAAAGTGCTCTCTGCTGTTAGTTGAGTATCAAGGGGCTGTGAATCAGAGGCTTTTCCCCACTTGCTGGGAAGACAAGAAGAGCCAGACTCTAGTTTGTTTAGGATTGTCTTCTTTTCCAAGGTATGAGGACCTTGCCGAGAGTGTGGAAGAATATGTCCTTGATATGCTTCGGGACCAGTTGAACCGTCGACAGCCTATGGACAATGTCTCCCGGAATCTCTTGCGGCTCCTAACTGCAACCTGTGGCTATAAGGAAGTGCGACTGATGGCTGTGCAGAGGCTGGAGATGTGGCTCCAGAACCCAAAGGTGAGCAGCTGCACTGGAGCAAGAGAAGGGATTTCCATTGGAGTCCACCACTATCTTTTTGTACATGAGTATCTGTATGTCTGGACCCAAAAGGGTAATTGTGTCCTCCAGTATTATCACTCATCTCTCATTCCTCCAGTTGACCAGGCCAGCCCAGGATCTGTTGATGTCTGTCTGCATGAACTGTGGCACTCATGGTTCAGAGGACATGGAGGTCATTTCTAGCCTCATCAAAATCCGGCTCAAGCCCAAAGTCCTCCTTAACCACTACATGCTCTGTGTCAGGTAAGAACCTTGAAAAGAGGTTGGAAAGATATGGGGAGAATATAGGACTAAAAAAGTTTTGTCCCAGTATGTGTTCCTAATAATCATTCACTCTGGTCTTTGGATTTGTTTCCAGGGAACTGCTAAATGCCCACAGGGATAATCTGGGCACTACAGTCAAGTTTGTGATTTTCAATGAACTGTCAAATGCAAGAAACCCAAACAACATGCAGATCCTGTACACTGTGCTACAGCATAGCTCAGAGCTGGCCCCAAAGGTGCTCTTGGATAGCTTTCCTTCATGACTGATACTAGGCCATTTTCATTTCAGGGGCAGCAAGTAGCAGGCTTGAGGAGATCTAGCCTCTGATTTAGAGTAGAATCTTTAAACTGATTAATAGATTGGCAGGGTGTCAATAATTGGATATATCAGCATCTCATGCTAGATTAATTTCCAGAGCCCTGACATTTGGCTTTTTGTGTTATGACCTCTGGCTAATGGATGGTCTTTGTAAATATGGTAATGCTTATAGTAATTACTTGGGTCTGTGGGTTTTTTCCTCCTGAGAATTACTTAGAAAGGCCCTAGACAAAGAATGGATGATTATTAATGTTAGGTTGACACAGAACACTAAAGTAAAGCACTAGTTTTGTGCCAGGCAAAGCAGTAGATACCATGTAGTGTTTCCAGTAAAAGGTTTAAACCATTTGGAAACTTGCTACTTTTGATGCCATAGATTTAATACTTGACTTTTAAAGATACTGGATTTTGTATGATCTTAACAAGATACTTTCTTTGTGGATCTCTTTGGCCGTAGTTCCTAGCAATGGTGTTCCAGGACCTGTTGACTAATAAAGACGATTACCTGAGAGCTTCCCGGGCCCTGCTTCGTGAGATAATCAAACAGACCAAGCATGAGATTAATTTCCAGGCATTTTGCCTTGGGCTCATGCAGGAACGCAAAGAACCACAGTATCTAGAAATGGAATTCAAGGTACTTAAATCTTTTCTTGGTGCCGTCTGTGTTTGGCTGCTACTTTTCATGTAATTCTGATTTTTTGGTCAGCTTCTTGGTGGGATTTGAATGAGGAGAAACCTTCTTATTTTTCTTGTGTCACTGAATTCTTAGGTAACTGTCTTTTATTTAAACTTAACTTTTTTTCCTCTCATTTTTTAATATGTACCTGATAGCTGGGTTTTGTCTGCCAATTATATCACTCTTCTTTTGCCTAACTCAGGAATATCACTCTTTACTGCCTTCTAATTCCCCTATATGTAGATGAATTCCTTGATTATTTCTTGCCCTATCATCTTTTCATTATTTTACTTTCCAATGCTTTTTTTGGTAGAAAATACTTTTTGTGTAGGTTTGACTTTCACACTGTCCTTTTTCTTTGTATACTGAATGACTTGACAGAAAATGTCCCTGGTATGAAGCTCTCCTGACGTGAATTTATATTAAATTTTGGTTTTAGGAGCGATTTGTGATCCACATAACTGACCTGCTGGCTGTATCCATGATGTTGGGCATAACAGCCCAAGTGAAGGAGGCTGGGATTGCATGGGATAAAGGAGAAAAGAAGAGTAAGTCCTAGAGAATTGACTTCTTCTGGAAACAAGGCAGGCGAGAATAATAGATGGTAGGAAAGTTCAAGAGTGGTGGTAGCCAAAGAACTAGGTGCAGGTGGCATTCAGAGCCTCTCAGCGCCTAAGGGGGTCAGCTGATTGATTGTGCTTCAGACCGAGTTGAAACATGGTGGGGCCTGTTTGCAAAGAAGAGTGCTAAAGACAGCAAGAAAGGAGATTTATTTTTTTCTATTTCTACCAATATAATTAGAGTGTTAACATAAGCATTTCAGCTATAGATTCGGGGACTGGCTGGGACTGGGAGACTATTCTCTTGGCTTCTTTTACTGCTCCTGTTTTGGTCATTGTGTTTTTTGTGAGTACTTCAGCATGGTTTAGGGGTGAATGGAAAGGGGCTGGGTGACACATCAGTCTTTTTGGCTGTTGATTAACTGTTCTAGTAGAAACTTTAAGGAGAAGTGTCTTATTTGATTATTCATAGATTTCAGTTATGTAAAACTTGCTGCTATTACCTTGGTCATTGGATCATAGGACTTGTGAATTTGAAGGGATCTTAAAGGTCACTTAGTCCAGAGGGGTTGCCCTTGGCCTCCAGGTGTTGAGGAGGCTAAACTAGATGTAAATGTCATTGGAAAATGTTTGGTAAAATAAATAAAAATACAATATGACATATATAAGGCTAATTTGTGTTTTTCTAAATCATTATGCTGCCCACAGAGATCTGTTTCTGTTAGAGTTGGACACCCTGATCTTATTCCAGCTCTTTCATTTCCATGGATGAGCAAATTGGAGGCCCAGCAATAGTGGTCTTCTATAATTTTATTAGGGATAGAGAGAGGTGTTAAAGGCCTAGGAAGAGCAGTTTGTTCTATTTTTAATATAGAGATAGATGTCATTGATTTAGAGAATTCTGCTGAATAAGTTCCCTCTACCACTGTAGGTCAGCACCTCCTCGATGTATGTGTAGTCATAGAGATAAATTGCTTAGTGTACTCTGGCAAGGTTAAATGACCTGCATCTAGTATATGTCAAAACAGGACTTTTGGGTGGTCTTGGCTCTGAGTCTCACTCTCTGTTCACTGTGCTTTGTCTTAATACGAGGAATGTTAATAGAGTAAAGGGCTTATCTTGCACCTTTATTGCATTCAGGGCTTACTTGGACATGTGTCTGAAGTAGTTCATGTTCAATAACTAGGCTACTTTTCCAAACCAGCATCTTGGTTTGATATGTAGCTGCTGGTGTCATGGAATCTCACCCCCTTGTGTTGGTACTTAATATTTTTGGCCTTTCTTGATTTCCCTGCCAGAGTTGGTTATGATTTTCCCCAGTCAGACCTCATATAACATATGAGATCACATATAACGTTCTAGATTTGTGTGTGTGTGCATTATATGCCCTACTAGACTATAAGGTCCATGAAGGCATGAGCTGTTTTATCTAAACTTCAGCTTTCCCCTAGGTCCTAGTACAGTGTCATGCTTATGGTGGATACTTAAAGAATGTTTGTTAAGTTAAATTAAATAGCCAGACACTGCCCTCTCTCCTTTTAAGGTACCTGCATCTGATTATTTGCTTGTCTTTTTCAGATCTAGAAGTGCTACGATCCTTCCAGAACCAAATAGCTGCAATTCAGCGTGATGCTGTCTGGTGGCTTCACACCGTTGTCCCTTCTATCAGCAAACTGGCTCCCAAAGACTATGTACACTGGTATGAGTCCCTGATAGTCAGTCTTCTGTTAAAAGTGCCTTTGGAAAACAAAGACAACCACTTTCCCCAGGCCTTCTTTCTGTAGATTGTGTCAGTTTGTGCCATATGGTGGGATTCAGACTAGAGCAGCAGGAGCGTGTGGTGGGTGACCATTCACACAACCCTCTTCATTGATCGCTTATCTTTAGGAGCTACTAGTGATAATAAAATTAAATGATCCTGTTACCTTAAACGACAACGACTTCTGTCACTGGGAGGCTGATATAGCAGTTTTCTTTTTTCTTTTTCCCGTTTCAGGAGGGAATGTTCTGTGTCTTGTTTGAAGTTAATGTTTTTATGACACCAACACATCAATTGAAGCTTAGATTTCAGTTACTTGTCAGTAGTCCTCATGGTGTGGGTGGCACTGTTAGTGATTGACTATGGAAGCTCCTGAGCATCTTTCTGCTCTTGAGGAGGTTCTTGTTGAAAGCTTCTTGGTAAACTGAGAAGTCTCCTGAAATCCCTAGGATAGAGTTCTTCCTTCCATTTGGGGATTTGTGATTTCATTGGAGTAAAGACTTCTGGGGATGAAACTGGCCCTGGGGCGGCTGGGGGCTCAGTAGACAGAGCTCTGGACCTGGAGTCAGAAAGAACTGAGTTCAGATCTTGCTTTAGACACTAACATTGGGACCCTGGACAACTCACGGACCCTCTTTTAGCCTGAGTTGCCTCATCTGTAAAGTGGAGATAATAATTGTGCCTCCCTCCCAGGGTTGTTGTCCATCTTTAAGTGCTGTATGATGTTAACTACTTAATACCACCATTGTAGGTCAGCAGCTGCTCTGCAATTTATAGTCTTGGAGAACTCCTTGAGACACAGAGGTTAAATAACTTGCCCAGAGCCACATAGCCCAGATGTGTCAGAAGTGGGTCTTGGGTCTGGGACTTCCTGACTCCTTAGCCAGCTACCTATCAATGCCTTGTTGGTAGAGCTCTCAGACTTTGGAAATGGCCTGGGATAGTAGCTTTTTATATATTGAATTCTTTTATTTCTTCCTCTGTGCAGCCTCCACAAAGTACTCTTTACAGAACAGCCAGAGACCTACTACAAATGGGATAATTGGCCCCCAGAAAGTGACCGCAAGTATGTCTATTTCATTCTCTCTAGTTTGGGGTACCCTATGGGGCAGCTGTGGAATGTGGATTTCACTTGACCAGTTCTTAGAACTCTTTGATTCTAAGTAGAATTCCTGGTTCGCTTATATTAGTTCTTAAATTTTTTTTCCAATTACCAAGTATTTATTTTTTTCTCCTTCAGCTACACCTTCCATCCTCACCCCTTGGAAAAAAGAAAAAAAAAAATGACACTCATGACAGATATGCTTAGTCAAACAAATTCCCATAGTGGCCCTGTTCAAAAATGTGTGCCTTATGAAGATGGCATCCCAGGTTTTGGGGGGAGTTCCCCAAATGGAGATTATTGGTGTCCATCTAGCTGTGGGCAACGGTTCCCACTGGTTTGAAAATTAAACTGGAACAGCAGTGACATCTCCCTTCTCCAATTCCAGTTTCTTTCTCCGCCTCTGTTCAGAGGTTCCCATCTTGGAGGACACATTGATGCGTATCCTGGTGATCGGGCTGTCCAGAGAGTTGCCTCTGGGCCCTGCTGATGCCATGGAGCTTGCTGACCACTTGGTGAAGCGAGCCGCAGCAGTGCAGGCAGATGGTAAGGTCTTCTTGGGGCTCTCATGAGGCAGCTGCTTGGCTTGTTGACAAAACTGACTCCTCACTTTGGTGCTTGTCTTTTTCACTCCACAGTTATAGTTGTTATTCTAGACAGTGCTCTCCTCTATAATAATTCTGTGACTTTTTACTTGCTTCATTTGAGAAAGATCAGGCAAATGACCAAGCCCCTTATCCAGCCATCCTTATTTGTAAGGAAGCTTTTACCCTGGAGTGTTATGTAGGTACCAGCCCCCAGCAAACCGTTGTCTGAGACTATAGGTAAGCAGGCCTAGGATTTTAGAGGTATTAATGTGTATTACATACATTTGAATAGGGTACTCTTTTCTCCTTAGATGTGGAAGTCCTAAGGGTGGAGAGGATCCAGCTGATTGATGCTGTTTTGAACCTGTGCACCTACCATCATCCAGAGAACATCCAGCTCCCCCCTGGGTAAGGTCAGCCTGGATCGACCTCCAAGCTGACTGTTTACTAGGTAGAATATGCTCTCTATATCTGGGATTTGGCTCTCTCAGGGGAACTTGCTTCTTGAAGAAAATGGAACATGAAGATTAGATGGTTAGTGACAGCCTTTGCAGAAATAGCAGAACTTTTTTGTTACTTTTTATTTATTTTGTATGTATGTTCTATTTACTTCATGTACAAGTTTCTCCTTTGGAAACGTACCCAGGATAAAGGATGTAACATAACTCCTTGAGTTCAGGGGCTATTTCATTTTTGTCTTTGTATCCTCAGCACCTAGCAACAGCATATATATAGTATGTGTTTCATAAGTGCTGCTTTTTGTTCAGCTAATGGGTTGGAGTCTAGAGACTTTAATTTTATTCTGTCTTGTGTGACTTTAGGTAACTCACTTAATCTCTGTGCTTCAGTGTTCATATGTATTAAGTGAGGATAATCCTTTTAGACTCATCTTCAAAGGAAAGATATCTGTGGCGATAGTCTGGCTTTATTTAATAATTCAAATGGACAGTTTTGTGTCTGACTTTATTAAATAATTCAGATGGACACTTCTGTATTTGTGTGTTCCACAATAAATTAAAGAATAATTTTGTCCAAATCTGGTAGTCTGCAAAAATTTAGCAAAATATGATTAAAGTTGTGTTTATGGATTCCAGTGGGCTTATGAATCTTCTGAAATTTGTAGTGGATTAAGGTAAAAATCAGATTGAGTGAAGCTGACATTTCATAGCACTGGTCTTTGTGAACCCATTTTACAAGTAATGAATTTGAAGTTTGAAAATAAAATATTCTTTGTAGCAATTCCTGAATGTTGTTCAGTTGTTTTCAGTCACATCTGACTTCATGACCCCATTTGGGGTTTTCTTGGTAAAGATACTTGGAGTAATTTGCCATTTCTTTTTCCAGTTCATTTTCCAGATGAGGAAACTGAAGCAAACAGGGTAAAGTGACTTGCCTAAGGTGACTAGGAAGTTGAGTCTTCCTGATTCCAGGCTCAGTGCTCTCTCCACCATGATACCTTGTGTTCATTCCTGAATGATGTCATTCTAAAACCACTTACTGGTTCAGAGTCCAGCGTCAGGCCCTAGGGACATTGGTAGTTTTCCATTCTAGGTCACAGGTTGCTGTGGTCTCTCTGGCCTGTGCTTACTTTTGTACTTGTACTATGCTCTGATTGCCATTCTCCACTGTTATTTCAGATACAAGCCGCCAAACCTTGCTATTTCAACCCTCTACTGGAAGGCATGGCCTCTCTTGCTGGTGGTGGCTGCATTTAATCCTGAAAATATTGGTAAGTATACTTGTTACTTTTTATTTTAACAAAAATCACTTCTTGGAATATGAGGACTTTAGTGTGAGCCTCATAGAATATGGATTACAGGCCAACTTCTGGGGAATTATCTATGAGGGATGAGGAGCGGGTAAAAAACCAAAGCCAAAGTAATGTCTGTATGGAGACCCAACCTTCCTGTTGTTTGAGCATTGACAGCTACCTGTTTGCTGATTTTATGGGTAAACCCTGTTACAAACAGCCTTGTCTAATACTTCACCTGCCTGTTCTTTGACACTGTGTGTTTACCCTTTAGGTTTGGCAGCTTGGGAAGAATACCCTACTCTGAAGATGCTCATGGAAATGGTGATGACAAAGTAAGCTTTTTCCCTCTGTATAGTTTATACTAGATCAGGATTAACCTTTTGTTCATATCACAGACAGTCTGTGGCAGTCTGTTGAAGCCCATAGACCCCTTCTCAGAATAATGTTTTAAAGTGCATAAAATACATAGGATTACGAAGGAAACTGATCATGTTGAAATATAGTTATCAATACATACACAATCAATACATACATATAATTATACCAGTTGTAATTATACAACACACACACACACATTTTTTAAGTTTATAGACTCCAGGTTAAGAAAAACCCTTGGGGGTGGGGGGTGGCCAGGTGGCGCAGTGAATAGAGCACAGGCCCTGGGTCAGGAGGACCCGAGTTCAAATTTGGCCTCAGACACTTAACACTTACTAGCTGTGTAACCCCAATTGCCCTACCTTTCCCCCTCCAAAAAAAAAAAACCTATGGTATAGATTTTGAATTTTCAGATTCAGAATCCTGTTTGCACTGCATTCTCCCGTCTCCCTTTTAATGTAGTGTTGTTTATGGAAAGATACACAGGTATTCACTAGAGTGCTCTGGGGTGACATTTACTGGGTGAGATCGAGGAAACAAATCCCCTGAAGGAGTGATGATAACAGTAAGCTTTTTGAAGTTGAGCCCTGTGATAGAAGAGTCTTAGAAAAGCTTTAGTCATTGTTTTTGATAGCTCCATTGTGGCTTCCATGATGACATCTCAAGCTGTGGCCAAGCAAGTGGTATTATGAGTTTTGACCCTTTCTGACCTTCTGTGCTTTCTAATGGGACTTAGCATTTGACACAGGGTATGGTAACAAGTTTCTTCTTATTTGGTTCCTAGTAATTACTCGTATCCTCCTTGTACCCTGACGGATGAAGAGACCCGAACTGAGATGATTAATAGAGAGCTCCAGATTTCCCAGCGGGAGAAGCAGGAAATCCTGGCATTTGAGGGACATCTAGCAGCTGCATCCACCAAGCAGACAATCACTGAGAGCAGCAGCCTCCTCTTGTCTCAGCTTACCAGCTTGGATCCCCAGTAAGGCCCTCCGTTTGGACAGTTTCCCTCAGTCTTCATAGCAGATCCTTTACCCCTTACCTTTCCCCACTTCTAGCGTCCTCGCTGCCCTCTCTCTTACCGTGTAAGTGCTTGTTGGAAATTTTATCCAAAATATATATAGGGTAAATCCAGCAACTATTTGTTAAAAACCTAAGTAGCAGAAAGGAAAGAACAGGGTAGAGATGTGTATTTGGAGAGGATTTTTTGTTCCGTAGGTCTCAATACATGAATAACCTGTGGATCTCTGCCACCTCTCTCTAAATATCCTTTCCTGTACTCTGGGTGGATTGTCTTTTTTTCCCTTTTTTTAAGAACAGATTTATTTATAAATTTTGCTTAACCATCACCTAGATTTCACCGTATGTCTTTCCACCTCCTAGAGAGCCATTCCTTGTAACAAAGAATTGGGGGGGGGGGGTGAAAAAATACAAAAGAAGAGAACGTTCAGCAAATGTGTGGCTTGTTTTATCCTAGTTTGTGAGATGTGACGTGGTGATTCATTTGTAATTACACCAGGCCTTGTCCATTGACTTTTTCTCTTGTAGGGGCTCCCCACGAAGACCCCCTCCTCACATCTTGGAGCAAGTGAAAGGACTTAATCAGTCTCTCCGCCTTGGTCATCTCCTGTGTAGAAGTCGAAACCCAGATTTTCTCCTTGACATCATTCAAAGACAGGTGAGTAAACAGAGGTTTGAGAGTATTAGAATAGAAGGCTGCCAGGATATTCAGGAATCACTTTAACTTTATAGAACTAGAAGACAGTGGAGGATTTGGACCAGGCCTGCACAAGATTTCAGGCAGCCTGTGAAAAATGTAGAGGAAAACATCCCACGGGTCTGATTTGAACCAAAGGCATTTGAGGTTTAAAGAATTAAAAGACAGTGCTTTGATACTATTTTTCACTGTTTGGCTGTAGGTATTGTTTTCCCATGTACTTGAAAAAAATTTGTTTCTTTTTAGTAGATCCTTTTCTCAATTAAACTATTTTATATGGCTTTCACTCTATAAGCCACCCTATATCTTTTCTGACTGTGTGTTTGGCTATGTGTACTGCAAGAGAGGGCAATACATCTTCTACTTAATATCTTTCTCTTTTCCACCCACAGGCCTCATCCCAATCCATGCCCTGGCTAGCAGACCTGGTTCAGTCCAGTGAGGGCTCCTTGGATGTGCTGCCAGTACAGTGTCTTTGTGAGTTCCTGCTTCATGATGCTGCTGATGATGCTACCTCAGGGGAGGAAGAGGAGGAGGGAGAGAGCAAAGAGCAGAGGGCCAAGAAACGCCAGGTCAGTGCTCCCTCAGGCAGGAGCTCAGCTCTGAACCGAGCCTCTCCACTCCAATCTCATCAGAAGCAACCTCTCCTGTCTCTGCAGAGACAGCAGAAGCAGCGACAGCTGCTTGGCCGCCTGCAGGACTTGCTGCTAGGCCCCAAGGCTGATGAACAGACCACCTGTGAGGTGCTGGACTACTTCCTACGGCGCCTTAGTTCCTCTCAAGTGGCCTCCAGGGTATTAGCCATGAAGGTAAAACTCACATGGGAACACTAATTGGGAAAGAAATTTGTGGTCTTCGGAATATGTTATCCTGACCTTTAGCGATAATTAAGCTTTTTATTCAGTACCATGCCAGGCAGATACCCACATTACAGTACCATGGCAGCCATGGTTGATAGTCTACTGGGTTTCTTTAAAATGAAGTGTTATAAATAGGTCCTGAAAAATTAAGAGCCTGCTTTTACAGGGGTGATACCATTAATAAAATGGACAAGGAAAAGGCAGAATCTAAAATTTTTTAATTCACTAATCTGGCATACCTACACTAGATGAGAACTTGAGAATTTCATTTTGAGGTAGTCAAAGTAGACCAGATCGTCTTTATTTTCTGGGTGTTTGAGGGGAGGTTGGTGGTTCTTGTTAAGGAAATATAGCCCACTCTAATAGTTTGATAGAAGATAGATTTTTGCCTTAGAAAAATTAACGTAGTTTTACAGCAGAACTCCTTGACACAAATTTTTCTTTCTCTGAAATCCCATTTGGAAATATTGTCATGCTACCCAAATTGTTATAAGTAACATTGTTTCTGACTAAAGACATCAGACCTTTAGAGAATCTTAGTCATGATTATTTTTTGTGTACATTTGTAGGGATTGTCCTTGGTGTTGTCAGAAGGTGGACTTCGTGATGGAGAGGAAAAAGACCATCCCATGGAAGAAGACTCTGGGGACTCAGAAATGCTTCAGGGATACCAGTGGCTATTGAGAGATCTGCCACGATTACCACTGTTTGATAGTGTCAGAAACACAACAGCTCTGGCCCTGCAGCAGGTGAGAGTACACAGAGGCATGTCAAGGGAAGGAAGAGATGCCAGCTACTTTTGAAGGTTGTATTGAACTAGGGTGGGATAGTGGGGCACAAGGAGAGCAGCAGTAACTTCAGGGATCAAGCTTCTCCTTTTGCTGATGATTTCAAGGAAATGCTCTCTCGTTCTAGGCTATCCACATGGAAACAGACCCTCAGACTATTAGTGCCTACCTTGTGTACCTCTCTCAGCATGCCCCAGTGGAGGAACAAGGACAGCACAATGATCTTGCTTTGGTGAGAAGGGATTGGGAACATTTTTGGTGTTTTCTTTAAGGTTGGGCATCATGGACATTATAGTTCCTAGTATTTGATTCTTTGTAGCCACTTAGTGTATTCTGTCTGAAACTTGGCTTTAAACCAGCTTATGCTATAGTGTTTTGAATATACTAGGATTGGAGGTCACACCAGTGGTATTTAACTGTTACAGAATAGGAGTGAGTGTCTATGGAGTTTGCTATTGTCACATCATACTTGGAAATACAGTGTTCAGAAGAGGTTATTTAGTTCTTGTATACATTTTTCCTGCAGTTAGTGCAAACTGTCAAAAAGGTGAGCAGTGGTGCGTTCATTTTGTTCTCAGTGGTGTGAGTAACAAGGCATGTGTGGTCATACTGTAGATTTCACCACATTGCCACTGTCTCCAGTACTTCAAGGATCTGTGATTTTATTGATATAGATATGCCACCCCCTTGTGGCTGGCCACTCTGGTCATGGGCCTTGCTAGATCTAACCCAGGTTTGTACTTGGACATCAGGCATGAAGTTCATAACTCACTCACTACTCAAAACCTATCAGGCTTGTGTTGTAGGGACCTGCCAGGCCTTGCTTCCACGGTAACCTTGCATTCCCCAGTGAGGCAACAGAGAAGGGGACAAAAACAGATCCTTCCCAATGTGTGGTGGGGTGTATGTGTAAGCTTTATGTGGAGGATTCTAGACATGAGACCTCATCCCAAAAGATAATCTTTTATCAAGGCCAGTTGCTTGTAGAGCCATAGATCTATAGTTAGAAGGGACCTCAGAAACCATTATATTAAATAATTTAGAGTAATAATTGGAAATCCATGGATGGTTCCCATGGGTGGAACTAACTACTCCTTTGTGTCACACAGAGCCTTGCTGTTTGAGGTTCTTCTGATCTTCTCTCATCAACTCTGTCCTAATTGGTTGTACAATTTTTTGGGCATATCACTTAACCCCCTCTGGGCCTCATATTTTTCATTTAAAGTCCCTGGTACAGCATTTAACTTCCATAGTTCTGGCAATCACATGTATAGTTTTAAAACTATCTCATCCTTCTTGCCTTCCCTTTCCGTGATTATTTTTGTGTTGCCATGAGTTAGTGTGCAGAACAAGTTTAAGTGTTTTATCTACTAAACTAGAAATTCTTATAGACCCCTTCGGCAATCTGGTGAAAACTCTGGAGGTTTCAGAGTAATGTTTTCAAATATGTAAAATAAAATACAAAGTATTACAAAGGAAACCAGTTGTAGTTAAGTACAATTATTAAGATTTTAAAAAAAACCAAATTCATAGATGCCAGGTTAAGAACCTCTGCATTAAACTCCTTTTACATCTCTGTGTGACATCTCTGCTCTCATTGATCTGTTAGACCCCTGTTGGCTAATTAGACATTCATCCCATGAAGGATGCAAGAGAGAAGGCAAGGCCTTCTCTGGTAATAGAGGCCTGGCTGGGAGGGAGAATTCTGGCAGAGCAGCAAGGACAGACAGGATGATCAGCATGCATGGGGAAGATCAGATGGCTGCTCTCAAGGAGAGTTTGCAGAGTTGTCTTTCTCCCCCAGGATGTGGCCCGGCTGATTGTTGAGCGCTCCACCATCATGTCCCACCTCTTTTCAAAACTTTCCTACAGCTCAGAGTCTGATGCAGTACTTGCGGCTCTGCTGTCTATCTTCTCACGCTATGTGAGGCGGATGCGCAAGAGCAAAGAGGGGGAGGAGGTTTATAGCTGGGTAAGTAATTACCTCCTTGTAAACTTGCTCCTTACTCTTGACACTGCAGTCATAAAACGGAAGTGGACTAGCTTCTTCTCCTTCAGTCACTTGTCCCTACCTTTGCACCCCTCTAGTCAGAGTCCCAGGACCAGGTCTTTCTTCGATGGACCAGTGGAGAAACAGCCACTATGCATATACTTGTGGTCCATGCCATGGTCATCCTTCTGACACTGGGGCCTCCACAAGGTGAGTTGGGAGCTCTTGAGCTTTACTTTCTGCTTGGAACCATGAAAAGAGATAGAATAGGATCCCTGAATCCTTAACATCCTTTTCTCAAGAGTTAAAGGCAATCTGAACCCTACCTAAAAAACTAAAGAATTCATGAGTAACTTTAATGATGCCCACTTACTAGTTTTATTTCTTTTGAAGTTTGGCTGGTTATAGTCTATATTATCTTCCATCTATCATTTTTACCTGTAAATTTAATTCTATTGGAGACCCTCTTCTTAGCACTGGGTTTTTTTCTTAATTGACCAATGAAGTGGATTTGGCACCCCCTCTCTGATCTTGCTTTTTGCTCTCTGGGTAGACTGGTAGATGGAAAATGGGATCATGTGTTTAGAGTGTAAAAGAAACTGCACAACAAGTAGAGAAGAAAAGAAGTTCTGTTTCTCTGGTAGAAAAGTGTAAATATTGGACTGGATATAATCATATTAGATCACGATGCTTATTTTACTATGGCCTCTTTTGAAGCCGGAGATGGTGAGTTCCATGCTTTACTGGACATTTGGTTCCCGGAGAAGAAGCCCTTGCCAACTGCTTTCCTTGTGGATACATCTGAGGAAGCCCTTCTACTTCCTGACTGGCTGAAGCTTCGCATGATCCGCTCAGAGGTACCTCGGCTTGTGGATGCTGGTAAGCTAGACTCTATGCCAGTCTTTGTCACAGTAGTGTGTTATTGGAAAGAGAGTGGATGACGGAGAGTTTCTGGATATTAAACTTTGGACTCATTTGTGCTCCTGTACCTGTCCCAGATGTTACATCTAAGAGGAGAGGGGGCTGAGAGACCAAGGAACCCCCAGCATCTTGTCTTCCAGAGAATACACAGGTGTGGTTTATAAATATCAATTCAACATTTGATGAACCACTCCTAGGGCTTCTTTCACACCTTGGGAATAGTGAATAAAGTTAACTTTAGTTTTTGCTCTGTTGGACCACTGTTGCCAGATTTTCTAAGAACTGTGAAAAATCAGCATGTACCTAAAAGAAATCAAGCTGCAGCTACAAAATAAATACAAACTTTCCTTTTTGTTAGCTCTTGGTTAGATTGATTTCTTTGGAATCTTATGCTTTTAGAGTAATTATGAGTACATATGTTACAGCCATATTTTATGTTTTCTTAGATTAGTGATTCAAAATATTTCATAGAATTTTAGAGTTAAGTAGGGATTTCAGAGAGTCATCTAGACCAGGGCGTCTTAAACTTTTTATACTTGAGACCCCTTTTCCTGTTTAGGCAGCATTAGTTGGTGTCGCATGGCCTGAAGACATGTTGCAGTATGACATGCACATACTTTGTTTTCAGAACCAAGACAATAGTGAAGTTGCTGCGATACAACATGGGCAAACATTGCCAGATGTACCTCAGATTCATTACATGTTTCATTTTTAATTAATTTTTGGTCATTGCATGTTCAGACACCTTTTACTGTTGCCAAATTTTTTGTGACTCTATATGGGGCTGCTAATCATAGTTTAAGATGTTTTAAGTTCGAGACCAAACCATTTCTGAGCAGGGTGACAAGTGGTTACCCAGCCTCCACTTACCCTCTAGTGTCAGAGAACTCATCACCTCCTGAGAAAGCCCATTCTATATTTGGACAACTCTGATTATTAGAAAAGTATTCCTTATATTAAACCAGTATCTTCATCTTTGTAATTTATCCTATCTTTTTTTTTTACACGATATGTTTGGGCATAGCTTGTTTCCCCTAAATCTTTTATTCAGGATTAACATCCGCAGTTCTTTCACCCCAAACAATGTTAAATCCTTTCACCATCCTTGTCATCCTCTTTTGGACTTGCTACAGTTGTGGAAGAGAGTGAACATGGTGAGCAGCTATAGAAATTTTAAAAGTAAGTATGGGTAGTGACCCAGCAAAGGCCTTGCAGACAGATGACAGTTTTGGTGGATTAATTAATTATTTTTTGATCCTTTAGGAGCCACAATTGAAATTCCTATAAATTATATACTTAGAAACAAAATGACCTTAGCAAGAGATCCTACCCCAAAGGAAAGTTTTTAAAAAACAAACTAACCTCACTTAAAATGTTACTCTCAGGGCTCTAGAATCAAGAGCAAGTATATAGCCTATAGCAGTGGTTCTCAACCTTCCTAATGCTGTGACCCTTTAATAATTGTATCTGGGCATATCTGCATGTAGGCGGACCCGCCTGGAGACAGATAGAGGAGCAATGCCTTGGTTCCTAAGACCATTGGAAATATGTGTTTTCTGATGGTCTTAGGCAACCCCTGTGAAAGGGTCGTTTGACCCCCAAAGGGGTTGTGACCCACAGGTTGAGAACCGCTGGCCTAGAGGAACATACATATAGTACAAGTCATAATGATAGGGAAGGGGAGGATGAAATAAGCATTTATATAGCATCTACTATATGCCAGACACTGCTAAGTGTTTTGCAGATATTTCATTTGAGAGTGTGGGAACCAGGTGAAAATAGATGAAAGATGAATATGAGTTAACCTTTTAGGGAAATAGGAGTCACAGGAAGGTATCATGTAACCCACAGGGTTTTGAAGGAAAACATTTGTCTTGACTTTGATGAAGGGGCATTAGGGGGTGGGTTTATGACCTACTCTGGCATGGTCGTGATCCTGGGCTTTTTGGAGCGATGCCAGCAGAGCATAAGCTTTGAAAGAGTTTCTACTACCCTGGAAATTCTTCAAGTATGGCCCTCGGCAGCTGAGTGTCTTCTGAGGAACCACCCTAGATAAGTTTGTAGAGGCTCATCACCTGAAGATTGGTCATCAGGTGATGAATTATTTCGGCCATAGAACTCATGAAATGACTTGGTAGACATGAAAGGATCGCTGTCTATATTGGTAGAGGGAACACCCTGATGAAATCATGGTTGCCTTTAGAGCTACCTCTTTTCTCCCCTTCTACCTGTCTGTTTGAGTTACTGCCCAGTTGCTGCTGGTCACCAGAGGCAGGAGAGGTCTGGGCTGTACAGATCTGGCTGAAAACAACATTTTCCCAACCTCCTTTCTTCCCCCTTGCTTATGTCCCTCCTCAGGTTCTAGTTATGCTCCCATGTCCTCACTCTCATCTTCTATTTATTGAGTGAACTTGTTGATTTCCAGCATTACAGGACCTGGAGCCTCAGCAGCTGCTTCTCTTTGTTCAATCTTTTGGAATTCCTGTCTCCAGTATGAGTAAACTCCTACAGTACTTGGACCAGGCTGTGTCCCATGATCCCCAGACCCTGGAGCAAAACATCATGGACAAGAGTAAGAGCTGTTCTGCCTGTATTGTGTAGCCCAACCGGGGATCAGTCATTCAGTCAGTTGCCTACTATGTTTGCTGAATGACGAACAATACACTGGGCACAGTGGGGAAGCAGGAGAAATTGGGGGCCAAGGTTACCCTTAGAGGGCTTATGGTTTAGCTGGGGAGATGAAATTTACATGAAGCAATTAGTGAATAATTAAGTGCTAATTTGTGTGGCACTGGTTATAAGTACAATAGGAGTTCAAAAAAGGAAGCAGGTTGAGCTGGGATAGTCAGGCAAGGTTTGCAGGAGGAGAGTCTGGTCTCTGGAGCCAGAGTCGCTATTATGGTAGCAGATTGCCAACTTCATTGGCCCAGCTGTCAGGTGGGCCTGACAGGTTAATGAGTAACCCATATTTGGGGTATAAGCTTCCGTGTCAGTGTTGTGTTTGGTCCTGTCTCCTGCTAGCTGAGGCATTGCCAAAGGAAGATCTCGTAGCTCAGATCCTGAGCTTTTGGTGAAGACTGCTGGAAAGTGGCTTTAGAGCGACTGTCCTCCAACCTCAGTTCCTGTGGGAAAGGACTGCATTTCATGCTTGTATGTTTACATTGTTGACATGTTGCTTTGCAGATTACATGGCTCATCTGGTGGAAGTTCAACATGAAAGAGGAGCCACTGGAGGCCAGACTTTCCACTCTCTGCTCACTGCTTCTTTGCCCTCTCGGCGAGGTATGACACAACATACCCCAAGCCTTTTTCTATATATACATGAGAAAAAAATCCAGTTTTCTAAGCCTGATGTGAACATCCTGAATATGACTTTTTATAGCTATTCCTCTTGTTACCTTGCATTCTTTAACTAGTGTCCCTTTTCCTATTTAATATCTATCTCTTGAGTGGATATTTGTACTTGGATCCAGAACAGGACGTACATGACATACTAAGAGGTTTTACTCAAGGGTCTTGAGTGGAGCCTGGATATGACCCCCTATTTGTGGCCATCCTTTGTGGCCATCTTTTGTCTAATTCATGTTTATGTGGGACTTTATGGTTACAAAGGATTTTCACATTTATTGATTCACTTGATCCTTGTAAAAATTTTGTGAGGGTAGGTGGTGTTAATATTTATCCCCATTTTATAGGTGAGGTTTGAAAGACATGATTTAAAAATACTTTGCCCAAGGTCACATAGCTATAACTCTAAAGCTCAATGTTCTTTTCATCATGGTTTTGGTTTCAAAAGGTTTCCTTTATCCTTAGAAGCTGGTTGTCATTTCAACAACTTTTTTTAATCTTCCTACAGATAGTACAGATGCACCTAAGCCGAAAAGCAGTCCAGAGCATTCACAGAGCCAGGGAAGGATTCGAGCCATCACTCAGATCCGGGTCCTGGGACCAGAGGACGACTTGGCCAGCATGTTCCTTCAGGTATTGAGACTAGATCAAAGAAAGGAGCAAAAGCCCCTGCTCTTCAGGAGAGAGAGAGGGCTTATACATATTTTTCCTTTGACTCATTCCAGTTATTTATTTTACTGTATTACTGAATAGGACTGAGTCCTAATTTCCTTAAATTTGAGAAGGCATGTTCTTAACATGGAGTCAGATTCAAAACCTGCCAAGTAATTGTTACACCTCAACGTGTTCAAAATAGAACTCATTATTTTCCTCCAAACCCTTTCCCACTTACACGTTCCATGTTATAGAGGGTGATACCTCCTCCCAGTCCCTCAGGCTCACATCCTAGGAGTCATCCTGGATTCCTCACTATCTCTCACCATCCGTATCAAAACTGTTGTTAAGGCCTATTGATTTCACCTCTGCAACATCTCTGAAATGTGCCCCCTTTTTACCTCTGACAGTGCCACCACTCAAGTACAGGCCCTTATCATTTCATGCCTTGAGAACTGCAGTAACCTGTTGGTGGGTCTGCCTGCCTCAGGTCTTTACCTGTTCCAATCCATTTTCCATTCCACTAAAGTGATTTTCCTGTCACTTAGGTCTGGTCATGTCACCTCCCTATTAAGTAAATTTCAGTGCCTCCATACTTGTTTGGCATTCAGTGCTCTTCGTAACTTCCCTCCTACTTTTCTGGTCATCTTACACGTTACTCCCAACACGTGCCCTTCCACCCTGCTTTCCTTCCAGTGACACTGACCTCTAGGCTGTTCCATAAACAAGACACTCCATCTCTCACCTCTGGATATTCTCTGGCTGTCACTTTCCTTCCTCATCTCCACCTCCTAGCTTCATTTAAGTTCCAGTTAAAATCCTACCTTTTATAGAAAGCCTTCCCCAAACCATCTTAATTTGAGTGCCTTCCCTCCATTATTTTATATTTATCCTGCATATAGCTTATTTGTATATATTTGCATATCATCTCCCCTGTTAGATTGAAACTCCTTGAGGGCAGGGACTGGTTTTTTTTCCTCTTTTTGTATCCCCAGCATTTAACCCAGTCCCTAGCACATAGGAGGTGCTTAGTAAATGTGTATTGACTGACTGATACCTTGGAAGACAGGGTTAATTTTGGAAACAAGCTGATACCATTTTCCTACAGGGAACTGCTCTCTTGGTGGAAGCTTAGTTGACCGAGTGACCCCCTACAAAGCAGCTTAAAGACATCTTTTCTTTTCCTCACCTCCAGTGGGCAGTACTGCTTTTTCATCTTGTTGTAGTTGGATCTGTGTTGTCACCAGGCTTGTGGTGCTGAATGATTATTATTAGGTTGTTTCTGGGATCCAGCAGAAAAACATAAACTTTTACTCTTCCCAGAATTGGAGGATTTGTCAGATCTCGGCATTACTTGAATTGAAATCTTTTTAGCTATGAATCTTTTCATAGGAGTCAGGGACAACCGTTGAGGGTTCTGACCTTGGTTCCGTCACAGAGCAGCAGGACACATTAATGCTTCCTGGCATGTACTTGCTTGGAGGGCTTGTATATACCTTAACTTGAGATCACAGTCACAAACCTTTGGAGTGGGAAGGGAACTCTGAGGCTCCTCGTCTAACTTATAACCAAACAGGGACTTGCTCTCCAGCGTCCCTGAGATGTGGCTGTGTAGCCTTTGTGGGAAGACGTCTGGTGACGGGATGGACAGACTTCTTGAAGCAGCCCTTTTGGAAAGACTTCTGTTATTAACATGTTTTTCTTCATATCAGGCCTCTATTTGCTTCTTTGCTCCCTCTGCTCATTGCTCAGACAAGTTTTTGTTCCACCAAGAGAGTGTACTTTTATTGAAGGCAGGGACTGTTGTTTTCTGTATCCCCTTAGCCTACGGCAGTACTTGTGTGTAGTAGGTGTTTAATAAATATTGAATCAAATATATGATAGCTCTTCAAATATTTTAAGATAGCTATCATTCCCTTCCTAAATCTTCTCTTCTTGAAGTTGAGCATCCTCAGTTTCTTCAACCGATCTTCATATGATAGGATCTTAAGGCCCTTTACCATACTAGTAGCCTTCCTTTGGACACTCTCACTTATCCTTGCCCTTCCTAAAATTTGGCAGCCAGAACTACGCACTGTTCAGGTATGTTTTGACTAAGGGAGACTAGAGAGATCTTGTCACTTACCAAGACACTGGCACCAGGCCTCTCATTGCAACATAAGATTGCCCTAGCTCAGCAGTTCTCAACCTGTGGATCGTGACCCCTTTGGGGGTTGAACGACCCTTTCACAGGGACCTAAGACCATCAGAAAAAACATATTTCCAATGGTCTTAGGAACCGAGACACTGCTCCTCTATCCATGTCTAGGTGGGTCCTCCCACATGCAGACATGCCCACATATGAGTATTAAAGGGTCGGGGCATTAGGAAGGTTGAGAACCACTGCCCTAGCTTTTGGGGCTGGCAACCCGTATTGAGCTTATAAATCACTGAAATCTCCAGATCTTTTCAGATATCCATCTATTCTTTCAGGATCAGGCCATACTTTGTTATGCATTCTCCATTACTTTGTTCTTCCATCTTCAGTTTGCTTCTTTTTAAATTCCTGTTTTGTTGATGATTCCCTATGCCTTAACATCAGTTTCCTTGAACAAGAGCTCCCCTTCTTCCTTATTGAAAGTGTTTCACTTTGTTTTTTCAGAATTTCATTTTTTGAGAGGTTTTCATTTCTTTTAGATTGATTTCCTCAGCAGAATATCAGTTCATATGATTCTATATATCCTTTTTCTTTTTTTTTCCTTTTTTTCTTTTTTTCTTTTTTTTTTTTTTTTTGCATTTTGGAGGGGGGAAAGCTGGACAGTTGGGGTTAAGTGACTTGCCCAAGGTCACACGCCTAGTAATTGTTAAGTGTCTTGAGGCTGGATTTGAACTCAGGTCCTCCTGACTCCAGGGCTGGTGCTCTATTCACTGTGCCACCTAGCTGCCTTTATGTATCCTTTTTCTTAACCCTTTGAAGTCTCTTCTCCGTAAATTTGTAGTACATGTCAGATTGTGCTAGAATTCCTTCTTATCACTTGTTCCAAAATGGAATGTGGTCAGTTCTCCAAGGTTCCTGTGTCACCCTATCAACTACTTCCCACTTGTTTGTGAGAATCAGATGCCGAATAAAAGTTTCCCTTATTATCATTAAAGAATCATTAATACAACTTAGGAAATTATTGATTGCTGTGTTTTGTGGGGGGAGACTGTTAAGTTTGTGATCTATTTCCTTAGTTCATTATCTTTATCTTCATTATGTCTATGTAGTCATAATATATTCCAGTGACAGTATTTCTCCTATTTTTGCCTTTTTTGATAATTGCTCAGTATTCTTTTTTTTTTTTTTGGGTTAACGGTTTCACTTTAATCAATCAAACATATCATTTACCTAGTTCAGAGGGAAAAGTCAGCACCCTGAACTTCAGAGAATACAAACAGAAGTTACAAACAAACAGAAAAACAGATCAGCAGACGGCTTCCAGCGTCTGGTCATTACATCAGTTACCTAGTCAGTTACCAGAGAGGGAAGCACCAACATCTGGGTTTTTCAAAGCCGGGGGGCTCAACGGCTGCCCAGAGTCTCTTCTGGCCAAATCACACAACTCTTCTCAAAGTGAGCCCC
>CM053587.1:104425804-104454704 GCA_028646515.1 Pseudochirops corinnae
GTTTGATAAGCTTAGGCTCATGAATGAATGGGCTGGGTCGAATGGGTTTTATCAAATGCTTAATGTGAATGAGGGAGTTCAGTTCTGAGGCTCCAACATCTCCCAAGCTCCCTTATATGCTGAGGGAAGGAAGTATTTCCTAGCTTCATTCTGTTATTCTTGCTCTAAAACTTTTCTTTCCTTCTTTTCTGTCCCAGCTCTTTACATTGAGTCCTGATCCTCGATGGCAGAATTCAAATCCCCGCCCTATTTCCCTGGCCCTACAGCAAGCCTTGGGGCAGGAATTGGCAAAGGTCCGTCAGGGAAACCCTCAAGTGACAGGTATAGCAGTGCGCCTCTTGCAGGCTGTGTCAGCCCTGTTGAATTCCCCACACAGCGGGTCTTTGGTGATATCAATGCATCGTAACCACTTCATCTCCTGTCCTTTGATGCGGCAACTGTACCAATACCAGGTAAGCATTTCTGATTTTAGCAGTTTTTTAAGCTCCTGTAACGTACAAGATGATGCTTCTTCCTGGGGATAAAAAGATGAGAAACATCATAATCTCTGCCTTTATGGAACTTATCCTCTAGCTAGGCTGATGTGGCATATTTGGATAACTATATTGTAAGTTAGCAAATGATGAAGTACATTTTGCTGTTAAGTTGTGTCTGACTCTTCATGAACCTACTTGGGGTTTTCTTGGCAAAGGTATTATACTGGTTTTGCCATTTCCTTCTCCAGCTCATTTTATAGATGAGGAAACTAAGGCAAACAGGGTGAAGTGACTTTCTTAGGGTCACACAACTAGGAAGTGTCTGAGACTGGATTTGAACTCAAAAGGATGAGTCTTCCACCAGAGTTTAAATAGAGACTGAAGCAATCTACATGCTATCGTTCTTTTTCATGTTTGGTTCTTTCTTTTTTCCCATTGTTCACTCCATCAGTTACAACTCTTCTATACAACCAGACTATTGTACGGTGTGAAAGTATTTGCAGATCCTATACTTGATTGCGTGCCACCATGGCGGGGGGAAGAGAGGGGAGAAAATTTGAAACTCAAGGGATTGTGGAACTGAATCTTGTAAACTAAAAGTACATAAACAAGTCAATGAAAAAAAAAAAGAGGATGAGTCTTCCTGACTCCAGGCTTGGTGCTCTAGTTGTTGCACCACCTAACTGCCCTGACTAAGTGCATAGGAAAGGACAAACAGAGAGTGACTTCAGAGATTCAGGAAAGGAAGGATCATATTTAGGTAGGATCAGTGAAGGCTTTGTGGAATGAGGCTTGTCTTTAAGGCAAAGGAAGAGTCAGGTGAAGAGTACAGTGTGGGATGGCACATGTGAAGACATGGAGGAGAAAAGGACACGATTGAAATAAAGGAAGAGCAAATAGTAGTGTGGTTGAAGCATAGGGTGCATGGGAAGGAGTATTCTGAAATAAAGTTGCATAGGAAAGGAGGGGGAGTTGATTCATTTATTTAACTAATGGGGTATTGGCCCAGAAAATTTTTCAAGGTTCATTTCAGCTTGATCATACTGTGGTTTTATGAAGATATTGACATTTTTAGGGTAAGTAACTTGAATAGTTTCAGAGTAAGATCATGAGTGTATGAAAAGGTGTTAGTCCATAAGTTTTTAGAGTGAAGAGACATTTAATCAATATCAAAAAATGGATTAATAAATGGAAATTTTGGTTCATAATCGTCTCTGACCCCACCTCCTTCACTTATCTCATATTTCATGACTTCCTCAGTCACCAGATTCAGTTGATTCTGCATCAGAAACATTTCTTGCCCTTTGTCTTTTCCCCTACCCTAGTTTCAGTCCTTTGTTACCTCTCACTTGATTGTCTCTCTACTTCTAGTTTCTTCACTTGCTAATCCATTCTACCCACTATTGCCAATTTAATTTTCCTAGTGCACAGGTCATGTCAGTTCTCTCTCCAAGTCTTCAGTGACTCTTTGTTGCCTATGGAATAAAGTATATGTTGTATGCTAGTCTGTCATTCAAAGTCAGCAATTATTTGACTCCAGACTGTTTTTCTTACCTTATCTCAGATTCTTGACTTTCATAGTCTACACTCCTGACAAACTGTTATTTACCATTTTCATATTTATGTCCTGCCTGATGTCTCCATGCCTTTGCTCACACTGTCCTTAACATCCAGAATCCCTCCCTTCACGTGTCCACCCACTGATACTCTTTCCATTTTTCAAGTCCATCCGCATGAAGCTTTCACCAGCTCCACCCCTTGCTGAGTTAATCTTTGCTGATAGGATTGTAGCTGTAGATCCTTAAGGACTTGAGAGGTCATCTTGTCCAGCCCCCTTTGTTAATAGATGAGAAAACTGAGACCCAGAGAGGTTGTCACAGTCATAAAGGTGACTCTGTGACTGAATTGGATTCAAAACCAGGCCCTGACTCCAAATACTAAGTGTTTTATCATATTTGAAATTGTATTGTAAATATTTGTGCATGTATCTTATCTTCCCTACTAGGTAATAGGCTTCTTGAGGGTAAGGAGCATTTTTGTGGAGCTCCTTCACTAACCATTACAGAGTCGCTGTCCTGAGGCACCCAGTTGTTAGTAGGTCCTAACAGTGCTCAAAAAATATTTGCATAAAAAAATTTGCATAGTCATTATTGGAGATTGGTGGTCTCTTGCAGTCTTGGTCACTGTTCCACTGTTCATATCTAGCCATACCCTGTATCTTTAGACATCAATTTTTTAGTCTCTGAGATTAGCTAGTCTTGCCCCTACTTGTTCTCAAGGGTTACTATGATGATTTTTGAGAGAGAGATGCTGTATACATGGTGCTGGTGCTTTAATTCTCATTTTAAAAAAAGGCAGAATGTTATTACAGTTACCCCTTTCACATCACAGGGGTTAGGGCCATGGCACCCTCACAGTCTGGAAAATCTGTTTAAAATTTTTTGATCTTCCCTTTGTATCAGAGAAGTCATCTGAATTATTATGGCATTAAAAGATAAAATATGTTGATATTATACAATATCATACATATATTTCATGTATTTCTGAGTTTCTCAACTTTTTCTCAACACAGGCCTTCCTGTGTTGTCTTTGGCTTCCAAAAAACGCTCCAGACTTTCCCATTTAATTTCTTAAGCTGATCTACAATATATTGAAGCCGCGATGGGGAAAGTAGCTTTGTGGAAGGGATGACTGTATAGGTAATGGGAGGCCACACCATTTTGTATACTAATCAGAAGGCATTGCCTCTGTGGTTGGGATATCTGTTCTCTTGACTATTGCCTCAGTGCTGCTCTCTTATTAGTTGTGTGCTATTAATCATGCTTGTAACTGTCCTTTACTTGCTGGCAGCATTGCGTTCCACAGGACACAGCCTTCTCTTCACTGTTCTTCAAAGTTCTTATGCAGATGCTACAGTGGCTGGAAAACCCTGCAGTGGAAGATGGCCCTCTCCAGGCACAGCTCAAATTGTTTGCAGCCCAGTACTCTTCACGACACAGGATCAGTGATGGTATAAACAGTCAGAAGGAACAAAGTATGGGGCTGAAAATAGGAAAAGCTCCTGGATGAGATTTTTTTCATTTTTTTTTTCTAGCTTATATGGGGAAAGTGATTTTCTCATTAGTTGAAGGGAATTCATCAGAGCTTCTGTCTCTATAGGCATTTGAAATGGCAAATAGGGATATGGCTGAATGATTTCATAATTTAAGAGTTTAGAGGGGCAGTTTCCTTTAGGGCTGGTTTACCTGGCTAGGGGATAAAGAGCCTGTGTAGTGCAGAGAGGACATTTCTTGAGAGTAGACAATGCAGTACTAACTCCCCCTTGAGGAATTCCCCTGGATGGAACAGACTGTCATAGCTACAGCCATAAGGAATGTGGGGCTGAAGAGGGTGGAGACTCCTTCCTATGGCTAGAGTGATGATGCTGAGATGTTTTCCTGCAGTACGAGGTGGATTCTTGCACCTGGCTGAAACATTGGCTTTCCGCCGGGATTCTGAGGTGGTCGGCTCCACAGTGTGTGCCATCATCGCCACTCTGAAGTCAGGGGAAAAATGCAGCGTGGAACCTGAACTTATTGGCAAAGGTACAGTCTTATGATGGAAGAAGTCTCCTCTAGAGACTTGCAGGCAGTACCAGGGGACTCGAGCTCCCTGCAGAAGAACCCTGGTGGTATCGGGGACAGGAGCGTATTCCTGACTGGTTCTCACATGGAAAGAAAAAAATGAGCCGTATCCTTCGTTATGCTTTTTAGTTCTTGATCGTCTATTCCTTCCCCACTCCAAGGGGAATGTGCTCTCCCAATAATATGTGGATGACTTTTATGTAGCAATTTGAGAGGCAACTAGATGTATTGGGTTGGCTGAAGGGTCAGGAAGACCTGGGTTCAAGCCCTTCATCTGACACTACTAGTTTTGTGTGTGTCAAGTCACTTAATCTCTCAATATCCCAAGCAGCTTTCTAAGGCTATATAATTTGCAGAGCAGATGCCAAAATATATTGGTAGAGGTAATCTGTACTAATGAAATCATAGGTCTGGTCTAAATATACATATTTATAGACACACATATGTATGGGTACATGTGTGTCTATGCATGTATACACATATATTGCTTGACTTATAATGTATTTTATATACTTGACCAGATTTGATTCTCTGATCCTATGGTATTATTATCACAATTTTACACATGAAGAAACTGATTCAGAGAGGTTCAACTTGTTTTTAATCAACAGTTAATAAATGCCTATTTAAGTAAGGAGTTAGTAAGTACTTAATAGTTTTTGTAAGGTGACACAGATGAACTGTTAATGAGGAAACTGGCAGATGTGATTATAAAACATTAATATGTGATCATTGAAAGATTTTGGAAAACATGCCATAAAATTGAAGTGGGACAAATGTTTCAATTTTCAAAAAAACACAGAGACTCTAAACTATAAGCCAGTGAGCTTCAATTCCCGGGAAATTTTAGAACAAATCGTTAAAGAAATGAGCAAATCAATAGATAAGAAGTAGTGATTACAAAGAGTCAGCAAGAATAGGTCATGCCAGAATAATTGTATTTCTTCTTTTTCTAGGGTTACTAGGCTAGTAGACCTTGGAATGTTATAGCTACTGTTTATTTAGATTATAGCAACATTTAGATAAAATTCTTCATACTGTTTCTGTGGAAAAGTTGGAGATACATAGTCTAGCACATAGTCCAGTCCAGTGGATTCAGAATGGGCCAACTGACCAGATTCAGAGTCGTCAAGAATAGTTATGTGTCACCTTGGTAAGAGTTCTCCAGTCTAGTGCCTTGGGAATCAGCCATTGACCTGGGAGCAGCGATTTGGATAAGTCATTGATGGCATGTTCATCAGATTGGCAGATGACTGCTCTGGAGCTAGAAAGGACAGCTAACATGATGGGTGACCGAGTCAGGATCCCAAAAGGTCTTGACAGGCTGTCTTGTCTAATAAGATGCAAAGTCTTACACTTAAAGTAAAAAACCAGCTTTACAGATAAAGGATTGGGGGAGGGGGGCAGAAGTGTTTGTGAGGGGAGCAGTTAAATGACATTTTGTCTACAAAAGATCCTAGGTTTTAGTGGAATACAAACGCAGTGTGAGTCAGTAGTGGGGTGTGACAGCCCCCAAAGCTGATTCTTCTTGGGCTATATCAAGAGAGACAAGGTTCCAGGAATAAAGAGGTGATAGTATCTTTGTATTTTCTCCTAGTTATCCACTTCTAGAGTATTGTGTTTAGTTCAGGGTTTAAGAAGGAAATTGAAATTGAAGCTGGAAAGTGTCCAGAGAAGAGCAGCCACAGTAGTGTAGGCCCTGATCCTGTATGAAGATAGATTAGAAGGTCTGCGTACCTTTAGCTTGGATAAGAGATGAAGGAATAAGGGGACAGCATATGATAATTGTCTAAAGATATTTGAAGTGCTGTCATACAGAAGGAAGTTTGGCCTTGTTCATTTTGGCTCTAGGCAGTAGCTCTATGAGTAGAAAGGAGGAGATAGATTTGAGGTATTGTGGAGGGTGAGACTGCACAACTGATTGGGGATTGGGGATGAGAAAGAGGGAAAAGGTTCATTCTGTGGTTAGGAATATGGACTACTGGGAGGAGGCTGACACCCTCAACAAAAATGAGTAAATCTAGTGGAGGAGTGACTTTGGGGGAAAATTGGTAATTTAAGGCTGGAGTTCAGGAGGTATTGTAGGACCAAATAGATGAATTTAATAGTCATCTGTTTGGACTTGATCCTTGAACCGTGGAGTACAAGAACACTAAGACATTGCATAGAGAATGCAAGCCAGAGCTATTCTCATGCTTGGGCATGACAGCAAAGATAGCAATCCTTTGATCTCCTCAGAAAGGTAAAGAATCAGAAGGAAACCAAAGGAGGAGAGAGTGTCCAAGAGGAGGGACTGATCAAAGTGTCAGAGGCTGAACAAAGGTCAGGTTGATCATAAGAAATTTTTTCTAGAAGTTAAGCTGTGAAAAACTTGAAAGGGCAGCAGGGTCAAGTGAAAGGTCTTTTTAAGATGAATAAGGCTTAGGTCTGTTTTCAGGCTATTTGGAAAGAATAGATAAGGAGAGATTGTGAAGATGAAAGAGGGACAGTTGATTAACTTAACTGAGGGAATGGGTAGAGAGGTGACCAAGAACAGATACTGGAGTTGACCTTGACAAGGAGAAGGGATGCCTTATTCTCACAAACTGCACTAAAGGAGTAGAGAGTGGAGGACTGTGTGCAGAAGAGATAAGAACTTCATTTTCTCAGTAGAGTAGGAGACATGGTCCTCCAGTGAGCAAGAACAGAGGAAAGAGATGTAGAGGCTTGAGGAAAGTAAAGACAATTTAGAATAACTGCTATAGAATGTGACCACAATTTAGTTAGGGAGGATAAAAAGACTGGTGCCTCATTCAGGGTCCACTTGAGATTAGGTGACATCAATGTGTAGTGCACTAAGGGAGGAAAGAGAAGATGGATGGAGGGTAGGACTTGCCTGGGGTTCAGATTTGGTGAGACGTGCAGTGATAGGACATGGCAGCAAGAGATTCAAGGAGAGGGCATGATGTCCAGTTGAACTAATCAGCCATAGGCTCAGCACAGCAAAGGAAGGAAGATAATGGCAGAACACAGAAGCTAAGAGAACAGGGAGAGGTAGAAAAGCTGACGGGTGCAGTGAAGAATGGTTTTAGCGGAGAAGCAGAGGTAGAAGGAGCAGGGATGAGTACATCAGAGAGAGGAATCTCCAAGAGACTGGGATTCCTTGAGAAACCATGGAGAATGACTTGGAGATCAGCAGATAACTGATGGTGATAAATGCCTCCAGCTTGGCACAGAGTAGGCACTTAATAAATGTTGATTGCTTGATTGATCGATACAGACAAATGAAGCGTATATACCTCAAGGGAGGAAAGGTAGCTGAGTGAATGTTGGCAATAGGATGGTCTAACAGTGGTACTGAGGAACAAGGAGTGTGCCTCCTCCTGCTGGCCCAATGTGTTTGAGGTCATGAGAGAAGGATCAACCAGCAATGAAGAGGATTGCCTGGGCTGCATTGGCTGCAAGAAGGAGCCCGGTTTTCTTGAGTTCAAGAATCTGGAGTGTAAGAAGGGTTCTAGAATGAAGGAATATTAACAATCAAATTGGAGTTCTAGAGAGCACAACAGAAGAATTGGGGGGTGGGGTGGCAGAAAATGATAGGATTGAGTGAATAGTAGGTGAGGGAAAGGAGAGCACACTTCAGCGGGTGTGACTGAACTGTAATGATGGGGAGGGGAAGAGAGGTTGAGAGTTTGTTAGTCGAGATGGGAGAAGTGTCATTTGACTGGGGCTAGATCTGAGTCAGACATCAGTCAGAATAAATAACTTATGTTTGGGACCTCAGGAGTCTGATTGAGTTCAGACTGTGCCATTTGTTTCCATCATCCTAAAATGAAGTGAGATGACGTAGATCCAGAAAACCTCACTCAGAGTGTGCACTTAGCTTCTGATTGGGCCTGGTGTCTGAGGTCTTATCATTGGGAAGCCTGGAGTCTGGGGTGTTCAGTGAGTGGAAAGGACTGAGACATTGTTGCTTATCTCAGATAGTTTTAGTGTAGCAAGATAGGGAGTAAGTAGTACCTGTACATGTGGTAGCAGAGAAAGAGATTTTGGTTTGAGGAAGTCTCTAAATTCAGTCTCTGGATGCTTTTTGATGACAGAGAGCTGTATCGTTATTTTTTTCAGATAGTTAGCTTACACAGGGCAGAGCATGTATTTTCTCCATAGATGTCAGTAGTTTCCAGGGTAAGGGAGGCCATTAGAGGCTGTGGCTAAAATCCCTCTTCTGTGTCCATTGATGGAGAAAGGAGAAGTATATCCTGGGTCTTTGACTCCATCTATGGGCCAGTCCTACTTAGGGCAGCCATGAAGGCTGCAGAGTTCATATGACGTTGGACAGAATAGATGCATCCTTTGCATATGGAACCAGGTTCCAAAGATTCTGGGGAGAGGAGAACAAGAAAAGTTCCACATCCAGTCCCTGTCAGGAACCAGGGTATTCTTGGTTACCACTCAAGAAATGACACTTCCGGCTCAACAATGCCAAGGATTCTGTCTCTTTTGGTGTTTACCTCCTTCAGTGCGGAGGACAGTATTCTAAACCTTGTAGGTCAGTGGTTCTCAACCTTCCTAATGCTGTGACCCTTTAATACTTGTATGTGGGCAGACCCACCTGGAGATGGATAGAGGATCGGTGTCTTGGTTCCTAAGACCATCGGAAATATGTTTTCCGGTGGTCTTAGGCGACCCCTGTGACCTCTGTGAAAGGATCCTTCGACCCCCAAAGGGATTGCGACCCACAGGTTGAGAATCGCTGTTGTAGGTGCTTAATAAATGATTATTGAATGAATTGGCCATTGTTACACAGGCATCTAGAAAGTGGTAAAGCCAGAACTTGAACCCAGGTCTTCTGACTGTTTTGCTCAGTGTCTTCTCTACTATGCCATCCTGCCCTCAAGGACCCAGAGGTCCCATGGCTTCAGGAAAAGCAGATGAATCCTTTTAGATAACTAAATGTTTATCAGCATATCTATGTTTCAGTAGAAATTCACTATCTTTGCTACATGTGCTAAAAAAAGGATATCAAAAAATAAAAATTCCTAATTACTTTTTTAACCAAAATGTTGGGTATTTCACAGTTTGGAATGGTCTGTCAAACATTAGAAACTTAATTGGCTATAAGGAATGGTTTGTATTGAAGCTATGCATTCCTACCCTTAAGCCTTCTTAGGAAGCTGACCTTATATTTTCTTCAAAGCTGTGTTGTCACACGGTGCTATTGGTTGCTAGCATTTCTAACTGTGTTTTTTCTTTAATATTTCTAGTCCTTCAAGGTCTGATTGAGGTGAGATCTCCCTACCTTGAGGAGCTCCTGGCCATCCTCTTCTCATCTACCCCAGAAACTGCCTCCAAGTTTCCTTCCACTAAGCCAATTGCTGTTGTAAGCTCTTTACTGCTTCAGGAAAGAGAGGAGACTTCAGGGAAAAAGGAATTGGACAGCAGTAGGTGAGTTGTGGGAAGGGAAAAGCAGCAGCCCTCTCTGGTTCAAGTCATACCTTCTGTGACACTAGGATTGTCTTCTCTCTTCCAGTGGCACTGAAACTGCCTGGCCTGGACCCTCCTCAGGACTTCTGATTGACTGGCTTGAAATGCTGGATCCTGAAGTGATCAGCAGCTGTCCTGATCTCCAGCAGAGGCTTCTTTTCTCTTGGAATAAGGTTTGAGTCCCTCTCTTGGCCTGAGTTTAAATCTAGAAGATCTCATTTCTTTCTGGTGGTTGTTAATAGAAGCATGGGAACGGATTTCATTATCATATATATATATATACACTCAGAAAAGAGGCATATGATGGATTTCTTGAAGGAAGAAGGTTTTTTCATTGTTTAATTAGAAACTTAATATTTGACCCTGCTATTTCTTGCATTTGTTTCCTCTGTGGTTTCTTGCTATCTAGTATGAATCTCTCAGTCTTCATTTTTGAATGGGCGGAAAGATGAGAGAAATTGATTTTCTTCGATAAAGCTGTGTTAAACTTTTCTTATGGCACATACTGGTTTATCTTTCGAGAAAACTTCACTGATCCTTCTGACAAATTTTTTTCTTCCAGCTCATGTTTATTTATCCTCTTTTTGAAGAGCTGTCCAAGAAAACAGTTTATTTCTTGCTCCATGTTTGGTGTAGCCATAGAGCGTTCTTATAAAGTGGCTTTGTCAGACTGACTAGTAAACACCTTTTTGGTTTTCTTTCTCCACAGTCCAAAAGTCATTCTGTTTCTCAGGTGCTGTCTTTCCGCCCATACCTCTTGGCGCTCCTTACTCACCAGTCTAATTGGAGTACTCTTCATCAGTGCATCCACATTCTGCTTTGTAAAAACCGGGAGCAAAGGTGAGTGATTACTCCTACATCTGAGGAAACCTGGTTGTAGGGTTTTATTTCATTAGTACAGATACTCTCATCCTTTAAGTGACTTTGTAACATGAGGCACGCTGCTAACAGGGTGACTTGTGCCATCATGATGGCTTTGGCTTGCCTTCACACCCCTTTTTGGTAGACAAAACCTTACAGGTTCTTTGGGATCCAATCTTGTCCAGTAAGTAGAGGATATAAACTTATTATCAATGAAAAGATGGTGCGTGATCTTGTTCTAAGTGTAGTAAATTGTGTATGCCAGCTACAGAGTATAGCTGGAAGATCCAGTGGAAGCATAGTCATGGTCTGTGACACCGGTGTTCCTGAATCTTGAAGTGGAGCCACGTGGGAAGGTGTTCTTGAGTCTACAGATTCCTCTCTCTTCAGAGGGAACAGTACATTGTTTTGACAGATTCATTTTCACTGAGTCCTTGTTTGTGTTGTTTTAGCTGTCCTTTCTCACTCCACTGGAGAACTAAAGAGCATTAGTAAGAACAATGTATTTGGCTTCCTTTGGTTTTGATAATTTGGGGTTTGACCTGTAGGACTGTTTACAAGGGAAAAGGGACTACATAATACTTCATAATACTCAGGTTATGCTGTCTGTGGCTTCTGAAGTAAAGCATTCCTTGGGAACACTAATTACCCCAAGGAGAAAGCCATGAGACTGTTTTTTGTACTAGTGGAAATCTCTTTTTTTATCCCTTTCTCTTTGTGTAGAGGTGACATTCTTTCACCTCTCTCTTTCCTCCATGCACCTACACACACTTTTTTTTTATTTACTCATTTACTTTTAATTTACAAGATTCAGTTCCACAATCACTTGAGTTTCAGATTTTCTCCCCTCCCCTCTCCGCCCCCCACAGTGGTGTGCAATCATGTATAGGATCTGCAAATACTTTCACATTGTACAATAGTTTGGTCATATAGAAGGGCTGTAACCAATGAGCTACACACACTTTCATATTCAATTCCCTAAAGATTACTTCTGTTTCTAAGCTGAAATGGTATTTCTGTTCTGGATTCTCTTATTTTTTTCTCAGGTTTGACCCATCTGCTGCTTTGGATTTCCTGTGGGCTTGTATTCATGTTCCTCGAATCTGGCAGGGAAGGGACCAGCGAACTCCTCAGGTACCAAATAAACCTTTCCAGATGAGTGAATGGAAATGTAGTTGAGTGTTTTCATGTTTGGAGTCTGGTGTATTAGTCATCATCCTTCAGCAAATTGGATTTTTGCCCTTTGGGATAGAGACTTTCCTGATTGCCCCCTGGGCTGTGTTACAGAAACGACGAGAAGAGTTTGTGCTTCAGGTCCAAGCTCCAGAACTGATAAGTTTGGTGGAACTGATCTTAACTGAGTCAGAAACCAGAAGCCAGAGCACTGAAGATGCCTCATGTAACCTTATCCAGTCACGCCTGCCACTGTTGCTTAGCTGTTGCCATGGAGATGTTGAGAGCATCAAAAAAGTAACAGAGTACCTGACAAGCAGCATCCAGCAATGGGGAGACAGGTGAGGACCCCTAAATATTCTTTGGATAAATTTGTGCTTGAATATGAGTAATTTAGATAGCAGATGTATTGGCAAGTATTCTTGGGTCTTATAATCTGACCCTGAGTGCTTGTCTTAAAATATGACCACTAGTCTGAAGGTGTATCTTTTTAGCCCCAAAGTTTGAACCTGGATATGATTCACTCTAACCCCAGGGATCAGTGTCTCTAGTCATGATGAGGCCATTTTCCTTTTGCATTTGATTGTAGCTTAGAGGTTGGGAGTGATACCTATAGAAAACCAGCATATATTGGTTGACATTGGTGGGCACTAGCCTTGGTTTGATACCCTGTTAAGTTTTCCGGAAGGCTAAAATACTGCACTGAGCTCTTTAGACATCCTTAAGGATCTCAAAGCTTCTAGATATCACCTTAGAATGAATAATATAACCTTAAAGGATACTTTCTCTTTCAGCTTGTTAGGAAAACGTTGCCAAGACCTTCTCCTCCAGCTCTATCTGCAGCTGCCAGAGCTCCTGGTGCCCATGCCTGAGACACTGTTGAACAGTGAGGGGGCAACCAGTAGCAGCACCTGCAAGGTGAGTAGATCGGAGGTAGAGCCATTCCTTTTCTGCAGTTGAGGCAAGGCAGCTGTGTTGTACCTGTAGTGACAGGTTCAGAAAGAGGATGGAGGCAATTTTCCAGTTAATTCTTCATTTTCACTTGAATTTAGTGCTATAAAGTTACGTGGGTAATTTAGGTAGAGGTAATTTTTTTCAAGTGATTTTTTTTTCCAGTTCTTTTCTTCCAAAGTTGGATACCTCTGCTTTAAAGTGTAAAATGTCTTTGCTTAGATTAGAAAAAAACTAGATTAGAAGATTAATGACCTTGATGTGGGTCCTGATGCCCTTATTCTTACCTGCATCTCCTGAAGACAGAATTTTGACCTTGTCTATTGTAATAATAATAATAATAATTGTCCATTGTCTCTCTTGTAATAAGCTCCCCCCCACCCCCAGCAAGGTTACTCAGTAATCTTGAAGCATCCTTTTCAGCACAGTCTTCTGGTTATAGGGTTGATGAGGATAGATGTCTGTGCACATATGTTTTGTTCTAAATGCTATTTGAATAGGCTTAATGCTAGGGAACTTGATCTGTTGGGAACTGGAAGCAAGTTTAACCATTGAATTCCAACAAAAAGAAAAATTCAGTAGCACCAAGGAAACTTCTTTCTCTAAGATAAGGAGCTCTGAGTCTATTGGAGAAAGACAGAGTAAACTTCATTTTAAATTCTGTAAAGTCCATCCAGTTTCATACTCTGTACTTTCTTGCCACTTAGTTATTGTTTGATACAAGTAATAAACCAGTAATGAGTTGTTTCTTGTAATGCTGTACTCTTCACAGCTTAAAATCCTCAATCTCCCTTTCAGCTTGATGCTCTGGTTCACCGATTCATCCTCCTCCTCGCAGATACCAGTGACTCCAGATCCTCTGAGGGCCGGGTGGCAGATGCCAACATGGCTTGTAGGAAGCTGGCTGTGGCACACCCTATCCTGCTGCTGAGGTCCTAGTCATTTCCTCCTTCACTGCTTGGGTAATGGGTGGGAGAATTTCTGCATTTATCTCTTAAGGAGGGAGGTCACATTCCCTCTCCCTGTGATAGAGTTCAGGCTGTGATCCCAAAGAGATAAAAACACCTCCCTGGTTTCTAGTCTGAATCAGTGTGAGAATGAACATAAGGTTTTTTTTACCCCTTTATTTCTAGACATTTGGCCATGATTGCTGCCCTGCTTCATGGGCGAACCCACCTCAACTTTCAGGAGTTTCGTCAGCAGAATCATTTGACATTCTTCATTCATGTCCTGGGGATCATAGAGCTGCTGCAGCCACAGGTGTTCCAAGATGAACACCAGAGGGCGCTTTGGGATTGTCTTCTTTCCTTCATCCGGTTGCTTCTGGTAGGTGACGATTGTCCATTGCTTAGTTTAGTCTTCTGAAGGCTTTTGTTTGAGGTGGGGGGGCTTGGTACAAATATTGTGCACAATTGCACACTTTTTTGTGTCATCCTTTAAGGAAGACTTTGTCTCTGTGAATACAGGAATATATAGCTAGGCAGAATTTTAGACTGCCAGACTATTGCTGTCTATAATGTGGGATATGTGCAATCACATGGGTTCTTCCCTTTAGAATTATAGGAAATCATCCCGTCACCTCGCTGCCTTCATCAGCAAGTTTGTCCAACTTATTCACAAGTATATCACATGCAATGCACCAGCTGCAATCTCCTTTCTGCAGAAGCATTCTGACTCACTGCAGTAAGTGTCCTCTCTGTAAGCTTTTTCTTTTTCTTAGACCTACTCTCTGGGCTCTAAATGTTTACATCCCAGACAGATAAGAGGCCCACAGTGGAAAGTGGGAGCCTCTCAGATATTTAATCTCCCTGGCATTTGGGCTTAGCAGATACACTGATCCCAGTGAGGATGGATTGGCTAAGAAAAGCGACCTCTTGAAATCAGTAATTAAGAGGTCTGAGTCTAAAGAGTAGTTAAAAAAATAATGTTAACCATGGGGTCTAACCCCATGTATAGGAAAAGGAAATCTTAGCCAAGATTTTGGGTCTAGGTTACAGAGTATGAACAACAGATGCTTCTTTGTCCACTACAAACATTCTAGAGATGTTCCCTCTCTGTGTATTATTGCCATTCTACTTAGACCTTGTTTTCTTTTATTCATTGGTTTGCCTGTTTGACATCCTAGTGCAATACTTTCTTCTTTCTTTTCTTTCTAGCCCTTATAATTACAAATTTCTTTATGTGGTCTTCTGCCTGTCTGTATCTTATTGAGCTGAGAGCTAGTGTTTTCTCTCTCCACAGTGACTTATCTTCAGATAATGGTGACCTGGTGATGCTGAAGTCTCTCTTAGCTGGGCTAAGTCTTCCCAGCAAGAATAGTGTTTCTGACCATGGCTCAGATGAAGAGAGGGATGGTGAGTTTAGGGAAGACTACTCTCTAAGGGTTGCCACAGGGGACTATTCTGCAAGGTCAACTAGGTATCAGCTTCTAAGAGGAAGATTTTAGATTGTATTGAAAAAAGACATCCAGGATCCAGTTGCTATTGCTAAGGTACAGGAAACATAAATTTCTTTGGGCATTTTATTTCCACTTGATGTCTTCATTTCCCAAAATTCAGGTAACTGTGAACTAGGCTTCTTGATCAGGGCAAATATAGTATCTGCATAATGGGAACCAACCACTTTTCCAAAAGAAGATTATCGTTTGTGTTTGCAATCTTTGTTCTGAGCTGAGGAGAATGGGTTCAGAAAAGAGATCAGAGAATGATAGGAGGAAACCTCCAAGGAACTGCTTCCCATCAAAACATACATCTTTCTGTCCCAGTATATCTAGGATGAATTCCAATTTTGCTGTTCAAAAGAGGTGGCTATGGTTTACTTTTTGGACAGTTAAGGAAAACGTTGCTGGCATCTTCTTTTGCTAATGATGTCACCGTCCTGACCTTTAGAAACTGGATCCTCTCTAAGTCACTTATTTCAAAAAATACTGCCAAAAAATACAGAAGGCAGTTTGAGAAGAGTTCAGAAATAATTCTGAACAGTAGAATAAGTGCATGAGTCTAGGTGACTGTTTTGAAGAGGATAACATTCAGTTGGATATTTAGCTTCTGATATGCTTAAAAAAAAAAACCAACTTTCATGTTATGCATTCTGATTGTTGACTGATATTTGGGGCAGACAGGGCTAAATCAGTTTAAGTGACCAGGTCAGAAGCTCACTAGCCATTTTAACCATACCAGAGTCCAGAACCTGGAGTTAGGAAGACCTGAGTTCAGATTCCACTTGTTTACCTCTTTTGTAAGATGGGAGCAATAATACCTGTAGTACGTGCATTTACAAGGTTATTATGATGCTCTTAGAGCTTATCTTAGAGATAATATATGTAAAGTGTTTTGAAAACTTTAAATACCTATAAGTGTTAGTTATTTGTATTGTTTTTCTTCCAGATGACACTTCTGCTGGCTCCCTGCCTCTAGTCAGTGTCTCTCTCTTCACTCCTCTGACAGCTGCTGAAATGACCCCCTATATGAAGAGATTGTCCAGGGGCCAAACTGTAGAGGGTAAGCAAGGAGCCCCATTGAAACACAAGTTGGGGAGTATTTAGTTACATCTGTATCCCTAGAACACTGTATTGTAGAAAAGCTCTGAGGCTGTGCCTCATGGTCATGAGCAGCAGCCACGGTAATCAGCAGAGATATGTATATGGACAACTGAAGGAGATTTTTAATTTGGTGTCAGGCCCGTGGTAGAAAGAAGATGGAAGCAGGTGGAGAGAGAGAGTAGATCTGATCTGAGCAAGATGAAGCATCTGTTGCCCTTTGGCAGCAGCCTCAGCCTGAGATAGATGCTCAGAGAGGCTGGGAAAGCAGCAATTCAAATCAAACATTGATGAAAGCATCTACTTTGTGAGAGGCACGGTGCCAGCCACCAAGGATGCAGAGGCAAAAAACAGCCCTGCCCCTGTCTTCAAGGAGGCTTTATCCTAGTAGATTAAGTTAAAATTTCTAAGTGAGGAAATCATTTAATCTCTTGGAATTATAGATATGATTGATAATATCAAGCTATTTCTAGTAGCAAATGAGGTTTTGGTGTAAAATGCGAGGGGTTAGGTTTTGACAGGCCAGACTCCAGAATAAACCCAATGTGAAGTGATCCATTGTAGGGGAATGTTTGCAATTGGGTTAGACAGTGGATTAATTTAGATGTTTGAAGAGCTCTAATGTTGCAGCAGAAGTCTAAACAAAATGACTTGAAAGTCTTCCCCCATCCTCAAAACCCCTTATTTCCTATATTTCTTTAGTCTTACACAGAATGGAGAGAAATTAATTCTAGGCAATGTTAATTGACCATTGAGGTAGATAGGGGATGCACAGTGTGTCTTTTGAATGTGACTTTTTGAGGAAACACATTACACAGCACAGAGCTCCTCCATCAGTCTCAGTGTGGGTTCACTCTTAGTTACTGGATATCTAGGGGTGCTTAATTATATTACCTGTTAGTTTGGTTCCTTTCTGTATCTTTTTCGGTCTGTCTCACACCTGCACCCTGTTTTTCTTTCTATTTAGATATCTTGGAAGTTCTGAGTGACATAGATGAGATGTCCCGGCGGAGGCCAGAAATCTTGTCCTTCTTTTCTGTAAGTGCCATGGAAAGTAAGTCTTTTGTTCTGTCCAGCAGACGCATCCAGTCCAGCAAGTTCACTCCTTTTGGGTCTTAATCCCCTCAAACCAAAGCCCACCATTGCTACAGAGAGGACTCACTTCCTTTAGTCATCAGCAGGAGCATTCTTCAAATGCCAGGAAATATGACTGGAAGTCCTTGGAGCCTCAGCTAAGGAAAACCATGATGCCTCTGACCTATGAATATCAGATGCTTCATCATTGGTCTCCATCCTGGCCCGCTCTCCAAAACGAATCAAGATTCTTATTTCTTCACCCATTTTCTACTGAGCATAGGGATCTACCTCCCAATGTGGAAATAGGAATCCAAGTAATAACTTCTCCTTTCTTTCTCAGACCAACTTACAGAGGCTGATGAGTGCTTCTGAAGAATCCTGTCGGAACCTGGCCTTCAACCTTGCCCTGCGCGCAATACAGAACAACCCTAGGTGAGAAAGAGGGCAGGCAAGTCCCACTACACGCCTTGCCTATCTCATCTTTCATTGATGAACTTCCTGACAAATTATTTCCTTTGCTGAATGATTGGAACCAGGTCAACGTAAAAACACTTGTAATAGAGTATAGCTATTACATAGTTCAACCAAATAGCTAAGATGAAAGTCAACACAGAAAAATAGCACAGCTCATGAAGTCGCCCCATCTGGGTAGAACAGTTTTAAAAGATATTTTACATCTTGTCACCTGAAAAAGTGAAATCAGCTAGGGTTCTATCTCTACAATACTCGGCATGAAGTTGTGGGGTCCAGAGGACAGAAATGAGAAGTTTGCCCATATGCTCTAAGTGTATTCTGAAATAAGTTTAGAGCTGGAGATCATCCAACCCTCTCATTATATATGGGATGAAACTGAGGCCTGAAAAAATCCTAACATTTCCATTTACCTAACACATTTGTGGTTTGTATCCATTTATACGTGTGAAAATTCATCACCAACATGCAAGAAAAAAAGAGGTAGGACTAGAACCCCAACCCACCAGGAATTGTGCCCCCATTTGTCCTCTTTATTGCCAATGGTAAAGGTCCTATTTCTCACTTCTCGCTAAATGGCTCATCAAGGGCTTCATTGTTAGGATAAAGTGAGGCAGGACCAGGGGTGTAGTCGCAGTGTTGCTGATGGAAGCCTGCTTATGTATTGTAGCATTGCTGCTGATTTTCTACCTACATTCATGTACTGCCTTGGAAGTCGGGACTTTGAGGTGATGCAGACAGCATTGAAGAACCTGCCTGAATATACCCTCCTGTGCCAAGGTGGGCTGTTTTCTTTCCAGTGTTCACCCATCTTAGCCCTCGTGAGCCAGTCCCTAGTATCTGGGAAGAAAGAGTCCCATTGTCTCATTAATTTTTTTGTTCCCTGAGGAGCCCTCATTATGACCTGTAGGTCTCGGGTGGGAATGGGATCATTCTGCTGATCAGAGGAGGGTATTATGGACCTGACCTGTGAATCCTGGATCCTCTGCTGTAGTTGGTCCTAGGAAATCCCTTGTTCTTTCTTTAAAGAAAGGTATAAGACCTGAAGAAGCTGATTTCTTGTTTTGGGAAATAATTCCCTGACAGACTGATCAGCATCATTCTCCTCTGGTCTTGCACTGCTTTATCACCTACTGTGTTCCCTAGAGAGTTGCACTGCAGAGCTAGAGAGCTGTGCTCATGTTTCTGTCCAGGATGAATCCCCAAGATGTCCTGAAAAGGCAGCTAGGGCAGCCTCAGAATCAGAGTGAGCCAATCGACCTCCTTTACTTTGCTTTCTTTTTCAGAGCATGCAGCCGTGTTGCTGCACAGGGCCTTTTTGGTTGGAATGTATGGACAGATTGACACCAGTCCCCAGATTTCTGAAGCTTTGAAGATTCTGCACATGGAGGCTGTAATGTGACTAGTCAAGGGCAGGACCTTTGGTTGGTTTAAAAGATACTGAACTATGTCTCAAAGGGTCAAACTCTAAGGTTCAGGGTCTATTTGTGGTCTCATTTTGGGGGAAAGTGCACATAGTGCCATGTAAGGGTGGGAAAAGGATTTCCAAGCACTTCCCATTGGGGACCATTGAGGCTTTTAAGCAGTGAAGAGTGGCCACCAGTGCGTTGACATCTTTGCCAATTGCTCAATGTGGAGAGCGGTGTTTGCATCCCATCAGACTGTAGTGCTGGATAGACTGTAGATGTCACAGCCACAAGGAGAAGCCAGTTTCTGAGACAGCACCAAAAGGGACATAGGGTTGGGGTGGGTTTTTTTTTTTATCAAACTTTCTAAATTAAACCTCATGCCTAATGTACTGCCTGCCTAGACTTCCTCTTTGACCTCTCTTCCATCTGTTTCTGCCTAATGTCTGAAGTCTAAACTGCTGTAAACCACTTTCCCTCAGACTGCTGAGAGTGTACTTGAAGAAGAGCTTGGCATAGTGGCTTAGCTTGGATAATGAGCTAGAGCCACAATGACCTTTGGGATCTCATTTCTGATGCTGTTTGTGAGCCTCAGTCTTCTCATCTCTAAAATGGGGGTGATAATTCCTGTATGACCTACCTCACAGGGTTGTTGTGAGGCTCAAATAAGCTAATACATATAAAGCACTTTGCAAATTCTGAGGAGCTATAAAATGTCAATTATTGCTTCTATTCATTAAACTACCCACAGGTAAAGATGAAAAAGTTTGGGAATTTTAGTTAGGAAGCAGTTCTAAAGTCTGTCCCCAGCGCTGCCATTTGCTGAACAACTGCACAAGGTTCTAAAACTCTCTGGATCTCTCTTTAAAAAAAAAAATGAGATCAGGGGTAGCTAGGTGACACAGTGAACAGAGCACTGGCCCTGGAGTCAGGAGGACCTGAGTTCAAATGCGACCTCAGACGCTTGACACATTTACTAGCTGTGTGACCTTGGCAAGTCACTTAACCTTAGATTGCTCTGCCTTCCCCCCTCCAAAAGTCTAGCACTAACCTTGTACCTGAAGCTTTCCCAACTTGGGAAGCTTGAAGGCTTTGAGAATCCAGGGTTGCCTTAATGCCTTAATGACTTAATGAGGAAGTGCCTCCATACAGGAGGATAGAGAGGTCTCTGGGGAGGGACATAAGGGGCTGTATTGGTTTATAATATTAAAAGACTGTATGTGTGACTTGCCTTTGTTTGACCACTGTTCAGAAACTAAAAGGCTCATAAATGTAGAGCTGGACAGGACTTTAGGGGCATCTAGTCCAACCCCATCATTTTACAGGTGAGGAAACTGATGCTCAAGGAGGTTAAGTAATTTGTCCCACTTTACACAGGTATTAAGCATTGGGGCAGGATTCACACCTAGGCCCCCTCACTCCAGGGCCAGGCCTCTTTCCATTGTACCAGTCTGCTTCAGGAGCCAGTCAAGGCTGTGAGAAAAGTCTTTACTAGGAACACACACAAGAGAAATGTAAAATGGTTAAGAGCAGAGCCTCCCTGTTCTGTCCCAGTCATGGAACTGAGAAACAGCCCATACCAGTGAATCCATGGCCACCACAGGATAGCTACTAACAATTCCTCTTATGATGAGATGTCTCCAGGAGGGCTGCCCTGGACACAGCCCCGACACAGGCCTTGTTCATTGCCCTTCTCCCTGAACTTGCCTCTGTCTCTTGGCTGGGTGTGTTAAGCACCTGCAGCCAGGCTCTTGCAGTGTTCAGAGGACAGATGTAGAGAGGAGTGAGGAGGGGGCCTTGTTGGAAGGGAGAGGGTGAGAGATCTGTAGGCTTAGCTAGATCAAGCGCTGATTTGCAATGTGATCTCTTAAATAGAGCAATTAGAGCAGTTGCTAATGATGCAACATACGCCCACCTTCCAGAGTATCTGCTTTGTAACAGATGAAGACACTTGAACAATTACTGTTAATTATAAATTAAGGGAAGCTAACTCTGAAAAGACCTTCGGTTTGAGTAAGTGGTTTCCCTGAGGGAGAGCCCTCTTGTAATGAGAAGGTTGCAGAAGCTGTAATATTTGGTACTTTTGTAAAAGTACTCCCTGGGATGTGTCAGGAACCTGTAGTCAGTTCACAAAGTTGGTCACCTTAGGCCACATCTAAGAAGAGATGAGAGAAGGGGTGAGATAAACATGAGAGTAGAGGCAGAGCTCCATAGAGCGGGGAATAAACAGTCCTATTTGAACCCTAGATTGGAGGTGGGGGGCATCCTGATAGCTGACCTTTCTAAGTCGGCTCTACGTGCATTATATCATTTGATCTTCACAACAACCTTTTGAGGTGGGTACTACAGGTGTTCTCTCCATTTTTCAGAGGAGGGAACTGGAACTCCCAGAGGTTGACTTGCTCATGTAAGTTTACTAAGCAAGAATTGAACCCAAATCTCTCTTGACTCCAAATCTTTCAAGCTCCAAGGGCTTTTCCTGTCCTTTCCATCGCATTACACTGCCTCTTTATTGGGATTTTAGGCTGTATAAAGTGTAGTATCTGAAGTGAGGGAGGTAAGAGTCCCACTGTCTTCTGCCCAAATAAGGCCACATCCAGAATTATATTCCATTCAGGGTATTGTATTTTATATGGTACATTTTACAGCCTGAGAGATGGGTGACCATGATGGAGGTCTCAGAATCACTGTCATAGTAATTTACATGTAGGGCTTTACAGTTTACCAAGAGCTTTTCACATACTTATCTCACTTGATTCTCAACAATAGCTGGGTAAGGTAGATATAATGGATGCAAGGTTTAGTGATATTTTACAGGCAAATAAGTGAGTGTTGTTTGGAGTTGCTTTCCTATTCTAGAGTACTACTAGAAATAACAGAACTATGCTGACTGAGCCACCTACTAATTCAACTGGGCCTTTACTGCAAACTGCCGTTTTGAATGGCAGTCCTGTCTGTTCCTGATTGACCCTTTACCACATGTCCGTAGTAACTGCTCAAAATCTCTCTGCAAGCCCCCAACTCCACACCCAGCATGCTCTTATTAAATAAGTAACCTGGCCACCCACCTTCTTGAGAAGATAAAGGCCATCTCTTGCAAACTCCCTCATCTTCATACTTCAAAACCTCTCTGACTTCGGTTGTTCTTTCCTTTACTTCTGGTTTGAGTGGATAATATAACCCTCTTTGCCAAGCCCTCCACCTGTATCCTTGATATTTCATCCCCTCCAGTATCTGTTGGGACAGACATCAATCCATTGATCATTCTGTCTCAATCTCTTTGTAATGGTTTCTTCTCCACATGCATACTCACATCATGCTGGGTTTTTTAAAAAAAAATCATCCATTGACCCTACTAATCCTTTAAGTATTATCTCTACCTCTATTTTCTTATTGCCCAGTAACTATTCAGTCCCTTTTATCTGTCTTCTGACTGCTTTACTAAAACCATACTCTCCACGGTCACCAGTGACTTCTTAAATGCCAAATCCAGTGATCTTTTTTTCTTTTTAGTTTTCAACTTCTTTGACTTGGCTTTGGGAGCTTGGACACCCCCTTCTGAATACTCTGCCTTTTGTGGCTTCTGTGACACTACTTTCTCTTTTCTCACTGGATCAGTCTCTCCCAACACTCGAGTGTGAGTGGCCGCTCAAGGTTCTGTCCTAGGTCACCTTTTCTATATATTCTCTCCATGGGCAAGCTTGTCTACTCCTGCGTCTTCCATTACCCCTATATGATTTAAACAGCGCTATATATGTAGCCCTGATCTTCTGAACAACAGACCTCACATCTCCAATCCCCCTAATGGATATCATTTTCTCTATGTCCTATGTCCTACCTCAAATTCAACATGTCCAAAATTTAATGTATCATCTTCATCTCTGAGACTACTTCTATTTCCAACTTTCTTATATTTGTTGATGGTAAGGGAAGGAGATAGGGACAAAAAACCCAGGACATTTCCCTCAAGGATTAGAAAAGCATGGCCCGGAAAACACAGAGATGTCTATAAAGGATAACGAGGCTCCAGAATTTTATGAGACAGATTCATCCAAACATCTGAAACAAACTCAGTGTTCCCAAGCAAACCTCTAAGTAGATGACAGACTGAAAGGGGTTTAAGATGTTATTTTTATTTGCCCATGTGCCCAATCCTTTTTCCACAGCCTTGCCATTAAAGTGTAGGCAATTGATGGCTATGGTCATAGGCTCTTAGAGTTTGAAGGAACCTCAGGTCATCTACCCCAACCTTGACCTAAAGCATGAAACTACTTTACATCTTGCAGCATGATATACATGGGTGCAGATCCTGAATCCATTTCTTCACATCTTGTGTGACCTTAGACATGCCTTAGTTTCTTCTATAAAATGTCAGAGAATAAATTTAGAGAATTTCTAAATCCCTTTTCTGTGCTAAACTCTAGTGCTCAGTTGGAGACCATGTCACTCAATGCATATACCTGTCTACTTGAGCCAGAAGTTTTGGGACCTCTCCATGTCATCTTTAGTGACTTGAATCACTATTTTTCTCTTCTGTGAGGACAGTAGAGCTTGAGGATCTTGAGCCCAAGTTTTCGTTATTGCTACTGATCTCCAACTTTGAGGATTTGTTGGAAACCACTGTTGAAGGGAGGTGGGCAGTTGTAATGCCCCTAATTCCCAGCTGTTCTGTTTTAGGAGCCCCAGTTCCCCCATACTATTTGTAGGGAAAGGAATAAGCATTTATTAAGCACCTACTATGTGCTGGACACTGTGCTATAATCACTTTACAAATATCTCAATCCTCACAACAATTGTGAGAGGTGCTTAGGGCTATCCCCATTTTACAGTTGAGGAAACTGAGGCAAACAAGTTTTTAGTGACTTGCCCAGGGTCACATTCCATTTTGGGCATTGTATTTTGTGAGGTATGCTAAGAATGGGGGGGGGGGGGTCATGACCATGATGAAGGTCTCGAAATCATTGTCATAACTAAAGTATAGGGCTTTATTGTTTACATAGAGCTCTGCATTTGGTTTTCGACAATAGTTGGGTAAGGTTGGTCTAACCGGTGCCAGGTTAATCATGTTTAGAGGTAAATAAACAGGTTTAGTTTGGGAGACTGATGATTGAAATCAAATTTAAACTTAAGTCTTCCTGACTCCAGGTCTTATGCTTAAGCCCTGCACCACCAACTGCCTCTTTTGCCATTGTCAACTACTGCCATAGACAGTAGAAGAAATACTAGGAGCCCTGTTGACTAAGGGAGAGATCCCTTTGCTCCACTTTTCCATCCATTAACCTCACATGGTATAGAAAGGTTCCTTGTTCTAGTCCCATCTCTTTCACTAACTGTCTATGACCTTGGGCAAGTCTCTTTACCTTTTCAGTTTTCTCATCTGAAAATTGAAAGGGTTGGACTGGATGATCTCTAAAATCCCTTAAAAATTTAAGATTCTGGGATTCCTTTCCATTCAGGAGGTCTTCAGTAGCCCTGAAGAATGGAAGCAGGCACAGAGGGCCTATGTTTTTAAAGCCAGGGTCCTCATTCCCTTACTCATTGCCAATGAGCTGAGTTGGAATGGTAGCTGGGGATCTCCATGCCATGAGAGAGAGGCCAAGAATCTCATTCTTCTCTAGCATTACTCCTCAAGAAGGGAGTGGGTAGCAAAGTAGAGATACAGGTCTCCCAAATGCCCCAGACAAACATATTTGCCACTAATGTCCAGTGGTTCCAGTCTGTATGGTCTGTGCCCTAGGTGAGGATCCTGTCTTTCAGGGGCAGCAGGAATAGGTATTCAAGAGCTGCTTAAAAAAAAAAAGCCAACCACTCCATTCCCAATCAGATCTTGCATGTAAGGTTACAGATAGCAGGATCAGGGAGCATGGTGTGGTTGAAAGTATGGAGTTGGAAAGCTGGAAGACCTCAGTGCTGACCTTAGATTAACCACTTTCACGCTCTTTCCTCCTACATAAAAATGAGAGAGTTGGGACAGATGACCTCTAAGGTTCCTTCTAAATCCTTTGATCTAATGTGAAGCCTTAGGATCATAGCACTAGAGTCTGAAGGGGCCTTGGAGATTGAATAATCCAAAACCTACACTTTACATGTTGTGGAAATTGTGGGAGTGGTATTTGCCATTGCTACTGTTTTACATTGGTTGTATCCCCCCATCTATGAGTTTTTCTTTCCTCCTCTGTGAAATGAGGGAATTGACCATCAGATGATCTCCAGGGTCCCCTCTAGTACACAGATTTGGTGATTGATAGGGCAATAGAAGATGGGAAACCTTACTGAGCAAACTGTCCCTATGAATCCTGTTTTCCTCCCTTCTTCCTCCTCCACCTGCCCATCTCCAAATTTGATCAGGGAATACAGGCTCTCTAGAACTGGTGATCTTTCCAGACATAGCAAATCAATCATGATCCTAGAGTGGGAAAAACAGGAGACTGGGTGCTGGCTGAGCTTCCCAGACCAGCAAGGAACCCAATAAGAAGGAAGGGCCCAGATTCTGTGTCCAGGTGAGGGTGAGAGGCAGCTGGGTCACTCTTCAGTCATGCCCCACCTCCCTACTTCTAAGTCTGAGCAGGGGATATAGGCTATCTAGGAAGGGTGATTGAACAGAGGCCGCCTCTGTAGCTGCCAGCTAGAGGTAACCTTTCTAGATGAAGGGGAACTTCAGGAAAGGAGCTATTTTGAAAGGCCAGGGAAGAAGTGATTTAAGTTGATGTAGTAAGGGATGGGAACGAGAAGAAAGGTAGAAAGAAGAAATAGGGATGAGGAATTGAGAGAGCCAGCTTGCACTGATTAAGCACTCAAGGGCCAAGCACGGAGTTAAGCACTGGAAATGCAAAAATACAATTAAAAAAAAAGAAAGGCCCTGCCCTCAAGAAGGTTACATTCTAAGTAGAAGACAAATGGGAACTGAAAAGCTGGGGCAGGGGGAAGGAAGGAAGGATATTAGGTGGAAAAATCCAAGGAGCCAGGAGGGAAGTGAAGGAAGGAACATGGTTGCCCTGGGCACTTCCTCAAAATGGAGGTCCTTGAAAGGAACTCACCAATTGGAGATGGAGGCAGCAGAAGTGGAGGCATCTTCCAAGGGTGAGAAAGCTACTGGACATGGAGAAGTCTGGAGGGTCAAGAGCAGAAATGGAAGGGGAGAGAAATAAGAAAGAAAAGTTGTGAGAGACTATAGATCCACAGGATTTAGAACTGGAAGGGGACCTGAGAGATCACATGATCCACATTTTACGAAGGAGGAAACTATAAAAAGGGGAGTGACTTGCTAAAAGTTGCCACACAGGCAATAGGTAACTGTGTCAAAATTTAAAATGTAGGTCTTCTGATGTAAAATCTAGTGTTATTTCTACCACATTCAAGAGAATGAGAAGAGTGGGAGTAGGGGGTTGTGAGCTGTAGCAAGAGTTCCTTGCTGGTAGGGCCTGGGTGAGTTAAAGAGTATCTCATCTTCTAAAGAACACCATATTCTATCATTTGGCCTCAAAATAGCTCTGTCAAGTAATGAAGAGAGGATAGGGCCTTTTCCTTTGTAAAATTTGAGTCAAAAGGGATTTTCATGGTCAAGAAGTCTGACCCAGACATGAAAAGAATCTGTACTGTAACAAACATGGCTAGTTATCATATAGTCCCTGCTTGAAGATCTCCAAGAAAGGGGGAGCCCACCACCCCTCTAGGCAGCCTATCCAACCTATGGACAGTTCTAACTGACAGGAAGTGTTTCCTGACACCAAGCCTAAATTTATCTCTTGGCAACGTCCAACCCATTTCTCCTGGTTATGCTGGAGCCAGAAAAAATCGAAAGCTACCCAAGACAGCTAATCCATATTTGAAGGCAGCTATCACATCCTCCCTGAGTCTTCTCTAGGCTCAAAATCTTCATTTCCTTCAACTCATCCTCCATGTTATCATGGACTCAAGGCCTTTCAACTATCCTGGTTGCTCTCCTACAGACACCTTCCAGTTTAGCAATGTCCTTCTTAAATTATGGTGCCCAGAAGTGAACAGTTTTTTCCCTGTGAGGTCTGAGGAGAGCAGAGTACCTCATTAGCTAATACTCCCTGGGAGCTATGCCCTTCAATGCAGAAATGGAATTTGGAGGATGAAACCAAGATACAGAGAGACAAGTCAGTGGCCAAATTCAGACCAGAAACCTGGTTTTTTTAACTCCCGGTTGAAGAAGTAAGGATTGGGGAAATTGTCCTTATCTCCCACACGACATCTCCTCACCTCTCTCCCACCTCACAGAAGGGAATACTACCCTTTGCCGCTTCCACCACCCCTTTAGTCCTTGGGTCTTTTTTTTTCAAAGACTTTCAAGGTTCTGAGACCCTAAGATTCCAGTAGGGAGGAAGCAAACAACCCTGCCCTGTGGGAAGGAGATGCCTGGAGGGAGAAGAGAGTAGTCAGGTCAGAGCTAAGAATGCATTAGCAGAAATATTTACTAAGAAATTCAATCTGTATGGGGATCATTCTTTGCTAATTGCTAGAAGAATTTCTTTGAAGTGAAGAAAAGCTTGACTGAGAGGAGAGTTGGGAGGAATATAGAAAGTTGGGGGGAGGACTAGTGATTTGGTTCAGAAGAAAAAGATGGCGAGTGGAGGAAGAATGTCTGGTAAGGGGCAGTTTGCATGTCCCGCTTGCCTGATGGGAGGTAGGGGGAAGGATTCCTGCTGGTTGGTTCTTTCTGCCCTGTGCAGGCTGGTCAGCCATTCTTGGCGTACTCACCTGGCTTCCCTCCCCCGGCTCCAGTTTATTTCAGCCCAGTCTAGCCCATACTCCTTTGCTGAACACAGGTAAGAGGACCCAAGGGGAAGGTTCAAGCCTGCTGCTATTCTGAAGGAATTGGCAGGATTCCTTCTCCAAAAGGGATTTCCTCTCACTCCAGTGAGGCTTCCAGCTGCCTGAGGCTGATGCCCTAGCTGCCAGACTCATTCTAAGGGTCCTCTCTCATACCCTCACCAACCTGAGAGTATCCAGAGTTTTCCTGAAAAAAGAAATTGGGGATTGTTAGTCTGGAGAAAAGAAGATGGATCTGGGGACAGGGCAAGAATGATAAGTGTTTTTAAGTATTTGAAAGTCCATACTATGAAAGAAGACTCAGACTTGGGTCACTTGGTACCTAAGGGCAGAGCCTTGAGCGATGAGTGAAAGGAATAGAGAGGCATAATTATCCTTCATGTTTAGAAAATTTCCTAATAATTGGACAATTTACCTCAAAGTGGTTAAAAAAAAGACCTTGAGATCTTTAGAAGAAGAATAGATAAGCCGCTCAGTTCTGTTGTGAAAATGATCCTTGTTCATATGTGGCCTGGTCTAAATGGTCCTTGATGTCCATTCCAACTCTGAGATTCTGTGATGATGTGATGCCTCTGGACCAGTCCCATGGTAGATAAAGAAGTGATTGTGGAGTTGGGAAGAATCCTACCTCTGACAAGTTCTGACTGTGGAAGCCTGGGCACATCACAAGCCCTCGATGTCCAAGGCAACTGGCTATAGCTTTAAGAGGCAGAGAAAGTGCTTACTTCTATTGGTAGAAGGTGTTCCCTCATTATATTTCCAGTCTTTCACACACTCAGGAACTGATCTCTTTGAGTGGTCAGGCTGGGAGAAGTCCTGCATTTGAGGGTCTTAGAGCTTGCAAGGGATGGGACCAGGAGGGAGACAGGGAGAGAGGGAGCAGTAACTCTTTCCTGATGTGTGAGATGGAAGAGTTCAGAGTCTGAATCTAAAGTCAGAAAAGGTCTTTATTCTTTCTCATGAGAAAGGACTCTGCCCCTGTCGCCCAACATGGCATCTGCCGGGAGAGAGCAACAGGTAGAAGCAAGTCCATGGTTATATAATCTTCCAATGCAGAAACCCAAC
>CM053587.1:104455204-104471093 GCA_028646515.1 Pseudochirops corinnae
AAAAAAAAAAATGGGGAAATTGATGAAGAAAACAGAGGTCACTTCAACTACCTAACCTTTCTTTTCTAGTCAATTAGCTAGTACTTATTGGTCTACTACTGTATGCTTGGGCTAGGTGCTGGGAGGATACAGAGAAGTCTAAAATATCCTCACCTACTAGGAGTTCCTAAACACATGGACATTTTCCATAGGGTTGGTACTGGCTCACATGTCCTTGTTGGAGTTGTTTTTTTTTTTCCCCTAAGAGCTGAGTCTGCTATATCCCCCTGATCACCTCTCATAGTGTCTCTGGTTCTTATCTTCAGGTTGACCCAGTCTGATTCTGCTCCATCTAATCCTAATCTGAGAGGGAAGGATGTTCAGCCCAAGGGATGCTCCAGGAGCTCCAGGCCACTGTTCTCCACCCAGCACCAATCTTCTCCGGCTCTAACCTAGGCCCCCATTCCTCCTGCCTCCCTTCTTTGGCTACCAATTCTTCTAATCTGTGGGAGCAATCCGAACCCTACAAGCAAGCACTGAAATTGGCCAGCCCCATGTCAGATATGCAAATTTAGGAGACTTTCTTAGGTAAATGGATTTTCCAACCTTCTCCCCCTGCCTGGGGAGAATATTAGGAAGAGTCTTAGGTGAAGAGATGGCTCTGGCAGGTTGGAATTATGCTTAATTCAAGACACATTTCTTTTTTTTTTTAAATGATCATCCTGGTCCTTTATTTCAGAAGCGTTTTAATACAGTTATAGAACAGTTACAGAGTCACATTTAATCCATTTTAAACATTTAATGTGTTAAAGAAAATAATGTACATCTCCACTATCAGCACAATATAATTAAAATAATTGGTTCTTATAGTTAACATGAGATCAACTAACCCACTGTGCTGGTTATTTCTTCATATATGCACTGTTGCTGTCACAGTGTGTGAATAAATATTATAGGAACTTTAATCCATTGATTATGAAAATGATGCTATATTATATGTCCCTTTCCCCTATGAAACAGGAATAGCCTGCAAGTATCAGAAATAAATGTTTCTTTGTGAAAAATCCACAATATTAGAATTCTAAAAAGAACAGTCAAGACACATTTCTTAAGCATCTGTCCTCTACAGACCTCGGAGGGAGAGGCAAAGGTTAGACACAACTCGGTACCTGGACTCATAGTCTATGTATAGAAACTCACATTTCTAGAGGTTTTAAGGTTTACAAGATGCAACAATCCTGTGCAAATATGGTTACTGTCATTTTACAAATGAGGAATATGGATTCCAGAGGGCAAGACTAGTATGATCTCATGGCTTTAAATGTTCAAACCTTGCTTTACTCAAACCCGTGTCTCCTGACTCCAAGTCTAGTACTCTTTCTTCCTTTTCCTTATTTTTATTTCCATCTTGTTGGGTTTTTAAAAAAATCGCTTTTATTCCTTTATATCCCTATTACTCCCATTCCCCCAGTCAGTTATCTATTGTAAGGGAAAGATTGAAAAAGAAAGAGAAAATGTTTAGCAAAATCAACAAACACATCCATATTTACATCACTTGTAGGAGGGGAGAGGAGGGTTTTCTGCTTCTTCCAAGAGAGAAGTTCATTTTCTCAACTCTTCTCCTAGTTCAAGCTTGGTCTTTATCATTATACAGGATACAGTGATATGTATGGATCCAAGTGAAAGGTTATGATGAAGATCAAAGACATTCTTTTTAAATAATATAATTGTATTGATTTATATAGTTTTGGGATCACCAACATTTCCATATGTATGTCTCTTCTCCCTCCCAGAGAATGATCCCTTATAACAGAATAAAAAAGAGGGAAAAGCAATTCCAAAAAACCACCATGTCTAAAACATTTGACATTATATGGTCTGCTCCATACCACAAATCTTCCATTTTTTGTAAAGAAGTAGGGAAAAGTACCTTCATTAACCTTGGTAATATTAATTTTCTAGCATTCAGTTTCTATTTTTTTGTTTTATTTTGTTGTTCTTTCCATTTACGTTGTGGTAGCTATTTTGTCTGTTTTCTTGGTTCTGTTTACTTCACTTTGCATAGACTCATAAAATTCTTCCCATGTTTCTATGTATTCATTATTTTTAATAGCACAGTAATATTCCATTGTATTCACATACCACAACTTGCCTAGTCATTCTCCAATTGCTACCAAAAAAAAATGTACTGTTTTAAGTATTTTGGTGCATACATATGGAGTCTTTCTTTTTGTTGCTGATCTTTGGAATATATACCCAGAAGTGGAATTTCTGGGTCAAAAGGTATGGACATTTCAATTTCTTTGCATAATTCTAAATTGTGTTCTAGAATGGTTGGATCAATTCACAGCTCCACCAATAATGCATTAATTTTCCTGTCCTTCTGCGATCTCTCCAATATTGACTATTTTTCATTTTTCCTATGTTGGCAGTTTGCTGGCTATGAAGTGAAATCTCAAGGTAGTTTTGGTTTGCATTTTCTTAATATTCATGATTTGGAGCTTTCTTTCATATGCTTCTTCATAGCTTTTATTTCTTCTTTTGAGAATTGTTTATATCCTTTGACTACTTGTCTATTGGGTAATGCCTTTTGGTTTTATACATTTCTTCTAGTTGCCTATATTTTTTGGCTATTACACAACTATCAGAAATATTTGGTATAAAGATTTCTTTCACCAGTTTACTACTTCTATCCATGTCTTAGTTGCATTAATTTTGTTCATGCAAAAACTTTTCAATTTCATATGTAAGGGTGGAGTTAAAATAACCTTATGGAAATTATCCCTAATAAATGCAGCACCCTTATGTGTGTCTATGAATATAAATACACCTACATATATGATACTAATTATCTATTTTATTCTTTAGTAATTGCTATTATCTCTCTTCAAGGGCATTCTTGAAGGGGAAAGCAGGTTACTGAAAGGCAATAGTAAGAAGATGTAAAGTTGATGAGACTCTTAGTTAAATAATTCACTCTTACATATCAGTGTAGTGGGGAGAGTGTGTAGGTTATTTTCTGCTTCCTTCTAAGGATTAACACAAGACATTTTTCTTGGCAGAAAGGAGAACATTGATAAAACAACAGAGAGCCAGGGCCAATTTCAGCACCTGGAAACCAGAGGAAGGGTAGTCTGTCTTTGAGATCACCCCTATCCTAATGGCTACATGAAGGAAGCTCTGGCCCTGGATCTCATCAATGCCAGAGGCCAGGTAGGTGCTTATTGTGTGGACCCACTAGCACAACATGGATATAAACTTGGACATACATACATACACAGCTATGTGAACCTGTACACAGTCATATAAGCTCAGAGGTAATCATCCAGACACATAGACACATAGATGGATAAATCAGATGCACAAAGGCACTCAGCTAGAGAAACCCAACATGGTACAGACAAAGAACACTGGATTTGGAAACAGACAACCTGCATTCAAATTCTGACTCATCCTGGATTGCTACCAGTGTGACCCTGGATAAATCATACCTTCACTGGTTTTTGTTGTCCTTGTCCATAAAATAAGGGGGTTGGTCAAGATGCGTAGTAGCTATGTGACTGGAGAAAACAGGACAGATTTGTGAAATGACATGGAGGTAGAAATTATAAGATCTTGAAGCTGTGGGGTGAGTTAGAGTGAAGGCTTAAGGAAGACATGTGGTTTCTGATCTGGGTTACTGAGAGGAAGGTAATTCCTGGACAGAAATAAGGAAGTTAGGAAAAGGAGTGAATTAGGAGGTAAGATAGTTCTGTTTTGGACATGTTGAATTTGAGATGCCTAGAGGGCATTTAGTTGAGAATGTCCAATAGAGGGTGACAGAGGAGGAAGAATAGGACTGTGTATAGAGATCTGGGAGTTAAGTGCAGAGAGATGATAATTAAACCCACAGGGTTGGATAAAGTCACCAAATGAGAGAGTGCAGAGGAAAAAGAGAAAAGTCTTGGGCACACCCGGCTGTTAGAGATTATAACATGGATGCTGATCCAGCAGAGGAACCTGTCCAGGTAGGACAGACCTGAGCAGGTAGGGTGTGAGATAAGAATAACAATACATAACTAACATTATGGAGTTCTTTCTATGTGCCAGGCTCTATACTAATTGCTTAACAAATACTGCTCGTTTTGTAACAAATACAAAATCCTTATAACAACCCTGGGAGGCAGGTGCTATTATCATCACCCCTATTTTACTGTTGAATCAGACAGAGGTTAATTGATTTGCCTAGGGTCACATAGCTGATAAGTATCTGAGGCAGCATTTGAACTCAGATCTTCATGGTTCCAGGCCCAGTGTTCTATCCTCTCTACGACCTACCTCCATTGAGTGCAAAAAGGGGAATGAACTTGGAAAGGTAGGCTGGAGCCAGATAGTGTAGGGTTTTAAATGCTAAGCTGATGTGTTTGTATTTTGTCCTAAGGGTAATAGGGAGCCACAGAAGCTTCTTGATCAGTAGAGTAATGTTGTCAAAAGTGTCCTTTAGGAGGATTATTTTGTCCATTGGTTGAAAATGGATTGGAGAATGGAGAGACTGGAGCCAACACGTCCAATTAAAAGGCTATTGCAGTAATGAGATAAGAGGTGATTAAAAACCTGAACTAGGCTCATGGTCCTATGAGTGAGTAGATGGTGGAATCTGTTAATACTTGGCTAGTGATTGACTATGATTATCATAGGCCATAGGATGATTATCAAGGCCATATCTGGGAGCTCCATCTTGCCCAGTGTCCCTGTGCCTAGAAGTGAGAGAAGGTGACACTGGGAATAGTGGAAGACAAGTGTTTGACTTAGGATAATAGATTTAGACTTAGAAGTGACCTCCAAGGCCAACAAGTCCAACATCCTCATTTACAGATGAGGAAACTGAGGCCTAGAGAGGCCACTAGAGACTTACTCAAGGTTATGCATCTAGTAAGGTCCTCTCACTCCAAAACAGCATGTGGATACACTGTGTATGTGGGTGTGTGGGTGTGCGCGCACGCCATATTCCCCTGAACACCTTTTCTAGTCTCTGGCTCTTCTTTTCAAGTTGGCCCAATCTTACTCTCTTCAAACTGACTCCTGATCTGAGAGCCCAAGATCCATATACATACATATACATGTATGTATATACAGTGTACAAATATATCTATGTATTTGTGTGTATGTTCATATTTGTGCGTATGCATTTGCCTTGGGCTGTTTTTTAGATGTGGTTCCAAAATTACTATGCCAGGATGAGGCAGCTACTCAAGGTGCATGGGCATTCCTTAACACAGACTATCACGAATACTGGTATGTGGTAAGAAATGACAAGGAGGATGGTTCCAGAAAAACCTAGGAATATGAATTGCATATGTACATGAACTGATGCAGAGTGAAGTAGGCAGAACCAAGAGATGATGATCAACTGTGAAAGACTTGGCTACTGTAATCAATACGGTGATCCAATACTGTTCCAAAGGACTCATGATGAAAAATACTGTCCATCCCCAGAGAGAGAACTAAGGAGCTCTAGTGCAAATTGAGGTATAATTTTTTCACTTTATTTTTCTTCTTGGTTTTTTTTTTGGCAACGTGGCTAATACGTTTTTCATGGTTTCACATGTGTAATGGATGTATTACTTGTTTTCTCAGTGGGTGAGGGAGGGGTTGGAGAGAGAGAATTTGAAACTAAAAAAAATTTTTCAAGAGTATTAAAAATAAATAACAAATTGGGGGAATAAAAAAGCCCAGGCCATGACCCTGGGCCCTATTTCTTCAGAAATCAAAGACCACCAGATATGGGATTGGTCAGTAAGCATCTCTAAAGGAGCTCTCTCCCAGCCTCAAGCTGAGCTTCCCCCTCTCCCCACCCCTCAGGGAAGGAGTCCCAGAATTAGGAGGAGGAGAAGTCTATGAACCTCATTGAGGGAAGGGAGGTGGGGGACACTGGCCCACAGCACCAACCCTGAAGTAAAACTTCGGAGAAAAAGAGTCAGAACTAACCAGAGCCTCTGACACATGAGAAAAGGCACAGGGCAGATGCCTTTCCCAGAACTCAACTCAAGTGGTGGTTGTTTTGTCTTTTCAGTCATGTCCTACTCTTTGTGACCCCACTTGGGGTTTTCTTGGCAGAGATAGAGTGGTTTGCTATTTCCTTTTCTAATTCATTTTTTTCTTTAACAGATGAAGAACTGTGGCAAACAGGGTTAAGTGACTTGCCCAGGGTCACAAAGCTAGTAAGTGTCTAAAGACAGATTTGAACTCAGGAAAATGAGTTTTCCTGACTATCCACTGCACCACCTACTTGCCCCATTGCTTAGCCCAAGAGAAACATTTTATCTTAGGCCCAGAAAGGGCCACACCTCTAAAGGAATATGTAAGTTTCTTTAAAACTTTCAAGACTCAATGGGGAAGAAGGCTCCTAGAAAAGATCATATGCCAATGGGGAAGAGTTGAGATGGGGGAACAGGGCTTTATTAGGCACAAAGATAGGAATGTTCGCCCTGCCTTTGAGCTCCTAATCTTCTCTACTTGGGTGAATGACCCATAAGTGAAACTTTCCCAGTGAGCCATTCCTCCCTCCCTCCCCCCCCCCTTGAGTTTGACTAATTAAGGAGACACTGTTTTCAGGAAGGTTAAGATGGGGAGGGAGGAGAATGTTGGAAGGGGATGGAAAGTAGTGGGGAAAGAGAGAATTTACGATTGAAAGAGGAAGAGTGAGAGAAAATGTAGAAGAAAGAGAAAGAAAATGGGAGAGGAAGAAAGGAAAAAATGAGAGAAGAGAATAAGGGAGAGACAGGGGAAAAATAAGGGAAAGAAAAAAAGGAGAGAATAAGATGAGACACGAATTGAGAAAAAAATGAGAGGATGAGAAAAATGGAGAGGTAAAGTGAAAGAATAAGATCCGATGGAGAATGAGGAGAGAAAGGAGATTCTGAGGTAAGATTTTTTTTAAAAGGGAGAGAGAAAATAGAGGGAAAAGAATGAGTCAGGGAGAGAGAAGACGAAGGAGAGGATTAGGAAAAGAGAATTAGAACAGAGGAGAAAGAGAGTGTGAAGAAGTGACTGAGAAAGGAAAGGTCCTGTTCGGACTGAGTTTCCCTCACCCGGACTTGGGTTTGAAGTGGTTTATGCTGCTCCCCCCTGGAATTCTCAGCCATACCCTTATCCTTCATCTTCTTTTGTGTTTTTCCCACCACCTCTTAATTTTACACCCTGGCAGAAGCACTAAAGAGATGTCTTTTCTATGCCCGTGTGCTCCTGGATCTGCTTCTGGTCCCTCATCATTCCTATCCCCTCTTTCCATCATTCTCTCTAAGGGATAGTAATGTAAACAGTAGTGTAGATGGCTGCCCACATGGTATATACAATTATTGGCCTTTAGGGTTCCACCCCCTCCAAAATATCTCTTTCTACCGTCTTTCCAAGGCCCCAGAAAGTGAGATGATTTGTCAAGGACACATGGTTCCTCTCTCCAGGGAGGTTTAGAAGGACAAGTGTCATAGTTAGGTAAGAAGAGCTTCTCCCTTCCAGCTGTGACCTTACCTATACTTTTCTAGCTTTCCTTTCCTCATTTGTCAAATGGAGTTAATAATCTCTCCCCGGATTTCTCACTGGGCCGTTGTGAAGGTCAGATAGCCTAATGGATGTGAGGCCAATTTAAAAGCGTTACATAAATGTGTAAGGGGTCTCAGGAGGTTAGAGAAGGAAAGGGAAATCATTTAGCCAAACCCTTCCCACCCTCCCCTGCACCACCCTTCCATTTTATAGACGGGGTGACTGAGTTCCACAGAGGGGAGGGGACTTACCAAGGTCATAGGGCAAGTAGTGAGGAGCCAGGACTCCTAGTCCTGTCTAATGAGATGCAGCTAGGGAGACAATGCTGAATTGGAGCCACAAGGACTTCAGGCATTTAACTGTGTGACCCTGGGCAAATCACTTAACTGCTTTCTGCCTCGGTTTCCTCATCTGCAAAAATGGACACTCCCAGGATTGCTGTGAGGATAAAATGAGATAACATTTGCAAACTTTAAAGCATTATGTAAATTCTTCTTATTAATTATTATTAGTCTGGAATTCCCCTGTTGTTTGTCTGTTTTTGAAGAGTAACATCACAGGTGATGTCTTAACTTGTGGGTAAATTGGATGTAAGTGAGGCAGAGCTGTGCAAAGCCATTAGCCTCACTCTCTTCCAGAGTCACCGAGGTCCAATGGCAAGACAGAAGTCAGGATGACTAATGATGGCCCAGGATGCAGTGGATGCCCTTGGCGTCTTCCATGTGTGACCAAGCTCTAAGTGCTCCACAGGGCCTGCTCCAGCCCTTCGTGGTTGTTGGAACAAATTGTTCTTACCTGACCATTCTGCTGGGGAAGTATTCCCATGCTTGGGGTAGACATCCCCCTAATTCACTGACAGGTGTGAGACCTGTCAGTTACCCCATCTGCCCAGATGATTTTTCCTAGGCGTAGCTGCTGTGCATGCTACAGCTTCTTAGAGCCACAGGTGAGAACTAGGTGCCTGGTTGGACCCCAAAGGTGGATGAGTGATCCTGAAAAGGGCTTGGTAAGCCCTCCTACCATAGAGGCTGTCTTCCCTGAACATATTGTACACCCCTCTTTTCACAATGCCACTTCAGCTGTCATGTCTCCAGATGGCCCCAAAGGAGTGGTTCTAATGGTGGAATTGTAGGTACTGGAGCAGGCTAGTAGGGGCAGCCCAGTTGGGGAGCTTCCCTCCCCTGGGCCTGGGATCAGCCCCTGTCTATACAGGCAGAGGCATCTGGCTGCTTTCTGGGGTCATACACATACTTTCCACCCACAGCCACTAGAGGGGGTCACAACTTTTTAAAAAGTTGTACTATTTTCTAAAAAGTTTTTGCTTGCTCAGTCTTTTCAGACCAACCCTTTTGGGTTTTCTTGGCAAAGATACTAGAGTGGTTTGCCATTTCCTTCTCCAGATCATTTTACAGATGAGGAAACCTAGGAAAACAGGGTTAAGTGCTTTGCCCAGGGTCACACAGCTAGTAAATGTCTGAGGCTAGATTTGAACTCAGGTCATCCTGACTCCAGGCCTGGCACTCTATCCACTGCAGTACCTACCAGCTGCCTTCTAAAAGTAGGACTGGCCTTTAGTCTTACCAGGAAAGCTGGTCAGAGATTTGAAAGGATATTGGTGGGTGGGGAGGTGGGAGGATCCTAGGAAAGTGAGAGGTCAATCAAAGGAAGGTCCCATTCTCTAATCCATTCACTCCTAGCCCAGAGAAGACTCCCTGGTATTGGCCCAAGGGGATGTGGGAAGGCGGGTGGAGTTTATGAAAATGGCATTTAGGGAGGCTAGAGACTTGGGGGACAGTTGATCCCAGGTTCAGTTGTAAAGTTGGGGACATGACTTCTGAGCTTCCTGCCTTAGGAAGACAGATCTAAAAGTTGGAAGGGACCTCAGAAACCATCTCATCCTACACTCCCATTTTATAGATGAAGAAACTCAAAGCTTAGGGAGTAGCAACTTGTTTAGGATCATAGCTATAAGTATCAGAGGCAGAATTTGAACTCAGGTCATTAGCCAGTACTCTTTCCGTTCTTCCAGTTCTATGTTCCTCCTCAGCCTTAAACTGACTTGTCCTGTGTCTTTTTCCTTCAGGGCCCCTGACACCTAACTGATAGACCAATCCCTGTGAGGTATTAATAGGAAAAGAGAAGGGGGAACTTTAGCCTCAAGCAGTAATAATTTGGGCCAGGGGCTCAACAGCCAGCAAATTGACTGAGGGGGAAGCAGTATGGTATAGGGTTCTCATCCCTGCTCTTTCACTAGCTAACTATGAGGACCCCAGGCAAATGACCTCCTCTCCTTGTGCCAGAGGCAGCTCATGGTACAGTGGGTAGAGCTCTGAGACTAGAGTCAGGAAGATCTGAGTTTACATCCAGCCTCAGACATGCATGAGCTGTGTGACCCTGGGCAAGTCACTTACTCTTTGCTTCAGTTTCCTCAACTGTAAAATGAGAATATAATAGCATTTACCTCAAAATGTTATGAGGATTAAATGAGATAATGTTTGTAAAAAAAAAAATGGTGCTTAACAATAGCCCCTGGCATGTACTAGGTGAGATTTGAATCCTTATTGCTTTCCTCTTATTGACAGGGAAAATGCAGATTTAGATCAGACTCAGCAAGTCATACAAAATATTTTAAACTCTACCTATGTACCAGGCTCTGAGCTATCTACTGAAGATGCAGTGACAAAACTGAAATACTTCCTGCCCTCAAGGAGCTTACATTCTACTGGGAGTGGGTGGAGTAAGGAATAGTTTCCAAAGGCCCTTCTAGTCCTGTTTATGAGCTAGAACTACTACTTAGAGGGTATATTGAAGCCTTATCAAATATTTAGAGGGTATATTGAAAACTTATCGAAGCATTGGATAGAGCACCAGGCCTGGAGTCAGGAAGACTGATCCTTCTGAGTTCAAATCTGGCCTCAGACACTTACTAGCTGTGTGACCCTGGGCAAGTCACTTAGCCCAATTTACCTCAGTTTCCTCATCTGTAAGATGAACTGGAGAAGGAAATGGCAAACTATCTTTGCCAAGAAAACCCTAAATGGGGTCAGGAAGAGTTAGACACGACTGAGACGACTGAACAACAACAATAGAAGAATTAGATGAGAATGACTTCCAATCTTGGGGGGCAGGTGGTGTTTTAGGAGTGAGGAGGTTCAGACCTATGACTTTACTGGTAGAAGGAATGTCAGATAAGGCTCCCTCCAGTGCCTTCTCTGTAATTTATTGTCTTAGATGAATTGGTTAAAGCATTGGGAAATTAAGTGATTTCCCCAGAGTTACACAGCTAGCCAGGAACAGGACTAGAATCCAGGCTACTCTCTGTCGTTCAGTTTCCTATATCTCTTCCTCCTCCTCACTACCTGACCTCTGGAAGATTATAACTCACCTCCAGAGGCCTTTGGTAAAATAGGAGAACCCTAGACTTGAAACTGGAGAATTTGGAAAGGGGAATTATCCTGGGTCTGTCACTTACCAGCCAATCACTTCATATTTGTGAGCCTCAGTTTCCTTACATGCAAAATGGGGATAATAATACCTGGTGTTCCTACCTCATAGGGTTGCTCTGTAAATAGGAGTAGGGAGAGATATTACACACACGTGAGCAGGTGAATGTCAAAACATGTCATGTTTTGTCATGAACAATAATTATCATGCCCTGGAGAGGGTGGGGACCAGCTAAAACATCTCTGGTCAGCTGAGGACCAGGCCACTTACTCCTGTGTGTGCTCCCCTATGAGCTGGAATGAGTTGTGCTCTGTGCTCTGGGGGGGAATTAGGGATGGGGTGTTTCAATAGCTTTTCATCTGTAATAAAGCAACACTCCTCATGAACATATATTAATTGAAGTGTAGGTTCAGTTTAAGTAAGGTAGAAAGTGTGTTCTGTCCATCTGTGTGTCTTCCAACAATCTTTGCGTTTAGGTCCTTGGCATCTAATAGTAGCCAGGCTGGCCTGATTTCCCAGATCTTGGGAGAAAAAGCCCAGATGTTCTTTTTCTCCTCCCACTCCTTCACCTTATGGCTTCTGGTAATTCAGAAGGATAGGAAGAAAGAAGAAGGGAAGAAGATTCCGGAATAACTTGAGAGCTTAGTTTTAGTTTTACAGTAAAGAGTACCATTTGTTTTTTTGAAGAAGAGCCAGGAATCTCAAAGACAGATGGCTGAAGCACCAATTAGTGGCTTTTGAGCATCTGCCCAGCAGCCAATCTGAGCTAGAGAGGCCTTATCCTCCCCTTTTCATCCCTTAACCAGCCTCCAGCCTCAATTCAGCAGCCTGTCATTCTTATAGTCAGTCCCACTTGGGTGGGCCATGGTGGTGGTGGTGGTGGTGGTGATGTCCAGGGGAGAGAAGGGTCTGTCTTGACTTGCCTCCATCTACATTCTTTGGAGTGATCACAAAGGCTACCTATTATCTACTTCATCAGACCCAAACTTTTCAGCTCAGCATTCAAAGCCCTCCAGAATTTAGTCACTCTCTACAACCAATTCTCTTTCCCACCAACAGGAATCCCCTCCATTGCAGTCAGTCACATAGTCTCCATCTTTACCATATAAACCAAGACACACACATTTCCCCCTGTTCCTTTGCTCATAGCCAGGAATCCCCTTGGCTTCTTCTCTGCTTCTTCAGATCCTACCCATCCTTCAAGGCCCACGTCTTCTGGCATAACCCTTTGCCAGGGGCTGGGAGGATAGGCCGGGGAAAGGTCTTACAGGCTGGGTCTGACATAGATGGAAGCTTTTCAAGGTCAGTCAGAATCGAGGCCTGGAGGGTCCATGAAGCCTTCATCGATGCTTCTGTCACACTGAACTACACAACACCCCATGTTCTCTAGGCTTTCTTCTATCTCTGTCTTTGCTTACCTTGTTCCTTCTGCCAGGAATGCCCTCATTCCCCACCTTTACCTGTTAAACTCCTCCCTGTCTTCTAAAGCACAGCTCAGATACCCCTTCCTCCATGTTCTTTCCCCCAGTCTCCCTGGCCATGAAGTAAAAACCTATTTCCCTCGAGTGGTCCCTGTTTGCCAGCCTTGGCTGACTCTGTTTCCTATGCCTAGGATGCCCTTCCCTTCTTCTTTTGCACGTTAAACTCACACCTATCTTTTAAAGTCCAAGTCTAGTAGCCTCTCCTCCATGCAGCCTTCCCTGATCTCTCCCACCTTCTGCTATCCATAAGAGAAGAATCTATTCCCCTTCCTCGCTCAGCTAGGAGGTCCAGGGGATAGAGCAATAGGCTTAGTCTCTAGAAGATGTGAATTTAAATCTGGCCTTGGACAACCAGCCAGTCACTTAAATGGAAATAATAGTAGCTTCTACCTCTTGTCAAGATAGAGTGAGAGAACATTTGTGAAGTGCTTAGCACACAGCAAGTGCCTAATAAATGCTTCAGCCCCTCCCACAGCATTTTTATTTGGCCCCTCTCTGATGCCCTTAAGCAATATCGCCTCCTGGAGTTGGCTGTACCTCAGTCTTATCCTTCTGCTGAACTGGAACCTCCATCTCCCCCCTCCCCCCCACCTAAAATGGTGCTTGTTATACAGTAAGCACTTAATGAATATCTGTTTATTTTAAAGATCAAAGGAGAAACAATGTCAGCTACCAAGTTCACATGCTGCTTTATTGACCTCACAGGGTTGTTGTGAAGGTCAAATGAGACCATGGGTGTGAAAGGGAATGAGTGCTTGAATCCAGAGTCTTTTTATGGAAAACTAGAAGATTTCCATGGGGTGATCCCTTCTCCCACGTGTCTCATGTCATAGCAGAAATATGGAAGAATTGCAGCATGATCCAGCTAAAATTATCTGTCACAACCCCATTCTTCATCCACAAACCATCAGCTGGAGGGAGATGATTGCAGGTAAGCGGATTAAATCTCCACACCTTCCTCTTTCACTTTGTAGAAATGTGGAACAGTGCGTAGCTGCTAGACGTTGTCTGTGTGTGGTTAGTGTTGCTGAACAGCTTGTTAGCTTGTTAGTGGGTCAGAGCACTGGGAGCTAGGAGGACTCGAGTTCAAATGCCACCATAGATACTTACTAGTTGTGTGACTCTAGGCAGGTCACTTAACTTGCCCCTGTCTCAAAGGGGATAATGATAGCACCTACTACACAGAGTTGTTGTGAGAATCAAATGAGATAAAATGTTCAGCACATTGCAAATCTTAAAGATATCTGTCTACAAGGTAGATAGGGAGGTCTGTCTGTCTGTCTGTCTATCTGTCTATCATCTATCTCTATCTATCTATCTATCTATCTGTCTGTCTGTCTGTCTACGTATCTATCTATGTATCTATCTCTGTCTGTCTGTCTATGTATGTATGTATGTATGTATGTATGTATCTCTATCTATCTATCTATCTATCTATCTATCTATCTATCTATCTGTCTATCTATGTATCCATGTATCTATCTATCTCTATCTGTCTGTCTGTCTATCATCTATCTCTGTCTGTCTATCTGTCTATGTATCTATGTATCGATCTATCTGTCTGTCTATCTATCTATCTATCTCTATATCTTTCTATCTGTCTATCTATCGCTCATTCCAGATGTTAGAGGAGAACACACAGGAGTAACTGGTCTAGTTCTCAGCCAATCAGAACGATTTCAGCCAAGGCACGATAGTTACTATTTTTGATACTCTCTTTCCTCACTCTTTCTTTTTTACTCTTTGTTACTGGGATGGCTTACCGAGTTGAGGAGTGGGAAGGCATATGTTTGGACATGAATGCATGACAAAAAACAAAAGGTATCAATAAAAATAAGACAAAAATTAAAAAAAAATTAAATACAAAAAAAAGAAAGAAAACTTTTTAACACTTAAAATTGTTCAAGAATGGGTGGTGCAGGGGGTGGCTAGGTGGCACAGTGAGTAGAGCACCAGTCCTGGAGTCAGGAGGACCTGAGCTCAAATCCGGCCTCAGACACTTAACACTTACTAGCCATGTGACCTTGGGCAAGTCACTTAGCCCCAATTGCCCTGCCTTCTCCCCTCCAAAAAAAAAAAAAAAGAATGGGTGGTACCATCTCATGAAGGGGTGAGTTCTGTACCACCAGAACAACAGAAAACATTAATCTGAGTTGCCTGTTATGTGCAAACCTCTGTTTTGGGAGTTATACATTTTCAATAAGATAAGCCCTTATCTTCATGGAGTTCACAGTACAGTTGGGGGATAAAACACAAACATGGAGGAATCTGGGGGGGGACTTTGTCTGAGGGTACCAGTAAAAAACTTCCTGTACCAGTGACTTCTCATTGACTTATAGTCTTGCTTGGGACACAGAGGAATTAAGTGACTTAGGGTATATGTCAGAGGGAGGACTCAAGCTCTCCCTATTGGAATTCACCCTCTACCTTCTCCTTTCTAGAGGTGGGGTTGACGTTTGTTCATGCTATATGGGTTATCATGACACCCTCTGCTGACCACTTAGGAATACTGTGGGTCTCTAGAACCAAGAGCCACAAGGAAACAGGGAAACTGAGGTCCAAGGAGATTAACTGACTTGCACAAGGTCATGTCTCAGAAGTAGGATTTGAACCCAGTTTTCTGGGTCCAGAACCAGTGCTCTTTCCACTCCTGTCCTTTATACCCCACCTCCCTCTTAAAATGACCTCACCTGTATCTTTCTAGGCCTTGCAGACTAATCCGATAAACTGATTTGTTGCAATTAAAGCACTTTGTTAATCACCAATTAGAGCAGTGTTATAATAAAGTGCTTCATTAATATGAATTATTTATTAATTTTAAATTAATACTATTAATATTTAATTAATAATATTTATTAATATTAGTTGTTATTAGTAGTAGCAAAAGAGGATAGACAAGCTTTAACCTATATTTGCAGAGAGTCATTTACGCAAGTGTATTAGAAGGATGCAAAAGAAAGTGCTGGATGTGTTCCAGAGGAAAGGATATTTATTACTGATTGAGAAAATAAGTGACCTGAGGAGGTAACCTTTGAGATAGGCTATAAAGCATAGTTGGTCCTTGACAAGGGAAGATTGGGATCCAGGACATTCAGGAACAGTGAACCTGAGAAATAGTCTAACAAAAGCTGGATAACCTATCTAAGAGACTGTAGAAGGAGGAGAAATTTCTTCTGTTAGGTGGAGGTAAGTCTTGATCTCTAAGCAGAGTTATAACTAGGAATTGTGACTAGGGAGAGCACCACAGGCCTCTCCTGGGCTGAGGAGGCTGAGTTCTCTCACTGGCTTGTTGGGTGGCCTGGGAGGTAGTTTACCTCTCACTCAGAGCTAATAATGATAATCATTTATATAGCACTTTGAGTATTTTGAGACACTTTAAAAATATTATTTAATTTTATCCTAGCAAGAACCCAACCCAATCCAATAAACATTTATTAAGTGCCTACTATATGCCAGACACTGTG
>CM053587.1:104471593-104489777 GCA_028646515.1 Pseudochirops corinnae
TGTTATTTTATGTTATATTATATTATTGTGCTTGGTGCCACAGATAAATACAAAGTTGATAAGCAAATGCTTGTCCTCAAAAAGATTGCAGCTCCCCAGAGGGGCATCATGGTATAAGCATGATACAAGGAAAAGGATGATAGGAGCAAAAGAGAAATCCAGGAGATATTCTAGGAAAATGTGAGGGAGATAAGAACACTTTCATCTGCAGAGAGTGTCAAGGAAGGCTTCATGGAGGAGGTAATACCTGAGCTATATAAAGAAGAGGAGCATGAGTTCCCTCAACTTTTTGAAATGTTTTATGCTTTTGTTATTTTAAAGTTACTGTTCCTTCCCAATATCCTTCCTCCTCTCCCCATAATCCTCCTCTTTCCATACAACAAGAAAGTTGTTTGTTGTTGTTTGTCCTTCATTCTGCAAGGAGAGCAGGAAGATGATGCCATGACATGCAGAGGAACTGGATTTAAGTGAGGCATGACTGTGCAAAGTCACCAGCCTCACTGTCTCCTCAGGAGCCATCTGGGTCCAGTGGCCAGATAGAGATCAGCACAACTGGAGATAGCCCCGGATGCAGTGATCCTTGACCTTTTCCAGCTAAAGTCTTTCCCAGTTTGACTAAGGCAACACTCATTCAGTAATTAAAGCTGGGTAAGAAATGAGCCAAGGAATGGCTAGTTAATACCTAGTTTTAAAAAAAAAAATCAGTCTGGGAGGGGAAGAGTCTCAGGGGTTTGACCAAAACAAGATACACGTCAGGATGACTAGAGATGATCCCCATCTAAAGGAAGAGACAATATGCAAAATGAGGCAAGAAAGGGGAATGGAGCAGGACACCAGGGAGTATGGGTACAGGGTCCCCTTGGAGCTGAAACCAGGCAGGGCATCAGATGCAAGAAGGAATGATCAACGAAAAAGTATAGAGAAGGAAAGCAAACACACACTGGCCGCATCTGGCAATGCATTCAACATCTGTAACGTCCCTCCACTCCAGAGAAAAGGGAGAAGTTTCTTCATCAGTTCTCTGAAACCAAAATTCCTGCTTTGCCTCCAAATGTCTCCTAGTCCTGGGAGACTGTAAGGGTCCAGAGGGTCCAGTTGGTAAGAACAGGGCACAAGCCAGGGGTGAGCTCTGATTGACTAGGATGAGACAAAGGCGTAGATTGTTGCCACGGTGTGTGTGTGTGTGTGTGTGTGTGTGTGTGTGTGTGTGTGTGTGTGTGTGTGTGTGTGTGTGTGTGGTGAGGGGTAGCGGGGTGAGGGGGTGTCCCTACCTCTCTGGACATATCCTCAGCCCTCGGAGCTATATGGAAGGTGTGGGGAGGAGGGATAGGAAGGACCCCTCAGGACTGGCAGGCAGCAGAGTTACTGTGAGCGGCTGGCCTCTCCTAATGAGCTGACTTGGGCCTCCCAGGCAGCTGGGGGGGGGGGGGGTGAGTCATATACTCCCTAATGGCTGCCAAGTTAGTCACTGACCCAGGGCCAGGATTTCACTGCTTGGAGGGGAGGGCGAGGTTAGGCATGCATGTAGGATATTCCTCTTGCCTTATCCCTTCCCATGTCACTCTCCTGGGTTTTTCTCATACTTCTCTCTAACCCTGCCTCTGATCCTCCTCTTTACTGCCTTTTCAGCCTATATATACAGGCTGAAACACACACACATATACATATATACATATATGCATATATATAAACATATGCATACACACACATGCATATTGTGTATGTGTGTATGTGTGCGTGTATGTATGTGTGTATGTGTGTGCACATGTTTGCATGCATTTGTGTGTATGTGTGTATATAATCTGTGTGTACATGTGTGTATATGCGTGTTCATATGTGCATCTATCTATCTCTGTCTTCTCACTAAATTCTCCCCTCCCCTCCTGTTTGTCTTTCTCCTCTTCTCTCTACCCCTTTTCTTTTCTCCTTACCGAGTCCCATCTCTCCCTCTGCCTTGGTTTCCCCACTAAAGATCTTATCCATAACCTGTGGCAACTAGGCAACTCAGTGGGTAGGAGCATCTGGAGTCAGAAGGCCTGAGTTCAGATCCGACCTTAGACCCTTACCAGCTCTGTGAGCCCGGGGAAGGCATGTCACCTCTGTCTACTTCAGTTTCCTCAGCTGTAAAAATAGGATGAGGATGATGACAATAATATCTACTTCCCCAGGTGGCTGTGAGGACAAAATGAGATATTTGTAAAGTTTTTTGTAAACCTCAAAGCATTATATATTGTCATTGTTTGGTCGTGTCTAACTCTTTGTAACCCCATTTGGGAGTTTTCTTGTCAGAGATACAAGTGGTTTGCCATTTCCTTCTCCAGCTCATTTTATAGATAAGGAAACTGAGGCAAACAGGGTGAAGTGACTTGCCCAGGGTCACACTGCTAGTAAGTGTCTGAGGCCAGATCCGAACTCAAAGTCTGCCTGACTCCAGGCCCAGCACTCTGCCCACTATGCCAACTAACTGCCCCCCAAGTACTATACAAATGCTTGCTGCTGTTGCTCCTTCCTTTTCTGCCTCCTTAGATGTCGATCTTCTCCCAGTTCTGTGACCCAGTGACTCAGGCCTTGTTGCTCTTCCTCCTATCTCCCCAATCCAGGCACTTCCTTGGCTGGAATGCTCTCCCCTCCTCCCCTCCCCTCCCCCCCCTCCCCTCTCCCCTCTCCCCTCCCTCCCTATCCTGGCTTCCTCTCCCCTGTCTCAGGCCTCCTTAACCTTAGCGCCTTCCTTCTGAGATTTTGTCCGTTTCATCCCATCCACATCTTGCTGGGACATCGTTGTCGGCAGCTCTTCTCCCCGTTTGATCATGAGCTCCTTGAGAGAAAGAACTGGCTTCTATTCTTTTTAAGTTTTTTGTTTTTGCCTTTCTTTATATCCATGGCCCTCAGCAAAGTGCCAGGCACAGCAGGTGCTTCATAACTATTCCTTGACCTAATAATGCTCCGCTGTCTTTTTTTTCTCCTGAGTCCTTTTTCCTCTTCCTTCCCCCCTCTCTTTCTAATCGTATCTACTCCATTTCCTCCATCTCCCTTCCCCCATAAACCTCCCCACCCTCTTTCCTGGAACCCAGAGGTCAATGGGTCAGCCTTCAATGAGCAGCGCACAGAGAACCCTATGTTGAGACTCTGGCTATGGGTATTGGGGGAGGGGTGGAGAGAAAGAGCCCACAGTGTAAATGGAGAGACAAAAACATGCATGAAGCGAGTTCTGTTTTAGAGCTCAGAAAGGTTTGGGAGGCCCCTCTTTGGGTCCAGTCTGTCTTCTGAATGCCAGCATAGTAAAAAAAAAATAGTCCTTGGATCTACTACCTCTCTCTCACACACACACACACACACACACACACACACACACACTTCCCTCAACATGACTTAAAAAAGGAAGAAACTCTTGTACCAAGTACGTACAGTCAAGCTAAACAGATCCCCACATTGGCTATGTCCAAGATGAATGAATGAATGAATGAATGAATGAATGAATGAATGAGGAGTCCAGGGACCAGCCCTCGAATCCCATTTTGGCACTTGCTAGCCATATGACCTGGGGAAAGTCACTCAGCCGTCTAAGGCTTAGCTATTGTTAGACCCATTTCACAGATGAGGAAACTGAGACCTATACTGGCAAGTTCACACATAGCTATCAGAACTGGGAACAAAACCCAAGGTCCAATTCTTATTCCAGGATGCTTTCCAAAAGCTTCCTCGTCCAAAATATCAGAATTATCCCTGCCTTGGTTTACTTTACAGAGCAATTCTGAGTATCTAAATATCAAATATATGCATAATCGGTCATGTGAGTGTCTTGTGGTCTATGAAAATGGATGTAAACACATTGAAAATACATGGAATGACTCAGCAGGTAAGCCTCTATGTTTGTTTCTACCCATGTATATAAGCACTTTCACAGCCTTGGGAGGAGTTCTAATCTTATCTTAGGGGCAATAGGGAGCCACTGAATCTTCTTGAGCTTCTTTTTTTAAAATTCAATTCATCAAACATTTGTTGGGTGTCAGTTATACACCAGGAGTTAATGCTAGGCGTTGAGCAGACAAAAATGCATCAGTTCCTGGATTGAAAGAGCAAAACCAACATGTGCACAGATGTCTAGAATAATAGATTAGAAAAGAGAGGGACCATAGAAGCCACCTAGTCCCACTCTTTCATTTTACAGATGAAGAAACCAAGGTCCAGAAAGGTTAAGTGGCTTGTCCTGGGTCACAGAGATAGAACAGGATTTGAACCTAAGTCTTTTGACTCTAAACCCAGTGCTTTTTGTATATGTATATATGCATATATATGTATGTGTATGTATATCATGGGGTCACAAAGAGTCAGATACTATTTTTTTGAACAACAATGATAGATCTTGGAAATTAAAATAAGGGAGGACAAAGGGAGGGTGTTAAACAAAGATAATACAGGGGAGGGAATAGTAAAAAGAAAACCAAATTGCCTGTTCTTGAAGTAGGGATAAAAAAGGAGAATGGGGAGGCAAGAGAAAGCAAGAGCAAGAATGTAAGGGCGTGTCTATCAACTGGAGAATAGCCCATAGACACTATGGAATATTATTGTTTCATCAGAAATGATCAAAGAGAAATTACTTCAGTTTCCTGGGTAGTATGAACTGATACTTAGTGAAAAGCAATGCAAACTATGGCAACATCATAAAGACAAGCAATTGAGAAAGATTAAAGACTTCTGATCAGCATAATGACCAACCATATTTCTACAGGACCTTTGATGAAGCATGCAACCCCTCCTGACAAAGGGATATTTGGAACAGGGTGCAGAAACATTTTTAAAGACATGGACACTTTGTAAATTTGCTTTTCTTGACTGTGTTTATTTGTTGCAAGATTTTCTTTTTCTCTTAGTTCTCAATGATAGAAGAGGCTAAACTCTAGCCGCTTGACCTTTTTTTTTTTAATGTACAGAAGGGAATAGAAGGAAATTCAGAAGGAACACAGAGAAGCTGGATAGTCTTGAAAGTAACATGTAATTTATTATATACTTTTAAAAAGCAAATTGTATGAAATAGAGTGACAATTTCATATACAATCCTCTTTTGGATTCTGCTATTTATATGGAAATGTCAAAATGATTTTTAGGTTCAGAATATTTTATTTTTAATAATATTTTATTTTTCCAATTACCCAATTTCCCAATTCCATATAAAACTAGTTTCTAACATTCTCTTAAAAACAATTTGAGTTCCAAATTCTCTCTCTCCTTCTCTCCCCTCCCCTCTCCCTGAGATAGCAAGCAATTTGACATAGATTATACATATGCAATCATGCAAAACACATTTCCATAGTAATCATATTGAAAAAGAAAAGATTTTTTAAAAAACACATGCAAAAAAGTAAAACATAGTCTGCTTCAATCTGCATTCAGGCTCCATCAGTTCTTTCTCTGGGGGTGGATAGCATTTTCCATCATGAGTCCTTTAGAATTGTCTTTGAACATTGTATTGCTGAGAATAGCTAGGTCATTCACCGTTGATCATCATACAATATTGCTGTTACCACGTACAATGCTATCCTGGTTCTGCCCACTTCACTTTGTACCAGCCTGTGTAAGCCTCTCCAGGAGTTTCTGAAAGTCTCCTACTCATCATTTCTTATAGCACAATAGTACAAAGTTCAAAGCTTTTTTAAAAAATTCTTTAAACCACAAAGGCAAGAAAAGAGATATTCCCTACCCTCAAGGAGCTTACAGACAACTTAGCTACACCTCTGGTACCTTTCCTAAGGCAATCCATCCCAGAATCACAGAACAGAATTGGAAGGGAAATTGGAAGGGAATCCCCTCTCAGCACCCCCCGTAAGATGTCACTCAGTCTTTTCTTAAACGTTTCTAATAAAGGCAAAAGTCTTTTGACTCTTAAGGTAACCTGTTCTACTTCTGAACAATATTTGTTAAATTTTTTTGTTAAATGTTTCCTTAAATCAAAGCAGAATCTACCTCTCTCTTAAAATCCCTTCCAGTATCCTAATTCTGTCTTTTGGAACCAAACAGAACAAAACTAGTCTTTTTTTTCCCCTCTAAGCTGAGCATTTCTAGTTCCATAAACAGATTCTGACATAATATGACTCTGAGACCTTTCACCATTGTGATCACCTGCTCCCCACTTCCAGATCTCTCCAATTTGTTGATAGCCTTCCTAAAATGTGGTACCAAGAACTGAATACAATACTCCAGATATGACTGACCCAGACTACGTGCATAGACACCATCACCTCCCTGGATGATGCCCCTCTCAGGGAAGTTTCTTGGGTTGCCATATAGCACTGTTAACTCATATTGAGTTTGTAATCCATTAAAATTCCCAGATCTTTTTCAAAAGAATTCCTATTTAAACAATACCTTCCCCCAACCTGATTTTTTTAAATTCAAGTGAAATACTTTTCATTTACCCTCAGTATGATGGAGTCAGCTCATACTGACTCTTGGAGTCAATTGTTAAAATTTTCAATGTGAGCACTAACACTTTGGAAATCATCAAATCAAGGGCTGATTTATTGTTTTATTAATTGTCCAGATTTGAGGAAGGGATGGAGAAAATGTAGATAACGCAGATTAAGTTTAAACACATCAAAATTTTTTTCCCCTGGAAAGTTGATTGTTAAACATTTACTGGTATATCCTTTCATAGACATATTTCTCTCCATGACTTGTAGAATCAAATGCGAATTCCTCTGCTTGACATTTAAAGCCATATCTTTCCAGGCTTATTATGTATGACTCTCCTTCATGCCTGAAATGAACTTCCTTCTCACTTCGCTTCCTCTTATAGATTGCCTAGCTTCCTTCAAAGCTTAGGTCAAATGTCACCTCCTACAAGAGGTCCTCTGTGATACCCCATCTTCTAGTGCCTCCCCATCTCTGAAATCACCTTGTATTCTCTTATTATAGTACAGTCATGTAAGCAAGGCTCAGAGCTGGCTGTCTATTTTGTGTATACTTACACATTCATACTGCCTCTCTCAAGTGAATATAAGGTCCTTGAAGGCAAGGACTGTTTCTTTCTTGTCACTGCATCCCCAGAGCCTAGCACAGTACCTGGTACTTAGTATACAGTTATTAAAAGCTTGTTAATTAATTTTAATCTTAGCGGACTGGTGTAGTCATTCTGAAAAGCAATTTGGAACTATGCCCAAAATGTTAACAATCTGTGTATATCCTTTGACCTAGCAATGCCACACGTTGGCTGATAATCCAAGAGATTAAAGAGGAAAAGGATACTTTTGCACAAAAGTATTTATAGCAACTCTTTTTGTAGTGGTAAAGAAGTAGAAAGTAAGGGGTGCTCATCGATTGCAAAGTAACCAAATAAATTACGGCATGTGAACATAGCAAAATACTATTGTGCTATAAGAAATAATGAAAGTGACAGCTTCAGAGAAACCTAGGAAGACTTCCACGAGTGAAGATACAGAGTGAAGGGGACAAAACCAGGACAATTTATATAATAACAACAACATTGTAAAGACACACAACTTGGAAAGACTTAAGGACTGTGATCAGTGCCATGACTACCTGTAATGACCCAGTGATTCCAGAGGACCAATGATGGAACATGCTGCCCACCTCTCAACAGAGAGAGGATGGATTCACCACACAGTTTGAGACATACGTTTTTGGACATAGCCCAGGTGGGAATTTCTTTAGTCTGACTATGCATATTTATTACAAGGGTGTTTTTTCCTTATTTTTTTAATGGGGATGGAGAGAAGGTAGATTTAAGGACTTGGGGTTCTTCTGGTGCTATGTTTTTCTCTGGACATAAATCTCTGAACTGACACTTGGTATTTTATCATATGTAAGTCACTTAAACTCTCTAGTCCTCAGTTTCTTTATCTGTGAAGTGGAACTAATAATTCTTAAACTACCTACTTCACAGTGTTGCTATAGAGAGTGGTTTTGTTTTTTTTTTTTATTTCAAAGCATTTCACAAAAAGTGAGGTGTAGTCATAAAGACCGTATAGTCTCTTTGGGAGAGATGATAGACCGCTAAAGCAAAACAACAATATAACTCATTTACTTAGTGCTTTAAAAATGGAAGATAGCTAGGTAGCACCATAGTGCACAGAGTGCTGGGGGGGAAGTCAGGAAGACTCATCATGTTGAGTTCAAATCTGCCCTTAGGGAGTGGCTAAGTGGTGCAGTGAATAGAGTGCTGGTCCTGTAGTCAGGAGGACCTGAGTTCAAATGTGACCTCAGACCCTTAACACTTACTAGCCATGTGACCTTGGACAAGTCACTTAATGCCAATTGCCCCTCCAAAAAAAAAAGAATAAAAGATGAAGCTGTGTGACCCTGGGAAAGTCACTTAACCCTGTTGGCTTCATCTATAAAATGAACCGGAGAAGGAAATAGCAAACCATTTCAGTGTCTTTGCCAAGAAAACTCCAAATGGGGTCATGAAGAGTTGGACATGACTGAAACAACTCCACAACAAAGTTCCAAATGGAGAGAGAGTGATTCTGAAGTCAGAGGGTCCTGCCTCCCATGCCGACTACCCAAATGCCCTTAGCCATTTACTCAACTTCAGACTCAACAATATCTGGGGTTCCTTCCATCACTGATCCATGATCCTTGGGTACTATGATTTTGTGAGGCAGATAGCACCACCATGGCCATGATCACACACAGACTGGATCTGAACTAGGGCTGACTGGTTTCTGGGCCGCTGTTCTTCCTACTCTGACAGGATCAGTAAAAGCTAAATCAGGGGCAATCAGGTGGCACAGTGGCTGGGAATTCCTGTATTGGTCTTTTTTTTTTTAATTAAGTTTTATGGTTTTAATTGACAGACATCTATTTCCTCTTCCTTCCATCCCATTCCCTATCTCAGAAGGGAAAAAGAAAAAGAAAAAAACATTTCTTTTAGCTAAGATTCATAGTCAAGCAAAACAAATTCCTTCATTGGCCAAGTTCCAAAAACAGAGGTCTCATTCTACCAACCCCTATGGCTCTGCTGTACCCCCTCCTCACCATTCCCTGCCCTTCCCCCCCCCCCACCAGAGTCCATCCCGTGTCAGGAGGTAGGCATCATGTTTCACCATTGGTCCTCTGCATTCATGGCTGGTCAGTGCATTGATCTGAGTTCTTACATCATTCCAATTTAATTTTACAGTGTTGTTTTTATTACATATTGTTCTCCCATTTCGGCTCCTTACACTCTTCTTCAGTTCATACAAGACTGCTAAGGTCTTTAGTTTCTCTAGAATCCACTTGAGTTTAGCTGGAATCCCAAATCCTTTCATCTATGTACTTGGATACAGACTGAGTGTCTTTATATATTAGAATAATTATTTCTAAATCTAGAATGACCAGGAAGCTCTACAGTTGGGGTGGCTTTGCTTTACTCCTCCACACAGGCAGCAAAGCAAACATTCCGATCTCCTGCCTCCCTTTAACCTGAATCCATTTCCTTTGACATCATGCTTCAACCCTCTGGCTTCTGGCCCAGAAACCTCAACCTGCTATACCAGTGAGAGCTTCCTACCTACCTGCTGCACCTGAGCCACCAGTGACCTGGTATTCATTTCTGCCCTTGCTATGTGATTTAGGACAAGATACTGAACCCCTCTGAGACTCAATTTCCTCATCCGTAAAATGGGTTTCCTTATAGAGATGTGAGGGAAACACTCTGTAAGCCTTAACATAGTCTATAAATGTGGGCCATTATATTACTGCTGCCATAGCAATGGCAGGTCCAACTCATAGGAAAGCTGGTAGTCAGCTAAATGGCATGACATGAGGGGCACAGAAAGGTCCCTTTGCTCAGAGATCTTTTCCCTGACAGGCCTGCCACTATATCTGAAAAGCTATTATTTCCATTATTCTTGCAGAAGTCATGCTAACTTGAACATGAACAACTTCAGTTACTATTGATGTCTGGGGCAAACAGAGCATTGATCATTGGGGAAAATTCCCTGGATTACATTCAATTCAATTCATTTCAACTAAATGAGAATTTTTTTAAAATCCTCCGTTATATTCCAGTCACTATGCTGGGCTCTGTGCTGGGATACAAAAGCAAAAATGAAATAGTTCCTTCTCTCAAGGGGCCTAAATCCTATTGGAGGAAGCAACATGTCTACAGAAATGTGATTCTAAGTAAAGGGGGAAGAGGAGCCAGGAGAGCACTAGTAGGGGTGGGGAGGAGCAAGAAAGGCCTCCCATGGGAAATGACATTTAAGTCCAACCTTGAAGAGACCTAGATTTTCCAAGAGGCAGAGGTAAGGACCTAGAGCATTCCAGGCATTGGGCACAGCCAGTGAAAAGGCACTGAGGCAGGAGATGAAATATTATGTATAGGAGACAATGTAGTAGATGAGTTTGGCTAGAATATAGAAAGCATGAGGGGGAATAGTGTGACATCAGGCAAGAAAGGTTATCAAAATTTTTAAATGTTAAATTGAGGGGTTTGTATTTTATCATAGTAGCAATGAGAAGTCACTAAAGCTTCTTGAGTAAAGCAAGGGAAGGAGCAAGAATTTATTAAATTGTGCCAAGCACCATGCTAAGTGCTTTACAAATATTATCTCATTTGATATTCACAACAATCCAGAGAGGTATTATTTTCTCCATCTTACAGTTGAAGAAACTGAGGCAGACAGAAGTTGAGTGATTTGCCCAGGGTCACACAGCTAGTAAGTTTCTGAGGGTTATATTTGAATTCAGGTTTTTCTAACTGCAGGCCTACTGTTCTATCTTTTCATTAGCTAGCTATGTAAAGGGGCTAGGGGTGAAATAGTCAGGCCTGTCCTTTAGGAAGTCAATTGGGGAAGAATATTGAAGGTTTCCCAAAAGGCGGCAGGTCTGGTTGAAGAGTGGTGGTATCGCCAAGCAAGGATACCAACCAGTCGGGAGCGTTATTAAGAGCATCAGGTTTTAGCTCATTTGTACATATTTGTTTGTTGTCTCCACCATTAGATTGTAAGCTCCTTGAGGGCAGGTAGTTTTTTTGGCCTCTTTTTTTTCATCCTCAGCACTTAGTACAGTACCTGGTACACAGTAGGAGTTTAATAAATGTTTATTGACTGACAAGTAAAAGCGAGATTGCCTACTACTGGAATGAGCAGAGATAGTGGGGCAAACTTTGGGCTATGACTGGAACAGAGGGACAGAAGATCACACTTGCTAAAGGGCTATACCCATTTGTGCATTGTGAGGGGGCATTTGATTCCCTCTTATCATTCAAATTGTTTTTTGTCCTAATTAAATGCTTTTGCTGTTAGATTAGTAATTTATTTGACCTGGTAATAGATCCAAAGCTGATTTTTACAGCCGTCAGCCTCAATATACCTGGGAAAAGCAGCAAAGAGTAACAGAACCAGAGTTCTCAGGCGCTGCACAGGGTCTAGTTATTCCTTTCAGTTATATCACTGTCTCCAGAAGGCCCCTGTGAAAATGCAAGAAATTTATCTGGAAGGAATAAAGTAGTAACCCATTAGTCCTCACTACTTCCACAGCAAATCTGCTTTTTTAGATGGGTTAGCAGAGAATAAAGTCCTGAGAGATGATGAAAATAGAAAACACAAGAATGTTAGCCTATTAAGGAATTTGGAGCTCTTCCAGTCTAACCTCTTTATTTTAAAAAAATATTTTCTTTTTCCCCAATTACACATAAGAAGAATAAATTTTGTCATTTTTTTTAAGTTTTGAGTTCCAAATTCTGTCCCTCTCCTACCTTCTCCCCTCCAGGAAATGGAAAGCACTCGGATATATAACCTCCTTATTTTAAAGCTGAGAAAATTAACGGAGGCTGAGAAAAATGAAGTGCTTTGCCCTAGGTCACATGATGAGTTATTGGCAAAGTCAGGACTGAAACCCAAGTTTTCTAACTCTAAAGTCAATGATTATTCTGCTATGGCCTTCTTACTACAGTCCAGTAAGACCAAAGGATGAGCTACAGGAACTCTGCTCCAACTAGTTCTTGAACATGAAGTATTGGCCAGAGATCAAAATGGAGGATGGAAGGAAGCTGAGAATACCTAGCCATGATGAGAGGACAGGAAGCCAACAAGAGACAGACTCTTGCCTCTTTTCTGCACCTGTCCTGGAAGTGCTGAGGGGAAAGAGGGAGAAAAAAAGGAGGCAAGAGAACAAAAGAAAATGAAAGGAGGGAAGAAACAAAGGAAAAGGAGCAGAGGGGAAGAGGAAAGAAAAGAGAGTGAATAAAGACAGAGGAAAATGGAGAGAGAAGAGAGGAGGATGAAGGAAGACAAAGGTGGGAAGGAAGAGAAGATAGGAGGGAGCTGAAGGTAAGGAGAAGGTGTGTATATGGGCAGGGGATGAGAAATGGGGCCTTAGTGCTTTCTCTAGGGTGGGACACCTTCTCATCAGACAGTGGGGCAAATGCCCTGAGCCAGGCCACTGGGTAGGGTTTTAAGACTCTGCTGCCTTCTCCATCTCCCTAAAAAGTGAGTCAAATACAGAAATCAGGACCCCCATCCCCACCCAAGTGGGGTGTGATAGGACAGTCTTGTTGTCCTTGTCCCAGGCCTTCCACCATAGGAACCCAGACCCAACTGCTGGACCTTCAGGGTCTTCATGATTCATTTCTTCCTGGCTCCTGGGACACAGAGGGCACCCCTTAGCTCGTGTCTACTACTTGCCTGACTCATAGTCCTGAAGAGGAAGCATGTGACCATCTCTCTGACTCAGAACAGTCTCTGTGGACAGGCAAGGGTCAAGAAAAGGGCATTGGCCTGGGAATGAAGGAAGCCTGGGGGTTCAAGGACTCGCTCTTTCACTAATTCTCTTCATGACTTAGGCTTCAGTTTTCTAACCTATAAAACAAGGAAGCAGGATTAAATGATCTCTAAGGTCCTTTCAGTCTAAAATTCTATGATTAAAAGTTTGTGTTGGGGTGGAGCCAAAATAGCAGAGAAAAGTCAGGAAGTTGCCTGAGATCTACCCAGTTCCCCCAGAAACAATGTTAAATCACACCTCTAAATGGATTCTGGAGCAACAGAACCTACAAAAAGATGGAGCGAAACAATTTTCCAGCTTGAAATAACTTAGAAGGATTTCAGGAAAGGTCCATTTTACTTGGGTAAAAGGGGAGCACAGCCCATTATAGATGGTGTCCAGGCAAGCCAGCAGGAGGCTCTTGACTGCAGCACAGACCAGCAACTGATGTCCTGAGTTTCTGGCCCAGCAGGCCCAGCATGGAAGGCAAATTGCCAGCCTGGAAACCCTGGCACAGTAGGTGCAACTAGGCTAGGCCACCCCAGCACAGTGGGCAAGCCACCAGCACCTGAGGCCCCAGCACAAGAAGCTTTGGACAGTGACCCCTGTGCCTGAGGAGCAGAGTTCAACTTTAAAAGTCACAAAATAAGCTTTAAAAAAACCAGAAAAGAGCCCTGACCATAGAAAGCTATTATGGCAACAGGGAAGATCAAAACACAAACTTAGAAGAGGACAACAATGTCAAAATGCCTATGTGCAAAGTCTCAAAGACGAAGATGAATTGGTCTCAAGTCCAAAAGGTCATCAGTTTTCTCATGGTCATGACTGCTCCGATATCCACATCTCCAATGACAACAGGGCAACCTCCACCTGGATGTCTCTGCGCCAGCACTTCAAACACAGTCTGACCAAATTAAGTTCAGTATATTTTCTGCAAATCTGCTCCTCCTCTTCCGGATCTCACTGCTTCTGTTTTATGGTGACATCATGCGCCCAGTCTTCCACATTCAAAACCTTGGGAGTTGACAGCTGACTTCTCTTCCTTCCCTCTCATATTCAATCAGTTATCAAGTTATATTAATCTGACCTTTACACTATTTCTCCCCATCTATCCCTCCTCCTTATTTTTTTTACCTCACATAATACTCACTATTTGGAAGCTCTCTGAGGGCAAAACATTGTTGTTGCTGAGTTCAAGTTAGCCTTCAGACCGGGAAGACCTGGGTTCCAGTGCTGTCTCTGATATATCCTGGCTGGGAGATTAAGTGAATCAACCCCTCAGTGCTCTAAGACCACAAAAGGGAGAATTACCAGGAAGGTGCTGACCAGCATTGCTAGAGAGAATTTCCCCCTCCAGGGGCTCCCCTATGTCAGTACAAGCACAAATCTAGTCCATATGCCCAAGTCTTTATTTTTTCTTTTATTTTTAACACAAAAGAAGATTTTATTAACATATAAACCAATTATTAACATAAAAATAACATAGATTGTTATAAAATAACTATATTAATATGATAAGTGGGCTTTTTTGATGCAAAATTTTCAAAAAGTTAACAAAATATTTTATGTATATATGTATGTAGTAACCTCCTACGAAGTCTTCCTGTCTTCACTTTCTCCCCCAGAGTTATAACTACAAAGTAGCAACCAGTTGTTTGGTTGTTTGGTTGTTGTCCTTCATTCTTGAAGAGGACCAAAATGACCTCACTATGTTGGAGTCAAGACACATACAGTGTGTCTAACTGTGGCTGATCAGACTAATTCAAGTCCAAAAAGTTCTACCAGGGGCCACTGCACCAAAAAAAATACTTTTACATATACAAATCAAGGTTGATCTTGATATTCACAAGAAAAGAAACCTGTAGCTCTGGGGAGAGACAGTCAGTTCTACCTGTTATCCTTGGTAACCATGAAGAGGGAAAGATGGTTTATAGCTGATTATAGATGTATGAAAGGGTAGCTAGGTGGTAAAATGAATGTAAATGGTTTTTTTTAAGCTTCTTTTGTGACTTTTAAAGTTGAACTCTGCTCCTCAGGCACAGGGGTCACTGTCCAAAGCTTCTTGTGCTGGGGCCTCAGGTGCTGGTGGCTTGCCCACTGTGCTGGGGTGGCCTGGCCTAGTTGCACCTACTGTGCCAGGGTTTCCAGGCTGGCAATTTGCCTTCCATGCTGGGCCTGCTGGGCCAGAAACTCAGTCAATCTTGGAGTCAAGATAACTCATTTTCCTGAGTTCGAAACTGGCCTCAGACCTGTACTAGCTGTGTGACCTAGGACCAACATTTAGAGGGCATCAATGACACAATCCTGGGTCACACATTCTCTAGGTGAATTTTTTCCTATCTCATTCATAGCAATCATCCTGGGAGATACTTACCTCCTCCAGCTTTCACTTTTTTTTTTTTTTGCTTTTTGGAGGGGGAATACAGGGCAGGTTAAGTGACTTGCCCAAGGTCACACAGCTAGTTTTTTTTGTTTGTTAGGTGTCTGAGCTCGGATTTGAACTCAGGTCGTCCTGACTCCAGGGCCAGTGCCCTATTCTCTGTACCACCTAGCCACCCCCAGCTTTCACTTCTAACCCCAAATCTCCAAACCCCCAGCAATAACCAATCCTTCAACAGCATAGAAACCTCCCTATATCCCAGGGTGATCTTCCTCCCCCTATTAGCCACTGATCTAACAGCTAATAAGAGCTTTACTAAGTTTCACTAAAAGGGGAGCTGGAAATAGGGAGTGGAGAGGATATTCAAGAGTGAGGAAGGGGATTGGTGAAGGGGAAGAGAAGTACAGGAAGTCAAGTCATGAGTAAAGTATGGCCAAGACCTCTCTTGAGTTCCAACAGAACAGACAGGACTTGGCAACTGATTAGATTAAGGGGGTGAAGGAGAGTGATGAACCAAGAACAATTCCCAGCTTTCAAATCTGAGTGAGTGGAAGGATGGGAGGACCTTTGTTTTGAATGTATTGAGTTTGAGATCCCTATGGGACATCCAGATGGAGCTGGACACAGATGGAGCTCAGAAGAGATGTTGTTGGCTGGATCTGACTCAAGCTAGATTCATGCTTCAGGCTTGGGGCTGGAATGAAGTGAGACACTCAAAGTTCATCTAACAATTAATAAGAGGAGATTTACCTAGCCATAGCAAGGAAAAGATATTCAGAAATGATACAATGATTGGTTCAAGAAAATTCAGTCTCCTCTCATCCCCAAACACATCTGGTCACTAGGATGTGTTGGATATGGTGATTTCCACAGCAAAATGGGGCATCCACCAAGTCTGAGAGCACTGATTTCTAATGGGACAGTCTTTTATGCCCTGGAAGACTGGGAAGCTATGTCAATAACTTGAGCTTAACTCCTTGGCCCAGGGTCAGCTTCCCTGCCTTTGGGGCCTAACCCATGGGAGACATTGCTCCTATAAACAAGAAACATGGGCACAGAGATTCGGAAGTGTTACACAAAGAGATGATTTACTCATTTACAATTCACAAAGCATTTTCACATCTATTTTTTCATTTGACCCTCACAATGTCCCTGTGAAATAGGTTAGAGATTATTATTCCCTACTCCCACACTCTCTATTCCAGCCCATAATACAGATGAGAAAATGGAGGCCAAGAGAGGTGAGGTAAGGAAGCTTGCATGACTGGTAAGTGGTAGAGCTGGGATTGATCTTACTGCTGAGTTCATCTGAGTTCATCACCATGCTAGGGCCTGATGGGTATTACAGCACCACATTTTATTAGAGCTGGAAGGGACTTTGGGGGCCATCTCGTTGACTTCCCCCATTTCACAAGTGAGGGCACTAAGGCCCAGGGAGGTGAATTAACTTGCTTAGGTCACACAGCAAGTTAGCTAAGATCAGACCTCAGGTTTCCCAACATCACACCTACTCCTTTTTCTGCTACATCATTCTTGTTCTGTCTCATGAATGTAATTTCTCTTCAATGAATATGGGGCAGGGACCAGGAATCTTTAGCACAGTTCTGGGCAAACAGCAGCTCTCTGACAAGTGCCATCAGAAGCTCTTAGATGATATCTGATGCTTCTTTTCCAAATATTTTCATTTCACAAAACCTGGATTGCATAAAACAGACACGGCGTTGAAATATTACGTGAAACAGTATTACACAAAAGGGGATTTCCTGCCCTCAGTCACCTCTCAGTGTACGTGCGTACAGGCTAATGGAGGACAGCAAGTTAGACATCCTCCTAAAATCACTCTCTTCTTTACTGATTGGTAAATTTAAAGGTTTCTTTCAATTCTTAAAGCAGGGCCTGTCTGTATTGCCTTTCAACAGACTCTTCCTTTTCCTCCTCAGCCTAGATGAGTCATCAGAATTAAGTAGAAAAGGCCTGTAAGCTCATGATTACTTTCCTGGGCCCTCTAATGCCAGTGATGAAAGAAAAGAAAGAAAGAAAAAAAGGAAGGAAGGAAAAGAAAGAAAGAAAATGAAAGGAAGGAAGAGGAGGAAGGAAAAAAGAAGAAAGGGGTAAAATAAAAGAAAGAGAAAGGAGAGAGAAAAGAGAAGGAAGGGGAGAAGGAGAGAAAAAGGAAGACAAAAGGAAGGGGAAAATGAAAGAGGAGAGAAGGAAAGAAAACAGAGAGAATGAAAGAAAAAAGAGAAAAGAAGGAATGGAAGGAGGGAGGGAGGAAGGGAAAAAAGGAAGAAAAGGAAGGGGGAGAGAGAGAGAGAGAATTTGCTAAGCATTGAAATATTGAGTGTGTGGGACACAAACACCAAAACAAACAGTCCCTGCCTTCAAAGAAATTTCACTCTAAAGGGGCAGACAACATATGATGGTGAAGAGGTGTCTAGGAAGGATCATTTTGCTCTGAAAGTTACAAAAATGATGAGTGAAACCTTAGCAGAGTAGATGTACTCTGTCCCAACCAGGAACAATGGAAAGGTTAATCCAATCATAGTTCCTGCTTCCACAACTGGGGGAATAGAGAGGTATGTATGGCTTTTGGCAAGGCTATGGAGGACTTGGCCGGAGAGAACGGTTAAAAAGTGTACATGGTGGCTGGCAGGCTGTCCTAAGATAGTAATCCAGGAAAAACAATCCACAAACAGGACAGTGGGGCCCCAGAGCAGAAGTTCCCCTGGGGCATGGTCTGTGGTATGAACAGGAAAGTGGCTGGCAAGATTGTGGAGGAGATGGTCATAGGGGAAGAAGCAAAAGAAAATGGACAGACAGCTTGATATGCCAACGGCAGCTGACGTGGAGAATCTCCCCCTCCCTTGTACTTGTCCTCCCCATAACACAGCTGGAGAAACTGAGGCAGCTGAGTGGCACAGTGCATAGGGTACCAAACTGGGAATTAGAAAAACCTACTAGATGTGTGACCCTCTACAAGTCACTTAATCTCTTTCTGATCTGTTTCTTAATCTGTAAAGTGGGAATAAAAATAATAGCTCCTACCTCACAGGGCTAACCTCCATCAGAGTGCAAGCTCCTTGGGAGCAGGGACTTTTTTAT
>CM053587.1:104496238-104530217 GCA_028646515.1 Pseudochirops corinnae
AGAGGTTATACTGTGGGATGGCTGTTTTGAGGTGTTGGGTAGGGGAAAGATGGAGAGAAAATTTGTAACTCAAAATCTCGTGGAAATGAATGATGTAAACAAGAAAATAAATAAATTTATTTATTTAAAAAAATTGGGCCAAGTTTAAGAAGGTGAAATTTAATAAGGATAAATAAAAAGTCTTATATCTCTTTATAATGAATGGGAATCCTCATCCCAGCTTTCACTCTGGATCTGCCAGAGCTAAGCTAGCTACAGACTCTAGCAACATTTTCCCCTAAGGCAGTGGTTCTCAACCTGTGGGTTATGTTCAGTTAGTAACAATGAAAATACATCCTGCATATCAGATATTTACATTATGATTCATAACAGTAGCAAAATTACAGCTATGAAGTAGCAATGAAAATAATTTTATGGTTGGGGGTTACCACAACATGAGGAACTGTATTGAAGGGTCACAGCATTAGGAAGGTTGAGAACCACTGCCCTAAGGGCTTATGGGGTTCTTTAATGCCCTAGCCTTAAACTACCATTCCGGTGTGTTTTCTCCAGCATCATTCACCAACTGCAGTTAGCATCTCCCTTAGATCAGTACCCTCCAGTGGTTATCATATCTTTATGATCTAACCCATTAACATGGATTTGACTAAGTTATATTGACTGAGAATATATGGCAAGGACAGAAAGACAGACATAACTTTCCCAAAATAGGAGCACACTTTCTGCTACACAACCTCGGTCCCTGTGAAGAATTGGCTAAGATTTAAGTGGCTGCTACAGCGTATTTGGGGCAGCTAGATGATACAGTGGATAGAGCACGAGGCCTGGAGTCAGGAAGACCTGAGCTCAAATGTGACCTCATACTAACTGTGTGAACCTGGGTAAGTCACTTAATCCTGTTTGCCTCAGTTTCCTCATCTGTACCCTAAATGAGGTCATGAAGGGTTGGAAATGACTGAACAACAACAAAATATTTGTTCTACCAAATTTGCTTTGGAATGTGGCATAGACATGGATGAATGGCTCTCTCTTGGCTGCTTTTGATTCACCACACTGGATCACTCAGGGCTTTGCTCTTCATAGGACTTGGCTCCTTGTAAACCCTGGCATGAACTCCTGCTAATGAATCTCTGGAAGCTTTATCTTCTTATCCTTTTTTGGTGTTTTTTTTGGTGGGGGGGATGAGGCAGTTGGGATCAAGTAACTTGCCCAAGGTCACACAGCTAATAAGTGTCAAGCGTCCAAGGCCAGATTTTAACTCAGGTCCTCCTGACTTCAGAGAAGGTACTCTATCCACCATGCCACCAGCTGCCCCAATCTTCTTACCTTTTGAATCCCACCAGGTCCCAGCTTATGGCATTCCATTTTCAATACTCCTTTACCTAAGGCAGGAAAGAATGGATGCAATAACAGGGTGCATGCATGTCATGGCTTTATGTTTATCAGGTTGGAGAGCATTAATTCCCTCTCTCTCTCTCTCTCTCTCTCTCTCTCTCTCTCTCTCTCTCTCTCTCTCTCTCTCTCTCTCTCTCTCTCTCTCTCTCTCTCTCTCTCTCTCTCTCTCTCTCTCTCTACCTGAAGGCTTACAGTAGTCCTTACCTCCTCATCTAAATGCAGTCAGGCAGAAAAAGAGAGGGAGAGTCTCCATTTAACTGTCTAGTGCCTTATAAATGTATACTCAATTCCTGCCCAGCAGCCAAACATCCGTTTTTGTTCACCAAGTGGTTAGGAGACCAGAAAAAATCACAGAATAATGTTCTAATGCCACATGGCTCCCTGTCCCTGGCCACTCACATACTCATAAGGACTGGGCTTTCACTGACCAGTCTTCTATTATACTTCTGTTAAAAAAACATCAGATTCATCAGGCTAAGATGAGAGTGGTTTGTCTAAAGAAGATGTTGTATGTGAAAAAGTCTTGGAGGTTTGGGTGGACCGAAAGCCAATGTGAGTCAACAATTTGATGTGTGAGACTAAAGAACTAATGTGATCTTGGGTTGCATTAATTGGGGCATGGCTTGCAGGAATGGAGAGGTGATAGTCCCATGATACTGTGCCCTGACCAGAGCCCATTTGGAGGATTGGCTTCAGTTCTAGATATCACATTTTAGAAAGCATCTTGAGACATTGTTAAGATCAAGAGGAGAGCAACTAAGGTAGCAAAGGAACTGGAGTCCATGCCATCTGAAGGAACTGAGAATGGTTAGACTGGAGAAGAGAAAACTCAACAGAGCCCTGACGGTTAGAGTGTCTGAAATGTCGTGAAAATATCAAATGCCATTGGGGTGCAGAGGGTAGGAGGGAGAAAAGATAGATTTCTGTTTAAAAAATTAATTTAAATGTTTTTAAAAACAAGAAAGAAATACCGTCTCATAGTGAAGCCATTGGATTTACTGTTTGACCCTGGAAGGCAGAACTCAGAGCATTGAGAAGTTGTAAAGAGGCAAATTTAGGCTTGCTAAGGCTAACAATTGAGCTCCCCCCAAGTAAGATGGGTTACCTTGTGGGACTGTGGGTCTCCTCTCACTGGAGATTTTCAAGCAAAGGGTGATGGACCACTTGTCAGGTAAATTGTAATGGAAATTCTTTGGGGGTTATGGGTTGAACTAGAAGGCCTAAGATGTCCCTTCGACTTCTACAATTCTGTGATTCTGTGAAATTCTTGCTTATTTTGAATAGAAATAGATTTCTCTCTAATTTCCACTCATTGACCTTAATTCTTCCCTTCTTGAAACACAAATAATAAACCTACTTTTTTCCGAGATCTGAAGGCAGTCATCATGTTCCATCTTCCAAGTCTTTTCCTCTCTCAGCTAAAGTGTGTGGGATGATTGAAGGAGATCTAAAAGCCTTGTGCCTCCTGTCCAACCCCAATCCCATTCATGGGATTACAACGCTGACCTTGGAGTTGAAGGCTTTGGGTTTCAAATTGCAGCTGTGCTACCTATTATCTTTGTAACCTTAGGAAAATCACTTCACCTCACTTTGCCTCGGTTTCCTCATCTGTAAAGTGAAGTGATTGAACTAGAATTAGAGGTTCTTAACCCGAGAGGTCCATGAACTTAAAAAATTGATAAACGTATTTTTAATATCATTGATCTCCTTTTTAATCCCATGCATTTTCTTTTATGCATTTAGAAACATTATTCAGAGAGGCTTTACCAGATTGCCAGAGGGGTTCATGATAGGAAAAAGGTCAAGAGCCTCTTACTTAAAAGATCTCAGGGTTCCCTCCAGCTCCAGATTCCATTATCCTCCAAGGCCAGGCTTTAGCACCTAAAATCCCCCCTCTCACTATGACTCCTTTGGGAGTTTTTAGAAGAACTCTGAGTTTTAATTGGTGTTAAGACAGCATATTGCCTGGGAAGGCAACTTCTTTCACACTTCTGCTGTGGGTTGGCTCTCTGTGATGCTGAGATCTAGGGCTCCACCTCAATAATCTGCTAGGATCTTAGACTCAGGAACCTTAACTATCACCAATTCCAAACTCCCCATTTAATAGCTGAAGAAACGGAGGCTCTACCCATAGTCTCACAGGTAGTAAGTGGCAGAACCAGGATTTGAACCTGCGTTCCTTGACTTCAGAGCCAAGGTTTTTTTCTTCACGTCGGTGGGGCTGTGGCCAGAACACAGAATAGCCACTCTGCAGGGGACCTGGCATCTGCTTCCCCTCCTGCCAACCCTCTGGTGATCTCCAAGAGAGACGTGGGGCCATTCATCATACCATGTGTCTAAAGAGGGTGGCTACTTTCTGGCCAGGCTTAATTAGAGCTATTTCTCTCTCTGCTTTTTGGTGCAGTTCCTTCCTCTGGAAGGTGAGTCCCCCCATCAGTGCCCTGGTTCTGTTTGCTGGCGATTAGCTAGGGGATGAGCCGCATTACAAGGGGTGCCTATAAATGGCGTACTGAGGATTAATAATGTATTTATAACACATCGTGGTGGTAGCCGAAAATGATCTATAAATGCGTAGTAAATGTTTTATAATGTTTTTGTAACCCGTTATAAATGATAAATGGGTGGCTATAGATGCCATATCAAATATTTATAATGCATTGTGTGCTCCGTTACGCTGTTACTGTTCAGGAAGCCATTAATAATAAAGTGAATGGAAGCGTAAAAGTTACAGACATGCCCAGCAAAGCCATTTATAATGAAATGTAAAATTTGGGTTGTTAAAATAAAAAGAGAGAGAGGAAAAAAAAAATAAGCAAATGCATTGGCTGGTTATTGTTGACGCGCTGGAAATGGAAATGCGTTGTGAATTATTTGTGAGGTGCTCAGACATTAACGTATACTATCCATATCATGTCATATAAATATGCTATTAATATATTATATATTGTATGTATTATTAATTTTTTCTAATTAATTTATAGGCAGCCTTTTAAAACAAAGCATCAGAAAAACAACATTCTTCCTTAGCCTGTCAGCTCAACAAATATTTTTTTCTTCAGAGGGAGTTAGTTTTCCTGACCTGTTTGTTTTCATTGGGTCACGATAATTTATGCTGTTTGCTCTTCGGCAAGGGAGGCTTGAGGGAGCACTGTGCACCTCACTGAGAGAGCCCTTTGCTGCAGCAAAGCCAACATGACTAACCCCGAGCAAACCCAGCCTTCCCTCCTTTTGCTCCTTAGGTCGGATCTCTGGGTTCCAGAATCCTTCCTAGCCCTAGGAGGGAGCTTTGATTATCTGAGTTGGAAGCATTGTGAAGACATGAAAAGAATGCAGGGAGAAGAAGGCAGAAAACAGTGGTTTCTAGACTCAAGGTTGCATGATCTTGGACAAGGCCTCCCTCTTTGGGCCTCCGTTTCCTCATCTGAAACATAAGGAAGACTGGACTAGATGATGATCTCTGAAGTCTTTTCTGACTCTGACATTTTGGGAATCTAGGAATCCTGCTTTGGATGAATTCATACCGACCTGATTGAATCTAAGTCAAACTTTAGGAAATCCCATGCAATGGATTTTCTGGTTTGTTAAATTCTCTGTCCTACTCTCCTTTTCTATGTTTCTTAATTCAGATAGTTTTGTATTTTTTTTTTCAACATTTTGACCTATAGAACGTAAACCTCTTGAGGCCAGGGAATGCTATATTTATATCTGCATTCCCAATGTCTAACACAGTTGCTACAACAATAGTCTAGTATCTGGTACTAGGCAGCAGTACCAGTACATCATAGGCACTTAATACATGGTTCTGTTTGTTTCCCTCTTTGTTTCTCTGTCTCTTTTCTTTGTTTCTCTGTCTCCTACTTTGTCTCTCTTTGTCTCTCTGTCTCTTTCTTTGTCTCTGTCTTTCTCACTTCCTTTTCCTTCTCTTTGGCTGCCCGTGCCTCTCCTTATCTCTCTGTCTGTGTTCCCGTCTCTGCCTGAGTCAGAATTAGAATCTTTTTTTGCATGACATAATTGGAACAAAATGAGGTAATGGGTGGATAGGGGGACAATCACAGGGAGGCTGCCACGGGGATCTGGTTGGGAGGTCTGAGGAAACTAGGGAAGAGATCACTTGGAGTGTAGCCACTAGGGGGGAAGAAAGCCTATCCCAAGACATCATGGGCTCTTATGTTACTAAATCAATTTTAAAAATTATTAAATACTTAGTGATTATCAAGCACCATACTAATGACTGCAAGTGCTATCAATAACCTCTCCATCCTGTGCCCTGGACAAAGCCCTCCTTGTCCCACCCTGGTTACCATTGTTGTTTTCGTCTCTTTGTCTCTGTCGCGGTTTCTGCCCCATTCCAAGTCTTTGGCATTGTTTTCTTTCTCACTAAGGAGAGAGACAGACAGACAGACAGACGGAGAGGCGGAAACAGAGAAAGGGAGACAGAGAGAGAGAGAGAGAGAGACAGACAGACAGAGACAGAGACAGAGAGATGGAAACAGAGAGAGGGAGACAGAGACAGAGACAGGGAGACAGAGACAGAGAGACAGATAGACAGAGAGAGTTACACTCTGAAGTATCAGAGCAATCTCTCCTCTTTTCTTTGCTTAGAAAAGATTACCCAGGACTAGGTGAGATGGAAGAAGCCCAAGTCCATTTGACCATGTGCTCTGTTTTGAGGGGACCAGTTGATAGTGGAACAGAGGGCAGCACTCAGCAATTGTTCCCAGCTTCTTCTTTCCCAGGGACAGCAGGAAGTTTTGAGGGCAGGGTCAATAGCTTGCTACAGAATGCTGCTTATACCCACCCTGGCTTTTTGCCACTCCAGGGCCCTCACTATGGAGTCTGACACTTTGCTGCCTAGTGCTCCCTTACCCCTGGCTAACGGCACTGCTGTTCAGTTGTGCTGTTGGGCTTCTTGGCCTCTCAGGACTTCTACATAACCAAATAACACAAGGGTTATTAAATCCAGAATGGCAACCAGTTATTTCCATTTCCCCTCAGGACAGAGCAAGAGCTGCAGACTTCCAAGTCCATGATGGGTTTTCTGGATCTGTCAGTATCTGACTGATTTGAGTGTGGGAGGCCAGGACTGCTGCTGGCTGGACATAGGCTTCTCTGGGGAGCAATGGCCTGCAGACTTGGCCTGCTCATGCAGGCTGGGATGGGGATTTCATTAATAATCAGATGCTCATTGATTATCTGCTATGTATCCCATGCCAGGCAACCTGGGTTGCACGGAGGAGTATGAGATAGAGACCCTTCCTCAAATATTCGTTGTTGTCTTGACCTTTGTCTTGCCACTGGACGCTGATGACTCTGGAGGAGAGAGTATGGTGAGGCTGGTGATTTTTGTGCAGTTCTGCCTCAAATCCAATTCATGCACAAATCAAGACATCACATTCATGAAATCATTGGTCTTCTTTAAGAACAAAGGACCACCACCACCACCACCAGTCTATTTGAGGGATGCAGACTGATATATCCAGGGTAGATTCTCAGAGTTTCTGACCAAAGTAGAAATGATTGCTATTTACACTCATCCTGAGCTATCAGAGCTGAACAATGACCAAGTGAGGCTTGGGCTGGGACCTATTGTTTTCCAATCAATGAGAGCGAGAGTGATTTGGTTTTGAGGCATGGTCCTTAAGAAAGAAATTTAGCCTGTAAACTCCAACAAATTTTGCAAGGTTTCAGAGATCAAAATTTACATCCCTTTGGGCAGAGCACCTGTAGGCAAGGATATGATACGCTATGTGGACAGTGGGAGAAGAGGGGGGGAGAGGAGGGAAGGAAGGGAAAGGAAGGGAAGAAGGAGAAGGAAGGAAGGAAGGAAGGAAAGAAGGATAGATCTGTGTTGCCCAACTGGAACTGGCCATCCCCAGTGGGGAAACTACAGCTACTTACAGATTGTTTGTCCTTTGCTCTTGAAGAGGAACATGGCATTAGGAAGGTGCACTGAATGGGTGTTGCCTTAGTCAAACTGAGACTTGGGAAATACCTTAACTTAAAAAGACCAAGGTCTTCCACTGTTTCTGGGGCCATCTCCAGTCATTCTGATCTATATTTTTCCACTGGACCTAGATGGCTTCAAAGGACACAATGAAGTTGGTGACTTTTCACAGCCCTCCCTTACTTAAATTCAATTCTCTTTCAAGTCAAGATATCACCCTCCCAAGGTCATCGTCTTCTTCGAGAAGGAAGGACAAACAATAGCAACAACAACAATCCAGGGTAGTTCGTGGGGGTGTAGTGGAAAGAATAGAACACAGGTTTTCAGTGTTGGAAGAACCTGATAGGCCCCCTCAACAAGAATTCCCTGTCTAGGATATCCCTAACTACTGGTCATCCAGTCTTTGCATGATGATCTCCAACATAGGGGAGCCCATCACCTCCTAGGAAAGCCCATCTCACTTGTGGTAGTTAATTCTTAGGAAGTTTTTGTGATGAGTAAAATGATAGATTATAGGATTATAGATCTAGAGCTGGAAGGGACTTCAGAGGCATCTATTTAATTTACCTCCTCACTCCCATTTTATAGATGAGACAACTGAAAGCCTATGAGGTTAGATCCCTTAAGGACTTTTCTGAAGTTACATAGGCTTAAATTCTTTTAAATTAATTAATTAGTTATTTTTTTGTTTTTAACATTCACTTTTATAAGATTTTGAGTTCTAAATTTCCCCCTCTTCCCTTCACTCCCCTCTCTGCAAGATGGCATGCAATCTGATATAGGCTATATGTGTACAATCATATTAAGCATATTTTCACATTAGTCATGTTGTGAGAGAAGAATCAGAACAAAAAGGAAAACCATGAGAAAGAAAAAGCAAAAAACAACCAAAAAAGAGAAAAGAGTATGCTTCTATCTGTGTTCAGACTCCATAGTTCTTTCTATGGATGTGGATAGCATTTTCCATCATAAGTCTTTGGAATTATCTTAGATCATTGCATTGCTCAGAAAAGCTAAGCCTAAAAAAGTGGGTCATTGTATAATGTTGCTGTTACTGTATATAATGTTCTCCTAGTTCTGCTTATTTCACTCAGCATCAGTTCATGCAAATCTCTCCAGGCTTTACTGAAATCTGCCTGCTCTCCATTTCTTATGGAACAATAGTATTCCATTACATTCATATACCACAACTTGTTCAGCCATTCCCCAACTGATGGGCATCCTCTCAATTTCCAATTCTTTGCTACCACAAAAAGAGCTGCTATAAATATTTTTGTACACGTGTGTCCTTTTTCCTTTTTATGATCTCTTTGGGATACGGGCCTTATAGTGATATTGCTGGATCAAAAGGTATGTACAGTTTTATGGCCCTTTGCGGATAGTTCCAAATTGCTCTCCAGAATGGTTGAATCAGTTCACAACTCCACCAACAATGCATTAATGTTTCAATTTTCCCACATCTCCAACATTTATTATTTTTCTGTTTTGTCATGTTAGCCAATCTGATAGGTGTGATGTGGTACATCAGAGATGTTTTAATTTGCATTTCTCTAATCAATAGTGATTTAGAGCATTTTTTCATATGCCTATAGATAGCTTTAATTTCTTCATCTGAAAATTGCCTGTTCATATTTTTCTTTTTACCATTTATCAACTGGGGAATGACTTGTGTTCTTATAAATTTCACTCAGTTCTCTATATATTTTAGAAATGAGGCCTTTATCAGAGACACTGGTTGTAAAAATTGTTCCTCAGTTTTCTGCTTCTCTTCTAGTCTTGGTTGCATTGATTTTGTTGTCCCATAGGATTTGAACCCAGTTCTTCTGACACTGATTTCAGCCCAATCTACCCTTCAGGATCAAATAGAAAAGATTTTATCTCCCTTCCACATAATAAGCCTTCAAGCATTTGAAAGACAAGGATCACGTCTTCCCAAAGTTGTCTCTTTTTCAAGCTAAATATCTTTACTTCCTTCGACTAAACCTTAAGTAACAGGGTCTCTGGTCCCTTCATCTCCCTGGTCGCCCCCTTTTGGACATGCTTTATTATATCAATGCCTTTACTGAAACGTAGTGACCAGATTTGGATGCAGTACCAGATATATAGTTACTGGGACCATCACACCCCCTTTGCAGTCTAAATCCGAGCCCACCTTACAAATCTTCTCTTTTTCAGCATCAGTGACAGGTACAAAGAGAGATTATGGAACTTAGGGATGGAAGGAAACTTGGAGATCCCCTAGCCCGACTCCCTCCACTTTCATACTTTCTACAGATAAAAAAACTGAAGCCTAGAGAGATCAAGTGACTCACCCAAGGTCAATCAGTCCCTGTTTGAATAGCTAGACATCATAGTATTATTAGACTTAGGAAGAATTGAGTTCAAATCCTGCCTTAGACACTTATTAACTGTGTGACTCTGGACAAGTTACCTAACCTCTCTGTGTCTCAGTTTGCTCATCTATAAAAATAAGGGGATTGGACTTGATGCCCTTTAACATCCCTCTTAGTCTCTATGATCTTGTGGAAGGAACATATTATCCAGCAACCTGAAAGCAACAATAACAAACCCTATAGGGTATAGTTGATTCAACTCTAAGGTCCTGTGTGCATGTGTATGTATGTATATATGTATGTATGTATACATATATGCATGCATGTGTAGGTATAGACTATACACATGTACACACATGCATACATACATGTACACACATCCTATGTGATAGGTACTTGGGGGTAAAAATACAAAATCCACACCAAAAATCCTCAGGAAGAGGTATAACCCTACATCAGAACTGCTTTGGAGAAGTATGCCCATCTCCATGACAATTCTGACCAGGATTATAGAAGAATTATGTGCTAGATATGGAATAATTAATTATAGCTGACTCCAGAAGATAAAAAGACAAAGATACCATATAAGATTTTTTAAAATGCATGAAATTACGATGGTGAATTTAAGTACTTAGAACTTCCACTCAGAATTTCCCTTTCCTCCTCACCCCAAATCCCACTTTATGAGTAGAGTGAGCATAAGCAAAATCTCAGACTTGTAACTCCAGAGTTTGGCTGTGGGCATCCCTACTCACTCCCTTTCCCTTCTCCACCATGGCAATAAGTCAGCCTGCACCTCTTCTGAGCCCACCAGGAGTGACAGACATTGATTCTCCCCAGCCTGATGAAGGAGACAAAAAGGGTCATGAGGGCTGGATGGAAGATGGGAGCAGTGTAGAGCCAATGCAGCATCTAATAGGAAGGAGAGCACTCATTTGACCTAGGGAAAGGTGACTCTAAATCCAACTGGTGACAGTCTTCTTGCTCTAGGGTTTACTATGGACAAGGATCTGGGTCCAGATGACCTCACTCTCCCCCAGCTTCAAGAGGCTGAGGACAGCCAGCAAACCAGCCTCAGGGAAGGGGGAGGGACCAAGTGGAAGCAGAATGAGACCAAGAATGAGGAAGAAAATCAGAGATACTGTGAGTAGCTACAGTAAGAGAAGAAGGCTGAAAGCTCACAAGTTCAAGAAAGAAATGTGGAATAAAAAGCAAGCTCACCATTAGTTAAACCAACAGAGAGTATCATAAAGATAAAGAAGGATGAGCAAAATCTTAAAGAGGAGCCAGAGTCTGATGAGCAAGTATTGTGATATGAAAAAGAAAATTAACTAAAATTAATCAATGAAAAGAGAATCCTGCAGACTTTCCACAAATGATAGAACAGAGGCAGAGAATTCCAAGATGATACAAAAGAAACGTTTTCTGGGGCAGCTAGGTGGTGCAGTGCAGCAGCCCTGGAGTCAGGAGGACCTGGGTTCAAATTCTGCCTCAGACACTTAACATATAACACACACACGCAAAACCTAGCTGTGTGACCTTGGGCAAGTCACATAACCCCAATTGCCCTACCTTCCCCTCTCAAAAAAAGAAAAAAAAAGAAATGTTTTCTTTCCATCAAGTCTCCATTTGATTTTGTATCTTCTACTAATTTCTTCTACTCTTGCCTTATCTGAAATCTAATCCCTTTTTCCTCAGGATAGCCCTTCAGACACCTATAAACCTCTATATTGCCTACTCCCCACCACCACTACCCCCTAAGTTTTTTCTTAAATCAATGGATTTGAAGCTAGGAGACCTGGGTTTGAATCCCAGCTCTTTTATTTATTACCTGTATGACCTTGGGCAAGTCACTTTTGATTTCTGGATCTCAGTTTTCCCAGATGCAAAATTAAGTCAGAGATACAGAGCTCATGACCAGTAGCTACTTACTCCCCAACATGTCCTAAACTAGATTAAAATGTAATTGGGAAATTTTCAGCACAACTGGTTGTTGTTTGTCCTTCGTTCTCAATATACAGATAAGTCATTTGGCTTAACTTAAAAAGGCCAAGGTCTCCCACTACATCCAGGGCCATCTCCAGCACCACTAGTAAAAGTACAATACAACATAGATAATGTTAAAGTGGGTTTTCTAAGTCAGTCTGCAGCCTGCAAAGGATCCCTTTGTTTCTATTTGAGTTTGACCCTCTTAGAGTAGACAACCACTTGAAGCTGGGATTTGAACCCAGGTCTTCTGGATTCGAAACCAGATCTCCTAGATTTGAGCAGTTATTTGCTCCAGCTATGTCAAAGCCGTGAGCAAGATCTGGATCTGTTTCCCCAATTGCAAAGTGAGATCAGTGGACCAGATGACCACTAGGGTCCCTTGTAGCTCTAAGGTTCTGTGATTCCGAGAATCTAAAATTCGATTGTTAGAGCTTCAATGGAAATCCAGTTATCCCTTCCACATTGTGACTTTCCCAATCGCAGTACTGTATGTATCATGGGTCCACATAGAAATTAAATGGGAGTTTTGAGGGAATTTTGTGGGAGCTGTAGACGACACAGAAAAAATTTAGAAACTCAGAAACGCATAAAGCATATATATAGTATTGTGTAATATCAACATATGTTATCTTTTAATAATTCAGGTTTCTTCTCTGGTATGAAGGGAGAGTCAAACATATTTACATGGATTTTCCAGATTGTGGGGTTCTGCACCCCAGTCCTGAGATGTGGAAGGGATAACTATAACTAAGGCAGCAGATGCTGCAGTAGGTCAGAGAGAGGAGAACTGGTCTGGGGTGTCAGAGAAAAGGTGGAAGCTTGACCTGGGCTTGGAAAATTGGTCAGGACTCAAGAGAGGCACAGAGGAGGGAAGGACCGTGAAGGCAGAGGAGCTGGTGTGAATAAAGGTATCACGAGCTCAGTCTAACTGGAGCAGAAGCCAATGGAGATAAGCTTGGAAAAGTTGTTTGGGGACAGATTATGAAGGGCCTTGAATACCAAATTAAGGTATTTGGGCAGCAGGGTGATTGTAATGGATAGAGCCTTGGATTTTAAAAGTTATTGCACTTTTGTGGTGATTACAACATTTTATTCAATCCTGTTTCCATTTGGAGCTAATTCATGACTCCATCTGGGGTTTTCTTAGCAAAGATACTGGAGTGGTTTGCTATTTCCTTCTCCAGCCCTTTAAACAGATGAGGAAATCAAGGCAAACAGGGTGAAATGACTTGCCCGGCGTCAAACAGCCAGGTAAGTGTCTGAGGCCAGATTTGGACTCAGGAAGAGGAGTCTTTCTGACTCCAGATCCTGTGCTCTGTGCACTATGCCACCTAGCCACCCAGTATTCCATTATATTCATATACAATATTTTGTTCAGCTATTCCCCCAAGTGATGGATGTCCCTTTAATTTCTAGTTTTTTGGTATGACAAAAAGAGTTGATATAAACATTTTTGGCCATATACTTTTTGTCTTTAGGTGTAGTAGTGCTATTGTCACATCAAAAGCAACTTTAGGGGTATAGCTCCACACTACTTTTCAAGATGGCTTGATCAATTTACAGGTCTACCAACAGCGCCTGTTTTCTCTGTTACCCTTCTAATAGTTATCATTTTCCTCCTTTTTTGGTCACTTTTGCCAATCTGATACTTGGAGGTGGAACCTCAGAGTTGCTTTAATTTGCATTTCTCTACTTGTATATTATGTAATTAGTATAGCTATATACTGTCTGTCTATAGGGATGTATGTAGATAGTATTGATTATGTAGTATATTATAATCTTGAAAGTTGCCTGGAGGCACTAAGTGGTTGTTACTTGTCTACAGTCATGGAGCTGGTATGTATCAGATGTAGGAGCTGATTCCTGGTCTTGACTCTAGGGCTATTTACCATTCCATGCTTTAACTGTTGTTGAGTAGTTTCAGTCATATCTGACTCTTTGTGACTCCATTTGGGGTTTTCTTCACAAAGATATTGGAGTGGTTTGCCATTTCCTTCTCTAGTTCATCAGGAAACTGGGGCAAACAGAATTAAGTGACTCACCCAAGGTCACACAGTTAGTGTCATAAGCCAGATTTGAACTCAGGAAGATGTCTTTCTATTCCAAGTCCAGTGCTCTATCTACTGAGCCACCTACCATGCTATGTCATTTAGAAATGATTATAGCATGCACACATGCACATGTACACATGAGCACATGTATGCACGCGCACACGCGCGCACACACACACACCACTTCACTCAACAGTTTATAATTCATTTCTAACCACGACCTTGTAGGTAGGGGGTACAAATATTTGCTATTTCCATTTTTTAAGTGAGGAAATTGAGGCTCAGAAATGATTGAGACAGCTTGTCCATGCTTCTACAGTTAATAAGTGGTAGGACTAACGAACACATTTCTTTTAAACAATGTTTTTTATTCTGAATTTAACAAACACACACATAAACATAAACAGAGACAGAGAACATTTCCATATGTAAATTAGAACAGAAGATTATATGTAAAATTCTAAATCCTTCTTTTGTACAGTTTGCTTTTCTCTTCTAAAGTCTATAATACATTTAACGTGTTACTTTCCCTGCTTGTCTGGATTTCCCTCTGAACTTCCTTCTGTTCCCTTCTGGGTATTTTGAAATATGCTTCAATAACCTTCTTTTATTTTTATTTTGGCAACACTATAGCTTCCCCCTTCCCCCGGCTCAAATCTTCTCCTAAAATATAAAGGGAAAGAGAATTCTCTGGACAAATAAACTTAGTCAAGCAAAACAAATCCATATATTTGCCATGTCCAAAAATGTAGGCCCTATTTTGCAAAACCTAGGTCTTCTTATTTCCTGGATAAACTGAGCCCAAATATGGTTTCTTGTAATTTTACCTATTGGTCTCAGCTTTGCTCTTGGGCAAAAACAAAGCATATGTCTAATGCTTTTTTACCTCAAGAAAATCCCTCAGATATTTGAGGATAGCTATCGCATCCTCTCCCTAAGTCTTCTGTTCTCTAGGCTAAACACCCCATGTAACCCTTGGCCCCAAACCAAAATCTCTGGGGTTTTCATGGACCTGATTCATTCCTGGGGGCTTCCCATAATTGTACTCTTAAGCTTATGGCCCCACCCTGGATTTCCCTTGGGAACAGCAGAATATAACTCAAATTTAAGTCTTTGTAGAAAAGTTAAAAACTCTTAGCTCCCTTGTAAGCCCTTGCGGATAGACAGACACAGGATAGGCTGTATTTAACAAAGAATGTGAAGTCCAAAGAACTTGTACTTGAGTGCATCAAATCCCATTGATTCTCCTTCCTTCTCTGGTGGCCCTCTACTTCTCTGTGACCTGTATAGTCTTCCAGACTTATTGTACTCCCCAGAATTTAAGACTGCTTATGTTCTGGCCTGTGTACCATCCCTTGCAAGGGGAAAGTGCTTGGGGTTGATAGAGAGTTGACCTTTCTCTTTCGGGTGAGCCCCACTGACTTATGCTACCTACCCCTTTGGTTAAGAGCCTCTAGAATGGGAAAGTCCTTGGGGGTGCTTAGAGACTCATATAACCCATCACTCTGGCAAGTTCTACTTCTCCCAGACTCTGATACAGTCCTCTAGACTTCCCTGGAACCAATTTCCTCTGAAAGAAAGAAGGAGGAGTGAGTAGAGTCACTTTCCTTCCCTTCCCTTGCCACCTTCCCAGCCTATACCACTCACAGTACTAGAGGAGGGAAAGATAAAGGTTTGTTCTTCTGCATCACGGTTCCATCCCTTGCTTAGTCACTGACTGGACATTCCCTCAGTTAAACTAAGACCTGTTAAAGACCTTAGCTTAAAAAGGCCAGGGTCTCCTGCTGCATTCTGGGCCATCTCCAGTCTTCCTGATCTATATCTGGGCACTGGACCCAGATGGCTCTGGAGGAGAAAGTGAGGCTGATGACTTTGCACAGCCCTCCCTCACTTAAATCCATTCACTTGCACATCATGGCATCACCTCCCTGGTGCCATGGTCCTCTTTGAGAATGAAAGACAAGCAACAACAACCATCCCTTGCTGATCTTTGGCTCCAGCTTCTACTCGGTCCCAGCACTCCTCTGCTTGGTTCAGGCATTCACCATTACAATTACGGAACTCCTTCTCAGCGTTCAGGAGACTTGGTCCTGGAGTTCTTATCCTTCTCTAATAACTCTTCCTCTGATCCACTGTTATGGCTCGATTGTGTTCCTGTAGCCTGTGACATGGTGTAGATTATCCTTACCCTTCAGATGACATCTCTAGGGGCCACCTGGGTGCCTGAAAGAGAGATGGAGGGGTGGGGGGAGGTATATAAGTGAGGAGAATGTTTGGGCCTCTCTTCTAGGAAACTGAGTCTGGGTTGTAGTGTCTCCTCACCCCCTCAGCTTTGATTCTCTCTCTAGCTCCCCCTTTTAAATGCCTAATCCAAGGGTATGGACTTGGCAGTTTGAAACTGGTCAAGATCAATGAATATCCAGTGCAAGGATAGTTATGTTGTTTTTCAGTTGTGACCCCATTTAGGATTTTCTTGACAAAGATACTAGAATGGTTTGTCATTTCTTTCTCCAGTTCATTATACAGATGAAGAAACAGAGGTAAGTGACTTGCCCAGGGTCATACAGCGAGTAAGTGTCTGAGACCACACCCCATCAAAGAGACTTGACCAACACTAGAACAAAGTCAATGGGGGTATCAATGGAGAGGTTTATATTTTGCCAAAGGGAGACATGCATCTTTCATAACAGAAAAGATTTCATTGTTTAATCTTGATTGGGTTTCTTCTGTTCCTAGCTTCTATGTCCAATTCTTTCCACCATTCCTCATATGATATAATTTCATGACAGACCCCCCACTATCCTAGCCACTTTCCTTTAGCTTAGTTCTTACTTTGGGGTCTAAGGCAGTTAAGTGGTACAGTAGATAGAGTACCAGGCCTGGAGTCAGGAAGACCTTGCATTCAAATTCAGCCTGTTGTTTCCTCAACTGTAAAGTGAGTTGGAGAAGGTAATGCAAACCACTCCAGTGTCTTTGCCAAGAAAACTCCAGATGGGGTCATGAAGAGTTAGACACGACTGAATTGACTAGTCAACAACACCTTGGGGTCTAGTTTAAGATTAAAAAATTTATTTTATAACCTCATTTCAATTCAATTGATTTCCTTTGTCATCTTATTTTTTTTAAGTACTTAAGAACATTATCCTGAGAAGGGATCCATATGCTCCCCCAGACAAACAAAGGGGCTCATAACACAAAAAGGTTAAGAATCCCTGCTCTAAATGTTTTCTAGTTTGTTAACATTCTTCTTTAAGAGATCTTCTGAGATCTTTGAATGTGATACCTCAACCTGAACAGAATATTCCAGATGTGATGTGACTAGGACAGAGGTCAGTGGGAATAAACATAGGATCATTAATTGAGAGGTGGAAGGGACCCCAGAACCAACTAGTCCAACCCCCTCTTTTTACAGCTGAGGAAACTGAGTCCCAAGGAGGTTAAATGACTTGTCCAAATTCCTGTATTATTCATCAGAGGTAGTATTGGGGCCTGTATCTTCTGACTTTAGAGCTAGTGGGTTTTGGATTGTACCATGGTGCCTGCCAATCACCTTTGTTCTTCTGGACTCTGTACTCTCACAAATGTAAAATTGTATTGTGTTAGCTTTTTTTCAGTCGTATGGTTGGCTCATATTTTGCTTGTAATTAACCAATTCCCCAAGTCTTATCACAGGATCAGTCAGTCGAAGAATGTTAGAATGAGCAGAAGCTCTAGTTCAACCCTCTCCTCCTATGGGGAAGGGAACTTGACTTACAAAGGGGAAATGACTTGCTTAACTTGGCTGAAATTAGTAACTTTACTTGGATAAGGGTGACCAGGACTTTGCTGGGTGGGGGCTGGTTGGCAGAGGCATGGTGAGGTGGCCAGTGGGCCTACATTGTGCCCCTTCCCTGCACCTGTATCCAGGATGCCGTTGTTATTATGCCCTTCTCCCGGGCCCTGGCTTTCCTCACTGCCACATCAGTATGAATAAATCCATCCCAGGCAGACAACCTCCATCATGCTGCCGGACTTAGAGACCCATGTTTAGGGTACCCCCAGGAAAAGTAGCAATGCCAGTGTGCTCTGGCCTCCACAGAAACAGCTTCAGGATGTCCCAGGTTTTCTGTCTCTCCCTCCAAATGCATTGGCTCCAGGTGCTGAAATGTCTAATTTTTAGCTTTGCCCAGGTAGTAGTACATGGCAGAACCTTTTCCACAAGAAATCGCTTTGAAGTCCACGCTTTCTTCAATTTATTCTTTTGCCACTGAGTTTTTGATCTGTGTATAACATTTTCTTATGGGGAGGAAAAAAGAGACTGAATCTGTGATTTTGTCAGTATTGGGAATTCCCAGCATGGAAACGTCCTCCTTTAATGAAGATTAGTTATTTGTCTGTAACATAGTTTTAGAAAATTGCCTGGTGCACTAAAAGCTTAAGTAAATTGCTTATGATCACACAGATAACAGGTGTTAGAAGGTGTATTTGAACTTAAGTCTTTCTAAATCTGGGGCCAGCTCTTATTTACTATGTCATTGCTATATTCCATCTTATATTCAGTCTATCATACTAAGATCTTCTGGGATCTAAGAGCTTTTGGAATCCACTAAGATCTTCTAGAATCTACTAAGACCCAGGATGTACTAAGATCTTTTTGAATCTATTAGGATCTTCTGGGATCTACTAAGATCTTCTGGGATGCTAATTCCATCATCTACCATTCCATTGTCCAATAGCATCTTCCTTGGCTTTGTGCCTTTTTTTTTTTTTTAAAGATAAACATGACATCTATGTCAGCAACCATATTGTTGGTAAAAATGTTGAACAGTAAAGGACCTTAGATAGAACCCTGTCTGATGTGACTAGAAGCATCCATTTAGCTTAACATTAACTGACAGTCTTTAGGTAAGATTATTTAATGGGACAGCATTTTCACTTCTTTGTTCCCCTCTATTGCTTTATATTATTTTGTTTGTTATTATTAATTTATAATTATTTACAATTAATTTGTTGCTAATGTATTCATTTTATTTATATTCTTCTCTAGTCTTTAAAGGTCAACCTCAATCTTTATGGTTGTGGTGACTGATTCCTGTAAATGGAATATGGGACCACTGACTGTTTTCTCTTTTAAGAAGGGGCTATTACAATCCCAGATCTAATAGCTACTTACTATGTGACCTTCAGCCTTAACTCAATGTCTCTGAGTCTCTTGGTGGGGTAGCTGATAAGAGATCTCAAAAGCAGTTGGGTGTGGGCCCTGGCAGCAGCCAAGAGCCCAGATGAAACAGAAAACTGGCCTGTGTTCCTTCACTGGGGCTCATACCATAGGATGACAATCCTTGACTATGTGATTTGTACTTTCTACTTCCTTTTGTTGTTGCAATATTATCATTCTAATGCTGTTTCAAATACAGCTATGACAACTATCATAAATGCTAGCATTATATATTTTATTATAATCATAAGGCATAATGGAAAGAGCATTGGGTCTAGAGTGAGGGAACACTGGATTCATATTCTATTCTGATACTATCAGCTGAGTGACTGCTCACTTATTTTCTTTGGGCCTCACAGGTGTTTCCCTTCAGCCAGGACTAAAAATGGCCAGTCTTTTCCAGTAGTTTTGAGCTCAGTCTCCAGGCATAACTTCCTGAGCTGTAGTTACAATAGCAGGAGATATCTCAGAGAACTCAGACACCTCCTAAGCAGCCCTAGCCATAAGCTCTTGAATTTTACCACCTGTGAAATGGGAATAATAATACTCTTAGCACCCATCTCACAGCGTTGTTGTGCAGAATGAGATAACTGGCTCCCTTTCAGCTGCTTGTAAACATACTCACATCTTCCCCATCTTCAAACCAAACCTTAATTGGTTCAACCGTCTTACTAGCTATCATGTTATGTCTGTCTTCCCCTTCATGGCTAACCTCCCTGAGAAAGTCATGTACACCTGGTTTCCTTCACTTCCTCTTCTAAATCTTCTGTGGTTTGATTTCTGGCATCTTCATTCCTTCTCTCTCTAAAATATCACTGATCTCTTAATCTACAGATCGAATGGTTTTTTCTCAATACTTATCTTTCTTGACCTCTCTGCAGCATTTGACACTATTGCTCACCCGTTTCTCCTGGATATTCACATAAATTATCTTATTTGATTCTCATAACAACCTGCCAAGGTAAATTATTCAATTATTCTTTCCATTTAGAGATGAAGAAAACCAAGGTTCGCTTCTCTTTGTGTTTTCCTGATACTTCCCTCTCTTTATTCTCCTTCTATCTGCAGAAGGTGGGTTGTCATCTGAGAATTAGAGGAAACCAGCAAAACCAGGAGGAGGAGATGGGGAAGGAGAGAATTCCAGACATTAGGGACAGACAGTGAAAATGCTTGGAGTGGGGAGCTGGAGTGTTATGTCCCACTCATCCATTCCCTGCTCTCTACTTAAATTACTGCGACCCTAGCTCAAAATGTTGTCACCTCTCACCTGGACTATTGTAACAGCTCAACTGGTCCCCCTGCCCCTAGCCTCTCTGCTCTTCAATCCACCCTTCACCCAGTCTCCAAATTTCCTTCATGTACAGTTCTGATTATAGGATTTAGAGATGTAAGGGGCCTTAGAGATTATGTGATCCAATATGGGTGATGAAGCCCAGGACTCTAAGGGTAAAGTGACTTGCCCTAGGCGACACTGGTATCAGAATTAGAATTCAAACCTGAGTTCTATGACTTCAAACCATTTTCATCCTTAGTCATTAACCCTTAGCTTTTAGCACAGTACCTGGCACGCATGAAGCACTTAATAAATGTTTGTTGATGGTGTTAAGGATTGTTAAAGGGTCCCCTGAACTTGTCTTTTTGAGTGGCCATATTTTCCAAAAGCAGTGGAGCGAGAGCATGCAGGAGGCCTTGAATGTGTCAAGGACAATGCCCCCCATCCAGGTGCCATAATTTGTTGCTTGCACCCCAGACTGGGTCCCCTGTGTGTCTTTGGGAGGCAAGACAGAGGCCAGCCAGTCTGTGCCAGGCTGGGAAAATGCTTGTGCAGCTGGGGTACTTTCCAGACAACCAGACCCTCCCATCTTCATAGTCTAGCAGTTCCCAAGAGAAAAGAACGTAGCTTTTGCCATTACCCTGCTCTTCCCCTACGGGAAGGGTTGTGTCTTTTTTCCCACCTTTACTCTACCTTTCCCCCTCCCAAGCCATGCCCTTTCCTTTTTTTCCCTCTTCCTTTTGTTTTACTGTTTAAATATGCAAAATTCCTCCTCAGGAAAGAAGGACAAACAACAACAATATAAACATGGAAACTTCTGTAAGGACTGTGAACTCTTTGATTTCCCCACACGTCTATTTCTCTTGTTCTTAACCTGGATTTCACTTAAGTTTCATGATGTGATTGTCTGTTGACAATGGATGACTGATTAAGCCCAATCACTATAAAGTACTGCATCAAGGCATTATGCTAATGATGACTATTACTGCTAGAGACCAAGGATGAAATACTATGATGTATCGTGTTGATGGTGCACCAGAATGAGGGAAGCTAATTTTGGGGCTCCCTAAGGACGGTGGTCTTTTGAACTATTCTTCCCCTTCAGACTAAAGGCTCCCTGAAGAAAGTTCCTTTGCTTCATTGCTCAAACCTGGGGGTCATGTCATTACCCTGCTCAAAACAACTTCTCTGGCTCCCTGTTGCCTATAGGATAAAATTAAAAACTCTTTATGACATTTAAACACCTCCACTATCTAGCTCCCACTTACCTTTCTAGCTTTACTTAAAATTATTCTCCTTAATGCCCTCTATATGCCGACCATACTGGATTATCGGCTGTTAACTGATCTCCAAAAGCTATTCTTTTTCCTGGAATGCATTCTTATCTCCCCTCTGCCCACTTAAATTTTGCTCTTCCTTCAAGACCCAGCTCAGGTACAATGTCCTACATGAAATTTTCCTTGAACCACCCTCCCTCCCAACCCACTTCTAGCTAAAATGTCATCTTCATTCTCAAATTTTCCTACCACACTTTGTCTGTATTTCTCCTTTGTTCTTGTTATGCTCCTACCTCAAGGGTTCTTAACGTGGGTCCAGAGATTCCTAAGCATCTCTAGAAAGATTTCAAGGGGTCCATGATCCTAAATGGGAAAACAATTATATCTTAATTTCAATATAATTGACTTCCTTTGTGATTTTATTTTATGCATTTAAAATATTATTCTGAAAGGGAAGGTATATAAGGCTTCACCAAAGTGCCATGGAACAAAAAGGTTAAACCTCAGTTTTATTATCTGTAAAATGAGGTTGTGGGACTAATGGATCTCTGAGGGATCCATTATTCCCATCACTAATAATCTCTACTCTACTGGATTCATATTTATTTGTGTACATGCTATATTCCTGCTAGTTCTCCCAGCTCAATCCCTGACTTCCTCTGGACTTTAAAACCATGCGTCTCCCTGCCCATGGAGTACATTCAGTTGCCTACTCTTCATTCTAGCTTGTTTTTGTGTGCTATCTTTGCCAGTGGAATACCCTCAAGGACAGGGCCTTTTTTTTTTTTTTTTGGCTAGTCTTCATATCTTTCCTCCATCCCTTCCTTTCTTGATCTCTTTCCTGCCTCTTTCCCTTCCTTCCTCCCTTCCTTTCTCCCTTCCTCTTGCCTTTCCTTCCTCTCTCCTTTCCTCTCTCCCTCTCTCCCTTCTCCCTCCCTCCCTCCTTTCTCCCTCTCTTTGCACCCCAGACTGGGTCCCCTGTCTTTCCTTCCCTTCCTTCCTTCCTTCCTCCCTCCCTTCTTTCCTTCCCTCCAGATTGTGATCTCCTGGAGGACAAGGATTATGTCATTTTTTACTTTGCATCTTTGCCTCTTACTGTAGTAACTTACATAGAATAGATGAGCCCCACAATAGAGGGGAAAGAGGTCTGAACCTGGAGGCGGGAGAAACTCCTGTTTAAGCCCTGCCTTCCTCACATACCAGCTGTGCAATCATGGCAGAGTCGTTGTATACCTGCTTCACAGCATCATTATGAGGACTGAATAAGAAAAACTTGTGTAAAGTATTCTATCCATATCAGTTCATATTATATTAGCTGCTTCAACAATAGTTTCTGACTGAACTTTCTTACAATTCACTAAGACTTTGTTTCTTGCATTGTGAGTCACTGTGCCTCCTTTGCATACAGAGGGCATGTTGCATCTTCCTCATTATGACTTGGGTATAGTTCTCATTGCAGGGAGAGGATAACGATGTAATTCATGCTCATTACAATAGATACTATTTTACTCATGTGTTTATCTTATATAGCCCAGCTCTTTCCTTCTAGGAAGAATAGCAACAGATGCTATCTCAAACCCTTTAAGTAACCATCAGCTTTCTATCCTGAAATTACAGTAGCTCAAAGGTCTTATGGAGAGGATATGGGAAGAGTCAATGTTTCATAATTCTCTCTTGATCACTATCTCACTGTCTTTTGGAGAAGCCCATTTAACTCTTATCTTTGCCTTAGAAACCCTAAATACTAGAGTTGGAAGGAACTGATGAGGCGGAAAGAATGTCAGGTTTGAAATGAGAAGACCTGGCCAAGGGGTGGCTAGGTGGTGCAGTGAATAGAGCACCAGCCTTGGAGTGAGGAGGACCTGAGTTCAAATCCAGACTCAGACACTTGATGCTGGCTGTGTGACCTTAGACAAGTCACTTAATCCCAATTGCCTTACCTTTCTTTCCCCCTCAAAAAAAACCCAAACAAACCAGAAGAGATTTTAGTTGAGACTTAAAGGAACCCAGGGATGCCAGTAGTTGGAGTGGAGGAGGGAGAGTGTTCCAGGAATGTGGAATGGCTAGAAGAAAATACCCAGGGTGTCTGTTCATGGAACAGCTAGGAAGCCAGTGCCATGGGATATCAGGAAGTAAGAGGAAAGAAGACTGGAAAGGTAGGAGCACGCAAGGTTATGACATGCTCTGAATGCCAAAACAGATTTGAATTTGACCTTGGAGGTAATAGGGGAGAGAGAGAGAGTGAGAGTGTGAGTGTGAGTGTGTGTGAGTGTGAGTGTGTGTGTGTGTGTATGTTGACACGATCAGACCTGTGTTTTCGGAAAATCATTTTACTGGATGAGTGGAGAATGGACTGGAGTGGGGAAAGCCTTGAGGTGGGCAGACCCACCAGCAGGCTATTACAAAAGTCCACGTGTGAGAAGTGATGAGGGCCAGCACCAGAGTGTGGCAGTACCAGGTGAGAAGAAGGGGATGAATCTGAGATGTTGCAGAGGTGAAATGGATAGACGTTGACAACATCTTGGATATGGGGGCGGAGAGATAGTGAGGAATCCAGGAGGACTCCCATGTTTTGAACTTGAGAGACTGGCAGGATGGTATTTTCTTCTATAATAACAGGAATAACAATAGCAACTATCTCTGAGGATTCCTGTAAGAACCAAATGAAATAGTGTAAGTCAAGTGCCTTGCAAACCTTAAAGTGATTTCTAAATTGTGGCTGTTATTGTACCTGCCTGAATTATGGTCTAGTGTAAATAACACCGTTCTATTCTATGTGTTTTCTCTTCACCCACAGTTATACTCATCAGTCATGATTAGAATATCAGAAATGTAAGGCCCACTCTTTCCTTAGGAAGGGAAGGGTAGAGCATCCACTACCCTCTCCAGAGAGTGACACCTCTTCCTACACAAGACCTTCCTTCCCTGATCCCTGACCCTTTCCAAAATGTAAAAGCTCCTTGAACATTGAATTATTTGCTGGATTTTTATATATGCTTATAAATAATAGAAACATATAGAAACATAAAAGCATATAAACAATAAGCATTTATTAAATACCGACTATGTGCCAGGCACTGGGTATATAAAGATGAAAATGAAACAGTCTGTCTTAAAAGAATTGATAATTGGGGGAAGTAGAATGGAGAGGAGATGATGTGTATGTGTTGTGTGTGGGTGTGTTTTTGTATAAAGAGAATATATACTAAATAAATATACATATTATCTCCCCTGACAGAATGTAAGCTACTTGAGGGCAGGGATTTTTTTTTTTTGTATTTTTTATTCTTGGCCTGTTTCCTGTGCCTAGTGGGTACTTACTAATTGTTTGTTGAAATTAGATTGAATGGGGGTGCCATGTTTGGCCTTTTGGTATTTGGTCAAAGTTCTGATACCTCCTTCAAGTTGCTCACATTTGAGAGTTTATGTCCCTTCATTTCTGCCTGCCTTAAACAAGATGATGTTAGTCTGTTCAAGTCAAACGCAAATTGAACAAGGAAGAAGAGCTACTCTTGTTGGTGAGTCATTTTTCATTTGTGTCCAACTCTTTGTGACCTCATTTGGTTTTTTTTTTGGCAAAGATACTGGAGTGGTTTGCCATTTCCTTCTTCAACTCATATTCACAGATGAAGAAACTGAGGCAAACGGGGTTAAGTGACTTGCCCAGGGTCACACTGTTAGTAAATATCTGAGACTAGATTTGAATTCAGGTCCTCCTGACTCTAGGCCCAGTGCTCTATCCACTGTTACCACCAAGCTGCTCCAGGAACTGCCTACAGAGGTAAATTTGTGGGAGGGAAGGGAAATGAACAGGATAAGTTCTCCTAAATCCCTTCCCCTTTCTTGTTTTCTCTTGAAATTCTTAGAGATAGTAAATCATAAAGATTGTTTGAAGGAACTTGAGGATTTTTGGAGGTATCTGAGAGGGACATACGTGGTAACTGCCTTGAAATATCTGAAAGGTTGAACATAGAAGAGAGATTTACTTCTTGTTGGCCTCAGATGGAAGAAGCAGGACCCCTGTGTAGAGGTGGATTTGGGATGTGCAAGAGAACCCATTCCTTTTGAAAGCTGGTTGTTAAATTTTCAGTGTGAGCATTTATACCTTGGAGATATGCAAATGCTGCAAATCAGGGCTTGATTCAAAATTTTGTTGTTGTCTAACTTTAGGAAAGTGATAGAAAAAATTTTAGTAATGCCAATTAAACTTAAAAGTGTGGAGTGCACAACTTCCCCCCAGAAGTGTTTAACATTGTTAAACATTTACTAGCACACTTCTGGATGCAACAAAAAACCTCTTTGCAATTAGAGTGGTCCAAGGAGGCCATGGGCCGCCTTGGAAGGTGGTGAGTTCCCCTGCCCTGGACATCCTCAGTCAGAGGCAGGATGTCCACTTTCCAGGAAATTTCTATTCAGTTACAGGTTGAACTACAGGAAGAGTTCTTAACCTTTTTTTTGTGCTGTGGGCTCCTTTGGGAGTCTGATGAAACTCACGGATCTCTTCCCAGTGTTTTCAAATGTATAAAATATGTAGGATTACAAAAATTATATTAAAATAGTTAAAGGGAAAAAAAATGAGTTCATAGACCCCAGGTTAAAGACCCTTGAGGTAGAAAATCCCTGATGTTCATTCCAACTCTAAAATTCTGTGATTTATTCCAAGTCAGAAAATGAAGTCTTGGGTCTCAAACCATTTACTAGTTTTTCAATTTTAGATAATTCATTTCACTTCTATTTTTTTTTTCCTTCTTCTGCTTTTTTGGAGAGGGGAAGGCAGGGCAATTGTGGTTAAGTGACTTGCCCAAGGTCACATGGGTACTAAGTGCTAAGTGTCAGAGGATGGATTTGAACTCAGGTCCTCCTGACTCCAGAGCCAGTGTGCTATTCACTAGCCACCTAGCAGCCCCATTCACTTCACTTCTAATAAGCCTCAATATCCTCACCTGGAAAATGGGAATAATATTTACACTATCTACCTAACAGAGCTTAGGCCCTTGTATCAAATGAGATCATGAATGTGAAAATACTTTCTAATTAGAAAGTCATATATATATGAATAGTTATTAATTATTATTATGTAATCGAGACCCTTGGTCCCTGCCTACCAATCCAAGTTCTAGCTTTTGTAGTTTGGTAAGCAAGAGACTCACAAATGAGAATTTCACGTGAAAATTATGTATATTGTTGTGGTTGTGGCTGGTCTTTTAAAATCCAGTAGCATTTCAGGGACAGCTAGGTAGAGAGATTCAGGAAATAGATCGCTAGGCCTATAGTCAGGAATACCAAATAGGGCTTGAGCAATGAGCTGGGGACTCAATCAATCAGGCATTGCAGGATAAGACGGCATTACTCAGTTAGCCTCAAAGTCTTTGACTTTGTAGCCAAAAGAATTAAAGGCTTGTCTGCTCAGTATAAAGTCATAGAATCTTAGAGCTGAAAGGGTTGCTAAAAGTCATTTAGTTCAATCTCTCCTCCACTGCAGGAATCCATTCCACAGGGTGCTGGATAGAGATGAAATCGAGCCTGTGCTTGAATACTTAGCTGAGTCAGGATTCAAAAAGATCCCTACAGGCTAGAAACACCGGTTCTGAAAAGATGATTAGGCCAGGTTACTACAAATCCCTTAGCTTCACCTGGAGTCCAGGGACCTCTAGTTTCCCCCACAATTAGCTAGTGCTGGGAGAGGGTCTCTTTTTCCTCCCCCTCTCCCTCCCCACCGCCCCCTCTCTCTTTTTCAAGCAGTGGTGGGGGTGGGGTTAGACCCTAAAAATCATCAGAGTAGTTACCTGGAGTTCTTGGCATGGGGCCTGTAGAACTTTTTGAAAGTTTTGATAACTGCATTTCAATAGAATTCATTTCCTTTGCAATCCCACGTATTTTATTTTTATGCATTAAAAAAATATTATTCCGAGGAGGGTCTACCAGTCTGCCAAAGGGGTCCGAGACACAAAAAAGGTTATGAACCTTTGCTATAGTCCAACTCCTTCGTTTTACAGATGAGGAAACTGAGGCTCATGGTGAGGAAGTGACTTGCCCAAGACCATTCACTAGGCCTTGGTCGGCCGCCTCATTCGCCAACTTTTTTGTCTAGAATGGGGTGCCTCCACGCCACACCTTCCACTGGCCAGCTCCGCCTCTCTCGCTAGTCCCCTCCCTCCGCCTCCTCCTTCCCCGCCTCCTCTTTCCCACAGATCTGGCCAAGAGCTTCCCGGACACCCAGAAAGCTGCTGTCCGAGAGTGAGTTGGGGTGACCTGCGGCCCGGCCTCGCTTGCCGGCTCCCTTCTGTAGCTGGAGCTGCGGTACGGTCGGGCGCAGTGAGGCCGGCTCGCTCACTGGTCAGCGGTCTGGGGAACTTAAGGGGGTGGAAGGAGAAGAGCGAGGCTGCCGGGCTAGCAGAGTGCTGGGGACCAGCGGGCAGGCGGGCGAGGGGAGCAGCACCGCCGCGGCGCGGGGCTGGAGGGAGCCCAGAGGAGCAGACTTGCCCAGGCGCGGAGACTGCACCGCCCGGAGCCAGCGGACCTGAGCAACTGGGGCCGGCCTCTGGGAGCCGGGGGCGGGCCGGGGAGGAGCCCGGTAGCTGCGGGAGCCGGAGACTCTGCCCGGGACTTTCAACCTTCCCGGACGTGTCCGATCCCCCTATTCCCAGCCGCTGTGGCGCTAAGGGGACGGAACCTGGCTTTTCTCTCGGGGATCGAGACTTGGCTGTGGCCAGCTTGCTTGGATCCCCGGGGTCGTTTGCCCCCTCCTCCAGGGAGCCCCTTGGGGTCGCCCTCTGCGTGGACTAGGGAGCTGGAAACGGATCGCCTGCAAGCTAGGCTTTCAAGCAAGGGCGGACCAGAGCTGGAATTTCTCAGGAATTCCCTGCCTTGCCTAGAGTTGCTCTGGCTTTGCAGGTCTGCACCCAGGAAGCGGGGCACCTGAGAGGGACTTCCCCGGGCTCCGCGCCTCGAGGAGCTTCACCGCGTCCCGGCTTCGCTCCCATTCCTGACTCAGGATGGCGGCCATCAAGGCCCTGCAGCAGTGGTGCCGACAGCAGTGTGAGGGTTACCCCGAGGTCAACATCACCAACATGACCACCTCTTTCAGGGACGGCTTGGCCTTCTGTGCCATCCTGCACCGACACAGACCAGACCTCATGTGAGTAGTGGGTGCCCGGAACCTTCCGGGAGCAGGCGGCTCTGCTCCTGTTAGCTCCAGACGAGTGCTGGTGGCATCAACCTGACCAGGTCCGGGCTGCTGCTCACCTTCACCTTGGAGGCGACTAAGCTTCCTGCATCCTGGTTTCCCAAGTCTCTTTGTTTCAGGACCTCCCACCAAGAAAGGGTTGGGGGTAGGGGGACGTGACCACTGAGATATCTCTGGAAAAGCGGTGAGGGTTAGAGGATAGAGTACCGATAATGGAGTCAGGAACACCTGGAGCCAAATCCCTTCTCTAGTTCTCAGTAATTATGTGAACATGGACAAATTACTTAACCTCAGTTTTCCTGTCTGTAAAATGGGGACAATAATAGCCACAATGCCTACTTCATAAGGTTTTTTTCTGAAGTGTAAATAAAACTGTGTATGTAAAAGGCTTTGAAAACTTTCAAGGATTATATTAAAGTCAGTTATTATTATTCCCAAGAAGTTGGGCTACTAGGCAAAGATTCCAGGAGTTCAGGGTCCTCCTCCTCCCTTTCTGGAAAAAATTCAAAAAGCATGTATTCTTGGGTCTCTTGACATCCACCCCCACTGCTCTCTGGAGTTATCTGACCCTAGTACCCCCAGATCTCTAGTTGTCATTCCCATGTTTCATTCCTCTCTCTGCCCTCTGATGAATGAGGTGGGCATCAGCACCCTTTCAGAAACTTTCAGTATCTTAAGTGTCTTTTGTCTTGAGACCAAACTTTTGATTTGCCCACAGCCAGAGACAGAGGGATGCTGGGATGGTGGAAAAGTCCTTCTTTCCCCTGCAGCCAGTTGGGCCAGGTCTGGAGTGGCTCAGTCTGGGTGGGGATGGGGCTCTGCAGAGAGAATGAGACACTGGTCCATCAGACCAGAGACTGGCTGGGAGCCCAGAGCTTGCTCTCCTTTAGGAGCGCTGGAGACAGTGGGTTATTGCCGGCCAGTCAGGCCTATGGAGGGGGGTGACGGGGTGAGGGGGTGGGAACTGAGTACTGAGATGAAGTGAGGAACTCCCAAGTCTTAAGCTAGGATCCTGCTTCTTCACTGGTGACCAGAGGAGAGGGTTGGGGAAGGAAGAGGACCAAACATTTCTCCCTCTACGCTTGAAATAAGGAAAACTTCTTTAACCCTTAACCCTCTTGTAGAATTGTGCCTCAGGGAAGATCTGAACTGGAAGGTGGTTTTCTAGGGCTTTGTTTGGAAAAAGCCTAGATACCTGCTGGTTGGTGGTGCTAAACACTGGGTTTCCAGGGCTATAGAGAGTAGCCAGTGAGGCCTCCCTAGCTTCTCTAGCTGAAGCCAAGGCCATGCTGAGTGTGGAGGAGGTTGGATAAAAACAATTCTTCAGAGGTGTTAACTGCCCTACTAAGAGTAGTTTAAAATGTTCCCATTCTGGAATTTGGAGATAGGGGAATGAAATGTCAGGAAGATAGGGCTCAGAAATACACTGGGATGTGGTCTTGCCCTAGTAAACCTGGGGTACAATTCATTTGGAGCAAGGCTGTCTGTAGTGGCCGATGAAAGCCAGGAGTTGGGAATGAATAGTAACTAGTCAACGGGCCCTGGCCACCCCACGACAGGCCGGTCACGTGGAGACTTGTTCTTTGGCTCCTGCTTCCACTACTGCAGAGAAGGCGAGAAACTCTTTCAGAAAATGGCTTTGATTTATTTTACCCCCTCCTTTGTGTCCTGCACTATGAACTCCTTACAGTGGATTTGGAAATGCTCAGAGATGTCATTTCTATTCTAAAAGACATTTCAGATGTGTAGAGGAATGCTTTTGCCCTTTAAAAAGAAAAAAAGTGTTTGTTTAGACTCAGCTCCCCTTCAAATGGCAATTTTCAGCAGGGTGTTAAGATTTTATTCCATTCCTCCAAACACACACATATTCCAGGCAGTGTGGTACAGTGCAGGGAGGGTTGGATTTTGAGTCAGATGATCTGAGTTCAAATTCTGTGACTTCTTCCCTTTGGGCAAGTCACTGGACTACCTTTGTGCCCCAGTTCCTCCTCAGTAAAATGTAGCCCAGTGGTGTCAAACTCATTAGAAACAGGGGCCACTAAGTCTGCACAGGATGAACCTTTCGGATGCCATATTGATTTAGATTTAATATGTAATATTATCCAGGCCTTACTGTGTTTTTATTTATTTATTTTGTTAAATATTTCCCAATTACATTTTAATCTGGTCCCAGGGGCACATAGGCTTATTGTGGACTGCATGGGAATGTTTGGACCTCCGAAGTCAATTCAATTCATTGAACATTTATTAAGCACCTACTACTCACCAGACATCTCTGTTTCTGTGACCTCTCAAAAATACTGAAATGTCATATTTTTGTCCCAGAGATAAAAAGGGACTAAAACAGTAATGTCCTGTGATCCCTTGGGCTAATTGATGAAGTGCCCTGAACTTGAAGTCATACTACCTGAATTTGAATCTCAGCTCTGCCGATTTCTACCTGTAAGGGTTTTAGGCAGGTCACTTGCCTTTTCTTTGTCTCAGTTTCCCTCTCTGTAAAATTAGGGGGTCAGGCTAGATGATCTCTAAGTTCCCTTCCAATCTGTCATTCTCTGATCCTATGACCCAGTGACTAGGGAAACAAAACCATGTGTCTCATGAGGACAGAGCTGGACAAAAGCACTTTGCCAGTGACTTAGAACTCCATAGTCCAGGAGCCTCACCTCTCACCCTGTTGGTATGGTTGCAGGGGGGGCCCAAATGGATAGACTAGGGGTTACTTGGTAGGTGCCAGGAATTTCCCTTGCTTTCCTTTCCATGACAATTTACCTGATTCCCTCAGATTTCTCTTACACTGTAAAGGGAAATGAAGGATGGCCTAGCCTGGCCCAGCCTCGCTTGTTATGGTGTGTATTCATCTTTGTACAGAACCACAGCAACAAACTGAGTCTTTTTGCTTTCTCCTGGGCTCCTTGGGCTCTTCCCAGCTACCCTTCTCTGCTGCTGCTTGGAGCATCGTGGGGGTTTGTGTGTGCACGTGTGTGCCAGCTTGTGTGGGTTACTAGGCCAATTTCCTGAACCACATGTGCTCATCTCTCCCCTGCTGCTTCCCTGTTTCCTCCTCTCCATCTTCTTTCAGACACCAGCAAAGCCTCCTAAATTATTGGGGTTTCTCAGATCCCTGGAGCCTGTTCCTCGATGGTTCCCTTGGCCTTATTCAGCCACAAGCTATCTGTCCTTTCCTGATTGCTGGGGTAAGTTGCCTCCTGAGTGACTTGGAGTCATTCTCTGTTCTTCCTTGAGGGGAAGTCCCCTTTCTAGGACCAGTTAGTGAGGAAACACCAGGGGAAGGCCTGGAAGTGACCCTCAATCAGTGGTTGGTTTTTTTTTTAAAGGCTTCTTGAAGGGTTGTAAAGTCTGGCAGGGCAGGGAGGTGGAAGGTTCTAAGCTATTGGTATAATCTATATCTGGGACATCCTTAGGGGATGCCAGTGTCTAAAGTAAATAAAACTTTGTCTCCTCTTCTTCCTTCCCCAATATTTCTATTTAGGTGACATAATTAAAGCAATTTAAAAATCCTGAAAGAGCAGCCTCAGGGGTGTGTATGCATGTAGGAGTGGGGAGGGGCAGGCTTTGTTAACTTGTAGTTAACTTTTTTCTCTGCTGATTTGTATTTGAGTGTTAGGTTTTTGTTTAACACTGGCTGTTGCCTTCTTTCCTCATCCATCCACCTGGCTGTGTCCCAGAAGTACTACCTGTACCTCTAGTCATAGTAGCATTGAGGCCCTGCTGTTCAGCCATTGGGCCACCACTGTCTTTGGCCACGATCATCCCCATCAGGGTGTCAGGGAATGTAAAAGGCAGGTGCTCTCCTAACCTCCAAGGTGGCCAAGATCTCAATACCAATTTGAAATATTCAACTCCCAGCTATCCTCACTAATGAAAGTATCCAAAAATTCCATGAAGATGGACAATAATTTTCAAAATTCTTTATATTTGAATTGTATGATGTGGCTTGGGGTGTGTGTGTGTGTGTGTGTGTGTGTGTGTGTGTGTTCGTGCGCTATTTTACCTTGAAAATTACTTGCCTTAGTCTGACTTTAAGTTTTTTCTAAAAAAATTTAATTTTTTTCAATGAACAATTTTGTTTTTTCTCTCTCCCTCTCCTACGATGAAAAAAACCCCCACCAAACCTTTAACACAAATATATAGACAAGCAAAACAAATTCCCGAATTAGCCAAGTCCAAAAAAAGATATGTCTCATTATGCGTCTTGACGATTCATGTCACCTGAGTCTGTTCTAGCTTATCCCACAGCTGGCCCAGGAGTGTGTAGGATACAAAAAGAAGCTGTCTTGGCCTTCCAGATTTTGCCCAGGAGGATTCACAAAGTAGAAAATAAACAAGGGCTGAGGATCTGAGGGGTGAAGGGAGTTGAGGGGTTTTTGAGTCCGTTGCCTTGTTCCTTGTTCCTAAGCTAAGACACACTGGAACCCTCTGGGGACTCTGATAATCTTTCTTACTTTTAAAGGCCTCTGGGAGGATAGGAGACTTCCTGTTTTAGTACTGGACAACCTCACCATCAGGAAACCCTTCCTTTTGTTAAATCTCTGAAACCTTCCTTTGAATTCCCTCTTGGTCTGCCCTCAGTGGAAATGGAGACTATCTCTGAATGGTGACTCAATGTACCCTTGAAGACGGATGTCTAGTCACCCCTCTGCGCCGTGGAATAATTCATGTTCCTCTAACCTTTCATCTTGGGTCGCCCCTCTGAAATGGCTCCAAAGTCAATAAACATTTATGAAGCACTTACTGCATACAAGGCACCATGATGTTATATGGTAGGGATGCCAAGATAGAAAAAAACAACCCGGCCTCTGCCCTTAAGGTGTGGTGGAAAGGGCAGTTTGAAGTCAGAAGAGACCTGGGTTGGGATCCTGGCTCCAATACTTCCTTCTTTATAAAATGGGTATGATAACCTTTGCACTAGTTCCCTCCAAGGGAAGCTGTTTGTAAATTGTGCTGCACTATATAAATAGATAAAAAAGACTGGGAATGCATATAAGGAAGTGTGATAAAAGCCAGTGTGTGATCTTTATGTTAGAAAGCCGGCACTTAGTACAGTGTACACAGTAGGTGCTTTTGTACACAGTAGGTACTTAATACATTTTTTTAATGCACTTACGATCTCTCCAAAGGAGATATTAAACCTTGCATTCCAGGAAAACTTAGCAAAGGAGGGACCACTGTCATCTAGGCTTGAGAGGAGTGGAAATCAGGACTCAACCTGGAAGGAAGGGGATGAGATATGGAGAAAGTATGTTTTGGGCGTGGGGGACTGCTTTTGCAAATGCATGGAGGTAGGAGAAATGAAGTGTCTGTGTGTGTTGAGGG
>CM053587.1:104530317-104596839 GCA_028646515.1 Pseudochirops corinnae
ATTGGATTGCTGCTTTCTGAGTAGGGGAATGGGGGATTTTTTTTTTTTTTTTTTGAGGGGGAATGGGAGGGTCAGGCAGTGAGGATGAGGGCTGAGACCAGTGATTCCAGCCTGACGCTGGAGCTATGCCAGCATACTCTTGGTGGCCCAGGCCGCTGCCCTTAAACTGTCCCTTCTGTCTACTGGTTTTCCCAGGGGGTTGAGGGTAAAGGAGTGTCAGGGCCTATAAATACCGAGTTACAGCATTGAGAATGGGCCCTGCCTGAGGGCTTTCCAGCTCACTGGATTGGAAGCCTCTAGCCCATGTGTGCTGGTTAAGTGGTGACGACAGTCTCCCAAGCCTGCTCAGGTGAGCACAGCCCTAGAAAAAAAAATGGTCACGCCCTTACAGGGCGGGTCTCCCCATTGCTATCCTTTTGCTTCAAAGGTGTTAAACCACTTAAAAAGGGACTTTGGCACCTCAGTTGTTTGGAGATACTCTTCTGCCACCCTGGAATTGCCAATTAGAAATTTCAAGTGTTTCAGGGAAGGGTTCTGCATTTTCCCCAGGGTTTTGGTTCCTTGGGAAGAGAAGAGGGAGGAGCTAAATTTCTATAGCCTAGAGATGGGAAGATTGAAGAACTGGAAGCAAAGGGTTTAAGTCATATGCAGACATATGAATGGATCTTTCACTGAAGGCAAGATAAGAGTGAAGGGAACTTGGTGGAGAAAAAGGCTTTAAGGGGCTTAGGTGAGATGTTGGAAAGTACTTCCTGAGTGTTTGACCTAGACCACGGCATGGAGAGATAGTTTCTGAGTCTCTGTCTTTGTGTCTCTGTCTTTGCTCAAAGTAGATGATCTTTTGTGGAAACTTCCAGCCCAGGGATACCAAAATTCCATTCTTGCCTCTTTTGGATTTATAGGGGTTAGGAAGAGGGGGATGAAGATGGGGAAGGGCAGAGGTCCAAGATGGCGGCTGACAGATTTTTTTTTTTTTCTATATGGTGCCAGATCCAGCCTGCCTTCTATTTGGACACCTCATTTGTCTCCTGATGGAAAACTATTTCTCTTCCTTGCATAAGTGTTAAGACTCATTGGAAGTAGTGGCTCTGGAGAGAGTGGGGAGGGGAGAGGAAGGAGGGGACTGTGGTTGATCTCATTTCCCACACGAAGACACTAGACATTTAGCAGGAAGCCTGGAGCCCGTCTTCCAATGGCTGAGTGGACAAGTGGCCTTCTATTCTGCAGGCTAGGGGGTATTTGGCTCCAATGACCTTTTCCCCTTCCTGTTGTTTTCTTTCCAGAAAGCACATGGAGGGGAATGGACATTTTTTTCTTCCCCCCACTAGTTGGTGTCAGGCAGCCCAGACCCCAGTGTGAAGATGCCCCTTGGGGTGAGACCTTGAACTCTCTCTCCCTTGGGAGAGAAGAAGCCCTAGACAATTTTCCAGCTTTTTTCCAGCACAAGAGAAAAAAGTCTGGATGTTCTTGGGTTTTCCCCTGGCTCAGGCTGCAGTGAAGGGACTATTGGGAAATAGGAGAAGCTTGTTCCAGCAGTCTCAGGCATTTTTGTACAAATGGGGTCCCAATATTGAGCAGTTCTGTCCCTTTTCTTCGAATACATCCTGCTTTCACCTAACCCTTTTAGGATCAAGAAACCAGATCCAGCAGCCCTGTTTTAAGCCCCCACAACAGAGGCCCTGCTCTCCTAATTGTGCCAGTTTTCTGGGTGACTGAGGAAGTCCAGAAGGGGAGGGCTACATCTCTATAGTTGACTCCCTAGAGGCAGAAGGCTGCAGTTTTTTCCTCTGTAGACGTGGCATCAATGAATGGAGTGACTCTTTTCTAGACATAACCCTTTCTGCCTCCCTTTGTCTCTCACACGTGTTTCTTGGTCTCTGTCTCCCTTTCTTTGTGTTTTAGTATAATTTTATTTCTACCCTAGCCCCTAGTGTCTTACACATAGTAGGAACTTAATCAAGACTTCTTGATTGAATAAATATCTGACTCCTTTGTTCTCTTTCTTTGTGTTTGATTTTGTGCATCTGTTTCTTTACGTTTTTGTGTCTCTTTCCGTATCTCTGTCTTCCTTTGTGTTTTTTTTTTTTGTATCTCACTTTTTCTCTGTCTTGCAGTCATCCACTGGAGTGTGGTGTGTGAGCAGAGGGGCTGCTTGCTCTCTTTCTTTCTGTGGGATTAACTCCAGATGTGGTGGAGAAGCCAGAGTGGGAAGGTTTTGATGAAGCGCTTTTCCTTCCCCTGGTAGTATCCTCCCCCTCCCCTTTGAACACCCCCCCCCCCACCAACCTTCTGCCCCCTTAGTGGTTGGATTTTGTTCCAAGCCGTAAAGCAGCGTGAGGTCAGCACTCCAGGAATTTGGAAGTGGGTATAAAATCCCCAGGAGCCCCAGGGCTGGTTAGTGAGAGGTGGTTGGGACTATAGATCTGTGAGCAGCTGCTGGCTCTCATTTCTCAACAGATGTTTGTGCGTGGCCATAAGGGGCTACAGTCAGAGAGGGGCTGCGTGCTCACCATGCGGATGGGAATTGAAGTTGCTTAAGCTCTCCTTGCCGGGCATTTGCCTAGCAGGGTGCTGAGCACACAGTAGGTACTCTGTAATTAGTTGCTGAATGAATGAATGGGGGAAAATCCTTGATGAATGGATGAGTTTTTACTTGGAAGCAAAATAGAAAGCATTATCATCCCCTTATATGAAACAACTGTGTGTTTGCACCTGGAATCAGGAGGGCACAGGACTTCTTAACCTTTTTTGAGCCCCCTCTGGCAGTTTGGGGGAGCCTATAACCTGTTCTCAGAATAATGTTTTTAAGTGCATAAAATAAAATATGTAGGATTACAAAGGAAACTAATTAGCTTGAAATAGGGTTATGACATATTTTTAAAGAATAAGTTCACAGACCTCAGAGTAAGGATCCCTCTGTAGAGTAGGGTTAGAAATGGTCCAGAAAAGCAATGATTTGAGAGCTGGAGAGCAGCTACAAAAGGACAGACGGTAGTAATTAGACCTAGTCAGTCACAGGATCCCAGCATGTAAGAACTGCAAGGGACCTGAGACAGCTTCCAAGCCTCTCATTTTACAGATGAGAAGACTCAGGCCCAGAGAGAGGAAGCAAATGCATTGCCTAGTTTACAAAGAGTGTGATGAGAATCACATGATCAGGAAATGTGGAGTTGACAGAGACATCCGTGTTCCACTCTTCCTTCCATCCATCCATCCATCCATCCATCCATCTTTTTTGTCTATTTGTCCATCTATCTATTTCTCCATCTGTCTATTTGGAGTCACATCTACAATATCCCCAACAACTGGTCATTCAGCCTCTTCCTGAAGACCTCCAGTGATAAGGAAATCTACTCCTGTTGGTGATCCACTTCCTTTTTTGTATATCTTTGAAAGTTAGGTATTTTCCCCAGAAAGTATTCTAAATCTTTCTTTGCTTCTCAATCCTCTGACACTCTGCCTTCCCCCGACCCCTTAACTTAGGACTTTGCAAACTCTACTGAGAACTTTTACACCATTCAATGTGAACTCCCTTTTCTCCAATTCTTTTCATCTCAAAAGAAAACAAAAACCAAACCAAAACTCTGTGGCATCATCTTCTTTTCCCCAATCTCTGACAAAGAGGTAGCCCTTCTCCTTGCCAAGGCTGGCCCCTTGCACATATATTTGATCTCATCCCCTCCAGCAGTCTGAATCCTCAATTATGCCTTAAACGCTCATCTTAACATTCTCACTTATCAACCGGTTCCTTCCTTATTCTTCACTTGTTTCATGTCCAACTCTTCATGACCCCATTTGGGGTTTTCTTGGCAAAGATACTGGAGTGGTTTGCCATTTTCTTCTCCAACTCATTTTACAGATGAGGAAACTGAGGCAAAAAGGGTAAAATAATTTGCCCAAAGTCATAGAGTTAGTGTGTCTGAGGCAGGATTTGGACTCAGGAAGATGAATATTCCTGACTCCAGGTCCAGCACTTTGTCCACTATACATACCTATCTGCCTGGTAACTTCCTTATTGACTCAAATAGTCTAAATCTTCACCATCCTTAAAAAACTTTCAGTAGACCCACCATACCTTCAAGCTAGTCTTCCCTGTATCTCTTTTCAGACAAACTCCTTGGAAAAATTGTCTGTTCTCTCTGACTCCACTTCCTCTCCTCTCCTCTTGCAATCTGGCTTCTTACCTCATGATTTAATGGAAATTCCCCAAAAGTTACAAATAATCTCTTTGCTGTCTGTCCTCCTTAAACTTAGTGCCTTCCCTCTGGGATTATCTTCATTTTATGCTGGATCTTGTTTGTAAATAGTTTGCATATTGTTCTCCTATTAGACTGTGAATTCCTTGAGAGCAGAGACAATTATTATTAGTATTATTATTTCTGGCTTTCTTTGTATCCCCAATACCTGGAACGTTGTAGGTGCTTAGTAAATACTTGTGGTGATGGATGATGTGATGATCTTTTCTTAGTCTTAATTGTTTTTTGACTTCTCTCTTGCATTTGACACTGTTGACTCTTCTCTTTTCCTGGATTCTCTCTCCTTTATGGTTGTTGTTCTTGTTTTTTTTTTTAAATGACTTTACTCTCTCTGTTTGGTTCATCTCCTTCGTAGTCACTCTTTCTAAGTCTCCTTTGCAGATTCAGCAGCCATATCACACTCCCTAACTGTGTGTATTCCCCAAGCTTTGGTCTTAAGCTCTTTTCTTTTCTCCCACTACATTTTCTTTCTTGTTAACCTCATCAGCTCTTATGAATTTAGCTATCATCTCTCTCCAGATGACTTTCAGGTTTATATATCCAGCCCTAGTCTCTCCCCCGAGCTTTAGTCCTACATCACCGATTGCCCGTTGGTTATTTCAAACTGAATGTCTCATAAACATCTTAAACTCACTTTGCCCCAGATTGAGACTCCTTCCTTTCCCCAAACATCCCTGGTTCTGTGGAAGGCACCATCACCCTTCCAGTTTTCCTGGTTCATGACCTTGGCATTGTCCTGGACTGTCCCTTACCCCATGTATCTAATGGCTTGTCAAACCTTGCCATTTCTTAGCTTTCCAACAGCTCCTGAATCTGACCCTTTCTCTCTACTCCCATGGTTACCACCTTTATTTAGGCTTTCATCTCCTCTTACCTATTATTGTACCAACTTCCTAATTGTTTCTCTTTCCCTAAGTTTCTCCCCATGCCAGACCATCCTACACACTGCTGCTAAAGTAATATTCCTTAAAGACAGACCTTACCATGTGACTCTTCTGCTTAATCAACTCCAGCAGCTTCCTCTTGCTTCCAGGACAAAATGTAAACTCTTTGTTTGCCTTTTAAAATCCTATACAACCTGACCTGACCTTACCTTTCCAGCTTCATTGTACATTATTCTCCCTCCTGCATTCTGTGATCCAGACCCTTTTTTATTCCATAAAACTCCATTTTGCAGTTCTGTGCCTTTGGTCATATGGTCGTCCGGTATGCCTGGAATGTATTCCCTCCTTAATTAATATTTGTAAAGTCCCTGGCACATAGTAGGTGCTTAATAGATGCATGTCTCCTCCTCCCTCATGTTCACCTGAGTTCCTTTCTTCAAGATCCAGCTTAAATGCTACTTTTTCATGAAGTCTTTCCTGATCCGCCTAAATGCTAGTGCTCTGTCTCCCAAATTACTTTGTAATTCAACTACTTTTATGTGTTTATAGTGACTAACTTTACATTTCTGATGTATGTAGTTTTTTTTAGTATCTTTTTTGTTTTTGAGGGTTGACTGTGTGACAAGGTCACACAGCTATTAAGTGTCTCAGGCTGGATTTGAACTCAGGTCCTCCTGACTCCAGTGCTGATGCTCCATCCATTGTGCCATCTAGGTGCCCCATGTATGTAGTTTCACATGTATGTATTGCTTCCTCCATTAGAACATGAGCTCCTTGCCAATGGCAGTTGTATCATTCTTTGTACTTGTACAAAGTCTGGCACATGCGTGCTTAAAATGTGGTTGATGATTGATAGTGTTTAGCTGAAAACTAATAGACTGTAATGTCATCTTTGGTAGTGGATTTTTTGAGCCCAGCAACAGAACTTGGCATTTATCTCTATGAGAATGCAAAGTCCAAGGCAGGAACTAGATTTTGTATCTTTCTCAGAGGCAGCTAGGTGGGGCAGTGGATGGAGTGTGGAGCCTGGAGTCATCTTCCTGAGTTCAAATCCAGCCTCTGCCTTACTGACTGTGTGACCCTGTACAAGTCACTTAACCCTGTTTGCTTCAGTTTCCTCCTCTGTAAAATGAGCTGGAGAAGGATATGTTAAACCACTTCAGTATCTTTGCCAAATGGGATCATAAAGAATCAGACACAACTGAAAAGTGATTACACAACAAACAACAATGACATCTTAGTTTCCAGTAAGGGATTAATAAGTACTTGTTGGATTGTCTTAGAACTTTATTCAGTTTCATCTTGTGATCTTCACACTACCTTTCCCGCCTATTAAGGTATTATTGGTTCTATACTCTGCCTCTTAATGTGTTAGCTGTTCCTCTCAGAGACTTGTAATCTGCAAATTTTATAAGCATACTATCTCTGCCTTCGTCAAAGTCATTTATAAAAATGTCGACCAGAACAGGGTCAAGGACAGAACTCCCTCAAAGACCTCCTTCCCAGCTGACATTGATTCTCATGATCAAAAGCTATTGTCATGAATACTGAAGTCAAATTAGACTTGGGCACCAAACCCTGAAATATTAGAATGCCTAAGCACCCCTTTTGGCATTTGAGCTGGATAAGTTGAGGATAAAATCAAAAAGATTCCTACTTCATCCAGTGGGTAATAACTCATGGCATTCTATACTCTCTTGGTCTGAATATTGTGCCATTACCATACAAAAGTGGAGAATTGCCTTTAATTGGTGTTATTTTTCAGCATAGAACTATTTTTCATCCTAGGAAATCTCATTTTAGGGTTGCAACCTGTGTCCAGGGGTGGCATATTTTTGGATCATTTTGGTAAATGGAATCCAAAATTTCTAAATGACAGCTATCACTGATAGGAAGAGAAACTGGACTAAACCTCATTTTTCAGTGTGAAGTTAAGGAAGACATCTATGCCCTTCCATGGCAAACCCTTAGGACTTAAGAGTAGGAGGCGTCTGGAAAGGAGAACACTGGATCTGGCTCAGTGTGGTATTTCCTGTGGTCCTATGAGGGCTGAATGCCAGACAAGGATGGGTGGGAGACTCTTGAGTTGAATCTGAACACAAAGCCTTCTCTCTGACGTTTTAAGGTCTTTGCAGTCAGCAGGGCAAGGCTTCGTGGACTCTTCACCTTCTCCCTGATTGCTGTGGCCCTTGCTGATGTCTTCACTGTCTGCACACCTTTAGCACTTTCTGTCAGCCCTGTGCATTGGACTGTTTCCTCAATCTCAGGCTTATGTAGGTTGGTCTCACGCAATTAAATTGATAGAATCTTCAGCAGAAAATTAGAGAAAGCATGACAAAGTGGAAAGAAGGTACCTCAGTTCTAGTCCCAGTTTTTCTGCCTAGGAGCAGCGTGACTGCAGGCGTCACTCCATTTCTCTGGAACTCATTTCCCTCGTCTATTCAATGAGGGGATTAGCTTAGATGACTGATTGGGAGGGGAGGGACCTTCTCATGATCAAAAGATCACGATCAAAAGTTATTGTCGTGAACATGGAAGTGATTTTACTTCACATACTAAATATAGTAGTGCGGTCAATGAAGGCTACATGAGCTTAGAACTAAGAAGAGATCGAGTTGAGACATAAAATTCCTCTTTTTTATGTAAAAGAAGGCTTCCAAGAGGAGACAGACTTAAGTTGGTCCGTGAAAACTATTTGGGATTTGGGTCAATAGAGGGAAGGCAGGAGAAGTTGTTGAGCAGAACACCTAAATTCTGAACAACATTTAAGAATGTTGCTTAAGAATTTAAAAACAACAATTGGGGAAAAAATAAAATATATATTAAAAAAACATTTAAGAATGTTGTTTAAGAATTTAAAACAACTGGGAAAAAGATATTTAAAAAAAAGAATTAGGAACAACATTTTAGGAGAATTAAGAATGTTTAAGAATTAAGAACACATAAGAAGATTGTGTCCCAGCCTTCTCCCTGATCTTACCTCCCCAGAAGGCCTTATCCTACAAGGCAGGAGAGCGTAGAAGAACACACCCAACACCACAGCTGTCCCAGGGGTCTCATCTATCTAGTGTGTGTTCAGATAATTGTGCTGGTTGAAAAGTCAACTGTCTTTCTTTACTCACCTGCTGAAAAGTCAACTGTCTTTTCTCAGCTATAGTAATAAAAAAAATGCTGAAGAAACTTTGTCCTCACAGGGTTTTTTTTTTTTAAATTAATGCGGTGGTGCCTAGTGTAGCAGAGCCCTGCCTACATGTTGCAGGCCTATGAACAGGATTATATTACTGGTCATGCCTTTCAAGTCTTACCCTGAGAAACAAAACCTCTGTCCCTTAATTTCCATCCTCAGTACTTGACCTCTCATGCCTAGAACCTTAACCCTTTGTCCTTACTATTTAGTCTTCATCCCTAATCCTCAGTTTCTACTAGAACCTTAGCCCTTCGTCTTTAATATCTGTTTTTAATTCATTCCCCATCCGTCCCTCCCAGGCCCACAGATACCCGACTTCCGTCAGTGACTACCCATATCTTCCCTATGCTGGGGTCTAGAATCATGGAATCAGCAGATTTAGAGCCAGAAGGGATACTGGATCATCCAGTCCAAATCCTCATTTTACACAGGAGGAAGCTGAGTTCAAGAAAAGTTGAGTGATTTTTATCAGACAGTTGGGGGTCTGGTGGAGAGAGCGCTGGACCTGAAGCAGGACGAGCTGAGTTCAGATGGGACTACAGATGCTATGTGACTACAGGCAAGTCTCTTGTTCTTGACTTTCCTCATCTGAAAAAAATAGAGAATAATAGCACCTATTTCTCTCTCAAATTAGATAACATGTATAAAACACTTGGCAAACCCTAAAGTGCTATGTTAATGCTGTTCAGTTATCATCTTCATAATAGCTAGCACTGATATAGCACTTTAAAGTTTGCAAGACCCTTTAAAAACATTATCTTATTTTATCCTGGGAACAACCCTGAGAGGTAGGTACGATTACTATCCTCTTTTTAGAGACGAGAAGACTTGAGATCAGACAGCCTCGGACAGAGGTTAATGACTTGCCCAGGGTCACACAAGTGGTAAAAAAGTGGTAAAAGCTGTGTGCTTGCTCTCGGGTTTTCCTGACTCCGGGTCCAGAACTCTATCTGTTATACCACTTACCTACCTCATCACAGCATTTATGATAACCCTTAATTAGAAAGACCAGGTATATCAAGTGACACAAAATTTGTATAAATAAAAAAAATTATCCTTCTACCTCTGTTTTCTTTGCCTTATGGGTAAAAAAATGCCCTGCTTCGATTGATGCGTCTTGGGCCATCAATGCCTTGGGCCTTAAAGATCAACTAGTTTAAAGCCTTCATTTTAAAGCTGAGGGTACTTGGGTCCATGGAAGGAAAACGTCTTGGGTGAGGTCACATAGGGAGGTAGTAAGCAGCAGAGAGCTTTGCAAGCCTTATGGGATTCAGGGGATTAAAAACAGAAAGGGACCTTAGCAATCAGCCAATCTGATGGGGAATACAAATGGGGAAACTGAGGTGCAGAGATGCTAAACAAAGGCTCTTTCTACTGTTGTTATTCAGTCATGTCTGACTCTTTGTGACCCCCTTTGGGGTTTTCTTGGTAAAGATACTGGGGTGGTTTGCCGTTTCCTTCTCCAGCTCATTTTACATATGAGGAAACTGAGGCAAACAGGATGAAGTGACTTGCCCAGGGTTGAATGACTTGTTCAGAGTCACACATCTGATAAGTGTCTGAAGCTCGATTTGAACTTGGGTCCTCCTGACTCCAGGGTTGGCACTCTATCCACTGTGTCTCCTAGCCAGTCTTTCTGCTGTAGTACAATTAATACTTGATACCTGCAAGAACTTCATCAAGCAAAATCCATTCAGTGCTGCGAGGGAAGGAGAAGAACCTGAGATTGGAGGCATCATGGAAGAGAGGCACAAGCAGATGCTCTAAGGTCAGAGGCTGTTGTTCATTTGTCCAGTCGTGTCTGACTCTGTGTGACCCCATGGACTTTTCTGATGGGGTTTTCTAGGCAGAGATACTGGAGGGGTTTGCCATTTCCTTCTCCAGATCATTTTACAGATGGGGAAACTGAGGCAAACAGGATGAAGTGACTTGCCCAGGGTCACACAGCTAGTAAGTGTCCAAGGTCATATTTGAACTCAGGTCTTCCTGACTGCAAGCCTGGGACTCTATCCACCGAACCCCTCAGCTTCCTCAGAAGTCAGAGGACCTGGGTTCAAATCCTACCTCTGACAGTTGTTACTCGTGTGACCTTGGGCAAATCATTTAACCTCTCTGGGTCTCAGTTTCCTCATTTGTTAAAAAACAAAAAAGATCATTGGACTAGATGGCCTCTGAGGTCATTCCTGGCTTTCTCCCTCTTCCTAGTGGGCAGTTGTGACCTTGACATCTCTCATTGTTGGAGAAACAGCTGGAGACTTTGGAAAGGAAGCACCTGGATGAGGCAGGGGGCTCTTTGTGGGACTGTGAACCTTGGCTGGGTATGAGTAGAGTCCTGCACCCGTTTGTGGGGCATTCTGTTTCTATGCATGGGTGTGGTGATGATCAGATGTTGATTTAAGATCCAAGTTCCCCTTCAGCCTCTGTGCCTTTTGAAGATTTTGTATTGTTTAAGTAATGCCTGAGGAGGGTGTTTGTGGAGCGCCCAGATGGTGGGTATTGTGGATTTTATATCTGGGGCAGTTGCTTTCACTTGCTGTGACACCCTAGCTTGGGGGTGTGGTCTTACACCAAAGTGGAGGATTGGAATGAAGGCCTGGATGGGCTAACCTTGCTCCCAGTCAGGACTAGCATGTACTGATTTAGCCCAGTGACTCCCAGACTTTCTGAGAATGTTCTTTCCCCCCACCTTTTAAAATAAAAAAAAATTCTGGATCTCCATGTGATAGGATAATTGCTATTTTATTATGAAAATGCATGAGGGAAACACTATGAGAAATTCAGTAACATGTTTAAATGAATTTGTATTTTATTAATTACAACAGCACAATACATTTGAAAAATAGTTGCAAATAATGGCCAAGACCCCGTTTTCATATGGCCTGAGAATGGGTTTTTTCCATATTTTAAAATAAAGTTTTATTTTATTTAAAATGTAAACTCTGTGGTCCTAGCAGCATACTGGGAGTTATGTGGGTGCCCAGCCTAGAGGATCCCTGAAGGTCTTTACCACTCAGTTGCCATGTTGAATGACTTATGACCTCTTGGATGATTTGTTATTGTATGTGTAAGACTTTCGAGCTCATCAGGGGCCTGGCTGCTTGTTGGGCTTGGTCCACTCTTATATCTACATTGGTTCTGTTGCTATTGCCACTTTTGCTGAGGGCTGTTAGTTCAAAGGATGGGCTGAGCCCCGTTGGATTGACTGTGTAGCTTCTGGGGCTCATAACTGAGACGACCTGGGCTCATGCTTAAGAGAGAAGATGGGGAAGAGTCAGTCCCCAGACCGGTTTGGGAGGCTTCCTGATGTGTTGCAGGGACTACTTGGGTTGTAGCCCCAGCCTCACTTCTTCCTAGCTAAGTGACCTTGAATGGGTCTCTCAACTTCTCTGCAATTGAATTCCTCTTGGGAATGTGGTGAGGATCAATAGAGTTACACACTTTATAAAACCACAAAGTGCTTTGTACATGTCAAAGATTGCCGTGATTATTTTTTTTCAATGCTCTGATCCTCACTTGGGCAAACAAGTGGCCTTGCTTTCTGATGTGCCCTCCACTCTGTTAGGAGGCACCTGAGGGGTGGTGGGTAATGTTTGCTGCAGGGAGGTGGGGCAGGATGGAAGGGGGAAGCTATAGAAAGCAATGCCAAGCTGCTTGGGACTTTTCCTCATGTTGTTTTTCTCTTTCAGAGACTTCAGTGCCCTCAGAAAAGAAAATATTTATGAAAACAACAAGCTGGTAAGTGCTGTATTCCTCCATCTCTAGTCTCCTGTTGTCTCTCTTGCTTTCAGGGACCTGGCTCTGTCCCCTTGAAGTGTTATCATGACCGGAGAAGGGGCATCTCTCAGTCTCTAGTTCTGCATGGCTGAGGTCAGGTCAGCCTTCCCATCTCTGTTCATATTCTTGCTCAGATAGCAGACCCCTTTTTGGTTTTCCTTCCGTTTCCAGTTTCCCCACTAGTACTCTGTCACTAAGGAAGCTGTGAATCAGTGCTTACAATACACTAGTCACACCTGGTTTTGTAAACTTCATTCTGAGGAGACTTCTGCAGGGCTTTGCCATCCTATAGAGAATTGTGACCATTTTGTAGATAAGCAGAGTGAGTCTGAGGAAGGTGCTTCTCAACTAACAATGAAGTCAGAGTCAGAGCTCCTGCTTAAAAGTGTCTGGAAAAAAAATCTTTACTGTTCTCTCCGAGAAGAAAGCAGACTCGGCCCATCCTCATGCCACAGAGTGCTTGGCTTGCTAATCTTTTCTGCCCCTCATTCCTCTCAGCCTGTTTCCCTCTGTTTAGGTGCCAGCCAGACTTTCCAGTTCCCCCGGAGTTCCTGAGGGTGGGTAGGGTTCCGGTGAGGTGGTGTTGAGGTTGAATCAGGGGAAGCAGGTGGGAGAAAGGAATGAGCTCCCTTGGGAGCAGCCTCTCCTCTGGCCTGGGCTGCCACAGAAGCTCAGACCACCCATCTGCTGGGAGCGTAGGCTGACTCCAGAGAGCCACTGTCTGCTCTGATGGACTTCAGCTGCTTCACTCTCCAGGACAGATCTGGCCTGAGCTGACCCAGAGCCAGAGCAGGCCTGGACACGGACCTCTCTCCTACTCTCCAACCTTTATTCCTTTCAGAGACCAAAGACATTATTTACTGTCTCCTTATCAACACCCTCTACGTTCCCTCACCTTTATCAGATCCCTCCTCCTCCTCCTCCTCCTCCTCCTCCTTCTTCTTCTCCTTTACCACCTCCTCTTCCTCTTCTACCGCCTCCTTCTCCTTTTTCTCCTTCCTTCTTCCCTCCTTCCCTCCTTCCTCCATCCTCCTTCCTCCTCCTCCCCCAAGTTCAATGAATCTTGTACCAAAGATTCTGGTCAGTGGTGCTTCCCAGAATGACCCTATAGAAAATGATCAAAGGACCATACGTAGATACAGATCATAGACTCATAGAGCATTTTGTAGATGACAAAACAGGCCTGGAGACACCCAGTGTCTTGTCCAACATTATGCTGGTAATCATTGAGGGACTAGGATTTCAGCTCAGGATCTCTGATCCCAAACTCAGTTCCCTTCACTGTTATGGTGCTTCCCTGTCTTATGTGAATGCTTGTAGTTAATCGTGTTCATGGGGAGCTATAAAAGGAGCTTTACTCAGACTGTTTCTCATGGGCATTTCCCCATTCCCCACTGCGGTGTTCTTCCTGCTTTTAGTTACATACCCTCTTCTTGTTCTTTCCTCACTGTATATAATGGATAAGAAAAGCAGATGAACTTGAGCCTAGGACTTCACAGTCTGCCGTTCCCAATAGCGTTATGGAGAATGTGGGGAACAGTGGAGGAAAGGGTGAGAAAGTGGGAGAGGAGATGAGGTAGGGGGAGAGAGGCCTAGGGCAGAAATGGGGTGATGATCAGGGAAAGGGGAGCAAGGTGGTTGGGGAGGTGAGCAGAGACTGGAAAGTGGAGGCAGCAGAGAAAGGCAAGCAAAGCCCTGCCTCTAATAAATAACCCTTGCAGGATCAGCTGAGCTTGTCAGGACTCTGGGCTATTTTGTCATCATCCTTGGGATGGGAAGAGAGAAGATCTTGCCCAGGCTCAGTTTTTTCATCCTTATTCCCTTTACCTTCCTCTGTAATCTCCTTGCTCTTCTCTGTACTCAACCTTACGCCTTATCTGGGTCTCTGGTTGCTTTTCCAGTCTCTCCCCAGTGTGAGGTCTAGGCAACACCAAGTCTGGAAATATTCTTTTTTTTTTTTCTTACTGAAGAGATCAGCTCTGTTTGGAATTCTGGGGCCTGATAGTGGCAGGAAGGAGTCCAGAGACTAGAGGGTGTCTGGTTAGCAGTGCTGGGGGTGCTGGGAGAGAGAGCTTCAGCCACTTGAGGATGGGGGTATGAGCCTGGGTTCAGAATGAAACCTGCTTTCCTACATCTATGTGCCAGGCACTGTACTCAATACTAGAGAAATAAACACAAGCAAAAGGAAAGGCAGTCCTTGCTTTCACGGAAAGAGAGAGACATCAGGGAGGGCCCACTTAGTTCTCCCTACTGAGTTGCCTTTTTTGACATCTCTTGCCTTTGAAGTCGACTAAGTAGGCAATCTGGTGAATGAAGGCATCTGTGTCTCTGCAGCCTCTCCTGTCCTTCCTCCTGTCTTCCTTCTCTTCTCACACACCCCAGAGCCTCTTCATCTGTGTCTTTCTCCATCACTCCAGTTCTGAGAACATAATTCATTCTCTATGCACTGGATAGCTCCAGAAAAGGGTGTGGGTGGGATTAGAGAGGAGGGACAGTGGGAATAGAAGAGGCTTTGGATCATTTTTGTTGTATGGAGCTGTTTGACGTGGTTGCTTTGTGAGTGAGGAGGTTCTCTTGGGGTCATTGGGAGCATGAATCTCTCTCTTTCAGAGGAGCTATTCTGGGCAAATACTGACCATATAAGGATTCTTGTTGAGAAAGAATGTGTCTTTAGCCCAGTGCCAAAAAAAGTGCTGTTAGGACATTGATCTTGGTTTGTAAAATCTCTGAATGAGCCAAAAAAGAAAAAAAAAATCAAGGCACCTTTTGGGAGATTATTATTCAATTTCTACCCCTTCACTTTCTTTCATATCCGAATTATTCAACTGTTTTAGGCCAAAAATGTTTAAAACTCTCAGGTCATGTCTCTAGCATCAAGACTGGTGCTATATGATGTTGACAGCTCTTATTGTCGTCTTCCCCCTTCCCATCTGTTTGGAATTGTTTAGAAATTTACCTGCTGCATTCAAGGGGCAGACTCCTGATGGTTTCTTTCACTGTCAGGTGTTATGAGAATACGAATGGGGACTGGACCTAGGATGTCATCGATCTAGGGGATTCTCAGATGAGATGGACAATACAAAATCATGTCCCATGAAGTTTTGATGTGACATATTATGGACACTAAGTCTTATAGATTTGTGGAGAAAAGATTGTGGGGGGGGGGCGGGGCTGAGGAATTGAGGAAAGCTTATAGCCTTGAAAGCAAGAGTAGGTAGAGAGGAGAATGAAGCTGAGATGGCAACATTTCCTATTCTCCTGCCCAACTTTTGCCATTGGGCAAAATGCCCGGAGGGACAGTCACTTGTCTCATCTGCTAGGTGTCTTATGCCTTTGTCCTCCTTCCCATCTGTTATAGGCATTCCAGGTGGCTGAGGAACAGCTGGGGATACCAGCCCTGCTGGATGCAGAAGATATGGTGGCTCTCAAGGTGCCGGATCGATTGAGCATCCTGACTTATGTCTCCCAGTATTACAATTATTTCCACGGCCGGTCACCCAGTGAGTAGTCAGTCTTCTCGCCTTCTTCCTCAATACCTTTCCTGTAGTCTTTGGGAAGGGCTGCTTTTTTTCTTGTTTTGGCAGAAACCCTGGAAAGGAAGCTGGTTGAGTTTTTTAAGTCAACAACTTTCCTTTGCCTCAACCATGCTTTGTATATGTAAGATGGGACTTACAGGGGACTTAGTAGGATGGTGACTGTTTAAATATATAAAGACATGCCTGGTGGATGGCATGGATAGATGGGATTTGTGGTCTGCCTCACCTCTGTGGAAGGAAGGAAGAGGATCTTGCTGGTAGCTCCAGCAGCCTAGCTGGTGAATGGGAAATTCAGGGTACAGGACTGATATTTCCTTCAGTCTCCAAAAGGGGTACTGGGTTAGTTGTTATTCAGTCTTTGTGACCCCCGGTACTGGAGTGGTTTACCATTTCCTTCTCCAGCTCATTTTACAGATGAGGAAACTGAGGCAAACAGGGTTAAGTGACTTTCCCAGGGTCACACAGCTAGTAAGTGTCTGAGGTCAGATTTGTTTGATTTAAATTTTTTTTTTTATTAAAGGGGCTATCCCTTGACTCATTTCTTAGAGAGGCCTATTTACTTCTTAGAGAGGCCTATTGAGGGAGACGTTACCTCGCTCAAAGTGAGAACCTGAGAAGCTTTTAGTCTAAAAGAGCCAGGGTCTTCCATTGCATCCTGGGTCATCTCCAGTCATCCTGGTCGATATCTGGACACTGGACCCAGACGGCTCTAGAGGAGAAAGTGAGGCTGATGACCTTGCACAGCCCTCCCTCCCTCAGATCCAAGTCAACTGCAAGTCATGTCAGCATCTCCCTAATGCCATACTCCTCTTCCAGAAGGAAGGACAAACACAACAACAGTTTAAACAATGAATGGATTGTCAAGTTCTTTGCCCCACCTCTCTCTCTCCCCTCCCCTTTCTCACTCTGCCCTGTCTCTCTCTGTCTATTTTTGTCTCCCCCCACACACTCTGTGTCTCTGTCTCTGTCTCTCCCCTCTCTCTGCTGTCTGTCTGTCTTTCTCTTCCCTCTCTCATTCTGCCCTGTCTGTCTGTCTCTCTTTATCTCTCTCTCATGTGCTCTCATGTTCTCTCTCTGGTTTGCAAGCAGTTAATAAAAAATGACAACAACAACAATGGTAGCTCGGTGATGGAGTAGTGAGAACTCTGGGACTGGAGCCAGGAAGAGCTAACTCTATAGACACCCACCAGCTTCATGACCCTGGACAAGTCATCAACCTCTGCCTGCCTCAGTCTTGTGAGCTAATAACTGTCATAGCAATAACAAGCACTGAAATTTATACAGTGCTTTCTGCGTGCCAGACACTCACTATAGCCCTGCCTTCCCTCTTTTACTCAAAGGAATGCGCATATCCCATAAGACAGGTACTCACGCAGCTAGTGGGGAGAGCAGTGGATTTGGAGTCAGGAAGATCAGAGTTCGAATTCTGCCTCAGACATTTATTAGCTGTGTGACTACATCATTTAGAGGTCACTTAACATATCTCAGTCTTGCTTTCCTATCTGTAAAATGGGAGTAAGAATAGCACCTGTTTCATAGGGTTGCTGTGACGATCAGCTCAGAAAACTTATTTAAAAGTATTTGACCAAACTTAAAGAGCTATATAAGTGTTTGTTGTTATTATTATTGTGTTAATGAAGCCTGTAGCTATATGGGGGAGACAGAAAGTCTGTTCTTTGGACTTCTGAGACGAGTCCTTCAAGACCCAGCTTTGAAAGCCTTCTTGCTAGCTCCTTTGCTTTTTAAAAGGGAGCTCTTGTCCAACCAGGGATATGGAGGGATGATACCTGTTCTAAGTAGGGTGTGAAGGGGTGCCTGGCAGGAGGGACTATGCTCTCAGAACAAGGCAGATCAGAGTCCTCAGGACCCTGTCTCCCCAAGTAGCACAACCGTTCTCAAAGCTTCTATTTCATCCACTATTGTGCTCCACTCACCCATGATTTCCTCTCTGGCTCTTTTGGGCTCAGCCTTTTATTAAGAGCTCCCTCCCCGTCTCCCTTTGCCACATTCCTAATCTGAGGTTTAGAAATTCCCGTTCAAAACTCAGAGTAACTCTGGGAATGGTGCCAGCCTTTCTGTTCCCTCCTCCCTCCATTTTCTCTTAGTTTATTTCCCCCCACTCCCACTCCCCCCTCTTCCAGCCCTGAGGAAATCTATTTTTCTTTATTGTAGTTAAATAGAAAAATCCCTTCTTTGCTATCTCCATGACCCATTGTGTGCTTTCACTGTTGGGGGGATGTAGAACAAAGGCTCGCTGCCCTCTGTAGACAGTTCTGTGTTATCCAAACTCTGTCCCCTGTCCTCTGGCCTCTTAATTAGAGATGTTAGATGGGACACTGGTCTTGGGAGTCAGGGAAGACTTGGAATTCATTTTCCCCCTTAGACAGTTACTAGTTGTGCAACCCTGGGCAAGTCACTTGACTTTTCTGGTCTTCCTTATCTATAAAATGATGGGAATAGGTTGGACCTCAGTGGGTTCCAAGGCCCCTTTAGACTCTAAATCTGTGATCCTCTGTGATCTTTTCTAGGGCCCGATCTTTGCTAGACCACCAAGAGTGACTTGAGAAGATTTGAGGCTGAGCCTTTGGGGTTTGGGGAAGGGGGGAGCAAAGTCAGAGTCTTGTTCTTTGGTCCAAACTAAAGGGCCTTTGTGCAGTTCACTGTGAGCCCTTGTTGGTGACTGAGCTCCGTCAATGCAATATGGCAATTCCCCATTCCCCCAGGAAATGAGTTTGTGAGAAGCAGCTTGGTAGACTGGGAAGGGCATTGGCTTTGGAGTCCAAAGACCTTCCATGGACTTCTAGCTATTGGTCTAGTGTTCACTATTTGTGCTACTTTGCTTTGATGTCCCTGGAAAGTGGGTTGGGCTGGATGACCTCTATGTTCCTTTATAGCTCTGACTATTGATTAAACTCCTGAATGTCTGTCTTGCTCTTGTGTCCCTTGCGACCTTCCCATCTTTCTCCCTCATCTTCCCGTCACTCCTTTCTCCCCTCCCTCCTTTTTCACTTCTCTATGAACGTTCCTTTGGATTTATTCATCTAGACCCTCTGATGGCAGATCAGTGTGCCTCTGCTTAGTCCTTAATGCATCCAGGAGGTCTTTGGTGGGGTAACATTCTGGATTTCCTCAGTCTGCTTGGCCAGTTTTGCACTGGAGGGTTCCCAGATTGCTTCAGGGTACTTATGACCATGATAGATGGAGAAGGGAGACCAGCTAGTACGTACGTGCTTCAGCCAATATCCAGGAATAGGCTCATGTCTAGCAGTCATATGAGATAATCTGTAAGCTAGAGATTTGTAAAGTATTTAGCACATTTCTGGTTGTTGTTCAGGCATCTCTCTTTGTGACCCCATCTGGAATTTTCTTGACAAAGGTACCTTCTCCAGCTCATTTCACAGATGAGAGAACTGAGGCAGACAGGGTCAAGTGACTTGCTCAGGGTCACACAGCCAGTAAGTGTCTGAGGCTGGATTTGAATTCAGATCTTCCTGATTCTGGGCCTGATGCTCTATCTGCTGTGCCACCTAGCTGCCTCTACACTTAAGTTTATTTTTCTCCTTAATGTTTTCCCTTATTCAAATTAAATCTATACTTCAAGGTCCAGTTAATTTCCCATCTCTGGCAAGAAGCCTGATCATTCCAGCCCACGGCAAACTCTCCCTTCTCTGAGTTAGACTAGCACCAAATATCTCGCAGCTCTGCACCAGTCTGTAATTTTACAAGTGTTTTCCCTTCACCTCTATGGTGTGGGTGTGGTAGTACTCCTACAGATGAGAAGACTGCTCTCAGGGAGGCTGAGTGACTTGTCCACAGTAGTAAGAGTAACCATCGCCAGAGGTGGGTTTGGAACTCTGGTCCTCTCATCCCAGCTTAGTTATTCTGCCTCTGAATTTGTTATCTATCATTGACATTTGGCACTTCCCCAGCACCTTGTACCGAACACAGTGCTGAGCACGTGGAAAGTGCTCAGTAAATTCTTATTCATGTGACTTAAATTGAGCTGGGAGAGGTATGATTAAAGAATCACAATCTGATCACCCTTCTAGCTTGAGCGCTCTGTGTTTTGTGTGAGCATTAGTAAAACCTCCTGTACTGTATGTTGTCCTATTGGGAGGAGGGAATGTGGTGAATAGAATTCTGGACTTGGAGTCAGGAAGACCTGAGTTCTAATCCTGCCTCAGATACTAGCTGTGTTACCCTGGGAAAGTCATTTGAATCTTTCTCAGTCTCAGTTTTTTCAACTGGAAAAGAGCTCCTACCTGACAGAGTTGTTGGTGAGGATCAAATGAGATAGCATATAGAAATGTTTTGCAAATCTTAAAAGTGCCAAGTGCTGTTACTACTACTACTACTACTACTACTACTACTAATAATAATAATGGCAGGTAGGTGGTGTGGTGGATAGAGTGCTGGGCCTGGGGTCAGGATCTTTGTGAGTCCAATTCTGGTCTCGGACACTAGCTGTGTGACCCTGGGCAAATAATTTTGCCCTGTTTGCCTCAGTTTCCTCATCTGTAAAATGAGCCAGAGAAGGAAATGGCAAACCACTCCAGTATCTTTGCCAAGAAAACCCCAAAGGGGAGGTCACAGAGAGTCAGACACAACTGAAAATGACTGAACAACAACAAAATAATAATGATAGATGTTGGATTTGGAAGGAGGTCTTAACATTTCATGAAGTCCAGGCCATTCATTTTACAGAGAAATGAGGCTGAGAGAGGAAGTGATTTACCTGTGCTGATGTAGCTAATACAGGTCAGAGCCAGGATTTGAACCTAGGACCTCTGACCCCAAGTACAGTATTCTTTCCATCACAGCACACTGCCCCTAAGAATGTGACCTGTGACATCTTTGCATGTGGATGATGGTTTGTGTGGATGGCTGGATCAGAGCATGTCCGGGAGTTAGGGGAGTTGGAAGAATGCCCCTCAAGTTTGTTTCTATCTGCCCTGGCAAGTTCAGAGGTGGAAAAATTTTGGAGAGCAGTAAACCCCTTCTTTGGGGGAGCTCCTGTCTAGCTTATCCTTTAAGACTCTGGTGTCAAACTCAAATAGAAACTGATCCCAGCAGGCCACGTATTAACTTAGGAAACCACAAACAGAGATTATCTGTACTGTATTATATAATTATTTATTTTGCTAAACATTTCCCGATTACATTTTAATCTGGTTCAGGCGGATGGGGAGTTTGGCACGTTGGCTTTAAGGGGAAAGCACAGGTGTAGACCTGCTGCCTCTTGGTGGTGGTAGGGGCTTGGGGCCTTGGTAGGAGCTGATTCTACTAGCCCTTGTCTGTTCTTTGTGTTTTCTGTACTAGTTGGGGGCATGGCTGGAGTGAAGAGGCCTCCTTCAGACTCGAGTGAGGAGCCCATAGGAAAGAAAGTCATTTCACAGCCTGTCAAGCCTGCATCCCCAGCCCCTGTGAAACCACTGTCTCCAGTTCGGATGAACCCCATTGTCCAGGGGAAGAGCACGGTGAAGGAATTTCTGCCAGCAAAACCTGTAAGCATCCTGGATTTTCCCCCCTTATGACCCATGTTACCCTATACAAATCTGGTGCTCATACGGTTACAACACCCTGCCTTTGCACAGAAGCCTTTCTTTAAGCAGCTCAAAGTGCAGTGTGGATTGTTTTCTTCTAAAAATTGATTTCATTACCAGGGAGGATTAGACATTATAAACCTGATTTTTTTTTGGGGGGGGATAGATGGGAGACTACAAGGGTCTTAGAGATACCCTCCAGTATCACAGCCAAATGGGTTAAATGTCCAACTCATGGCTCTATTTCCAGTTCAATTTTTTCTATAACATCTCTGATAGAATTCAAGCCTCAAACTTCTGCCATCTCAGTATATGGAGTGTTGAGATTGATCCAGAAAAGGAGGGGCTTACTTCTCATTACGTTTGGGAAGGCATTACAAAGGCACATCTCCTTCTCTAATTTCCTTATTCCAAAGCAATGACCATAATAAGGTAATCATAATAGATAACTTTCATATAATGCTTCCTGTGTGCTAAGTGCTTTACAATTATGATGTCATTTGATCCTAACAACAATCCTGGGAAGGTAGGTGTTGTTATACCTGTCCCCTTTTTACAAATTATGCCTATGGATCTTTCTGGGGCTATTTTTTCCAGGTCAGGGGCTCTTAACTTTTTATATCATGGACCCCTTTTGGCAGTCTGAGAAAGTCCACAGACCCCTTTTCAGAATAATGTTTTTAAATATATAAAGTTAAATAAGTAGGATACAAACCCATTAATTATATTGAAATGTGGTTATGAAAATTTTTTTTTAAAAAGCCCCAAATCTAAGTTCATTGACCCCAGGTTAAAAATCCTTGCTTTAGTTGGCGACTGGTGGAAATGAACATTTTGGGCCTTTTCCCCAGCCCCACTCCCTCCAGGTTGAGAGATATGCCTGTAGGTTTCAGTTTGACCATTAATGAGGAATGAGTATAGGAGAAGTAAGTAGTTCATCCCTCAGGATCAGTCTGGGTGTGGCATTTTTTATTGCTGATAAATCCTTACAAAGACCAAATTCTCATTATCCTCTAGCCACTACATGAAAAGGAAGGCTTTGATGGGTGGAGAGATAACTGAGCCAGACCCATTATTAGAACTTTATTTAGAACTGGAGAGCAAAGTCCAAAGTCCAACAGGTGTTAATAGGAGCATAATTTACAGGAGCAAATTACCAAAATAAGTTGCTTATTAAGGCTAATTGCCTACTGGGATAGGGGAGATAGCCTGTGCTGGGCCACAGAACCAATAATGGACTGAGCCAAGAATTCAGGCCCAGAAAGGTGCTGGATCTGAATCTGGTTTGCCATATCTTGCCGTGTGCTTTCTGCCCCTCCCAGTAACCTTTCTGTCTGGAGATCAGCCTACCTGGAGCTGAGCAGTCTGGGCTCCACTTCCTGCCTGGCTCTTGGCTCACAAGGCTGACCTGAAGGGCTATGTCTCCATCTCCCTTAGGGCCAGGTCTCCACAGGCAGTGAAAGCCCCCGGGGCTCCAGGAGCAGTATCTGTGCTATCTGCAAGAAACATGTGCACCTGGTACAGAGGCACCTGGTTGATGGCAAACTCTACCATAGGAATTGTTTCAGGTAGGTCGGTTTTACTTACCCTGTCACTATCAAGCTAGAAAAGACTGAATTGGTCATCTAGTTCAAATAATATTAACATACATTTCTTTGGTGATTTCAGTTTTCCAAAAGGCTTTCCTTTTATCACAACCCTAGGACTCCAACTCTGACATTACATGATGTTGAGTAAAAAAACCCAAAACCTCATAGAAAACAAACAAAAAAAATTGGGGCAGCTAGGTGGCATACTGGCCCTGGAGGTGGGAAGATCTGAGTTCAGATATGACATCAGATGCTTATTAGCTGTGTGACCCTGGGCAAGTCATTAGATCCCGATTACCTTTAAAAAAAAAACACAACTAAAACTAAATCCTTTATATAGGTATGTTTTCTTACCATGGGATTCTTTTAAAAGTAGAATACCATTGGAGGATAGGAACCTAGTTAATAGGGTTCTGGACTGTCAGGTTCTGGTTAATTGAAGTTTTCTCATAGTTTATTCCCAGGTTTGGATTACAGCTTCTGGATCAGCCATTCCTAGGATTAGAAGCAGGAGCCTATGATCTCCTGGTATGGAAGATACATAGAATCATAACCATAGGGTTGGAAGGATTCTCAGAGCCCATATAGTATAATCCCTTCCTTTTACAACAAGGAAACTAAAGCTCAGTAAAGTTTAGGGGCTTTCTCAAGGTCACATAGGTAGTAAATGTCAGAAGAAGGTTGCTAGAAAAGTTCCTCTCCGTTAAGCCCAGGATAGACTCCCCTGATTCTTCCTGTCTCTTCCCTTTCCCCCAAAACCTTTCTGGGCATGGTCCCTTGGTACCATGAATACTTCACATTAGAGAGGTTCTGGGGGTGGAATATCTAAGATGGTGAAGCCAGGACATGAGGGAGTCTTTGGGGCAGGCAAGTGAGATTTAGGATGAGCAGAAATGAACATGCTGTCTCTCCTTCAGCCAGCATTTATCAAGCTCCAGCTTTGTGCAGAGCGCTTTTTTAGACATGTAGAGAGATAAAAAGTCTAGAAAAGGCATGGTATATGTCCTTATACCATCGAGTAGGAGAACAAGATAACTGATGATATATGGTCAAGGCATTAGAGTTTTGAAAAGTGCTATGTAAGGTCAGAGGGAAAAGGTTATGGCTACCTAGGAAGGCTTCATGGAGAAGGTAGCATTGAGTTGGATTTCAAAAGATGGATTGGATTCATCAGACCAAGAGGGGAGAAAAGGCTGTTCTAGGAACAGGGAAAGATATAAGCAAATGAATGGATGTAGGTATGAAAACTCAGGGGACAGAGAGTAAATAAATTGAACTAGAGCATATAGTACATAGAGTGACATGAGATGAGTCTGGAAAAGTAGGGTAATGGCAGATAATGAAAATCCTCGAGTGTCAGACAAAGGAGTTTGAATATGACTGTGGGTAATAGAGAGTCACAGAAAATTCTTGAGCAGAGGAATGACATTTTCTGGGTTGCTGGGGGGCAGGGAAGAGTGGAGTGAGAATAAGATATACCTCATTTCCAGAGGTAGTGTCCTCATATATTTTACATCTGTTCAAGGATGTTACAGGTTTGGTGTCAATCATTCTAATTTTTAAAAGCTTCTAGGTGGTGCTGCACTAAGTAAGTCAGATGGCTACAGCCACAGGGAGTCAGAGTTTTTTTTATATTTTTTTTTTTGGAGGGGGGAAGGTAGGGCAATTGGGGTTGAGTGACTTGCCCAAGGTCACATGGCTAGTTTTGTGTTAAGTGTCTGAGGTCAGATTTGAACTCAGGTCCTCTTGACTTCAGGGCGATGCTCTACTCACTGTGCCACCTAGCCACCCTCTCTTCTTTATATTCTTATCTCCCCCAACAAACTTAGCAGAGTAGCAGGTGGTCGTGGAATACATGTTGGTGGTTGGTTGGTGTTGATGGATTGGTTGGAATTGATGCTCCAAGATGGGAACTTACAAGCTTAGCGGGGACTTTTATTCCCCTTAATGATCTCTCTTACATCCCCAGATGCAAACAGTGTTCCAACACACTCCACTCAGGTGCCTACAGGTCCACAGGGGAACCCGGTGTCTTCGTCTGCATGGACCACCACACCAAAGCTTCCATCCCAAACTCCAAGTCCCCTAGCACAGATCGAAAGCAGCCACCAGCTGGGTATCCAAGCTGGACTAACCCTGTTCCAATGGGTACCACATTCCCTGGTGTATCCTGGAGGGCCCAGGAACCAGACAAACCAAGGGAGGCTGGGCAGAAAGCCAACCAGCCAAGCAGAGAGCCTGTTAGCAATTCTACTGCCAAGGGTTTTGTCCAGTCGTCTGTATGGAGCCCATCTTCTGTGGGCAATAGTGCCACGAACTCCTTCGGCCCCATCAACCCGGCCGTCCAAAAGTCAGCGTCCACTACGAATACTCTGTCAAACTCTTTCCTCAGCCGATTTACCCAGAATTCTTCTCCAGCTGGAGGCAAGCCCAGTGGTGTTACCAATAACTCCCCCGTGGGGTGGTCATCTGCTCAAAGAAAATCAGACTCATCTACGACCCCTGCTCTGAGCAAATTAGATTTTCACACAACTTCTCCTCAGGGTAAATCAAGTTTTAGTGTGACTCCTCAGAGCTCATCTCCTCTGAGCAAATCAGACCCTCCAGCAGCCACCCAGAGCATCACTTCTCGGATCAAATCAGACTTTCGTGCAACTCCTCAAAACCAATCAAACTCTTACACAACTGCTTCTCAGCACAAAGCAGACTCGAGCCCCAATAGCTGGACTTCATCTACGTCCAAGACACAGCAAGCCCGAGAAAGGTTCTTCCAGTCTTCTGGGACCTCAACTGACAAACCCCCAGCTTCCAAGGAGTATGGTCGGACTTTCACTTTCTCCCAGGCAGCTGGAAAAACACCATTGAGGGTTACAACTACTCCTGGTCAGTCTACACGGGACAGCACAAAGGACAAGGCTCGAGACTTCCTTATGAAGAACCTTAAGATAGGGCCCGGTTCTGTCTCTAATGGTGAGGAGAGCCCTGCTGCCCAGGGCCCTAGCAGGTAAGAGGAATTTTCCTCACATATGCTTTGGATCATGGAGTCTTCATCTGGTTCCAACCACTTGTTAAAAAATTAATATTTTCTTAATTATTTCAATGTAATTGATATATACATTTTTTGTAAGCCTCTGTATTTTATTTTATACATTTAAAAATACCATTCAGAGAAGGGGGTCCATAGATTTTATCAGACTACCAAGGGGTCCATGAGCATACAAAAAGGTTAAGGACCCATTCTCTCTCCTACTGAGAAGAAAACATTATGTGTTTATGTAAAGTAGGAGTTGGAAACCTATGGCGTGCATGACAGAGATAGCGTGCAAAATGGCATGCAGGGTGATTTTTGGAGTGGAAGGGACTGGGTTTGTATAGACAGGTAAAAGCCTGAATGAGAAACCAAAGATGGTCCCAACACTCTCTGCTGTTTGACTACCATGGTGTTATCCAGAGGATGACCTGGAAGATCTGAGTCCAAATCCCTGGGATTTGGAAAGGCCCACAGTTTGGAGTTTCAGTCTTGCTAAGTGGATCATCCTTTGGGATCACTGGGTGATTTTGTTTGTTTTTTTCTAATTAGATTAAATTTTTTTTTCAACTAACAAGCATTTTTTTCCTTACCTCCTACCTCCCTTCCTTTTACTGAGGAAAAAAAAAATAAAACTCTTGTAACAAATATGCATCGTCAAGCAAAGCAAATTCTCATCTCACTTTCCATACTAAGTCTACCACTTCTTTTTCAGGAGGTAGGCAGAAATTTTCATCATTGGTTCTTAGGAATTATGGCCGGCCATTGCTTGGTCAGAGTTCTTAAGTCTTTTGAAGTTGTTCATTTTTACAATTTTGTTGCTGTTGTGTAAATTGTTTCAGTCCTCACTTGGTGCATCAGTTCATAAAGCCTTCTCAAGGTTTCTCTGAAACCATCCCTTTCATCATTCTTGAGGGTGCAATAGCGTGAATTCTATTCACATACCGTACTTTTGTCCAGCCTTTCTCCCACTTATGGGCACCCCCTTAGTTTCCTGTTCTTTGTCATCACAAAAAATGAGCTGCTATAAATACTTTTGTGCCCAGTGTGGTGTCCCTCAGTGGGTCTAAGTAAGGTCCCAGCGCTCTTGTCCTTTGAGTGAGAAGAAGGGAAGATTTGGCATTTTGAAAGAGGGAAGATTAAGAAACAATAGACCAATATTTAGCTTGAAAAATCCAAGATATGTTTGGTTCCCATCTTATCCTCCCCACTCCCTACAGTTTGGATTGTTTAGACCCCGAGGGGTGGTATCCCCAGGGCATCTCTGATCTTATTTTTTGACAGGCTTGGCCATTCTTGTCAGGTGGCATATCTGTGTGTGTAGAGGTGTTTTTTTTTCTTTTTTAGAAATACAATTTTTATTAAGTACAAATAGTAACTCAAACAAAGCTTTAAAAGTTCATTCACTCATCCATGTGGACGCTCAGTAAACAAACCCTCAGTCGCGGCCAGCTCTTGGTTATTTGCATGTGGATTTGCCATATGTGGATTATCGTGGTATATTTTTAACCCCAGGTTGGCTTCTCCTCCCCCCCAGCCTGTTTCTGAGTCTCTGCCCAAAACTCTCAGTTAGTGTGTGCTGAGGGGTCCAGACCCAAGTGAATGAGTCAACTTACCCCAATTGTAATTGGCAAAGTAATCAGTTGAATCACATCAAAACTCCTCCCCATAACAACAGAGAACCAGCCTGTGTCTTTGATTAGTGATTTCATCATCTACTGCTTGTTTCCACTAGAGTGTGGATCCTTGAGGACTGACTAACAATGAAAGGCTTTGAGAGAATGATGCATCCCTCCTTGGGAGAAGGACCTGGCAGGGTCCCAGAGACCTTTTATGTGACTCCCTCCATGCCTTATTGTTTCCACCAGGTCATCTCCTACCCCTTCCCATGCTCTGACACCGGTTCCCAAAACTGAAGCGATGAGAGGGACCCCCAAGACAAAGCTGGAGCCTGTATTATCCCGCCCTGGTGCAGTGATGGAGCTCTCATCCCAGAGCAAGGTTTCTGCACCAGCATTGCCCCAGAGACCACGGAAGAGCCCCACCTTCTCTCGTCTCGAGCTCACAAGCACCAGACAGAAGACAGACACTTCAGTAGTAGACGGTGAGGCTCCCCTGTCTGCCTTCCCCTCCCTCTTTGATTAGGTTGCTCTGAAATATTATTCTTTCACAATATTCTTTGTCTCCCTTTATTCTTGTGTTTTGAAATATTGCTGCGGGGTCTCTTAATCTCTGATTGTCAGAGTCTCACTCCTGCTGGTACAAGCAGTTCCTAAAAGCACAGGGGTGATTCAGAGGATGTGTTTCTGGGGCACGGCTTTTTTCTTTTCTTTTCTTTTACAGCACTGTACCTTGAGTGCCGATGGATCATCTCCCTGAAAGGGGGCAGCACAGGCATGAACAAACACTGCCCCCACCACAGGGACACCCCCTCCCCCCACTCCTCTGGCTGTGCCAACAGAAAGGCAGATGGCAAAGCCTGGGGCCCCCAAGGAATATGTCCAGCGCCTATCCAGCCACACCCACAAGCCTCACCTGGCCCCTCCTTTCAGTGATCTACACATAGAACCTCTCTGAAAAACCCACAGACTATAACAGCTAGTTTTGCCCAAGATTAATCAATCAATTGACCAGTCAATCAATAGACATTTATTAAATACCTACTATGTGCCAATTGCTAGAAATACCAAGAAAGTTTCTGCTCTCCAGGATTTACTATGCCATCAGGGGACATAACATGTACATGTACAAACATATGCGAAATCAGTGGAAAGATTCATCTTCCTGAATTCAAATCCAACCTCAGACACTTACTAGCTGTGTGATCCTGGATGTCGCTTAACCCTGTTTGCCTCAGTTTCCTCATCTGTAAAATGAGTTGCAGAAGGAAATGGCAAACCACTCTGGTATCTATGCCAAGAAAATCCCAAATGGGGTCATGAAGAGTTGGACATGACTGAAAATGACTGAACAACAACTACAAAATAATTAAGGAAAGAGTTTACTAATGGTGGGGGGTGGGGGAATCAGGAAAGACTTCCTATAAATGGTGTATTTTGAAGGAAGTAAGGGATTCTTTGAGGGAGCGATGAGGAGGGATTGCACTACAGGAAAGGGCACTGGCCAGTGCAAAGGCATGGAGATGAGAGATCCAGTGCCACGTGTGAGGGACAGACAATCCAGAAGATAGATTGTCCACAGAATGGAAGCAGTGTTGGACTTGGATTCAGGAAACTTACTCCTGGCTCTGACACTAGATATGTTAACATGCGTAATAAGTCATTTAAGCCCCTCTGAGCCAAATCATGGGGCAGTGAGAACCCTACTGAATTTGACTGGCTGCTATTTTATCATCTGTGTGAATGTGGACAAAGTAATGAACCTTTCTGGGCTTCAATTGCCTCATCTTGCAGATGGCAAAGTTGGATTCGTTGACTTCCAAGGCCCAGTTCAGCTCTTAGTTTATGATCTAATGATCTGTGCATCAGGAAGATCACTTAGTTATCAGTCTAGAAAGGATGTATTGGAGAGGGGAATAGCCTGGCGAGGGACCAATGAGGAGGCAGTGCCTGTTGTTCATTGGAGAAAAGATGAGGACCTGAATTGTGAAGGCAACAGTGAGAGTTGAGAGGAAGGGGCTAATGTGATCAATGTTGAAGAGGTTGTCAACAAAACTGGACTGTGGATTGGACATGAAGAATGAAAAATCAGTGAAAGTGAAAAATCAGATGACTTGAGGCAGAGAGCTTAAATGTTAATGAAGTTAGGAAGCTGGGAGAGAAAGTGAATAATAATATTAATAATAATTATTATTATTATAGCTTTCATTTATATAGCACTTTAAGGTCAGCAAAATGATTTCACGAATGTTATTTCATTGGGTCCTCACAATAACTCTGGGAGGTAGGCACTGTTATTATTCTTATTTTACAAATGAGAAAACTGAAGTAGAAGGTTAAATAACACTTGGAGTCACACAACTAGTAAGAGTCCAAGGTAGGATTAAAAAAAATTTTTAAAAAAAATTTATTTACTTACTTTTAGTTTACAACATTCAGTTCCACAATCCCTTGAGTTTCAAATTTTCTCCTCCTCCCTCTCCTGCCCACTCTGCCCCATGGCAGCATGCAGTCAAATATAGGTTCTACAAATACCTTCACATTAAACATTATTCAGGTTGTAAAGAAGGATTATAACTGATGGAGTGAACAATGAGAAAGCCAAGGTAGGATCTGAACTCAGATCTTCCTGGCATTAAATCCTGCACTCTATCTGCTGCCTCAAAAAAAGATGGTTTTAGTTTTGGATCCGCTGAATTGGAGATAATGGTAGCACATCCATGGTGGAGATGAGTCATCATGGACTATTCATCAAAACAATTCATACTAACCCCATTTCCTTTTTGATGGTATATTTTCATTGTGTTGTGATGTTAGACTACTTCCCAGTATCCCCTTTCTCCGCACTATTATACCAGAGTCAGCAAAATCCAGAATTTATTTCCTCTTCAACTTAAATTAGCATAGGCCACTGTGAGCTCCTTTGGGAAAGGAACTTCTTTTGCCTTTTTTTCTTTAATTTTTAAATTCTCTGTGCTTAGCATAGCCCCTGGCACTTAGTAAATGGTAACTGACTGACTTACTGAGGTGTGCTTAAAATGGTATTTAACTAGCTAACGGCACAGAGCTATATAACCCTCCTATTCTGCTTTTGCACAGTTGACTTTAGTGGGGAGTCAGACTGGCCGATCAGTGCCCAAGTGGGTAAAGTCTAGCTAGTCATCTACATGGTATGATTTGAAGGGCTCCTGGAAGGACCCCTGTCTCCCCTGAATATCTTCCCCACTAGCCTGTCATGATCCACGAAGTTCCACCATTAGCTACGGCTCTGCTGATCGATATAAAGGACTTTGCAAACCTTAAGGAGCTTAATGAGGCTTCCCAAAATTTTTAGTGCAGTTAAAAGCTTTAACAGCTTAGATCTGCACTAAGATTTTTGGGACATCCCATATAAATGCAAGCTACCCCCTCCCCCATTATTTTTTCCCAATTTCCCAATTATTTCCCACTTATTTTTTTCCAATTGCACGTGAAGATAGTTTTCAGCATTCACTTTTATAAGATTTTGATTTGGGTCCTCACAATAACTCTGGGAGGTAGGCACTGTTATTATTCTTATTTTACAAATGAGAAAACTGAAGTAGAAGGTTAAATAACACTTGGAGTCACACAACTAGTAAGAGTCCAAGGTAGGATTAAAAAAAATTTTACAAAAAAATTTATTTACTTACTTTTAGTTTACAACATTCAGTTCCACAATCCCTTGAGTTTCAAATTTTCTCCTCCTCCCTCTCAAAGGGATTCTTTGAGGGAGCGATGAGGAGGGATTGCACTACAGGAAAGGGCACTGGCCAGTGCAAAGGCATGGAGATGAGAGATCCAGTGCCACGTGTGAGGGACAGACAATCCAGAAGATAGATTGTCCACAGAATGGAAGCAGTGTTGGACTTGGAGTCAGGAAACTTACTCCTGGCTCTGACACTAGATATGTTAACATGCGTAATAAGTCATTTAAGCCCCTCTGAGCCAAATCATGGGGCAGTGAGAACCCTACTGAATTTGACTGGCTGCTATTTTATCATCTGTGTGAATGTGGACAAAGTAATGAACCTTTCTGGGCTTGGAGTCACACACAGGTACCTATTGATACGTACGTATACGTAGGTAGACACATGTATAACGTGATCAGGTGTGCACAATATTACAAGCATACACAATTCATTCAGTACCTACTGAATGTTTTTCTTCTACATGTTTTTTTTCTCCCTCCTTCCCTGCCTTCCCCTCCCCAAGACTGCAAGCAATCCAACATAGGTTATGCATGGACATATTTCCACATTAGTCATGTTGTGAAAGAAGAATTAAGACAAAAAGGAAAAGCCATAAGAAAGAAAAAACAAAAAACAAAAAAAAGTGAAAATAGTAAAATGCTAGCTATTCTTTTTTTTTGGAGTGGGGAAGGCAAGGCAATTGGGGTTAAGTGACTTGCCCAAGGTTGCACGGCTAGTAAGTGTTAAGTATCCAGGTCAGATTTGAACTCAGGTCCTCCTGACTCCAGGGCCGGTGCTCTATTCACTGTTCTACCTAGTGGCCTCAATGCTAGCTATTCTTAATCTTCTCCTGGAGGTCCCTATTAAAATGCAAATATCCCTTGTGTTGTTGTTTAGTCATGTTTGATGCTTCATGATCCCATTTGGGGTTTTCTTGGCAAAGATACTGGAGTGGTTTGCCATTTTCTTCTCCAGCTCATTTTACAGATGAGGAAACTGAGGCAGAGTGAAGTGACTTGCCTAGGGTCACACAGCTAGGAAGTATCTGAGGCCACATTTGAACTCACAAAGATGAATCTTCCTGACTCCAGGCCTGGTGCTCTGTGTCACCTAGCTGTCCCAAAACATCCCATGGGACATGCCTTTATGGATCACTTAACACTTGAACTTGAATATTAATTCATTAGTTTTGTTGTGAGGGTCCAATTAGATAATAATTGTGGGGGCAGCTAGGTGGCACAGTGAATAGAGGACCTGCCCTGGAGTCAGGAGGACCTGAGTTCAAATCTGGCCTCAGACACTTAACACTTACTGGCCATGTGACCTTGGGCAAGTTACTTAACCCCAATTGCCCTGCCTTCTCCCGCCCCCCCCAAAAAAATAAAGAAAAAAAATAAAGATAATAATTGTGAAGTACAATGTCTAGCACATAGTAAATTCTATATAAATATTAGCTATTAGTATTGGTTTCTTTGCTTTTCTGTACCAGGAAGAGCAAGGTATTTCCAGAAAATCACCGGATGTTAGAAATCTGAAGGGCCTTATAGGGCAGCTAGTGCAGCCTTTCAGTTTACAGAGAAGGAAACAGGAGGGCAACTTTGTCCATCCTGAATTCTGTAAAGTGGAGCTGAGCTGGTTGGGAGCTGCTACCGTGGGGTTCTAAGTCCTGAATGAAGATCCCTTTCTGTAGTGGGGCCTGGTGGGGGGCCCGAGTACTCAGGCCTTCTAAGTGTTTTCATTTAGTGTTCCTGCTCCTAGGTCAGGGTCCCAGCTCTACTGAAGACCAGCTAGATGGTCCTGCAGGTTGGAGAGCCAAATTAAAGCCCGTGGAGAAAACCTTTTCAGTGGACAAGTGAGTATCTCAGGGGTCTGTTGAATGCCTACTAAGTACCAGGGGCAGAAACTCCAGAGTACCACATGACAAAGTGATTCTGCTCATGTCTATACACAGGGCACTTTTGTTTGTGTGAATGTCAGTACACGTGTGTGAGTGAGTGACATGTGTTTACCCATGTATGAGTGTACTTAATTGGTATTTTTTTCTTGGCATTTTTTGGAGGGGGGAAGCCTGGGCAGTTGGGATTAAGTGACTTGCCCAAGGTCACACGGCTAACAAGGGTTAAGTGTCTGAGGCTGGATTTGAACTCAGGTCCTCCTGACTCCAGGGCTGGTGCTCTATTCACTGCATCACCTAGCCATCCCACTTAATTGGTATTTTATGAAAATGGGTAGGCGTCTGTTAGTCCAACATGGCCTGTAATTTCATCCATGCAAAGTTAGTGTACGTAGAGGGATCCGTGTTTATGCACATTGATTTACTCTTCCAACACACAGGTACCTATTGATATGTACGTATACGTAGGTAGACACATGTATAACGTGATCAGGTGTGCACAATATTACAAGCATACACAATTCATTCAGTACCTACTATGAGCAAATGCACACAACTCTATGCACACCCAGAGGTTAACTGTGTATCCATCTATATACTTATATACACACTGGGTAGTCCTTGGGCAAGTCACCTTATCTTACTATGCCTCGGTTTCTTTAGCTGTTAGATGAGAGGGTTGTATTAACTACACAGTGTCTTTAGATTTGGTGCGGTGGATAGAGTGTCTGACTGGAGTCAGGAAGACCTGAGTTTGAGTGTGACCTCAGACACTTGTTAGCCCTGTGACCCTGGGCAAGTCACTTAACCTGTGTTTGCCACAGTTTCCTTATCTGTAAAATGGGGATAAGAATAGCACCATTTCCAAGGGTTGTTGTGAGGATCCAGTTAGGTACTAATTATGAAGCAATTTGCCCATATATACCTCTGTGTAGTCTGTGAACCTGTGTATATATCTTTGTACCCATACTTTATCTTCGTATACTTGTATATGCATATCTAAGCTGAACAGACAAAAGAGTTTGGGGTCCATAAGGCATATGTTTTTGCTGTGGGGAGGTATGGCTTAGAAATCTGCAGGAAAGGCTCAGTAGACCCAGGTTAGTGCGGTCTGTATGGAGGGGTGTGTGTGTGTGTGTGAGTGTGTGTGTGTGCTCACATGAATGTGTATGAGAGGCAGAGTGACAGAGAAAAAGAAACAGAGAGACAGAGAGAATGAGAATCATGGGAGAAGGTGGGGGGAATATATATCCTTTCTTTCCCACTCTCATCTCATCCCACCAGGATTCCAGAGCTAAAGCAAAAAGCAGTTCCAATAGAGAACAAGGGGCTGCTCATTCCCAAGAAGCCTTTGGAAAATTCCTCAGTAGGTATACGGATCACCCTGAGCCCGGCCCTGAAGGACAGAACCCCTGCTTCAGTCAGCACCTTTCCCAATAATAGCCAGGGCCCACTTGCAGGCTCTGTAGGTAAGTAGTAGTCGGGCTGCGTGAGGGAGGTCAAAGGAAACCCTCAGAGCTGAGGGGGTCCCTGGCTTGTGGGTAGCAGCTTACATTAAATTACAGAAGTCTTAGGTTATTTCTTAATTTTGAAAAACTCAAGTGTGACTGAAGGGAAAAAGTGTTTTCTAGAAGGAATAAGAGCTGTTTTTTGTGTGTAAGTGGGTATATACTCCCTCATTAGAGTATTTTTTCTGTCTTCTAATGCTGGTGAATGTGTTTTCATTGCTATATGTGAGAGGTTTTTTGTGTGCAGTGTGTGTTTGTATCAGAGACATGAAGTCTTTTCATGTGTAGTTTTTAGAATTTGAATACATAAAATAAATATTTTCATGAAAATAGTGAAATAAGAATGGCTACTTTAAAAAAAAATTAAATAATTTATTAGAAACCTTCACATTAAGCAACAATCCAAGGTGTCCTAAAAGTCTCAGTGCAGTTTTAAGCCGTTAAAGTTTAAATTATTAGCCAATTTCTTTGTTTCTACTTTCTTGTTGCTTAGTTGTTTTCAGCTGTGTCCAGCAACCCAGGTCCTTGGACGTCAAAGCTAGCCACTTGTCCTCTATACTTTTCAATTTCCAATCATAGTTATTATAAACTCCATTCTTTAATGTTTTTCTACTTTGTATTATTTCATTGATATCTTTCTCCAATTCTCTGATTTCTCACATTTTCTCATCTTAATTGTATTACAGTATTCCATTTTATTAATATACCACAATTTACTGGACCTTTCCTTTCTAGACATTTATTTTCTTTTGGTTCGTTGAAATTATATGTAATACTGCTATGAACATATTTGAACAGATAATTTTAAAAAAAAAGAAATTCAGTCATTTTGTAGTTCCAACCCTCCCCACGTATTTTTCTGTGCTTTTCCACTTCATTTATTCGTTTCTGTGTCTGTGAACCCTTACGCATGTGCATGTTTCAATGTATATGTTTGCATGGGTGCATCTTTATGTACTGCGTAGTCACTCGTGTGTGCATGTATATTTCTGTGTGCGGCATCTTTTTATTTGAAGCCTTCCTTAATGAAGTCATGCAGAGAAGTGTAGGAGGCTCCTGCCTGGGACTGACATTTCTGGTTTGCATCTTTTCTCATGTCCTTTCCCCCTATTAATTTTCTTTTTAGGTATCTCACTGACTTCTTTAGGCTGGGCTTTCAGGCCTAGTTTTGATGACTTGAGAAAAGACTCAATACAGGATGGTCCTAAATTAAGGCACAGGAGAAACACTTGGAGGAGATGGGTGGACCTTCCAGTAGAAGATGAATCTTAGTATTTGGGTGATAGGAAATGCCTTTTGGGAGGTGTCACAGGTTTTGTATGGAGGTCTTCCTTTCTTCTAGGCAGCGAGGTGATACAGTGAATAGAGCTCTGGGCCTGGAGTCAGGACGACTCATCTTCCTGAGTTCACATCCGGCCTCAGATACGTACTAGCTGTGTGACCCTGGGCAAGTCACTTAACCCTGCTTGCCTCAGTTTCCTCAGCTGCAAAATGAGCTGGAGAAGGATATGGTTTTCAAACTGTTCCAGTGTCTTTGTCAAGAAAGCCCCAAAATGGGGTCATGGAGAGTCAGACATGACTGAAGTGACTGAACAAAGAGGTTGACTTTGGGGAGCTGCCATGGATTTTATGGCAGTCTTCCTTTCTCTTAGCTCTGCTTCTCCAATATGAGAACATTCTTTGTTCCCTGAGAGGCAGCATGATATGGTGGAGAGAGGGCTTACCGTGGAGTAAGCTGCCTGGATTGGAGTGACAGCTCCAACCTAGTTGTGTGACCAGGTAAGTCATTTCATGTTAGAGGGAATGTGTCCCTGGGGATAGGATGCTGGGACTTGAGTCTCAGTGGATAGAGCACCAGGTGCAGAGGCAGGAAGACCTGAGATCAAATCCAGCCTCAGATATGGACTGTGAGACCTTGGGCAGGTCATTTAACCTCTTTTAGCTCCATTTCCTCACCTGTAAAATGGGGATAATAGTACCTACCTCCCAAGGTTGTTGTGAGGATCAAATGAGTTAATAATTTTCCAGCACTTAGCCCAGTGCTTGGCACAGAGTAAGGGCTATTATTATCAGAACCAGGAAGACCTGGGATCAAGTCTCAGCTCTGTTGCTCACCAGCTTGGTGACCTTGGGCATGTCTCTGAGCCTCATTTTCCTCATCTGTAAAGTGAGGGGGTTCATTCCAGCTCTAACATTGAGTCTTAGTGTCCTTTTCTGTAAAATAAGAATAATAAGATTTGTTTTGAGAGTAATTTTTAAACTATAAAGAGATTTAGAGATCTAAGCTGCTATTATTTTATTTGTTCATTTATTCACTTAATTATCTCTCTATTCAATTATTCACTCATTTTCTTATTTGCTTATTTCATTTATCCACTCATTCATTTATTTTTCCATGCCTTCCCTCTCACCAGCCTCTCTCCTTCCCAGCTTCAAACACTGGCTTGGTTGCTTTGGCCCCAGTTTAACCTTCCTGAGGGTTTATATTCCTAGGGTCCTTGGATCATTGATCTAGAGGTGGGAGGGGCCATGGAGACCATCTAAGGTCAACTTCTTTATTTTGCAGAGGAAGAAAATGAATAGAGAGATGAAGGGACTTGACTGGGGTCACAGAGATTGTCAGTGTCAGAACCAAGATCCAAATTCCGTTCTTGTGACTGTTTTTTACAGCAAAGTTCTCATAATGGCTGCTGCTCAACTTAGGGGTGTGGAGACTAGGTGAGAGTATGGATAATTAAATGCAAAACCATCCCCACTACTGAAAAAAATTCTGTCCAATCCAACAAACCCTAAATCTTGAGGTTCAGAGTTCTTTTCAACTCCGTTCCTACCTGCTAATCATTCCTACCTTTCCTTTCCTCTCTGTGACTTAGGTCTGGGGTGAGTTGGTGATTAGAACTAAGAGAATAAAGTAAAAAAAAATCTGTGTGGTTGAAGAATGAAGGAAGATGAATTCTATGTGCATTTAATCCTGTGTATTAAGATTTGTTTTGGAAATCAGGGCTGAGGATGATATGGCCCTAAATACAAATCCACCTGGCCCTCACCACTCCCTGTCTGTCTGTCTCTTCCTTCTCTAAATAGCTTCAAGTGCTTTGCCAGGAGGCCGGAAGAAGCTCTTGATACCCCCTGACCTGGATGTTTCTGACAGCTGGATGAAGCCTGAGCAGAAGTGGGAAGAATCAGTCCCTCCAGAGAAACCCAGTCGTCTCCTCAAGCCAGGTCAGCTTGAGGCTTTCCCTGCCTGCAGTGGGGGTCCAAACTCCTTCAGATGGATACCACTTTCCTCCTTCTATTCCTTCCTCAATCTTCCTAATGCTTTTCCTTCCTTCTCTCCTTTACCCCTTTGGTTTTTACCCAAAGAAATAACCCAAAGAGTAAGGGAAAGTTTCATGAGTCATTTAACGCTTGTAAGCATGGAAACCTTGTGACATTCCCATGGGGTATCTTTGGTTGAGTAAATAAGTGGTTAAAGGAAGGAGGAAGGGGAATGAATGTGATCCAGGCTACAAGGGGGCTATTTGAACCCTGCGAATTTTGGAGGGTTTTTGCTGGGAGTTGAAGCCAGAGAAGCCAGGAGATATAGATAAGGAGGGAGAGAATTCCAGGCATGGGGGACAGTCATGGAAATACCTGCCATCAGGAGACGGAGTGAGAGGTCAAGTTTTACTTTATTGAAGGTTTTTGTGGGTTTTGCTTCCTTTTCAGAAAGACCCTGCAATCCACCAAGCTTCCCCATCTCATCAAACAAGGAGGTCAAATCTCCAGTCAAGGTGTGTTTGAAAAGACAAATAGTTAGCAAGAGAATTCTTGTTTGGTGGTTGGGGGAAGGGATGGAGGGGAGAGAGACGGAGGATCATGAAGGGCAAATGGAAGGAACCGTCACTGTAGGGAAAGGACTGGGCTTGGCATTATTTAATTTTTCACATTGTGAATGAGAGGAGGCCATATAGTAAGTATTGAGAAAGTTTCGATAAATTAAATTGAATCCCCTCCACGCTTTGTATTATTCAAGAGATAAGTGGTTATTTGGGGGTGTAGGGGTGGGACAATGGTCATAGGATCATGTATTGAGAGCTGGAAAGCACTTTATAGGCTATCAAGTCCAACCTACACTGAAGTTTAGATAGATTAAGTGATTTAACCTGGTTCATTCAGCTATTGAGTGTCAGAGGCAGTCTAATTACACTGTCTAATTATAATTATACAAGTATAATTATAATATATATAATATAATATAATATATATTATAATATATATAATTATACAAGTATAATTATGATATATATATAATATAATATATATTATAATATATATATCATTATACAAGTCTAATTATACTATGCCATTCCCCCCCGTAATCACCTTCCTCCTCTCTGTTTCTGCCTCTTAGCTCCACCCTGACTATATATCAGAGGAAGAGATTCAGAAGAAGATTCAGGACATTGAAAGAGAGCTGGACTTTTTAGAACTGAAAGGAATAGACCTAGAGAAGAAGCTGCGAGAAGCTGAGGGAGGTAAGTACGCAGGAGGGCTCCAAGCTCCAGTGGGAAGAGAGTGGAATCAGCTTGATGGGGTCAGAGATAGGGTTTTTCCTTGGATAGAGCTACTTGCTAACCATTCCTATCTGCTGGGAAGCAGACTGGTCCCGTTACTCTCCCTGTGAAGAGCAGTGAGAAGGGAGGCCCAGTTTTTCACTATCAGGCTGACCACAGGCCTGGCATTCTGACCCATACCTTTTCTGAGTTACCCTTGTTCTGACTTGTGATCCAGGCTTTGGGTTCTAATTTCTCATCTGACTCTATTTGGGTTTACTCTTTGTGGTCTGGGGGCCAATGTTTGCTACTGTAGGTACTCTTGCTTGGCATCCCTGATTCCCTCTCCCCGCACCTGCTTTGGACCTTGAAACTTACCCCCTGTTTCAGTTTCTGGCAATCTGCCTCTCAGGCTCCATCTTCTGGTGCTCAGCCCTGATTCTTTCCCTTTAGGGAAAGAAAGGTTTGGGTATGGGGAGGGGCTTCATCTGCTCAGAAGCTCTAAAGGACCACTAGACAAGATGGGTTAGAAGAAGGTGCTTTGACTGAGAGGTCTGTGCTGTATTGCTTGTGGACTGTGCCAAGACAAGGACCCTAAAACCCATCTGGTTGTAGCTAAGTGTTCAGAAGAGTAGTCTTCATTGAGACTCACCCTATTTGAGGCAAAGGTGGACAGGGAACTGTGGAAACATTGGGTGCCTCACCTGCACCTAGTTCTCTGTGAGGTCCTGCCTGGTCACCTTTGGTATTCAGGGTATCCCAGACGTTGTTGGTCTAAGACTACCTATGCTGCCTTCTTGTTGTCTAGATGACTCTGAAGATGCCCTCATGGTAGAATGGTTCAAACTCATTCACGAGAAACAGCTGTTATTAAGGCAGGAGTCAGAGCTGATGTACAAGTGAGTGCGACTATAATCCTTAGCCTCCTACCCCCACCCCATGGCTGATGTGACCTGGAGGGAGGGCACCTAACCCTCTGTTTGCTCCTCTGTGCCACTGGGGTTGGAGATTGAGCAGGGGACCTCCCCTGCCCCAGATTCCCTTTCTGAAAGAGAGGGGCAGAGTGGGGCTGTTGTTGGCGAAGTCATTTTTTAACAGTGACAGAACAGCATTCACTGCTGACCTTTACTCTGAGTTGGGTGGGAAAGGTAAGGCCCAGGTCACTCTGAGCTCAGTAATGGAACCTGCTTCTTTGCTGGATTTTCCCAGGGCCAAGGAGCAGCGTCTGGAGGAGATGCAGCTTGATATTGCTGGTGAACTTCGCCGCTTGTTGGAAAAACCAGGTAAATAGGTGACCAGGCTTTTTGCATTCCCCCTTCTGCCCCCATGTAGAGGAAAGGAGAAAGATACCTGCTCCTGCTGTGAAATCCTGGAATCATTGCTGGAAGGATCCTCTGGAATCATAGAGGTGTGAAATAATGCACATGCTATCAGATCAGTTGAAGTACTGATCAGTTTTGCTGAACTCTCTTTTTTATCTTTTTTTTTGGTTACAAGGCATGGTTCTCTCAGTAGGTGAGGGAGGAAGGGTATCTAGAAGTGAAGGTGATGTAAAAACAAGATTGCAATGCATTAAAATAAAAGAACTAAAAAGATAATGCCGAATTCATAGAATCAGAGGATGTTACAGTTGGAATGTAATTGAAAAATCATATCTTAGATGCAGGAGTAGGGAACCTGCAACCTTGAGGCCACATGTAGCCCTCTAGGTCCTCAAGTGCAGCCCTTTGACTGAATACAAACATGTGGCCCTCTAGGTCCTCAAGTGTGGCCCTTTGAGTCCAAGTTTGGATCTAGTCAAAGGGCCATACTTGAGGACCTAGAGGGCTACATGTGGCCCTGAGGCTGTAGGGTCCCCACCTCTGTGAAAGTTAGAAGGGACCCCAAAGGCCACCTTATCTCCAATCAGCTGAAGAAGAGACCAGTGTCCAGTGTCCAACGAGAAGTGGTTATCCCGGGTCTGCCTGAAGACCTTCAGTAAGAGAAAACCTAGTACCTCTAGGTGTGACACACCTCTAGGTGTAGCTCTAAATTTTAGAAAGTTCTTTCTTCTTTTTTCTAAGTAACCTCTACCTGTTGCTACTAGTTCTGTTTTTGAGGATCAGAGCAAGTCTGATCTCTTTTCCATATGGTAGCCCTGGAAAAACTTAAAAGATAAGCTACCTATTACCCTCACATCTTCTCTAGGCTACCTAGTTCTTGCTCAGTCTCTGGAGTCTTCTCACAGTAGCAGCTAAATCATAAGATTTAAAGGCAGAGGGAACCTTGGGGAGTGTATCCAAAACCCCTTATTTATGAAGTCACACAGCTCATTGACTTCTGAGCTCTTTCCTTGACACCACTCTGAGGTCTCTGTTACTTAGGTGAAAGCATTTAAAATACCCCCAGCTCCTGAGTCAAGAGGTCTTAATCTTGGCAGCAATAGAGGTCTCATTAGCTGGCCTTTGGGGTCCCTTCCAACTCTTAAAATTGTAGGATTCTGTGGCTTTGGAAGGCCAGTTACATGGCGTCTGTGCCACCATCAGGCAGAAGGAGAGATGCTGCCACCTGCAGGAAAAGTAGGAACTAACCACTTGGTGAGGACCAGCTTGCTCACCTTGGGAAACCCAGAGTAGGTGGGGCAGGCTGGGCCATTGCTGTTTTTAAACCTACAGAGTCAATGAAGACTCTAAAGGAGAAGAAAAGGGAGCAGGAGCTTCTGGAGCAGTATGTGAACACAGTAAATGATCGCAGTGACATCGTGGACTGTCTCGATGAGGATCGGATCAGGTGAGGATGTAGTGGGTGAGGTGGCTGATGGGGGGGATGGGAACAAAAAAGGGACAATCCACTCTATAGTGGAGGAAACTAAGGTAGATAGGTTAAGTGACTTGTCCTAGCTCTCACAGCTAGTAAGTGTCCGAGGCTGGATTTGAATGCACGTCTTCCTGAATGTCAGAAATGTTGTTTGAAGTTGTTAGTGGTCTTTCCACTACTTTGTGTCATCCCCTTTCATCTACATTATTTCATCTGATCCTTAAAATCCCAGTGAAACAAATACTGCATGCAATATTCCTGTTATACAGAGGAGGAAACTGAGGTGGAGAGGTTAATTGATTTACCCATGGTAACAAAGCTCGGTGTGAGAAGTGAAGTGATGTTTAAACCTTGTTTTCCTCAGAACACAGTAAGATGTGCAGGTGAACGAGCAATCGTAAAAGCTTGTCCATGTCATTGTGTATAGTTTTAGATATCTAGACCACATTGTACAAATGGACAGTGCTAGATTGGACTGAAGGGTAATAGGGAGTCTGTATGCTTTTGAGCAGGTGAGTGACATCAGGGAAGCGAGAGAAGATGAATTGATCTCAATGTGCTAGATGGGCTAAAAGCAACAAGCCAGTCTGAAGGCTCTTGCAAGAATAATTCAGGTGTAGGGATGTGAGGTCCAGGAGCAAAATGCAAATAATGGGGTGGGGGGGGAGGAGGAAGGGATGCAGTTGACGGATGCTGAAAAAGAAGAAAAGGATAGGACTTTGTGACTGATTGGTTGTGAGGGGGAGGGAGGAACCACAATGATAGACTACCAGGCTTCTAGCCTTGGTAACTGGGAGAATGACAGAACCAGATCCATTGACAGGCCACGGGAAAGGGATTGAGAAAAACTACTTGTTTGAAGTAGCCAGGCCTGGAGTGGGGGGCAGGGGAGAGTGTGGACAGGAAATCATTGTTCTGGGTAGATTATCTTGCTGTTCTCAGCCCCTTCCCAAGGTCCCCCCTCCCCCTGCCTCCCCTCCCTCAGCCTCCTCCATCATGAGGAAGGGCTCTCCACATCTCTTTGTAAGATAGGAAGTCCTGTTTTTGCTGGATTCTACTTCCTTGTCTCCTGGGAAAGGGGAGGGGAGAGTCTAGGGTGAGAGGTTAATTTGGTGAGATTTTTTTCTTCTGGTTTTAATATTTCTCCATAGACTCCTTTAAAAACATAGTCAGCTAATACATCAGCCGATTTGCACTAACTGTGAGGAAAATGCGCCACTTGGCCCCCGACCTCTCTTAGAATGGCCAAGGGGGTCATTTGTGAGTTGCTAGTTTCTTCTGCCAGTAAATGCATTGTTGGAGGGGTTTTATGTGTGTGTATGTCTGTGTTTCCTGTTTGTTTTTTGTTTAATTTCCTTTTATCTTTTAAAAACTGACAAGTATAGTTAACCAATTCTAATAATTCAGCCCATAGCTGCTGCTAGTAGATGTAGATGCCAAGGTTAGAGCTGGCATCTTCTTGCCTCAAGTGTCCAGTGGGCTGGGCAGGGGCATATGACTAGTCACCTCCCTGGTTGTAGTGGAGTCTTCTGGAGGGCATCTGGGCTATATCCTCCCCCCCCAATCAATCAAAGCTATGTCTAGACATGGAGATATTGTAGGAATCTGTCTATTGATCTTTACCTGCCCTTATAAACTCATTCCTTTCTCTTTTCAGGGAGCAGGAGGAGGACCAGGTGATCCAGGACATGATCCAGAAACTAGGTAACCTATATATGCTTAAGACCATCCAACCCTAATGAAGGAAGGCAGTCATCAGGGCCTGAGGGCAGATCCCTCTTGGGAAAAGATTGGGATTAGCGAGGAGGTCCAAACTATGATCTCAGGGGGTGAATCTTAGGCCATTTTAAAATCCACTAAGAATGTCACTTCAGATTAGGGGATGGGAAGGAATGAAGTCTGAAGCAGTCATCCGGCTGGGTAAGTTAGTCAAGGAGAACCATGGGAATGTTGATGAAATTGGAATGTCCTAGGCCACTTCCTTGTATAAGATGATTTATCATTTATCAGTCATTCAGTCAAGAAGCATTTATTAAGCATATACCTTTTGCTAAATGCTAGAGATACAAGGAAAAAGCAAAAACAGCCCTTGCCCTCAAGAAGCTTACATTCTAATGAGGAAAATACACATGTAAATCAACATATGAGACAAATGCTGAGTAGATGGAATGAAGCCTTGGAGGGGATGTTACCAGCAGCTGGGGGTGATTAGGAATGGCCTGGAGGAGGTGGCACTTGGGCTGAGTCTTAAAGGAAACCAAAGAGTCCAAGAGTCTGAAGTTGAAAGAGAAAATCTAGGCATGGGGAACAGTCAGTGCAAAGATCTGGAAAAAGGAGGTAGGATGTCATATCTGAGGAACGGCGAGAAGACCAGTATAGCTGTTATGGTGCATAGTGCAGAGGGGAGTAAAATAGAAGAATATTGGAAAGGTAGGAAAGGACCAGGTTGTGAAGAACATTAAACATGAAATAAAGTACTTTATAACTGATCCTGCAGGCAATAGATTGCTGGGAGAGCTTATGGAGCAGGGGGGGTAACATAGTCAGCCCTACACTTTAGGAAAATTACTCTGGCTGCTGAGCAGAGGAGAGATTGGAATAGAGATTTGAGACAGAAAGACCCGATTAGAAGGCCATTGCATCAGTCTAGGCAAGAGTCAATTAGAAGGTGACCCAGGGCGGGGTCTATATGAGTGGTAATAAGGGCACATATGTGAGAGATGTGGAGAAGAAAGAAACTGGCAAATGATTGGATTTGTGGGGTGAGTAAAAGAGAGGAGTTGAAGAACATAACAAGTTGAGAATCAGGGTGACCTGTGAGATGGTGGTCCTCTTGACAGTAATAAGGAAGTACATAAAGGGGGAGGGTTTTGAAGGAAAGAGAATGAGTTCTGTCTTGTACATGTTGAGTTTGAGATGCCTATGGGACAATCAATTTGAAATGACCAATGGACAGTTGGTGATGTGGGACTAGAGGTCAGCATAGAGACTAGGGGTGGATAAATAGATCTAGGAATTATCTGTGTAGAGATGGTAATTGAACCCATGGGAGCTGATGAGATCAGCAAGGGAGAGAGCCTAACGAGAAAAGAGAGGAAGGCCCAGGATAGAACACTTGGGGGCCCCCACAGTTAGTAGGCATGATAGAGATGAAGACTTAGTGAAAGAGACCAAGAAGGAACAGTGAGATAGGAGGGGACAAGCAACAGAAAACAGAGTCATGATATAACACAGAGAGGAGAAAGTATCCGTGAATGGAGGGAAACAGAAGTGTTGAATGCAGAAGACTCATCCGTCATACAGCCCTCCTAATTGCATTAGAAGAGCAGCTAGGTGGCATGTTGGATGGGGTGCTGGGCCTGGAGTCGGGAAGACTCATCGTCATGAGTTCAAATCCCAGTTCAGACACTTACTAGCTTTGTGACTCTGGGCAAGTCACTTAACCCTGTTTGCCTCAGTTTCCTCATCTGTAAAATGAACTAGAGAAGGAAATGGTAAACCATTCCAGTATTTCTGCCAAGAAAACCCCAAATGGGGTCAGGGAGAGTCAGACATGACTGAAAAACAATTGAACAACTAAACATGAGGGCACTGTGCTAGGTACTGGGGACACAAGTACAAAGAATGAAATGATCTTTACCCTCTAGGAGCTTACATTCTAATGGAGGAGACAACAGATACATATAAAGATATGTAGAACATAAATGAATAAATACAAATATATATAAGGTCGTTTGGAAGAGAGGCTACTCACAATTGAGGGGGACCAGGAAAGGCTCCATGTAGTTTTTGATATGTTGAGTTTAACATGCTATATTTCACTGCATAATCATTGGAAATTTTGTGCCACTTTTTTTTTGCAAAAAAATGGGTGTGACCATTATGTAAAACTTAAAAATTGTGCTGGCATTACTTAAAAATCATTTATTACTAAACTGTCTTTGGTACAAGATCAGGATGCACAGAATACTTGTGAATATACATTAAAATTGAATACTAACAATGTGTGTGCACTGAGAATTCTAGGCTCGCAGCTTGCATCGTGCAAGAGATAAATGCGTATCCATATGCCACTGGTGAATACATTGCTCCTCTGTTTACCTTTTAAGTGGTGTGATGAACAGAATTATACTATATGACGATTACATGATGAAAGGTTATAAACAAGTTTTTGGATCAAAAAAGCTCCAAACAAACCAGGGTGCGACAATTATGCAATGAAATACAGTGTCTCCAGTACACCTAATTTGAAATGTCCAATGTATAGTTTATGATGCGGTACTGGAACCCAGGTGAGAGACAGGGGCTGGATATATGGATTTGGGAGTCATGTGCATAGACATGGTGGTTCAACCCATGGATGCTGATGAGGTTACCAATAAAGACTGTAGAGGGAGAAGAGAAGGGGATCCAGTCCAGAAATTTGGGGAGCACTGAAGGTTGGGGAGAGTGAAATGGATGATGGGTCATCAAAGGAACCTGAAAAAGAAGAAATGATCAGAAAGGTAAGAATAGGACCAAGAGATAGCAGTGTCATGAAAACCTTGAGAGGAGAGAAGCCAGGAGGAAAAGGTAGAGAGTCATATCAAATGCATGAACATTGAAATGGCTCTGTTAGGACCTGTGGGGAAATACAGAGAAGTGAAAGTTAAAGTCTTAGCCCTCGAGTTGCTTATAGTCCAGTTAAGGGGGTAAAGCTAGTCTAATATGAGAAGAAAACCAGTCACATTAGGCAGGCTATAACAAAACCTGAATGTATGGATTAAGCAGCTGTTACGAAAAGAGAGAAAGAATTGGGATAATCAGGAAAAGACCTTATGGAAGAAGATTTTTTTAAAAACTGGGCTTTAAGGGCTTGAATAATTTAAAATTAATAATTAATGGCCCTTACTAGCTGTGTGACCTGGACAAGTCACTTAACCCTGATTGCCTCCTAAAAAAATAGCCAACAATTGTATAGCGCTGGCTACGTACCAGATGCTGCTCTAAATGCTTTACCATTACCATCTCCTTCCATCCTCACAACAATTATCCCCATTTTACAGATGAGGAAGGAGTTGGAGAGAATGGTGTGAGCTGAGGTTCAGAGGCTGGAAAACCCAAGGCAAGGAATACTAGATTTGGGGCCAGAGGACTTGGGGTCATATCCTAGTGCCACTATCTGTAGGACCCTGGTGTCCCCTCTAGGCTTCAGTTTTCCTTCCTCATCTATAAAATGAACACATATTCGGTGAAATGGGGATATCCTTAGACAACTGCTTACTTCATGTATTTCTGCTCTGGGCAGGTGAGGGTCTGGCTAGCCAAGGACTCAACTATGTTTGCCCTCTCTTCCATGCAGACCTCCAGAGGGATGGAGCAGAGAAGAAGAAGCCCAAGTCCCGTTTATTCATGATTTGGAAGCAGAAAAATAAGAGCAAAACATCAGCTTGATGGCTCCCACTCTCCAAGGACCCAGCCGAGGCAGATGGGGTGATTCGGCATCCCTGTCCCCTAACTCTGTCCATCCTGGCAGCCTCACTCAGTACCTTGGATGGAAAAGACAAGAGACAGTGTGGAATCCAGGGCTTGTCAGAGGGTAACAAGCTCATTGCCTCCCACCGTGGGAAGGAAGGGACTGAAGGACAGAAGGCTCCAGATGCTGACTCCTTAGGAGGGGGAGTCCTGTGGCCAGTTCACTTTGGGAAGGCAGAGACCTCCTGGCCTTCAAGTAGAAGCAGAAACTCCAGGGCCAGAGAAGGCCAAACCCTCTTGCCTTTAAGTGTGGTCTTGTTTGGAATCATCATAATAAAAATCAACTGATCCAAATTTAGCTTCCTTTGTTTTTTTCTGTCTCCATTCGTTCTTGCCCGTTTTTGTCCTGCCTTGCTCATGACTTCTAGGCAATTGCTAATTCAGGATGAAACCTATGAATCAGAAGATCTGGGTTCTAGTACCTTAATGTTATAACCTTGGGAAAGTCATCAAACCTCTCTGTTCCTAAGTTTTTATGGGACCTGCTCGTGGAAGGCATTTCTGGGGAGTTCTGGAGATCCTACAATTCAGAGGTTTTTGTTTTTTTTTTTTTTGGTGGTTTAGATTTTTTTTTTGGTGGTTTAGATAGAGTTGGGGAAGACAGAGAGGTGGGATAGTAGAGGATGTGGGGTTAGTGTGAGGATCAAGTGAGGCATATTATATGATGTATGTGAAGGGTTTTGGAAATATAGAAAACATTTGGGAAAGCATTGTAGAAATGAGAAGTTAAAACAGAAAGCTATCAGGTTCCCATGGTAGCAGAAACTAGCACTATTTGGAGGGAGGAGGGTTCTAGGGTCTAGTTACAGTCCCTGAGGTCTCTCCAGGAGAACAACTGTTTTTAGCCATGCTAGTATTTATCTTCACCTTGTTGCCAAGGAATGAGGCACCAAGGGATGAGGGTTATAGGACTCACCAAGTTGTTCCCTACTGTTCTATCCTCCACCCCCTGCAAGGTTAGTTAATTTGTTTAAGATTTATGCCCTGTCTTCCGGGAAGAGTTGGAAGGTGCTTAGAGAGGAAACCCAGAACAGAAAATCCTGGGAGAAAACAGAACAGGGTCCACTTAAAGGCACCTGAAATGAGTCGATTATGACAGCTGGGGTAGAAATTCAGCTCAGAGTTCCTGCCAACTTGGGAGGAAAGGGGAAGAGCAGTTACATTAATTTCCTTTTTAAAAGGGAAAGAACAGGCAAATGTGTCCACTGGGGTAAGCATTTCTGAGGCCAGATTTGACTGGGTTCATGTCAAAGGGGCAAGAGCTAGCAAAGAGACTTAAATGCTCTGATTTCACAAAAGACAGAGATGCTATTCTCATACTCCTGTTACATCTCTACCCAGGGAAGGCATTTCTGGGGAGGTCCAAAGATCCTATAGTTCAGAGATTTGAATTTCGTTTGGTGGTCTAAATAGAGTAGGGGGAGACAGAGAGGTGGGAAATTAGAGTGCTGGATTTGGAATCAGAAAACCTGGCTTTGAACTCGGGCTTTGCTATGTATCTGTGTGACTTTGGATTAGTCACTTAAACTTTTTTTTTTGGCCTCAGTTTCCTCATCTGTAAAATGAAAAGTATATTAGTCTGGTAGACCAACTAGTCATCAGTAGGGTTCTAATGTCAAGGTACTGGTGGTTACAAGAAACTTAAGGCTAGAAATATTTATTAAATGATAAAAGTTCATAAACCATAATGGATCATAGTTATAGAGCTGGAAGCAACCTTTGCAGCAACATGGTGCAACTCCTTTCCCATTTTACAGATGACAAACTGAGTCCCAAAGAGATTCAGTGACAAAGGTCACACAGTATGTAACAGAATTAAGCATCTGAACCTAGTTCCTCCAACTCTAAATCCAGCATGATTTTCTTTTCTTTCTTTCTTTCTTTCTTTCTTTCTTTCTTTCTTTCTTTCTTTCGGGGGGAAGGCAGGGCAATTGGGGTTAAGTGACTTGCCCAAGGTCACACGGCTAGTTTTTTGTGTTAAGTTTCTGAGGCCAAATTTGAACTCAGGTCCTCCTGACTCCAAGGCTGGTGCTCTATTCATTGTGCCACCTAGCCGGCCGCCCCCCAGTATGATTTTCACTACCACAATGGAAACTAACAGCCCTATTCCATTTCTAGTTAGTTCTGAAGCAGCCTAGCTAGTTCTAAGGCCCAGTTTCCTGCATTTTAAGGTATGCTGTGGACCCCACTGATATCAAAGGGGTGTGAGGGCTGCACACTAACCCAGCCCAAACCACACCTTACAGGAGAGGTCTTCTATACACCACAGGAAGGTAGGATGGGAAAATGCTGGCCCTGTAATTGTCATTTTTTTCCCCCGGGTTAGCTGTGCACAGACACAAACTGTAGGGCCAATCAAAGACAAACCTTCATGGTTTGGGTGAGGTCCTGTGTGGCCTTGATAAAGTAAGCTGACCCAAACCTAGGTCCCTGTCTGTCTGTCTCTTTCTCTGTCCCTCTGACTCTCAGTCTGTATCTATATCTCTTTCTGTCTCTGTCTTTTTGTGTCAATGTCTCTGTTTCTGTTTGTGTTTCTATCTTTATATCTCTTTCTGTCCCTGCTTCTCTGTTTCTGTCTCCTCACATGTAAAATGCAGATAATAGTACCCACCACCCAGGATTCTTGTGAGGGTCAAATAGGATATTATATACATATATGTATATGTATGTATATATAATTTATTTTACAAGTATATGTTTTGAATGAATTTGAACTAAAAAGGAGAGATTAATTTAATTTTAATTAAAATAAAATAATAATACATATAAATAATATATAATATATACTATGTAAAATATATAATATATAAATATTAAAATAATAAAATTAATAATAAAATAATTTAATTTACTAACAAATTGGTAAAAATAGACACAATGTGTACGTACGCATGTGTATATGCGCATGTATATGTGTATGTATATGTATGTGTATGTGTGTGCATGTGAAATATGTAAAATCTCCTTTGATCCTCATAATAACCCTGGATGGTAGATGCTATTATCTGTATTTTACACGTGAGGAGACAGAGATAAAGACACATAGAGATAGACACACAGAACAATACATACACATACACACGTGTACGTACACCCATAAATGTGTATATATGTATATATAGTGATTTGTAAACCTTAGTGCACTATTATTATTACAGCCAGTACAACTAGAAATGCCAGCTATTATTTTTGTAGGTCCTTAAATTTCGTTGGCCTCAATTTTCTCATCTGTAAAATAAACACAATAATATCTACCTCCTAGGCTTGCTGTGAAGATCAAGGAATATAATATACAAAGTGATTAGCGAACCTCAAAATGCTACATAAAGGCTGCTGGCGCCACTGCTATTGTTAGGTCTTACGTGAAATTTGGGGAGATGTTAGGCTGGTACATTCACAATGTAGTCTAAAACAAAGCTCTCAAAGAGCTTGCCTTCTGCAACACCCCTGGGTGTGCTAAGATGCAGGGTAGCAGGGTGCAATGAGAGCTGAATTGGGGTTAGGAGCCCTGGATTCTACTCCCAGCCTTGCCAGCTGTGGGGCAGCTGGGTGGCTCAGTAGATAGAGCACTGTACTTGGAATCGGGAAGACTCATCAGCTCCGACACTAGCTGTGTGACCCTGGGCAAGTCACTTAACCCTGTTGGCCTTACTTTCCTCATCTGTAAAATGAACTGGAGGAAGAAATATTTTGTCATGGAGAGTCGGACGCAACTGAAAAACAACTGAACAACCACTTGCCGGTTGCTCTTTGTGTGACCATGGATAATAATACTCAAAGCTCACATTTATGCCGGTGCTTTAAATGCCTGATCATGATTCCTGTGTAACACAAAGAAGTCCAATTAAACAAAACAAAACAAAAAAGCAAACAAAAAGTGGTGGCCCTTTCGCGGCCTGACAATGTATGCCCTGCTACGCTCCTGCAGTCCGCCACCTCTCCATCTGGAGTCAGACTCCTTAGTCCCCTGAAGTCCTGATTTGCCATCCAGGGCAGTGCTCTCACACTCGGATGGACAGGGGACCACTAAACCGCATACAAGGACCCCTGCCTCCGGGGATTCATATTTACTTAAAGAAACCCATACTAATGTTGTTGTCGTTATTTAGGCATTTCAGTTGTGTTTGACTCTTTATGACCCCATTTGGGGTTTTCTTGTCAAAGATACTGAAATGATTTTCTATTTTCTTCTCCAACTCATTTTACAGGTGAGGAAACTGAGGCAAAGAGGGTGAAGTGACTTGCCCAGGATCACATAGGTAGTATTTGAGGCCAGATTTAAACTCAGGTCTTCTTGACTCCATCGTGCCATCCAGCTGCCTTATATTAATGTTACCTGTGTTCTTATTAACATCACCAATGTTCTCTTATCCCCTCCTGGATCATTGCCTTGTTGCAGTGGAGGGGCTTATGTAGCTCAATGACATTGTGAGCTGTGCCGTGGAGGGTGACCCAAAATGAACAGGTCACAGTGTAGAATTCTGACAAGGGGGGGTCCACCGGAGAAGGAGATGACCGACCACCCCGGTATCTGTGCCAAGAAAACTCAATAGGCAGTATCAAAATGCTAAAAGATAGGACATCGGAAGAGGAGCCCCTCGGGTCTGCAGGGCCTGTCATGCTACGGTCCCAAAGAGTTGGACATGCTGAATGACTGAGAGGCTGAAGAAGAAGAAGAAGGAGAAACAGAAGGAGAAGGAGGAGGAGGAGGAGGAAGAAGAAGAGGAGGAGGAGAAGGAAGAGGAGGAGGAAGAGGAGAATAACTCTTTTATTGTTCTTTATTAACAACAACAACTCTATTACATTGTTCTTTATTTTACTAAATATTTCCCAATTACATTTTAATCTGGTTCTAGCTGCCTTTGGGAGTGCTGCAGGCTGTAATGCAGCCCTTCATTTGTCCATGATGCTTTCCACTGAAACCCCCTCCCTTGCCTTTCCTAGGTGATCTCTAAGTCTCCTCCCAAGCATGACAATTTTATGACTCTGACTCTACAGTCTGTAGTTTTGGCTAAATCAAATGCCATAAAGTTAGGGAACAGGTGTGAGGGTTGGCAAAGTTGATTTTGTGAAAGTTTAGTTGTGAAAGTTAAAAAGCCAGATTTCTGTTCTCACCTGGATAGAACATCCTGGCCATGATCAGTATGGGGGCCTGTATGGAATCAACATTGAATTTTTTGTTTGTTTGTTTTTTTAGCAAAGAGATTTGACTTTTCTTAAGTACTGGCACTACTGAGACTGAGTCTCTAAAGTTCTCCCCAGTGTAACATGGAAGAGACAACTTTAGCTTGAATGTTTTTAGGGATGGCATAGCCAGTTAACTGCCTCATTGTGGTTCCGAATGGCTAGCCTCTGGTAATCAATCTTAGTTTAAGAAGGAAGAAACATCCTGGTAGACCCATAAGGAGTTAGCCACAAAATTTGCTGTTAGTTGAGTGAATTGACTTTTTTGGAAGGGAATAAATGGGACTAGTCATTGAAATTCCATAATGAGAAACAGTGTAGTGTAGTGAATAGCAAGCCAGCTTCAGAACCAAGGTCTGCCTGGGACAAAGTCTGGTCCTGTGACCTTGGGTAAGTCCCTTAAACCTATCAGTGCCCCCAGGCAACTCTTTCAAACTATAATTTGCAAAACAGTTGCTTATGTCCATTGATAGAGCTCCCTATATCTCACCTGAGTTCCCTGTACCAATGAAATCATCATTTTGGCTCATGCAAATGCCTACCCAGCACAGTGTAGAATACATGTTTGGTGTCATTGATGGAAGTCAGAAGACCTTGAGTTGAAACAGTCATGTTGAGTTGGAACAGCCTAATGTTGAATCTGATTTTGCTTCTTTGTGACCTGGGAGAAAAAAATCTCTTAATCTCTCTGGACCTCAGTTTCTTCATTTGTAAAAATGAGCAGGTTGGGCTAGAGAGATGGTCCCTCCCAGTTATAAATCCTATGATCCTTATAATCCTCATTTTGTCACCTACCAGTTGTGTGACCTCAAATTGTTGAATTTCTCCGAGCTGCAGTTTTCTCACCTCAGGTGGGTGCAAAAATACCTTTCTCAACCCACATAACCTCTGCTTTATTCTACTGGAGAAGGAAGTAGCAAACCACTCCAGTATTTTTGCCAAGAAAACCCCATGAATAGTAGTTCTGGTCCATGGGATCATGAAGAATTGGGCAGGAACTGACTCAACAACAACGCACTTGTCAAGGTAGTGAGGAGTGGATAAGATAAAGTACTTGAAAGTGCTTTGAGGAACTGCAATGAACACCATATGAACGTTAGGGATGCTGGTTTTTATCGTCTGTGATGGTGGTAGCAGGCCATGGTAAATCTGTTGACTATTCTAGCCAGAATAATAACTTGCTACTTGGAAACCCAAGTGGCAAATTGTTATTCTGATAGGGATAGTCAGCATTTCCAACTGCTCCTTAAAACCACTCCTAATTTAGGACAATAAAGCCATTTCATCAGCATAAAGGAGGATTCTTGTCTTCCTGCTTGTTGTAGCAGGAGGACATGCATCAGTTGTTCTAATACCTAGTACTGAATTGTTAATAATAAAAAAAAGGAGGGTGGCTTTGCTAGGACACAGCCCTGTTTGACTCCATTTAAGGCAGAGGTTCCATCTGTCATGAAGCTACTCCTGCCTGCTCTGATATTAATCAGGAGACTGTGCAGTTCCCAAACTAAGAGGGACTCTTCGTATTAGAATTACCAGGGAAGGATGCTGATTTTGGAATGAAAAGATCTGGATTCAAGCCTTGTCTCCACTATTTATTCTTGGTGTGCTTTTGAGCAAGTCAGTTTTGTACTTTGGGGGACAGGCTGGTGTGTTCACTCATTCTTTGGTGATTCATTCGGAGGAAGACTGTGGGACTGTGGAGAAACATGGAAATATAGCGTGGTGCTAGAGAGGGTGATGGAATTGGAGTCTAGAGATTGGTCTGGGAGGCAGGAACACTGGGCCTAGAATTAAGAACTGTTGTTCAGTCTTGTCTGACTCTTTGTGATACCTTTTGGGGTTTTATTAGCAAAGATATTAGAGTGGTTTGTCATTTCCTTCTCCAGCTCATTTTACAGATGAGGAAACTGAGGCAAACAGGGTTAAGCGACTTACCCAGGGTCACACAGCTAGTAAGTGTCTGAGGCCAGATTTGGACTCAGGAAGATGAGTCTTTTGGGCACCAAATCTTAAACTCTCTCCACTGTGCCACCTAGTTGCCCTAGAGTCAAGAAGACCTGAGTTCAACTCCTGCCTCAAATACTTACTAGCTGTGTGACCCTTGAGTAGTGACTTAATCTCTACTGCCTTACTTTCCTCATGTGTAAAAATGAGAAGGAGTGGATTCTATGACCTCAAATGACCCTTTCATCTCAATCTAGGATCCTGTGATTTATGAATATGGCCCAGCTTGGATTCTTACTAGCTGTGTACCCATAGGCAAGTAACTTAAACTTTCTGATCTTTCATTTCCAACTATTCAATGAAGTTAGTAATACTTTGACTACCACGGAGGTCAGAATGATGTAAACCTTAAAGACATAGGGCCATGTGATTAAAGCGATAATAATTACTGTTGTAGTACCATATCTTTATCACCAGGTGGAAGCAGAGCTCTCCTTCCCAAACCTGAAGGCTGGTGGTTTAATTAATCCAGCTTGCTGGGAAGTAATGGAGTAGCCCAACCTGCCCAGCTGAGCGCTGTTTGATCCCTCCCGCTCCGCCCCTGCCCCCATGGGACAACAGTCTCAAGACCCAGCTGAGCATGCGAAGGGCAGTATGGGTACTGGCCATAAGGCAAGTAATGGGTATTATGGGCCTGATCTGGGGCACCACGTGTTAGGGGGACCCTAAAAATGGGTTAGCCACCAAAAAGTAATGTAGCCCAGGGTGCTAGTAACTCTAGGGTGACCTTATGGCCGACCCTGGTTGCAGGACTTCATGTTCCTGGGAATGGGGCCAGCTTTGGAGGTTGTTAGCAAAACATTCCATCTTGTCCCCCAGAAGCTGTTGAGTTCCAACTGTGTAAACGGCTTGGTAACTCGCTGGTGGGGGGAACCATAAGAAAACAAGAAGCAATGACCCTTGCCCTCAAGAGGTTTACAGTCTGAACAAACTAGCCAGAGTAAATGGTACAGAAAATGTATTAAGTATGGCAGCTGGGTGGCACAGTGGATAGAGTGCCAGGCCTGAAGTCACAAAGACCAGAGTTCAAATCCAGTCTTAGATACTTACAAGCTGTGTGACCTTGGACAAGTCACCTGTTTGCCTCAGTTTCCTCATCTGTAAAATGAGCTGGAGAAAAAGGCCAAGGTCTCCCACTGCATCCTGGGCCATCTCCAGTCATCCTGATGAATATCTTGCCACTGGACCCAGATGTCTCTGGAGGAAAAGGTGAGACTATTAACTTTGCACAGCTGTTCCTCACTTAAATCTAATTCACCCACAAGTCATGGCATCATCTTCCTGATATCATGGTGCTCTTTGAGAATGAAGGACAAACCACAACCCCAAAATGAGCTGGAGAAAGAAATGGCGAACCACTTGAATATCTTTGCCAAGAAAACCCCAAATGGGGTCACAAAGAGTTGGACGTGACTGTAAGGATGGAACAAGAAATGCATTAAGTACAAAGACTTAAACACAAGGGAGCCAGCAGGATGAGCCGGACTTAGCCAGGGAAGTCTGAAGGTCCTAGATTTTGAGCTGGAAGGGGTCTTAGAAGCCATCAGAATTAGAGACTACATGGAGATATCGAGGACCAGAGAGAGTCTGTAACTTGCCCAAAGTGACCCAGGATAGTAAAGAACAGGGGTGGGATTCAAACCCAGGTCTGAGGACTCCCAAATCAGGCATAGTTTCTGCTATACCATCTGTTCCTGTCTGGAGGAGGGGAACAAACAGAGCTGGGGCTTAAATCAATTTACTTAATTAAATTAAACACATATTAATGAAGCACCTTCTTTGTGCAGAGCACTGTGGTAGACTGGGGGAGACACAAAGCTTACATAAATGCCTGTCTTCATGGCACTTAAAGTCCAGCGGGAAGGCTGGGACGCACATATAAATAACTTTAATACAAAATATTATATAATATGAGAGGTGCTAAAATAGGGCTTTGTAGGAGGTCTGGGATGTGCGGGTATGAAAAGGTTTGAAAAGATAAGGTTCAAAGTCTAGAAGAGAGATAAGTCCATTCAGCAAACATGCATTAGTTAGCCTCTTTCTGTTTGCAGAGCACACAGTAGGAGGCATTATTGGAGGGAAGGAACAAACATTAATTAAATGCCTACTGTGTGTCAGGACCTTCACCAGGAGCTTTACAAATATTATTCCATTTGGTGTTCCCAATGACTCTGGGAGTCAGGGAGTCAGGGAGAGGCTCAGTGAATTGCCCAGGGTCACACAGTGTTTGTAAGTGTCTAAGGTGGGATTTGAATTCAGAGCCTCCTGACTTCAGTTCCAGGGCTCTGTCCACTGCACCACCTGTGGAAATATAAAGTCTGGCTGAGGTCTGATCAGTGGGGCAAAAAGAACTCATGCTCTCGCATCGCTTGGGCAGCTGTTTCCAGCCTCCGTTCTCTACATTGCATCTGTGGGCACAGTCTCAGGAGAACGTATTTAGACCAGTGGTTCTCAACCTGTGGGTCACGATCCCTTTGGGGGTCAAATGACCCTTTCACAGGGGTCACAGGGGTCACCTAAGACCATCAGAAAACACATATTTCTGATGGTCTTAGGAACATTCGAGACACTGCTCCTCTATCCATCTCCAGGTGGGTCTGCCCACATGCAGATATGTCCACATATGAGTATTAAAGGGTCGTGGCATTAGGAAGGTTGAGAATCACTGATCTAGACATAAAGAGGTCAATGATTGGTTGTCCCTCATCCCTAGAATGATCTCCCTTCTTATCTCTGCCCTTTTAGCTTCAGGGGCCACCTACATGAAGACTTCCCTCATACAAGTAGCATATCATCCCTTGCTCCCTAAGGTTAGAGTTCTTGTTCAGTCATTTCCTTTGTGTCTAACTCTCCATGACCCCATTTGGGGTTTTCTTAGCAAAGATTCAGGAGTGCTTTGCCATTTCCTCCTTTAGCTCATTTTACAAATGGGGAAATTGAGGCAAACAGGGCTAAGTGACTTGTCCAGGGTCATATAGTCAGTGTCAGAGACTGGATTTGAACTCATGAACATGAGTTTTTCTGATTCCAAATCTAGTGCTCTATCCTCTGCACCACCTAGTTGCCTTGAATGCAGGGACTATACTTGCTTTTGTTTTTGCTTTCCCACCACCTATACTAGTGTCTGATGCAGGGTAGGTGCTTAATGCTTGACTGACAACTAGGTACTTGGGCCAAAAAAGACAGAAAAGAACAGTCCCTGTTCTCAAGGAGCTTACATATGGGTAATAAACGTGAACAATATACACGTATTGGTTGAATGAATGACCATTTGACAGCTGTGCTCAGGCAGCCCATATTCTAGCCTCTGGCTTGGTCAGAATTAGAAGTAGGCAAAGTTTATCTCTTAGTCAGCAAGGCCTTCCAACAAGATATACCCGTCCCCACCCCATTCAAGAGCTATGATGAACCATCAACTTACTGTGTGATTTTACCCATATCACTTTTCCTCTCTGAACCTCAGTTTCCCTATCTGTCAAATGGGGAGAGTTGGACTAGCCTATGATATCTTGGAGTTCTGAAGTTTAATATCTTTAAGCTCCTGGTTAGAACTCAGGAATCCTGTGGCCCACACCTGTTTACTTGTCAGTTGGTTGGAGTTCCTCTAAATTTGAGTTAACTTTCTTCTAGACAAGGATGGGTATAGTAAGAAAGAGTGCTAGAACTGGAGTCCAGAGACGGTCTGGGAGGCCTCAAGTCAAGAAGACCCAAGTTCAAATCCTGCTTCAGATCCTACCTGAGGTCCACAGCTGGGGACACTCTGGGCAGCTATAACTTTCCTCCTCTTGCCCTGTAGGTATCAATCAATCAATCACCGAGTAGCTAATAGGTACCAAGTCACTGCGCTAGGCACTGAGAGATACAAGAGGAATATAGAATAGTCTCTGTCTTTGAGGAACCTTATGGTCTAGGAGGGGATGAGACACACATTTTTGTTCATTGGGGAAGAGAGGAAGACACTTTTCATAACAGCAATAGACAGAAAGCCCAGGGGGGAATATTCTAGGCTAGATCCTCAGCACTCTTCTTGTGCATACATCATTCAGTCAATCCACAAGGATATATAAAGTATGTCAGGCATTGCACTAAATGCTGAGGATATGAAAACAAAATACTCCTGCCTTCAAGGAGCTTACGTTCTACAATGGATAAAGGGGGAATATCCAAGACAAATGAAAAGGAGACACCGTGTAACCTTGGATGGGGGAGGCATTGGTAGCTGGGGAAACCAGAGAATGCCTCCTGCATATGGTGTTGCCTGAGTTGGTTCTTAAAGGAAACCAGGGAAGGAAAGCTTCTTTACCTGATGTCTAGCAATGGCATTACGTGAGATAATATGTGTTAAATACTTTTCAAATGTTAAAGAACTAGATATGTGTAATTGGTGATGGTGATGATGATGATGCCAGCCTTGAAATCAGGAAAACCTGGTTCACATCCTGTCTCTGACAGAAACATTGACTATATGACCCTGGATAAATTATTTAACCCTTTATTGCCTCAGGTGGTCAGCTCTCTAAGATTTCAAGCTAAGATACCATAGCCCATTTACATTGGCAAGAGTTTCCTCACCCAGAGTTCTCTGCACCCCTGTCGGGTTCAGACAAAGGAGGAAATTATAACTGTTTCAGCATTGATAGGTTCAGCTGTCTTCTTCCTTCCACCTGCCACTTGAGACTTTTCTTCCATAGGGTCACTTGATTGTGGCCTCTCTGCCTTCTTGAGGGAATAAACAAATGCAGTTGCCCATGGGGCCATAGTTTCATGGTCTCTGATCTGGGGATGATGGTACCAGCCTCGAGAACTACCATTGTTCTGACTCTTTCCAGGAAGAGAAGGGAAAAATGCCCCCAGATTTGGGGGGGTGACGATTAGTAGGTCCTGAGGGACAGGATGCACCTAGGGACATGAACATGAATATAAAAGGCTAAATAATTATGTTTGTTACAGTGTCACATGGCTATAAAACTACGGCTAGAAGTGATCTCAGAGGTCATTTAGGGCAGCCTTCTCATTTTACAGACAAGGAAACTGAGGACCAGAGAACTTAAGTGAGGTTGGAAGCATTAGGCAAGGTTTGAACACAGCTCTTCTGACTCTAAATTTAGTTCTCTTTCCACTGAACCACATTGCCTGCAATGTGAGGTGCCCAGTAAAGTTCATGGAAAACACTATGATGGGAGCAGAAGGTGTGTCTGCAATGGCTTCAGCTTCATTGCCTTATGGCACTACAGTGCTAATCATTCCTCTCTTCCTTTGCTCTGTTGAGATGTTTGGTTCACCTAATTTAGGGTTAATAGCACATGATGAGAGACCTACTCCTCTCTCTCAGATGGACTATGAAGCTTTCCTTACCACTGGATTTGGAAACAAAACCCTTGGGTTCAAATCTAAGCTCCACTAATTACTATGTGGTTATTGGAATGAATTAATAAATGAATGAATGAAAAAACATTTATTAAGTGATTACCTATGTACCAGGCACTGACTGGGGACACAAATACATAAGAGATATAGTACCTGACCTCAATAAATTTATATTCTAGTCTGGGAAGAGAACATATCCTGAAGAGCAGAGACTAGGGAAGGGATTCTGGACTGCAAAGTCACAGGGATGGTCAATGAAACCATAGGGCAGTTCATTAAGGTGCTTTTTCCTTAAGCTATGTTTGTGTCGATTTGATTACTGTTCCTAGAGCAAGAGATGGAAAGGGGTGGAGGGACTCAGTGTGTGTCATAGAAGAAAGATGGCTGGGGAGGGATGAGGCCAACTAAATATAGTGGGTTCTCATCCGTCTGGACACCCCAGCCTCCCTCCAGCAGCAGAAAGACAGCAAGTCAAGATGTTTATGGTTAAAGGTATGTTAGATAGAGGGTGTTTTGCTTGTTGGAAATTTCCCACATCAATGAAATCACACGTCAAAATTCTTTTTATCTCTATCTCTTCTCTTCTCTTCTCTTCTCTTCTCTTCTCTTCTCTTCTTTTCTCTTCTCTTCTCTTATGTTCTCTCTCTCTCTCTCCCCCCTCTCCTCGTCATTGTTTTTTTCACTCTCTGTTTTTCTCTGTGTGTATTTTCTTTTTTCTCTCTCCTCTTTCTCTTCTCCCACTTTTTCTTTCCTCTCCGTCTTTCTCTCTTGCTCCTTCCTCTTTCTCACGCTCTTTCCCTCTCTCCCTCTCTCTTCCCCCCTTTCCTCTCTCTTTCTCTGTTTCTCTCTGTGTGTCTATTTTTCTCTCTCCTCTCTCTCTTTCTGTCTCCCCCACTCTCTCTTCTCTCTCTCTGCTTTTTTCTCCCTGTGTTTTCTCTCTCTTCTCCCACTTTCTCTTTCCTCTCTGTATGTTTCTCTTTCTCTCTTGCTCTTCCCTCTTTCTCGCTTTTTTCTCTCTCTGTCTCTGTCTCCCTGTTGCTCTGTCTCTGTCTCTCCCCCTACCTCTCTGCTTCTCTCTCTGCCTCTCTCTGTCACTCTGTTTCTCTGTGTCTGTTTCTTTCCCCCAGCCCCGCACAAGTCAATTAATCTCCAAGTTTTCTCATCTGTAAAATGAGGCTAATTCTTATAGCACCTACCTCACAGGTTGTTGGGGGAACCAAATGAAGTAATGTAAGTATATAAAGCTAGCTGACCTCTTAGCTAACCAGATAGGTAGCTTGGAGCTGGGATTTCATTGGAAGGAAACACCTTCTACCAAAGCTAATCTTCAAAGTATTTTGCAATTTAAAGTCTTAGAAAGCTACCAGGATACTCTAAGGATATCTCTGCTCAGGGTATAGAGGCAGTATTTGTCAGATGTGAAACTTGAAACCAGATCTTCCTGGTTTCTGTCTACCAAGTAACACTTTTGTCTCTAACCCCTATATGAGTAATAGATAATAAAAATAATAGAGTAACATAATAATATAGTGATAGATAATAATACTAATAATCAGGTCATTCTTATGAGAAATCTCTAACACCAGCCAATGCACACTCTTAAACACAAGGTGGACCAGGTGAGAGGGTCTGGATGACTCCACACAGTCTATCACAGCTATTAGAAGAACCTTCAAACTACACATTCTGTTGATGGGGGGTTAGGAGTGCCATCTTTGTAAAGGGTTCTATATTCTACCATTCTTCATTTGCTTCATGATGTCATGGTCCTCTTCAAGAATAAAGGACAAACAACAAAAACAACAATCATTTGCTTCGTGTAATCATAAAATCCTAGTTCTAGAAAGGATCTCTGGGTTGTAACTAATCCAGTTCCCTGCTCCCATACAAGACTTAGCCTAGTTCTGGTGAGGAAGGCACAACATCTGCTCAACTCGGCCAAGCTAATTGGTAGTCAAGATGTAGATGAAACATATGAATATTTTTCCTGCTCTTTGGTATTGTGGCTTTAAGACCTGTAGCCTCCAATAAAAGCTCTCCCAAGGAGGAAGTTTTGTAAACCTAGAATGCAAGTAATATTGGCCTTTTATTAAGGTGGGGGAAAGATGGGGGTAGCACACTTTAAATTGACATATAAATGTGAGTTATTATTTTTATTATTGAAGGAAGAGAAGAATGTCATGGGCAGAGATATAAAGGAAGTTTATTCCAAGTAAGGGGATTATATACTCAGATCCTATCTTCTTTAGATAACCTTCCCTCATGGCTAAAGTCCCTGTTCTGTCTTTAAATCCAAACTTTAAAAAAAAATAATTAATTTATTTTAGTCTTTAACATTCGTTTCCACAAAATTTTGAGTTCTAAATTTTCTTCTCATTAAATCTGAGCTCTTAAAGCTCTTCCTATTTTTATTATTTAATCTAGTGCTTGATTGTATTCAATTCGATTTGGCAAGGATTTATGAAGCCCCTACTATGTGCCTGGTACTGTGCTAGACTCTTGGGAAACAAAGACACCAGTGGATAGAACCCTGGACCTGAGTCAAGAGAAACTGACAATTACCAGCCCCTAATGGGCAAGCCTCTTAAACCTGTGTCTGCCTCAATTTCCTCATCTGTAAAATGAAGATAATAATTGCATCTACAGTCATGGAGTTATTGTGAAGATAAATGAAATAATATGTGTAAAGTGCTTTGTAACCTTTAAAGCTTTGTATAAATGCTTGCTATTGTTATTATATGACGACAGCACTAAAAGCATTCAGAATTGAACACGGTTCTCCAAATTCCTATCTGTCTGTCCATTCATCTACCTGTCCTGCACTTTTATAGAAATCTGTTTTAAAATAAATATCCAGTAATTCTAATTTATTTAGGATGGTCAGGAAATAGGAGAATGTAGTTAATTGAATATTCTGGTTCACTGAGAGTCATCATCTATATCTATAGTTTATGTTGAACAATGAAATTTTTTTTCAAATAATTAGAAGACAAAGAAATATGCAACATTAAAATTGGATCAAGATGGGGCAGCTAGGTAGTACAGTGGATAGAGTGCTGGGTTTAGAGTCAGGAAGATTGGAGTTCAAATTTGATATAAGAAAGTTACTAGCTGTGTGACCCTGGGCAAGCCACTTGACCTCTTGCTTGCTTCAGCTTCTTTATCTGTTCCTTCGTTGTTCCTTCACTGTTGCTTGTCCTTCATGCTTTAAGAGGACCAGGACATCACAGAAGTGATGCCACTGGCCATGACCTGGGCAAGTGAATTGGATTTAAATGAGGGAGGGCTGTGCAAAATCACCAGCCTCACACTCTCTTTTGGAGCCATCTTGGCTAGATTTCTTTTTTAAGGACCTTGCCTTGAATAAACCCAAATCACTCTAGCTCTCTGATTGACCTACGATAGGTCCCAACCCAAGCCTCATCTGTAAAACGGGTATAGTAAACAGGGCTCCCAAGGCTGTTGGAAGATAATGAGATAATAATTATAAAGCACTTAGCATAGTAGGCATATAATAAACATTATATAAAAATTATTATCAAGAATTTTGCTGATTGAATGGATACTTCAGGATGTCACAGAGCTTTAGGGTTATTGTTATAACTTATATAGCTTTAGATGTCTGGATGTTTGGATGTCTTTGGATGTCTGGAGATCATAGGATCATTGGGAAGAGACTTTAGAGACAAGCTGGTCCAACCCAGTTATTTCCCAGATGAAGAAATGAGATAAGGAGATGTTAGCGGACTTTCTCAGGATCTCACACTACATAGGTGTCTGAGGTTGGATTTGAACTTCTTGACTCCAAATCCAACACTTGATCCACTACACAGATTTGGTTTTGAGTCCCATCTTTTACCAACTAAATGACCTTGGCAAGTGAATAACTTTTCTGGACCTCAATTGTTTCATCTGTAAAATTGGAATGACTTTACATGTGCACTAGCTACCTCATGAAGTGAGCTAATATAAGAAGTTTGTTGTTTTTTTTTAATAACCACAGCAGTGGTTTTGAGAAGCAGTTGGAAATGCTGACTATCCCTATCAGTTTGAACTTCCTGCCTCTATTATTTTAAACATCAATTAGTATTGTGCAGAAGAATTTTTAAAAAAATTTTAACTTTGTTGGGGTCTGGATTCTAGAAAATTGTGTGCTATTAAGGGTTGACCAAATAGAACCCAGAATCATAGAACATTTGACAGTTTCCTACTTGAAAGGATGAGTGATTTCATTGAAGCCACTTTCCTCTAATGCTGCAGGCTGAAGGCCATCTACATTTGCTCATTCTGTGTGTTTCTCACTCATAAAATTTCTGTTGAGGTTCTACCGATGGGGCCATGTCGCCTTTGAAATACAGACAACTTTGTATGATTTCCCAAATGCGATCCAACCCATTCTTCTCTTCCTGTTTAATTCTGTAGTTAACTCTTCTCCAGCTACAATTTCTGTTTAAGATGTAGGCACTGGATTGCCCATACAGTGTAGTGACATCCTTCACAGATCTGATTTTTTTTTTCCTTGTTTCTCAAATCTGGCTTCTGATTTTTACTCCTTCCTATGAGAAGTTGTGTAACTTCTCTGGACCTCAATTTCCTCACCTCTTAAATGAGGGACTTGGACTAGATGGTCCCTGAGGTCCCTTCCATCTATAAATCTTGTATTCTTTGCGCCTTTCAATCAATTATGTGAAAACCTGACTTTGTGATTTTCATATTTTCATCAAGGATATTCTCTCTCGGTAAAGGCAATTCTCATAAAGAATTTTTAAAATCTAGACCTGCAATTTCATTGGTATAGGATTGTTTAGTCATTTCAGTTGTGTACAATTCTTTGTGACCCCATTGGGGCTTTTCTTGGCAAAGATATTAGAGGGGTTTGCCATTTCCTTTTCCAGCTCATTTTACTGTTGAAGAACTGAAGAAAAAAGGGGTTAAAGTAACTTGCCTAGGGTCACACAGCTGGTAAGTGTCTCAGCAAAGATTAGAATTTAGGAGGATGAGTCTTCCTGACTTCAGACTCAGTCCTCTATCCACTGGGCCACCTTATCTGCCCCACTGGTATAGGATACTCCTTTAATAAAAATACTATTGAGTGTTTTAAAATCAGCTTAATTTCCTTTTTAAACGTTATTTTTTAATTTTTAATCTAAACATAAAAAATAAGCATTTCTATATTTCCATATAGATAGATGGATAAGCATTCATTAAATGATTACTAGGTGTTGGGCTAAGTGCTGAGTATACAAACACAAGCAAGCAAGACTGTCTCTACCCTTAAAGAGGTTATGTTCTAATAACGGGAAACAACACAGAGAGAGTGCAGAGAATAGAGATGGTGGTGGTGGGAGGGTTCCTGTGGTGGCAATATGACTGGTGAGAAGGAGGTGGAATTATCAGAACTCAAAAAGAAGACTGCCCATGAAACTGTAAATCTCTCCTTTATATTGCTTACTTAAAAAAAATACACTAAAACCCATGTTACTTTCAAAACTATACTATCTGCGCTTCTTTCTGAACATCTTTTTATTTCCTTCTGTGGATTTTTGGAAATATTTCATTTGCTTGTCTTTTTTTGGTGGGGGGGCATCCCTTTTGCTAACTCCTATCTCTCAATTAAATACTGAGAGGGAGAAAAAAATTGTTGTAACACATAAGCAAAATAAATCTATGAGGTGGCTGTGACCAAAAATGTATATCTCTTTCTGCACCTTGATCCATCATCCCTCTGCCAGGTGATAGCTAATGTGCTTCATCATAGGTCCACAGGAGGTGTAATTGGTCACTGCATTGATCAGAACTCTTCAGTTTTTCAAAGTTCTTGGTCTTTAAAATGTTTTTGCTATTGTAAATATTGGTTTCCTGGTTCTGCTCACTTCACTCAGTATCAGTTCTTTTACTCAGAATTCTATGAAATCAGCTCTTTTCAATTTCTTTTTTTTTTTAAAGTTAAATAACTCTTTTAAAAATTATTTATTTGTTTTTAGTTTTCAACATTCATTTCCACAAGATTTTGAGTTACAAATTTTCTCCCTGTCTTTCCCCTACCCCTACCTCAAGATAGTGAGCCTACTCCCCCAATCTGCTCTCTCTTATATCCTCCCCTATTTCCCCCTTAACTAGTATGGCAAGATAGATTTCTATACCCCACTGCCTGTATATATTATTTTCCAGTTGCATGTAAAAAACAATTTTTTTTAACATTTGTTTTTAAAACTTTGATTTCCAGATTCTTTCCCTTTTTTCCTCCTCACCCACCCCCACTGGGAAGACAAGCAATTCAATATAGGTTATAAATGTGTAGTTATGCAAAACATTTCCATAGTAGTTATATTGTTAAAGACTAATTATATTTCCCTCCATCCTATCCTACCCCCCCACTTATTCTATTTTTCTCCTTTGACTCTGTCCCTTTTCAAAAGTGTTTGCTTCTAACTACCCTCTCCCCCAATCTGCCCTCCCTTCTCTCATCCTCCCTCTTATCTCCTTCCCCCCTATTTTCCTGTAGGGTAAGATACCCAACTGAGTGTGTATGTTATTCCCTTCTTTAGCCAAATTCAATGAGAGTAAGGTTGACCCATTCCCTTTCACCTTCCT
>CM053587.1:104597339-104625052 GCA_028646515.1 Pseudochirops corinnae
GGGACACACTGGGATGGCGGTTTTGGGGTTGTGGGGGGGGGAAAGAGGGGGAGAAAATATGTAACTCAAAATCTTGTGGAAATGAATGATGCAAACTATAATAAAATTAAAAAAAAAAAAAAAGAAATTCCTTTTCCATCTGGCAAAGTCGACTTTTTAAGGCATTCTTCTCCTCATTGACTTTTTGGGCCTCTTTTGCCATTTGATTTAGTCTATTTTTTAAGGTGTTATTTTCTTCAGTCAGGTTGTTGTCTCTTTTTTTCATGATTTTCCTGCATCATTCTCATTTCTCTTCCCAATTTATCCTCCACTTCTCTTACTTGATTTTTAAAATCCTTCTTGAGCTCCTCCATGGCCTGTGATCAGTTCATATTTTTCTTGGAAATTTTGATGCAGGAGTTTTGACTTTGTTGGTTTCTTCTGGTTCCATGTTTTGATCCTTTTTGTCCCCAAAAAAGGAGTCTATGGTCTGATTGTGCTTCCTCTGTTTGCTCATCTTGCCAGCCAATTACTTGACTTTAGAGTTCTTTGCCATGGTAGAACTCTGCTTCCAGAGTGGAGAGAACTGTGTCCCAAATTGCTGGGGTTTTTGCAAATGTTGTCATAGCTATGAGGAGAGCACCCTTTCTATAGCCACTACAAGCTCTGGTACATTGGCATTCCTCACCCCAGGGCCACCACCCAAGACTGTGACCCAAATCCAAGCAGATCAAAGCAAGAGCAGTTACCCTCTGAATGGTCCCTTTGTCCCCCTTTGATCTGTAGGCCAGGAGCTCCAGAGGCAGCCAAGTGGCAGCAGCTGCAGCCACCTAGCCTCCGCCACCTCTGCTGACCTGTGGGCAGGGGCTGGACTGCGCTCTTCTCTCCCCCTGGCTCAACAGGGTTCCCCATTGACCTTTTACTTTCTCTTTGGTGCTTATAAGTTGAGAAGTCTGGAAACCACTGTAGCTGCCAGTGATTCACTCTCCTGAAGTCTTCTCTGGCTAGTCTGTGCTGCTGTTCGGGGCTGCCCTAGATCTGGACCCACATGACACATGTAGGACTATTCTCAGCTCTCAGCCTGGTGCAGTAGACCCATCCTGTTGGCCTGCCAGGCTGCCTTCAGCAAGAGATTTATTTCTCTCTGTCACTTTGTGGGTTTTGTAGCTCTTAAATTTGTTTAGGGTCATATTTTACAGGTATTGGAGGTGGTTGGTGCAGGAGCGTAAGCCTCTTTTCAATTTCTTACTTAATATTCCATTACAATCATATGCCACAGTTTGTTCAGTTTATTTTTCAGCTGGTAGCTCCTTAGTTTCTTATTCTTTGTTTTTCCTTTTTAATTTCTCCCTTCAAGGTCAGGAAGTCTGTTTTCTTGGCAACTATTATCTACCTGGGTGTTATCCTCCATCTTGCATTACCCTAATATCCACTTATTTCTTTGTTGAGTTTACAGTATTTCTACACTAAACTCTTTGGTTTCACTCCTTTCCTTATTATTTCAGAGGAATGAGTTTCATCAAATGCCCCACCTCTTCCTCTCTATTTATATACTTTTCTTCTCACATACCACAGTTATGAGAAATGGCAAATTATTTCCTTCTTCCTCCTTTCTACTCAAGTGTATTCCTTTTACCCTCCCTTTTCTTTCTTCTCTTCAAGCCCTCTGAACAGATCCAATCCATGCCTCAGTCCTTCACCTTCTCAAAGTATACTCTATCAGTATACTTTGAAGGTATTGAGAGTCTGAAGGGACACTTGTTTCTTCTACTTCTAGTAGAATGGTAGTAGTGCATCATCATATAGTCACTACCAATTGTTCAAATAAATTTACCTTTCTAGGTTTTTCTTGACTTTTGTGTTTGTATTTCAGTGTTTCTACTCAGCTATAATCCTTTCATCAAAATGCTTGAAAGTCTTCAAATCTGTAGGATTATATTCAGTTTTGCAGGGTAAAGCACTCTTAACTATAAGCCTGGGTCCTTTGTCTTTTAGAATACCATATTCCAAAATCTCCTCTCATTTGTGGTAGAAGCCATCAGGTCCTGTATAATCCTGACTGGGTTCCTTTGTACTTGAACTGCTTCTTTCTGGTTACTTATAGTAGTTTTTCTTTGTTGTGGAAGGTCTAGATTTTGGTTATTTGACTAAAGGATTTTTCCTTTTTAGTTTTCTTTCAAGAAGTGGAATCTTTCTGTTTTATTCTTTGGTGTTAATAGATTTGGGGAGTTTTTTTTTTTATGATTTCTTATAGTATCCTGGTTACTTTTATTATGGTTTTCAGGAAGTCAATGAGTTCTATCCTCAACCTGTTTTCAAAGAAAATTTTAAAAAATATATCAGCTATCTTACATTTTCTTCTATTTTTTAAGTATTTTGATTTTGTTCTGTCATTTCTTAATGTCTCATGGAGTCATTGATTTCTATTGGACATAGTTCAATTTTCAGGAAATCTGTTACTCTGATAAGTTTCATCACTTTCTCTTCTAAGTTGTTTTTTCTCCCAGTTCCTTCCTCCAAAGCTTTTATTTAATTTTTAAAAAAAATTTTCCTTCATTTCTTCTAAGTATTCATGTAATCTTTGTAGAAAATCTGTTTTCCTTTGAACTTCTGCTTGTATTGTTTCAGTTACTAGCTTTCCTTTGGGGGATCTCTAGATCTACAATAACTTTGGTTAGTGTTTGTCTCAAGCTTTAATTCCCTAACTGAGGCTTTATGCCAGGGCCAGGCTCTATTCCCTGCTGTGCTTTTGGATGGAGTCATTGACTATGCATGGTTTCACCCTGGGTCCTTTGGGTTCCTGCACTGATCTTCACCTCCAAGGCATAGACCCTCTTGGATCTTTGAGATTCAGAGCACTGGATGTCTAGGCTCCTCTTTGATGTCTTAGGACAGAGTGTTAGTAGCCTCAAAGCCCTTGAGTGGCTGGGATATTCTGGTCTGAATACTGATTGTATAGGTCACTTCTATTCTGCCCAAGGTTCTAACCCTTTGGCTTTCTGACCACCTTTTGGGTGAGGGCCCTTTACTCTTCCAGGCTATAAGTGTTTCTGTCCCACAGCTGATCAGGCCAAAATGCTGGACTTTTCTTTGAAATATTTTGCATGAGACATTAATATGGTGATAATTACAATAGCTCACATTTCTCTAGCTCTTTAAGATTTATGAAGCACATTTCTCACCGTTTGAAGTGGACTGCATGAAGTATAGCTCTATAAATTATATAGATTACAGATTATATAATCCAACTTTTTCATTTTACAGATGAGAAAACTGAGACCCATAAAGGGGTAAAGGATACACAGCTATTGGTGACAGAATTGAGACTAGAATTTAGATCTCCTAACTCCCCATCTATTTAGTGACTTGTTTCTCCAGTTCAAAAATCTATTTCATCTAATCAACCCCATTCTTCTAGTTATCTACTCCTTCCTTGCTTCCTTCCTTCCTTCCTTCCTTCCTTCCTTCCTTCCTTCCTTCCTTCTGTCTTCCCTTTCTATCTCTCTATCTTGGTATTTCTATCCATCTTTTTCTCTTATTTTCTAACTCTCCGCTCAGTTTCTAACCCTTTCTATCTCTTTCTTCTTTCTCTTCCTCCCTCTGTCTCTATTTCTTACCTTCTCAATCTGTCTTTCTAGCATTCTTTATTCATCCATCTCTGCCTCCTGCTCCCCTTCCTCTTCTTCTTCCTCTTTTCTCCATCACCATCTCTTCTTTTTTCTTCTGCATCTCTTTCACTTCCTCTCCCTTCATGGCGGTTTTCCTCCCTCCCTCCCTCTCACTCTCTCTCTGCTGCTGCTCCCTTTAATTACAATCTCAGAGGTAATTGCTGACGGATCATTAATGGCTCTGAATAAACAAGGGACTTCTCAGAGTGATTCTCTGTGAACACAAAGAGAAACAGCCTTTCATCATGCAGTTCCTGGTCTTCCTACCCCAGAGCTCAGCCTCCCAGGGTCCTGGTCTCAGGGCAGTAGGGACACTGATGTCTCTTGTTCCCCAGGTAGAAGGTGTCTGACCTTGGAGCTACTCTGAAGTAGCTCTGAAGCATTCCTTCTTCCCCACCATCTTGCCCATTCAGCCCGTCTAGCCTAGGGCCAACATTGGGAGGCCCTGACTCAGGCTTGCTTGAGACAATACTGAGAAGTAGGTTATATGTGTCTTTAATATCCTGGTGCCTCTCTTGGATGACTTCTCTGCCCATGCTCCAGACCTTTTTTTCCCCTTCCTCACTCTTCTAGTTTCGCATTCTTTTCTGTTTCTTTGTCTTTTTTCAGACTTGCTGTGGGGAAACAGGAGGATACGAAGTCCCTCATGCACCCAGACAGAACTCCCTATTTTTCTGCTCTCCTTCCCCAATCAAGGTCTACCTCCTGCCTTCAACCTCCTTAGGAAATGAGTGTAAGAATCCTTGGTAACTCATACTGGGGTGTTACTATGTGTTAAAATTGGCAATACATTTCTATCTTGACTTTAAGAGACCCAAGACCTCAATCCCAAGGAGAAGCTCAACAGCTGTTAATTTCAGGCAACATGCCAACATGGTGGAAGAATCTGGTGGACCTTCCCACAACTCTTAAATCCTATTTTTTTTGGAGGGGGGAAGCAAGGCAACACAACTAGTAATGTCAAGTGTCTGAGGCCAAATTTGAACTCAGGTCCTCCTGACTCCAGGGCCGGTGCTCTATTCACTGTGCCACCTAGCTGCCCCTTAAATCCTATTATTTAGGTGGCTACTCACTCCAGCTATGTATGTGGCCTGTTTAAGTGTCAGGGGCCAATTACGACTCCCACTTAGAGACAACTGGATTGCTGACTGATAGAAGGAGAAAGTTATTTCCTGAGAATGGATAGCAGTAAATGTGGTAGGAGGTAGTCAGGCAACGGTATGAGACTAGGCTTAGGTAACCAAACTATCACTTGTTTGATTCTGCTATTCATTAACTGATTCATCAGTTCATTGATTCTGTAAACATTTATTGAAATAAATGGAAATAAAAGGAATCCTGGGAGAGGCAGAAAGTAGCATGTGCCAGGAAGTTCAAACCACCACAATCATCTTGACTGCCACCTTCCCTCAGACCCTGGTGGAGACAGATCGGAATCCTGAGACCCAAAGCCCCTGGAAGAGCAGCATCCCACTCCCTCAGACCATCATCCCTGCTTCAGTCTGCCTTTCCTCACACCATTATGGAGGGGAGCAATCCTTGTGGAAAACCACAGTCAAGATTATACAGGACCTGATAGCCTCTACCACAAATGAGAGGGGATTTTGGAATATGGCATTCTAAAAGACAAAGGATTCAGGCTTACAACACAAAATTCTGACAACTGCCACCATTGGGCAGGTCAGCCTGGAATTCAAAGTACCCCACAGAGCATAGGTCCTATTTCCAGTTCAACCACAGTAGCCATCATCCAGGGGAGCAAACTAGTAACTGCCTCTGAAGGTCTCTCACTCCTCAGGAGCCATACTGCATACTGAAGACCCAGAAAAGGAATTCTCTTCACCAAAGTTTTTGGCATTGTTAAATGGTTCAACTTCAGACACGGATGTAGGTTTATCCATGGAAATAACATTAAAGAAGATACATTCCCTTCTGCTTGGCTAAGGACCACTGGGCCTTTCCAAATACCTTGCAGGTGAAACCTCATATATAAGTTGCTTCCTCCATTAGAATGTAAGTTCCATAAGAACAGAGACTGTTTTGCTTTTTCATTTGTATTTCCAACACTTATTCAATGCTTGTTCATTCATTCATTCATTCATTTATTCATTCACTCATTTACTCACTGGATTGCCTACCAACCACTACTAGAAGATAAAAAGAAGAAGATATGATCTATCATCCTTAAAAAAGCTTTTAGTATAAAGAGAGATAGTATAGTATAAACAAAATACAATATCAAGTTTAGTATAAATGGGAGATAGTACAGACACTTATGAAGTCATATAACTGTCTCAAACTATACATCCATTCCTTTTCATTGACAGCTTCCTATGTCTGAATACTCTGTCCCCTCATCTCTGGCTCTTACCTTTCCTGGGTCCCTTTAAGAATCAGCTCTAATCCCACCTTTTCAGGAAGCCCTTTCTACCTTCCACAGTCTCCCCAACCTGCCCTAATCATCCTTCCCTTTAAAACTATCTTCTCTCTAATCTCTATATATCTTGTATGTCTAGGTTTATTTATAAGTTGTCTGCCCCATTAGAGTATTAGGATGAGAGGTCCTTCAGTTCAGTGACAGTGTTTTTGCCTTTCTTTATAACCTCAGCATTGAGGATAGTTCCTGGTAAATGGTGCTTAATTGTTGTTGGCTGTCTTTCATTTTCAAAGAGGACCAATGACATCACAGGATGATGTCTTGACTCAAGCATGAATTGGGTTGAAGTGAGGCAGTCACACAAAGTTCATTAGCTTCATTCTCTCTTCCAGAGTCATCAAAGCAAGAGAAAAGTCAAGACAATTGGTGGTGGCCCAGGATGCAGTGAATGACCTTGTTGTCTTTGATGTTTGACCAAATTCTAATTGCTGCACAGCACCTGCTTCAGCCTACTTTGTGGCCATTGGAACAAATTGTTCTCATCTGCCCATTCCACTGGAGGGAATCTTCACATGCCTGGGGTCACTCACCAATGGGTTTGGGGCCTGTCACCCTCAACCTGGTTTAACCAGTCTGCCAAGATGGTTTGCTGAGATATGGCTGCTGTGTACCCTACAGCTTCTTGGAGCCCCAGGTGAGAGTTGGGTAAAAGTAGACACCAAAGATGGATGAACAGCCCTGGAAAAGGCTCAGCAAGCCCTCACACCAGAGGGGCTAGGCCTCCCTGAACACCCCATACCCCCATAGTGCTTAATACATGTGTGGTGACTTACTAATTGACTTTTTTGGTTTAGCTTCCTCACTTGTCAAATGAGAGGGTTGGACTGGTAACCTTGAGGGTCCCTTCTAATCCTAAAATCCTATTGTCTATAAAAGATGAGACAAGGCTGCCTGCCTGTGCTGAGTGCTAAATGAGTAGTACAGACAGTGAGTATTATGGGAGAAGGAAGAGCTTATTGTAGATGGGGGTGGATCAGGAAAGGCAAAGAAGGGTTAGATTATTTCTGTCTGGCCCCAGAGGGAAGGATAAGAAGTAATGGGTCGAAGCAGCTAAAAGACCGATCCAAACAATGTCAAAGGTAACTTCCTAACAGAGCTGCCAACATAAGTAGGGTGGGCTGCTCTAGGACGTCATAATAGGATCTGAGGCTGAAAGTTGGATGGATCCTCAAAAGTCATTTAGTTCACCCCCTCCCCCATTTTACAGATGAGGAAACTGAGGGAAATTAAGTAATTTGTCCCAGATCTTAGAGATAAATAAATGACAAAGGCAGGATTTACACCCAAGGATTCTGACTCCAGAGCCAGTGCTCTTTTTTGAATTTTAATTTTTAAACATTTTAATTATTTTTTAAAAACGTCCTAGTGGATTTCTCACTGGAAGTTTTCAAGCAGAAGATGGATGATCACTTGTTGGCTGTGTTGAAGTTGGGTTCCTTTTTGGGGAATGGGTTGGTTGATGGGATCCCTTCTAATCTTAAAATTCTGTGAATGTGGGCTCACTCATTATCTATGGGATCTGGGACAAATCACTTAACCTCTGTGGGCCTCAGTTTCCTTGACTATAAAAATGAAGGGTTTGGACTGGATAACACCAGGGTGTTTAGTTCCTTTGAATTCTCTAATGTTGTGAGCTGGAAGGGACCTCAGAGGCTATCTAGCTCCACCTCCTCATTTTACATATGAGGAAACTGAGGCTCAAGGAATTTAAGTGATCTTGGATGGAGGCTGCCAAATCTCCCCAAATCAGTCAATGAGAACACTCTCCTTCCACAGCTTTCCTATCCCTTCTGAGTCTACTCTTCTCCAGTTTGAACACACGCTGCCCCCTGCCCTGGGACCTTCACTTCAACCTCTTACAGAATAGATTCAAAGCCCTTCACCATCTTGGTTGCCCTCCCCTAGCTTATCAATACTCTTCCCAAACTGAGTATTAAGAACTAAAAACAGTATTCAGAACTAGGCCTCCTGACTCTAAAGAGGTTGACCCAGGTGGATGTAACCATAGCTTTCCAGGGGCTAATCCTACAACACCTTTAGTCCTGCCTTGGGCCACCTATGAAGATGCTCTAGGCATCAGGACCCTTTTCTACAAGATGCTGATGAAGCATATGGGCTCCAGGAAGAGCTGGAAGGGGTCTCCACAAATGGACTGTGGAGTTTGCTGAGCCCAAGAGGGCAATGTACTTCACAGCAGTGAGTCAAATTCCGAAGTCCATAGAGAATAAGCCTAAATCTGGGTCAAAGTGATTTCAAGTTAGTCCCAGGGAGGTAAAAATGAGATCAGCCAGTGTAAAAGTTGAGTAACTTAATCACATTCTGTCCCCAATCTCATCCCTACGCCTTGAAGCAATGAGGCAGGATTCAGGGTCAATAGGAGCCAGAGTATGAGGAAACAGGGAACTTCCACGCCTCTGCATTTATTTATTTTTTAAAAAATACACATAGATCACATTTCTCCCTCTATCTCTCCTTTCCTACCTTCCTTTCTCCTTCCCTCTCTTCTTCCTTCCTTCTTTTCTTTTCTTTTTTCCCTTCCTTCCTCCTCTCCTTCCCTTCTTTCCTTCCTTTCTCCCTGCCTTCCTTCCTTCTTTCTTTCTTTCCTTTCTCTCCTTCCTTCTCCCTTCCTTTCTTTTTCAAATCAACAAGCATTTATTTTCTCTCTCCCAACTAAAAAAATAAAAACAACAACCTTTTTAAAAATATGCACAAACAAAATAAATTCTCACATTGGCCATGTCCAAACACATTTGTCACCTTCTGCATCTGAAATCCATCCTCTCTCCATCCAGAGGTAGGAGAACCATGCTTCATCATTAGTCCTCTGGAATTAAAGCTGGTCATTGCATTGATCAAAGTTCTTAAATCTTTCAAAGTTTTTTATATCTACAATATTGTTGTTATTGTAAATATTACTTTCCTAGTTCCACTCACTTTGCTTTGCATCAGTTAATATAAGTCTTTCCAAGTTTCTCTGAAGCCTTTCCTTTTGTCATGTGGCACAATAGTATTCCATTTCGATCAGATACCATAGTTTGTTCAGCCATTCTCCAATTGTTGGACAACTCTTTAGTTTCTGTTTCTTTGCCACTACTGAGCAGATACAAATATATTTGTACACATATGCCTTTTTTCTCTTTCTTTGGGATATAGGCCTAATAAAAGTATCACTAGGTTGAAAGGTATGTAGTTTAATAACTTTTGGGGTATGGTTCCCAATTATTTTCCAGAATGACTGAACCAATTTACAGTTCAACCAACAATTCATTGATATACATGCCTATTTTCCTGCAGCCTCTCCAATATTTGCCATTTTCCTTTCTCAGGGAGTATATCTTACTAGGGTCAAGGGGAAGAAACAATGAGTTTGCTTTATGCATGGGCAGGAATTGCTCACCAGGAAGACTGATGAATCGCAATGGTTTATCTATACTCCTACCATCCCCCTTGCCCTGTGTCCTGGTGTGCTGGAGCCAGCTCCTACATGCTTGTTAAATTTTCAGTGTGAACACTTCAGAAATCAACAAATGCTACAAATCAGGGCTTGATTTATTGTTCTGTTGACTGTCCTGACTTAAGAAAATGTTAATAACGCAGATTAAACTTGAAAGTATGGCATGAATACTTTTTTGAGGGGGAAAGCTGATTGTTAAACACTTACCAGCACACCCTTGCCTGTGACCCTTTAGATCTCAGGCTCCTTAATCAAAGGAATTGTTGGGTTTGCGTCTCATGCTCTAGACAATTCTCTAAGTCAAGACTACAAGAAAGTGAGTACCAGCACTTATTTTCTCACTGAGGAGATCCCTAGATGAACGATATCATAAGTCCAGTACCTATCTCTATCTCTGTCCCCTAACATAGTGCTTGGAATTTGATAGGAGCTTAATGAATGCTTTTCGAATTCGATTGAATGGGAAGATCTCCAGTCAATAAATCCAGATTTCAAAAGTACAGCATGATGTCAACCAATATTTTCAGATCTTTGGAGTCTGTCCCCAGGCTAAGTACCCAATTTGGCACTTCTCAGACTCCTTCAACCATTCTTTGCCCCCTTTCCTGAAATGGGTCTTGGATACCAGTCTCACCAGATCACGGATTTAGAGTGGGAAGGGAACCTTGGAAGGCATCTAGTCCAGTGATTTTATGCATGAGGAAATGGAGGTCCAAAGATGCTAAGTAACTGACCTAAGGTCATACATGGAATCAGTGACAGAGCTGGGAATTGAACTCAGATCCTTGAATGCCAAATCCAGTGTGAAATCCACTAGACTCTTGTCTGTGTTTTGTCCCTGATCTGCTTGCATCTTAGAGCATGGTTTTGCTTTATGGTCTTGGAGCCCAGTTCCATGAAGAAGGCCTGTTTTCATACCTGTTCTTTGTCCTGCTATTTGTTAGAAAAATCTTCCAGAGTTTGTAAGCAGATTCTGTGTTTTTGAATCAGGAATGCTCCCAGAAAATAGAAAGGATACAATCATGGGATGAAGCAGGAACACCTTTTACCGCTGCACATCCTAACCTATACATGTGTACATGTGAACCTGAGTCCCAAGTCTGTTGTTATGGGAGTCTCCTTGTTGGTGGAGTTAAGTGCCCCATCTGGGTGAGGGTCAGGATTGAGTTCCAAGAACAGAAGAAAGGAGATGGCCGTGCTCTTCAACACTTTTCAGTACCTTCAGGTTCTGTAGTCACCTAGGGAGTGTCTGTTTCCAGCTTTGAAAAGATGGATGGTGCCAGCCTTACTTCAGTTTGCTGAAGGGAAAATAAGACTTTGGGAAGAAGCTGAAATGAGAGGAGCTGGCACTCTCCATTATGTCCCCATGCCCAGCTTGTTACACTAGAGACTTCAGGGAAGTTCCCCTTGGGTGAGATCTGAGACTCCCTCTTGGTTGAGCTGAGTTACCTTGCTCCTAATGGGAGAATCCTTCACTCTGCATGGTCTGGCATATATTTTCACATGGACACATTCTCTGATTATTGTTTTTCTATCAGTTTAAACAAATGGTTTTCTTTGCTTTTTTGCTTCATGTGTTCATTATGGAACCAGTATTTGGTGGGAAGGGAATTAAGCCTTGGATATAAAATTAGAGTCCTGCTCCTTTCCCCATTAATGAAACAGAAATCAGAAGTTTAGCTTGAACCTAAAAGTCACAACCCCTAGTAATATTTAAGATGTAATTCTAGCTTGGTACCCCCTCTCTCAGAGTGGCCAAGTTTCTTGCCCTAACCTTCTGTTTTCCCTCCTGGCGGGAATTAAAGTCTTCATTGGACAAGTGTTAGGGGAAGAAGAGGCTAGAGATATCTACTCTACCTCCCTTCAAGTCATGCAGTGATACCCCCATGCTACATGCAGGGGACACCTTTGCTATATATGATTTTATAGTCTTAGTGACTAGCCTAAGATACCTAGAGGTTTGGGGCAGGATCAGAAATTTAGAACTAAAAGGTTATCTACTCTTACCCCTTTACAAATGAGGAGACTATGTCCCTTAAGTTTCTTGCTCAAAGTCATACAGCTAATTCCTGGCCCCTGGTAGGATTTGAACCCAGGGCCTCTGACTCTAGAATGCCACTTGGTCTTCCTAACTCTGTGCTCAGCACTTTAGTCACTATTCCATGTAGCCTCTCTGGCCCCATCATCCCTAATATTTTGCCACTTAGGTAACAAATCTCCCCTCCATCCATGAATGTGTGGATAAATGTTTAACAGCCAGCTCTCTGAAGAAAGAATGTAGGTGGAACATACTTTTAAGTTTAACCTGAATTATTAAATTTTCTCCATCATTTTCTTAAATTTAGACAATCAACAGAATAATAAATCAATCACTGATTGGTAGCGTTCTCCAATTTCTGAGGTGTAAATGTTCACATAGAAAATTTAACAATCAGTTTTTTCACTGGCTCCCACACACTCCCCTGCTGCAATCTTTCCTCAAACATGCATGAAGCTTCCTTAGTTGATGTCCGGGGCTCTACTGCTGCCACAAGCTCAGGGACATATGTTTGACTAGCCCTACAACCCTCACTTACCCTTCAGGTCTTCGGTGATCACCGGCTTCCAACAGGAAGAATGAGTCAGACAGAAGGCGAGATTCAAGGGGTGGTTTATTCTTGTAAGGTCACATCTCAAAAAGAAGGGACGCTTCCGCATTCAGGTCTTTTATCACCATCCCTCATCCAATCACAGGCTCGGATTACATTTATTACCTTATATGGCACAGCAAGCTAGCTAAGCCACACCCAAACTACGTAACCCTTTTACCCCCGCCCCCAACAAGTTGATAACTGAGGAAAGTGAGACATAGACAAGGAACTGGAACCCAGGGCCCCTGATTTCTGATAGTTTCTACTATATCATACTGTTTTTCATTATAACAGTATATATTTGCCATTTATTACGAGATAGTGTAGGTTACTCAAAAGAGTTCTAGATCAAAAGTCAAAAGACCCGGGGTTCAAGTCCCAGCTCTTCCATTTACTAAGTAAGTACGGACAAGTCACTTAGCCCTTCTAGTCTTTAGTTTATTCATCTGTAAAATGGAGGTCTAAATATTTGCAATCCCCTACTTCACAAGGTTCTTGAGAGGAAAGCACATCATAAACCTTAAAGCACTTTGTAAATGTGAGCTGTTGTTATAATTTTAGATTTGTCCCAGGGGCCTCCTGGGAGATAAGAGACCCAGGGAGGGGCTCTCCAGATGGGAAGACAAGAGAAATGAGTAGGATAGGAGGAAGGGCAGCAAGAAGACTATGGCTCCACTGAGTTCCCCCACTGCCATTCTGGAGGTGTTAATATAATTCATATCAGAAGAGTTAGTGGGTTGAAAATGAATTGGAGAAATCAATCCAGAGGGTATAAATGAATTAGCATGTAAATGAGGACACTTGCTCGACATAGTTTAATACCGCCTGCAGCTGTAAATAATTCCAGGGATGGCAGCAAAAGCCGCAAACAACTTCATTTGGGCACTCCTCCCCCCACTTTCTAAGCACCTGCAGCCCCTTCTGGCCAGGCCCCCTTTGCGGAGAGTTGGGCATCTAAGGGATGGGAATTGGGGGATTTAAAAGGAGCCTGTTTCTCCCAATCACAAGCTGCCTGCCTCATGGACCTCAACAAGTGCTGCATGGAAAAGTAGCAGGGAGGGAGGCAGATACAACTATGTATGTCCTGAATGGAAAAGTGGACAGCAGGGGGGGAACTGGGAAGGAGGTAGTGGGCTGGGCAGGACCAAGAAGGAGGATTGGCCAGTACAGCTCAAGGCTCCTACCTATTTAGAAAGAGATAACTGGGAGGTTGGAGGTGGGCAAGATTCTGGTATCTTATCCACCACCATCATTGTCTTGTTCAAAATGTTTTATTGCTACCTTTTATTTTTAGATCACAGTTATTTCCCAATATACTACTTCCCCTGAATTGAATCCTACCCTTCTAACAAAGAAAAATAGTTAAGCAAACTAACAGAAAAATTATCAAAATGTATGCCATATTCTGTATCTACAGTACCCCACTTCTCTACCAAGAGAAGAAAAGTATATTTATTTTATCATTTGTTCTTTGAATCCAAGGTTATTATTACAATTAATCGGAATTCAAATACCTTTTGGTATTATTTTCATTGACATTATTGTAATATATATAATTATATGTATTTATATTACATTATGAATGCAATATAAATAATATTAATCTAATATATATGACATGTAATAAAATATAATAAAATAATATAATATAAATTATATATATGTGTATATGTATACATATATAAAATTCTCCTGGATCTGCTATTCCAGTCTTCATTGTTGCACATTAATCCTGTACTATTTCTCTGAATTCTTCATATTCTTCTGGTATTGTGATATTCCACTAATATTCCTCCAGGAGCATCTGGGGAACCCCTTTCGCACAATGTATATGTGAGACCCTCCCCCCTTCCCCAGACAAATTTCCCTCTGATTCAAAATATTCCATAGGTCTGCAGATGCTCCAAAACAGCTCATTGAATTGGTGTTGGTAGTCAGCCAGAGGACTGACTTTATCATTCAATTAGTTCAATAATAAGGTGGTTATTGACATAATATTGTAAGAAAAGAGGCAATAGAACATTTCCTTCATTGACTTGAGAAGTATGATCCCATAAATACTTACTATCAATAGTGGATCTGGGTAGGGAGTAAGTAGGGAGGAGGACATTTATAGGAAAATGGGGAGCCAGAGTAGATATGTGTAGACTCATTCCCCTAATACAACAGGGTCACCTGTCTGCTGGCTGCTGCCTCCTTGCTTTCCCGGTTGTTGCTTGTGAGTAGGGATTGTTTCATTCTTTGAACTTGTATCCCTACTGCACGGCTTGGTGCATGGCCCATAGGGGTACATTAACAAACCCTCAAGTCATTGATGGATAGTCTGGTGCACTTGTTCACTGGTCACCGCTTTTCGGGGTCAGGCATTATGGCCCTGGGAATTCTAGTTGCAAAGTTTGCTGTTTCTACATTTTGGCTTCAGCTAGAATCCTTAGCTGATGGGCAATCTCTTCCCCAAGAGGAGGCGTGAAGTCTCACATCTATCTTTTTGTTAAAGGACCAGAGGCTTATATTACAGGTGTTTTAGAAAGACAGAATCTTCACATATCTGTTCACTGGACTAGGAGAAAACTTGCAGTGGTTTGGTTCTTTTTTTACCCCATATAAGGGAAGTTCTGCCAGTTCTCAGAGCCTTGGCTATAATAGGTGTTTCCTCTCCAAAATTCCCTGGGGAATTGTTTACAGGACACAGAGCTGCCAGTTAGCTGTGTGTAGCTTCTACGGGCTTTCAGTATTTTTAAAAATCTCCATTTCCTGATTACCAAGGGTAGGGGGTTATATCAGAAACTGCACTATAGCTTAGGGTCAGAAATTCTTTGAAATTTAACGTGCAGATTAGCATTTGAACAATTAGTTTCAGTGCAAAGATTCCTGGGGTCCACAGAAGGGATCTATGAGTAAATTTCTGGGGGTGTGTGCCAAGGCAGGGCAGTGTCTGTAAACTTACATAGGAAAAAACTTTAACATCTTTATTTTCATTAAGCTTTTATTGAAATTTAAGCATTTCCTTCGATTATTTTAAAACTTTATTTTGAGAAGAGGCTCATAAGTTCCACTAGACTGCCATCCATAATACAATAAGGTTAGGAATCCCTTAAATACAAACTTTAAAAAAACTTTAAAAGTCCAGCAAACTGTCCAACATTCTCTGTCAGAACCCCCTTTTCCCAGTTTTTCTCAAGCCTGAGATTTTTTTTGGGGGGGGGAGGGAGAAATCTCCCATGCAAATTCATGGGAGAGAGAAAGGCAAGGCAGAGAAACCCAAATCTTTCTGTCCCTTGGTTTCTTCATTTGTAAAATGGGGATAACGATATTTGCACTGCCTACCTCACAGGATTATGTGAGGAAAGAGTTTTGTAAATGTTAAAATGTCATATAAATGTGAGTTATTATTGCCATTTCCCAGCTCCATCTTGGGACATCTGTTCACTTTCTTTTCTATATCCTATCTCTGCCATTTTATCTGTTTAATTAATATGCCGGCTGGGGTGGAAGACATCCTGGGTTCCTCTGTCAGGAGCAGTCAATCAACAAACACTTATTATGCAACTACCAGGGACAGAGCAAGAGTTTAAGCATTGACTACTGGAAAGAAGCGCCACCATCGTCTCCTCTATCAACTAAACTGCATTCTGCTTCTTTGTCTTTGTTTGGTCCTTTGGTTGAGTCTGATTTCTCATGATGCCATGGACCATACTGTTAATTGGGTTTTCTTGGCAAAGTTAATAGAGTGGTCTGCCATTTCCTTCCACAGTAGGTGAAGGCAAACAGGTGTTAAGTGACTTGTCCAAGGTCACACAGCTAGAGCTGAATTTGAACTCAGGTCTTCCTTTTAAATCCCCCAGCTCCCATCCCTTGGATGCCCACCTCTCTGCAAAGGAAACCAGAAGGGGCTGCAGGTACTTGGAAAGTTAGGGGAGGAGTGTCTAAATGAAGAAGTTTGTGGCTTTTGCTGCCATCTCTGGAATTATTTATGACAGCAGGTGGGTAGTTGCCCCACACTCCTACCTCCAGGTCCAGTGCTCTATCCACTGAGCCATCTAGCTGCTCCTCTGCTAACTCCCATTTACAGGCAGCTTTGCAAAATGAGAGCATTGGACTTGGAGTCAGAAAGAGCCAGGTTCAAATCCTGCCTCCGACACTTATTAGCTACATAGCTAATGGACATATGCATGTGCATGAGAACAGACATGTTACAGAAACTCTGTGAGCCTCAGTTCCTTTATCTGGAATAATAATAACCAAAGTATCTACTTTGCAGGGTTGTTTTCAGTATCAAATGAGTTAAATATGCAAAATAAATGGCAGTTATTATTCCCCATGGCTATCATCCTATGGAGTTGGCTAGTGAGCTGATGTGTTAGTGGCTGGTGAAGGCTACCCCTCTTAAATCTTTTAATAACCCAGTCCCTTCCTACCTTTCTAGACTTCTTGTACCTTCCCACCCTCCACTCTGTGATCCAGTCACACTGGCCTCTTTGCTGTTCCTAGAACACAATACTCCGTGTCTCCACTCTGGGCATTTGCACTGACCGTCCTCTACTCCTGGAGTGCTCTGCCTCCTCACCTCTGCCTCTTGGCTTCCCTGGTTTCCTTCAATCTCACCTTCTGTAAAAAGCCCATTGTGGTGTTTCTTCATGCTAGCGCTTTCCCCTTTATAATAAATCCTCTCCAGTGTTTGTTTGGACATAGGTGCTATGTTGTTTCCCCCATTAGATGGCAAGCTTCCTTGGAGTAAGGACTGGTTTTTGCCCCTTTCTGCATTTCCAGAACTTAGTACAATGCCTGGTACATCACAGGCCATTGCCTACTATAATGACTATTTATTGAATTGAATATCATCTCATCCATTAGACTGTAAGCTCCTAGAGGGCAGGGAATATTTTTTGCCTGTCTCTTTATCCCTATCCTTTAGCACAGTGTCTAGCATGTAGTGTTGTTGTTCATCCATCATTTTTGAAGAGGATCAATGATAGCACAGGGTGATGTCTTGACTTGCATGTGAATTGGATTTAAGTGAGGCAGAACTGTGCAGAGTCGTCAGCCTCATCCTCTCCTCAAGAATCATTGAAGTCCAGTGGCAAGACAAAGGTCAAGATGACTGATAATGGCCCGGGATGCAGTGGGTGACCTTGGTGTGTTTGGGGTCTGATCAGGCTCCAAGGGCTCCACAGCACCTGTTTCAGCCACCTTCAGGGCCATTGGAACAAATTGTTCCATCTGCCTTTGGTGTCAACTTCTCAACAAACTCTCACCTTGGCTCCAAGGGGCTGTAGGCGTTTAACAAATGTAGGTGTTTAACAAATGCTCAACTTGAACATGATCATAATAATTTCAAAATAGCAATAATTCTGATACCTGTGATTTGGAAAATTCTTTGGAGTTTACAGGGTTTGTCGTATTTGGAACTCAGGGGTTCTTGTTCCTTCAGTTTCCCTCATCTCATGTTTCTATATTCCTTGCTCCACCATGCCCTTTAGAATCATATATTTATCCATTCATTTCAACATATTCACAAACAATGTACATATGAAAAGAAGGGACAGAGGGAGAGAGAGTGTGAGCTAGAATCAGAGGGAAAGGCCCCATGTTCAAATCTGAGCTCCATGTTTACTATCTGCTATGGTTTTGGGCAAGTCATAACTGTCCCAAGTCAACAGCCATGGACCTGACTTTTGTCCTGCCACTGGACTTTCATGACTCTGGAAGAGAGAGTGAGGCTGAAGACTTTGTGCAATTGTGCCTCACTATAATGTTAATGGAATACGAGGATCTTTCCTATCCATTAATAGGCTTATGTGACCCCGTGTTCTCCTTTTCCCTTGGAACAGGAACCGTGTTAGATATTTCAGTCACAACTATAACACATCCTGAGTCACATAGAGCCCACTGGGGGAGGAACTTGCCTAAGGAGGAGCTTACTTTGGGGAGGTTTGCTTGCAGGAAGGCTTTCACACCTTTTGGAACTAAGCTAAGTAGGCACTGAGTCATGAGGGTTGTGATGCCTTCTGGCTCTGAGCCTATTAGTTGGAAGCTATATATATACTGGAAGGCTGATATGAGGGTTTGCTCATAAGAAGGACCTTTTGATTCCCCGGATGGGACTCTGAGTAGCCTTTTGTTAGTCGTCCCCCTCTCCACTACTCAGATGTTGGTGCTCTTCCGGTCTGGTGGTGTATGTAGGTGGTTGTATTATTCTGTTCAGATAGTTGGAGCCCTGTCTGTTGGATTCTTTCTTGGATACTCACTTCTTTCTACTTGTCTGTATATTAAAGTAAGATTGTTGATCCCTTTTGGAGCAGTCTTTCCTTTAGAAAAGCAGATCAAAGAACCTGTGCTAGCAGGCCATTCTGGGTGTGCTGGGGTGCTTGCTGATACACTCAAATCCAATTCATACAAGTCATCACACCCTGTGATGTCATTGGTCCTTTTGAAAAGGGACCATCTCTACTACCAACAACAATAACCTCCTGGGTCTCTGTTTCTTTCTTTGCAAAATGAGGGTTTAGATTACATGATGTCACAGTGGGCAACTAGGTGGTACAGCTGGACCCAGTCAGGAAGATCAGCATTCAAATCTAGTTTCAGACCCTTATTACCTGTGGGACTTTGGGCAAATCACTTCATTTCTGACTGCCTCTGTTTCCCCATCTCTAAAATGGGAGGATAATAACACCTATCTTACAGGGTTACCGTGTAGGTCAAAGGAGATATTTGTAAAGTGTTCTGCAAATGTTAAAGCAGTATATAAAAGCTAAATATCTTTGTTTTCAATCGTCATCATAGATTCATTCCAGCTCCCCCTCTATTCCTATGATCCATCTCCTATTTCCAGGGGATTTTAGATTCTACTTCAGGTTCAGAGAACCCTGAGTGAAGAATAGTAGGATACAGTAGAAAGAATTCTATTTATAGAGTTGGACAAATGGAGTTCAAGTCTCCCCTTTGCCAAATATCACCCATGTGATCTTGGATAAGTCATCTCACTTCTGTAGGTGAGATGCTTTCTCTTCTACACCTCAGATTAGAGGTGTTCAAGTTGGGATTCCTTGCTAGTGAGGCATTAACCAGATTAAAATATAATTGAAAAATGCCTAACAGAATAAATAAGGATGCAATACAGCATAGATGATGTTACTTTGTTGTTTTCTAAGTCCACATGCTGCCTGCAGATTCGGTTCTATTTGAAGTTAGCACTATTGCACTAGATAATGCATAAGGTGCTTGGCAGATCTATAATGCTTCAGTACTTACTATAGAATATCATTATAGACCAGCAAAATTGAGAATTTAAAAGAAATGGAAGATTGTAAAAATGTAAATACAAGTAAACTGTAAATGTAAAATACAAAATAACCAAATTATAACAAAATGAAAGAGGATTCTTACACAATCTCTTTTCAGAAAAGGAAATTGAATTAGCAGTAAAGGGATTGAGGAGAAGCAGGGTAGAAACTTGGTACAGATGGATTTACAGATGAATTTTATCAGATGTTTAAAGAATAATTAACGCCTATACTACAAAAATCACTTTCATAAATTGAGAGAGAAAACATTCTGTTGTGACTTTATTCTCAGAAGAGAACCTTCCAGGGGAGTCTTCAAAGGGAAAAACAAGGATCTGACTTCCTGGGGTCTCCCTACAGTTCTGGACCACTCTATGAACGCTCCCATTTGGTTTCAGACAAGAACAGTGCAGACACTTGGTAAGGTAAGGTAAGATAAGACTTCCCTCTTCAAGGAAGTAAGATCCCACCCTAATTAGTTGATGACCCAACCCCTCCCCCTCCCTCAACCCCAAGGGCATAGTCAACCTTGAATTGGATTTAAGTGAAGCAGAGTTGTACAGTCTCCAGCCTCACTCCGTCTTCCAGAGTTATCCAAGTCCAGTGTCAGGACAAAAGTCAAGATGCTGGGCGATGGCCTGGGATGCAGGGGGATGACCTTGGCATCTTTGATGTCTGAACAAGCTCTAAGTGCTCCACAATGCCTGCTTTAGCTGCCTTCTTGGCCATTGGAGCAAATTGTCCTCATCTGCCCATTTTGCCAGAAAAGTCTTCATGTGTTTGGGATAGACACTGCTCCCCCTCCCCCCCCCAACTGACTGATAGGTTTGAAACCCTTCAGTTACCCTTAATCTGGTTTAGCCTATCTGCCAAGATAGTTTACTGGGGTGTGGCCCTGTGCATGCTACAGCTTTTTTTTTTTTTTGCTTCTTTTTGGAGAGGGGAAGATAGGGCAATTGGAATTAAATGACTTGCCCAAGGTCACATGGCTAGTTTTGTGTTAAGTGTCTGAAGTCGGATTTGAACTCAGGTCCTCCTGATTCCAGGACCGGTGCTCCATTCACTGTGCCACCTAGCTGCCCCCATGCTGTTACAGCTTCTTGGAGCCACAGGTGAGAGCTGGGTGAAAGGTAGACATCAAAGGTGGCTGAGCAGCCCTGAAAAGGGATCAGCAAGCCCTCATACCAGAACACCCCCCACACTCCTTTCTTATGGTACAATATTATTCCATTTCATTCTATACTTTTTTTAACCATTCCTCAATGGATGGGTACCCCTTTAGTTTCCACTTCTTTGCCACCACAAAAAGAGATGCTATGAATACTTTTGTACACATGAGTCCTTTCTCAGAAGATCACAGACTTTAGAGCCAGAAAGAACCTTAAGGCTAATTATTTAGCCCAATCTCTTCATTTTACACACAAGGAATCTGAATGTTTCCTAGGGATAGAAGTGTCTTTCCCAAGGTCACATATATAGTTAGTGGTGGGGCCAGTAATTGATTCTATTCTTATGTCTCTAAATTCTGTGCTCTTCCTGACCCTCCCTATAGGCTGCTGGTGGTTGAGGTAAAAGAACACTAGGAACCTGGATTCAAATCCTGCTTCTGATGCGTACTACCTATGTGACCTTGAGCAAACTAATCACTCTGAGTCTCAGTTTTCTTATCTGTAAAATGAACTTTTAGATTTGTCTACTTTCTTTTTTTTTCCCCGCTTTTTGGAGGGAGGAAGGCAGGGCAATTGGGGTTAAGTGATTTGCCCAAGGTCACACAGCTAGTAAGTGTTAAGTGTCTGAGGGCAAATTTGAGCTCAGGTCCTCCTGACTCCAGGACATATGCTCTATTCACTGTGCCATCTAGCCGCCCCAACTTGCCTACTTCTGAGGTCTTTTCCAACTCTGGGTCTATGATCCCAAGCCCTTCCTTAGCTACTGAATCTCTTCATTAACCTCTCTAGGCTCTAGCACCCTGAAAAGATCTCCAGTGAAGGACAGCACCTTCTGAAGGTCAATTTTCCTCCAACAGCTGTATCCCCCAGGTCCCATTCTTCCTCCGTTAGCAACATTTCCATATACCGACCAAAGCTGGTGAGCATGAATTCTACCTTGGATACTTCCTAGCAATATGACCTGGGGCAAGTCATTTAGCCTCCATTTCCTTATCTCTAAGATGTGGATGTTGTACTCAGTGATCTCTCAGATCTCCTCCAGGGCTAAATCTATGATGCTATAAGCAAGCCTGGGGGTGAGCATGAAGAAAGGCCTTGAACCATCCCGGGAATCCTTCCTCTATGAGAGGCAGACTGAGCTGCCATAAGCTGGAGGTGATGTAGCCATCAGTGTTGGGCCCAAGCTATGGGGCCCCCCTCTCATCCCTGACACTGATGGATCATTCTGTTCCCTCTTTCATCAGGTTGGAGTTTCAGGTTCTGCACTAACGAGGCCTCCCAGGTGGGCTAGAAACACTGATTAAGATAGATAGAGTGAAAGCCAGTCCATTAAATTGTTAATAAAGAATATTACACACATACCTTAATCTGCAGCTAGCCTGACACTTTATAAAGTACATTAGGATGTAATCCAATTGAAACCACAATATCGAGAACATCTTATCTCATCACAAATTGAAATTATATCATATTCCTCATTTCTTAAATTAAAAAGCTAAAACCTTTTAGTTTGCTCTCACATGCTTGTGTAAAACTTAATCAGCAGCTTTAACAACATTATTTTTCAATATGGGCCATTTCTGTTCTCATTTATTTACAAGAGAGAACTTCCTGGTAGAGGAGGTGATTCAATTTGTTGGAGGATACATCAGGCACTTAAGGATCAAGCAAAGATTGATTGATTATTTATGGTGTTATCTGGCCTGGAGGAGCCAGGCTCTCCTTCCACCTAATGTGCTGCTTGTCCCTTCTCCAGCCATATCTATCCACATTTGGCTCCACTCTGAGCATATGGCAGAGGATGAGAAGGAAAAGAAAGGAGGAGACTGTAGTGAGGCTAAGAAGGGTGAGGATGATGAGTCTAGTTCAGGAGGACTTGGGTACTGTGAAAACTTTGATAGATACTCAGTCAACTAGATGGATAATCAATAATCACCTATCAATCAATCAACATTTATTGAGCAAAGCATTGGGAAGATATCAAGATGAACAAGTCAACATTCCCACCTCTAGGTACTTATGGTCTACCATAAGTTCCATAAGACTTATGGTCTTTTTTATATAGATGACTTGGAGAGCCGGTGGCTAGGAATTTGGAGGAGGAAGAGATCACAGTGGTATGAGGTGGCCAGCAATGGCTTCATAGAAGAGATAAGACTGGAAGTAGATGGAGTCCAAAGAGGGAGGAAAGATCAGGACAGGAATTCTAAGTGGGGCAAATTTCCAAAGGTGTAGAGCCTGAGAAAATAGAAGGTGTGCTTGAGGAATGCTAAGTGGCAGATCAGTTTGGTTGTGCAGAGCGAGATAAGACTGAAAAGTTAGGGTAGTATCAGATTTTAAAAAAATACTTTAATAATATTTTATTTTTCCTAATTGCACATGAAAACAATTTTTAATATTCATTTTTTAAAATTTTGAGTTCCAAATGCTTTCCCTCCTTTCCTCTTCTCCCACCCTGTGACAAGTACTGACTTTTTTATGTGTGGAGGTTTTGAGGGGATGGGGAGGAGGACAGAGACTCTTTCATACCATCCTAAAGAGTTTGGACTTTGTCCCAAAGGTAACAGGGAGACATTTAAGGTGATCAGAAGTATTACCAGAGCTTCCTTCCCTGAGTGTATTTGACTATCTAGGCTACGATGGAGAGCCACTGGATCAGGAGGGCATGACAGTTGTTTTCAAGAAGCATCCACTTAAAGGAGGTAGGAGTGTAGACAAATATTACCATAAAAGTATTCCTGCATCCCAGGGCTTGTAAGATAGCATGTCTCTATGTCCTGGCCAGTGTCCATCAATCAGAAGATTTGAAGGTTGCGTCTATGTTGATATTTTCGATTTGAGATTAATGGGTTCCTTTAACTGGTGCCTAATGTACCCAGAGAGGTTCAGTACCCATTCAGTCCAGTCTCCTGAATTGGTCCATTCCTTCATCATCTCTCCCCTGGAAGGCATCCTGCCCACTAGTCTCTTTACTACCATTATTCATTCATTCTACTACCAGATTCATTTTCTTAATGCATAGTTCTGAACAAGTTCCCTTCCTTCCCAAGAACCTACCATGCCTCCTTATTGCCAACAGTCTACATTCTTCCCCGGCTTTCGTGGCCCTCTGTTTTTTCTTGGTTACTCACTCCTCTCTCCAGCCTCAGTCTCAGGGCTTTGTGCCTGGGTTGTACACACACAGACACACTCACACTCACTCTGTCTCCTCTCCTACTCCGTTTTGCTCTCACTCTCCCTCTGCCTCTCTTTTTCCTTCTACCTCTCCCTCTCCTTTTCCCTCTCCCTCATGCTCTTAGATGAAGCAGGCAGGCCCTGCTTAGTGCTGGATGTGGGTGGCTAAGATTAGACCCTAGCAGTTTCTAGGTCAGGGATCCAGCTCCCAGTGACTCACCTGGGGTTCTGGCTTTGGCTGCTGCCCTGTGTACAGATCCAAAATAGAGCTGGCTCCCTCCCTGGCAATGAGCCTGACTGGCCCCAGATGTTGCCGGTTATGTTGGTAGCAGACCTTCCGTAAGATCTCCTGTGTTTTGATTCCTAGGTGCTGCCCTGATCCTTTCTCTCGCTCAACCACGTGCTTTCTGGGTACTTTTCTCACCTGTTTCCTGCTGTGCATTGGGCTAGGGGGTGGGAGGCATAGATGTTGCTCTTTCTGCAGTTTGAGAGTAGATGCTTGAGCCCGCCTGGGTGCTGTGTCTCCTCTTCACCTTCTAACTATCTCACCTTACAACAGCTAATATTTACATAGCTCTGGTTCCAGGTGCTATGCTCAGGGTTTTATAACTGTCCCATTTAATTGTCACAACTACCTTAGGAGGCAGCTGTTATTTTCCTTATTTTACAGATGAGGATCTGAAGTCAACAGTTGACCTCCGGTCTTCCTGACTCCCTGAGGGTTGCTACTTGGCTTAGTGGACAGAATACTGGTCCTGGGGTCATGAAGGCTCATCAAATCTGGCTTCAGACACCCCAGGTAAGTCACTTTGATGAGGAATAGGTTTTGGGGGATTTCTAATGACAAATCCTTTCTAGGTTTGGCATCTGAAAAGAATTACAGACTCAGCTGTCCTTTGGCAGATTTATAAAAGTTTATTGATTCACAGGACAAAAAGGGGTAGGGTGAGGAAACCTGGCTAGGAAAAGCTTGCAAGGTGCAAAAAGGCGGGGGTCAGAGAAAGCCTGGAAGTGTGATGCTCTGCAGCGGGCAGATGGCCTGCTAAAATGCCTACCTGCTAGAAAAGGCCAACCTCCAAAGAGCAGGAAGTAGAAACACAGCTTTTAAGGCCTAAGACTGTCAATCATAAGTTCATTAAGCTAATGAGGTATACAAAGGTGGAGTTAGGGAGGGACCTGGGAGTGGCCAATACTTAAAGGGACGTGTACCCTTGACATCAACTGCACATGTGTTTTGCCCATAATTCACTGGGACAAACAGCAGGAGGGAAGGGGCGGGGGTGTGGTTTTTAGCCCTGAAATGTCATAATGTCAAGATTTGAGGTCAAATTAGATGAGATGTACCCATTCAGATTTGCAAGTGGATGAGTTTTGTTTGCTAGGACAAAAGGAGGTAGTACCTTGAATGAAGAGTTAATGGTTTGAGAGGAAATACCTCTAGGCTGGGGCAGGGAAAGACATATTACAGCTGGGGGAAGGGGGAGAAACAGTTAATGCTTTACAGCTGGGGAGGGGCGAGGGAAGGAACAGAGCTAAACTGATTTTATAAACTGATCATACACAAGACTGAAGTTACAACAATGTTATAAAATTATAAAAATCACCTCAAAATATATTGCACAGGCCATTCAGCATCGCTTCAACTTCACTCGTTTGTCTAATTTTCCTCATCTGTAAAATGAGCTGGAGAAGGAAACGACAAGAAAACCCCACATGGGGTCATGAAGAGTCAACCATGATGGAGCAACAGCTTCCTGACTCCAGGCCTGGTGTTACTGGGACATTTATTGGGGATTTGGGGGTCCTCCAGCCTGAACATTGTCTTCATCTTTCCCCAACTTTACCGATTTCAACTTCTTTCCAGTCTATTTATTAAGTTCAATTTAGTAAGCATTTCTTAATCACTTATCATGTGCAAGGCCTGGGCCTGGGGATACAAAAACAAAACCATGTAGTCCCTGACCTCAGGAAGCTTACGTTCTAACTTGTAAACTGATAAATCAATAAAAATGTATACAAAGCGAATACAAAGTAGAGGTAGCACTGACAAGGGAAGGGATCAGGAATGCACCCTGAAAGGAGTTTAGGGATTTTAAGAGGCTCATGTGAGAATGAACAGCACACCAGCCTGAGCAAGGCCTTGGAGATGGGAAAACAGCCATGTTTTATGCAGAAAATTGTAAGTTTGGCTGGAGCAGTGAGGATGTGCCAGGGAGTAATAGAAGTAATTTGGAAACAGAAGAGTCAGACTGATCAAGGCTTCAAGTGCTAGACAGAGGAGTTTGTATTTTATCTCTCTTACCTAGAAGTGTATAGCAAGCTGATCCTGGACTCAGGAAGACCTGAGTTCAAATCCTGCTTCAGACACTTAGAAGCTGTGTGACTCAGGTCAAGTCACTTAACCTTTCTCAGTCTTAGTTTCTTCCTCAGTAAAATGGGGATAATAATAGCACTCATTTCTCAGGGTTGTTGAGAGGAGTTGTACCTTTACTTTGAATGTTTCCCACTTGGAATACTTTCCTACTCTTCTTTAACACTTCTATTTCTGATACAGACCTGGCCTTCAGGACAAAGAACTTGGAAACTAGCTTTGGTTGGCTTTATGATCTAGAGTCAAATTTGGGGGTCTCCTCTTGGATGTTCTCCCTGAGCAATGTCCCAGACTGTTATTTGTATTTATTTAACATAATTTAATGTCAATAATCCATGCAAAAAATAGAATTTAATGCAATATAATATTTAATATAAATTACATATATAAACAGGTATATGTACATATATATGTATATGTACATACATACACACACACTGATAGATAGATCGTTGTATTTACGTCACTTTTGTGGCACAGTTGATAGAGTGATGGGCCTGGAGTCAGGAAGACTCATATTCCTGAGTTCAAATCCAGCCTCAAACATTACTAGCTATGTGACCCTGGGCAAGTCACTTAACCCTGTTTGCCTCAATTCCTTGAGTCCTATAAAATGAGCTGGAGAAGGAAATGACGAACCACTCGAATATCTTTACCAAGAAAACTCTAAATGGGATCATGAAAAGTTGAAACGATTGAAATATGACTGAATAGCTTCAATTTTATTTTTAAAGATATTCCTTTCCCTTCCTTACCCAGGGAGTCATCCCTTTGTAACATAGAATAAAATAGAAAAACCAAAAAAGTCAGCTCAGTAAAATTAATCAACTATCAGTTGCAAAGAATTCACCTGTCGATTTTTGGGTGAATTGGATTTAAGTGAGGCCAAGCTGTACAAAGTTATCAGCCTTACTCTCCCTTCCAGACTCACTGAAGTCCAGTGGTAAGATAAAGGTCAATGTGATCTTGGCCTTTCCCAGGTCTCAGTTTGTCTGCCTAGAGAATTCCACAGATCACAGTGGCCTAAAGCAGTGCTTTTAAAACTTAGAGTCGAAAAAAGTTTGGCAACAGTAAAGGGATTCTGAACACAAAATGACCAAAACCTTTTTTAAAAATTTAATTAATTAATTAATTTTCTTGTTTACATCGCTCATTTCCATGAGATTTTGAGTTACAAATTTTCTCCCCATCTTTCCCCTACCCACCACCTCAAAACAGCCATCCCACTGTATAACCCCTCTCCCAATCTGCTCTCTCCTATGTCCTCCCCCATTGCCCTCTGACTTTCCGGTAGGGCAGGATGGGTCTCTCTACCTCAGTGCCTGTATATTTTAATTCCCAGTTGGATGTAGTTAATAATAATAATAATAATAATAATTGCATATATATACATATATATTTTTAACATTTGATTATAGAACTTTAAATTCTTTAATTTAAATTTAAATTAAATTCTTTTCCTTCCTCCCTTGTCACCCACCCCCACTGGAAAGACAAGCAATTAAATACAGGCTGTACATGTGTAATTATGCAGAACATCTCCAC
>CM053587.1:104625552-104645257 GCA_028646515.1 Pseudochirops corinnae
CCCCCCCCCCCCCCCCCCCGAGTGGGATGTCTCAGTGAATTATGGGCAATACGCCTGTGAGTTGCTACAAAAAGTGCATGTCCCTTTAAGCCCCGACCACTCCTAAACTTCTCCCAAACTCCTCCCCTAACTCTACCCTTGCCCACCTAGTTAGCATAATTAACCTTTGATTGATAGCTTTATGGCTTTATAATGAAAGCCTTAGACTCCTATAAGCTTGCAGGTCCTCTTAACCTTCTGCCTGCTGCAAAGCATGACATTAAACTTTATAACTCTGCCTTAGATCCTTGGAAGCTTGCAGGTCCCCTTACTCTCCTCTCCTGCCCGCTGCAAAGTCAGCATAACAATAAACTTTTGTAACTCTGCCAAAAGATAGCTTGAGTCCAGTAATTCGTTTCAGACTAAGAACACTCAAAGGATTTCCTAGAAATCCACTCCCTCTCTACCTCTTCATTTTGGTGACCCAGATGGGACCTCTACCTGTTCACTTCCACCAGGTTCCTTCAAACCAGGACCACCACAGTGGATTAAGTGAAGAGGACCAAGTTTGTACTGAACCATGGGCAAGTTTTCTAATTTCTTGGTTAATATCTCTAACAGTTTGTCCTACATCATTTATCTTCGTGCAGTAAGTAGATATATTGAGTTTACCACAGACCCCTCCCTCCTCTGCCAGGAGATAATCTAATACCAGCCTGTGTTGTAAAATAGCCTCTTGACTTTGGTCTGCAAATCTGAATAGTAAGTGAGTAGTTTGAGTGGTTTGGTTAGCAATGATTTCAACAACTGCTTGGAGTCTAATGATTTGATTTAGCATACAAACTGGGGTCTGGTAGCCCCAGCTTCCATCTTGTGCCCATGTTTCAGGTCCCTACTCCTTCACAATTCTTTCAGGTGGCCAAATGCCTCCCCACCCATTTGCATCCCCTATACTAGTAACAGAAGCATCAATAGTTCGTTTTTCCCTTTCTAAGTCATCCTATATTTTTATTCCTAAGTATTTACCTTCCTGTCCTGGGAGAAAGAAAAATTTGGGTCTTACTAGTCCAATATAGCAACTTCCAACACTGTCATGGGGAAGATGTGTATAGGCAGTGAGGCCACACACCCAATAGTGTCCTTTTAGAGCCAGTCGGGGTACCTTACTCTGTGGGAAGATTGCAGATAAATTGCCATCGACGATGGGGTAATACTGTAGGTCCTCAAATCCTAGAAGCCTTCCCCAAAAGGTTGTACCAGTTTTGTTATCTTGGTACCTCCATAGCTAAAAATCTGCTCTCCACTGATACCAGTCAACATTACTTCTAAAGAACCCAGAGACTCTGGGATCTGTTTTATCATCCTGACTCCAAACTCTTGAAAGTATCCAAAGTGGGAATTATTATCCCATCCCCAGTGTCGATGGGGAATAGTAATGACTCCCTGATTCTGACTTAGGTCTTGACACTTAAATATAGTGGTTAGAATATGAGATTCAGATTTACTTTTGGTGGTTACCTGGTGGGGAGTACGGCAAGAATGAAAAATGCAATTCATCTGAACACCAGTGTTAAGCTAGATATGCATGGAATTCCAGTGCTGCTTTACAGCAGAACAGTTTTAGGTTATTACTTCTCTTCTTCCTTTAAAAGTCTACTTGCATTGACTCCAACCTAACTCCTTCCCTTTATCATCCTGGCTGAGGCAATATTCCCCCCATCCTAGTCTCAGTAAGGGGCCAGGCGTGTTCTTCTGACATCTCAAAACCCAGGTCCATTGTGAACAGAGGACCTGTTACTAAGAAGCCACTCAGGTCTAAGAGGAACGGGGACCCAAGGCCAGGATTCTAACTGCTGAGGTCCCCCACAAATCCAACAATTAGTGAGGTTAAAGGCACTGGCTATGGTTTGAATTAAAATCTGAAAACTATTATCCTGAGATAACCAAGGGACTGGGGCAGGTTGTACCAGGAACACTATAAGGAGAAGGGTCAGGGGTAGCACAATTAGTACAATGAAAATGATTCCAGGCAGAAGGGAGAAAGCAATTACTCCAAAGGAAATGGAAAACAACTACAGAAAGGCTAATACACAGAAGGAGGAAGGCACACATGACTTCACCTCCTCCTATCAGGATACAATAAGGATTATGATTACAGAAATGAAGGGGGAAGGGGCAGGGTGCTTTGAGACGATTGAGGTTCTCACACAGGAGGCAGTCCAGAGTCTCAGTGTCTCAAACATCCGGGTCAAGACCACGTCAAAGGTGCAGTTTCAAATTCTCAGGCTTAGTGGATTCAATGGTCCAGGTGACAGGAGGTTCAACAGGTCCCTTTACGTGAGTATGAATCCAACCCCTCTTCTTTGTCTGGACTGTAGTATCTGTCACCACCAGAATTTGAAAAGGACCTTCCCAAACTGGGGTTAGCTTTTCTTCCCTCCAAGGCCTCATTAGAACCCAATCCCCCAATTGGTATTTGTGGATGGCAAATCCCTAAGGTGGGTTTGAACCATTATCCCCTTAGCTTGTAGAGAATGCAAATGTTTTGTTAGGGAAGGTAAATAGTCTCTTAAAAACTTATCTTTCTGATCAAATAGTGGGTCCAAATTTCCTCCACCTCTATCAGAGTAGGCGTGCCCAAAAAGGAGCTCGTAAAGGGAGAGTCCTATGTCCCATCGAGGACTGGCCCGAATTCTGAGGAGAGCCAAGGGTAGACATTTAGTCCAGGGCAACTGAGTTTCTAAAGCCAATCTAGTGAGCTGTTTTTTAATTCATCCTTTCTACTTTGCCCGATGAGGGAGGGTGCCAGGAAGTATGAAGCTCCCAGGTAATATCCAAGGCCTGGACTAGGGACTGCAGAATCCGTACAGTAAAATGAATTCTCTGATCCAAGTCAATGCATTCCACCATCCCATATCTTGGAATAATTTGTTCTAGTGAAATTTTACTGACAGCTGGGGCAGTACTTGCATGGGGTAAAGGAAAGGCTTCCACCCAGGAGGTCAAGTAGTCCACTATGACCAACAAGTATTTGAGGTGTCCTACAGGGGGCAGTTCCATAAAGTCCACCTCTATGCTCTGAAAAGGCCTAAGGCCCAGAGGTGGAGCTCGGTGCAATGCTGTCTTGTTTGTCCTTAGACATAAAGATACCTGCTTACCAATTGCCGTGCTAAGGTATAGAGGCCACGTGTTACATACCGAATTGAGATGGCATCACACAAGTTCTGGACATCCCAATGACTGCCTTGGTGTAGACATTGAAGGACTTGCCTCATACTTGCCTCAGTTAGTACCTCCTTTCTGTCCTGGAGGAGCCGTCTTCTATCCTGCTCCTGTGCTCCAAGAGCCAGTGCCTTGTGCTATTCTGTTTCAGTAAGGGAGGGAGAAAAGAGAGAAAGAGAGGATTAAAACCAACAACTGGTTTGACTTGGATTCTACTGACCCTGCCCTCTTTGCCTCCTCATCCACAAAGCCATGACCCATAGTCTCAAAGGACTGCCTGGCCTGATGGCCACCTACGTATACCATGGCTATAGCCTCAGGTAACAGTATATTCTCTAAGATTCGGGTGATCAGGGTAGTATGTACCAGCTCTTTCCCTTTGCTATTAACCATCCCTCTTTCTTCCCAAGTCTTCCTGAACACATGTGCTATTCCCCAAGCATACTTTGAGGCAGTATAGATAGTACCCTCAATTCCCTTCAATAGTTTTAGAGCCTGGTTTAGGGCATAAAGCTCACAAGTTTGAGCTGACCAATTCTTAGGCAATTGTCCTGCTTCAACCAGGGATTCTCAGTCCCCATCAATTATGGCATACCCATTCCTTCTTTTTACCCCTATTACTCTAGAGCAACGGTTCTCAACCTGTGGGTTGTGACCCCTTTGGCGGTCAAATGACCCTTTCACAGGGGTCGCCTAAAACCATCGGAAAACACATATTTCCAATGGTCTTAGGAATCAACACACCACTCCTCTATCAGTCTCCAGGCAGGTCTGCCCACATGCAGATATGCCCACATACGAGTATTAAAGGGTCGCAGCATTAAGAAGGTTGAGAACCACTTCTCTAGAGGAACCATCAATTAATAGATTTATACCTTCCAGGAATAGGAGATTCCTGCGAATCTCCTCCAACCCTGGTTTGGAGGTCTATGAAATCTACACAGTAATGTTCTAGCTCAAAGTGGTCCTCACCCCCAGATGTCAGGAAGGAGGCAGGATTCAAATTATTATCCTGAGACAAGACCAAATCATCCTTTTCTAGTAGAATGGCCTCATAGTTCAGGATCCTAGAATCCACAAGCCACTGCCCTGCTCTCTGATTTAGGATGGTCCTTACTTGATGTATAACCCCCACAACCAAAGTTCCCCCCAAAGTCAGCTTTCTACTTTCTACCAATGTGGCCATACTGTCTGGAGAAATGTTGGCCATCCTCAGGCCATGAGGTCCAAGAGCTTTGAAAAGAAAGCCAGTGGTCTCCTTTGCCCTCTTCTTTTCCGTGCTAAAACCTCTAGAGCTACCCCCTTATCCACATTTACAAATAAGTGAAAAGGTCTTTGTATGGAGAGAAGTGCAAAAACAGGAGGGGAGGCTAAGATCTGCTTCAATTTCTTAAAACTCCTCTTCACCTTCTGAATCCCACCTAATTTTGTCAGGTTCCTTTTCCATTAAAAATACTTGTACATAGGTTTAGTCAGGGTGGCATAAGAATCTATCCAATTCCTACAATACCCCACCAATCCCAGGAACCTTTGAAGCTCCCTTTTTGTCCTTGGGAGGGGATCCCCGAGAATTCCATTCTGGGTCCAACTTTTTTTGTCCCTCACTGATCAAATGTCCCAAATATTTCACCTCTTTCTCTATAAATTGGAGCTTATGCTTCAATACTCTCAATCCCTCTGATCCCAAATAATTCAGTAACTTAACAAAAGCTTCATTAACCTCCTTTCTTTCTTTCTCTGTTACCAGTAAGTCATCTACATATTGTAAAACTTGAGTTATAGGAGGGGGTTCGAATTTTTCCAATATTCTTTCCAAAATTTGTCCAAATAACTTTGGGGACTCAGTCTACCCCTGGGGAAGAACGTACCACCTATACTGCTGTTTTCTTCCGGTCTCCAGATCCTCCCACTCAAATGCAAAAAGTCTCTGCTGCCAGGGTCTAAAGGGGCAGGCCCAAAAGGCATCTTTCAAATCAATTACACTAAACCATCTGCTGTCCTCTTTTACCCTTCTCAAGATGGTATATGGGTCAGGGACTACTGGATGGGAGGGAAGGACTATTTTATTCATTTTCTTTGAGTCTTAGACCAATTGATATGTCCCATCTCCCTTCTGAACCGGCAGAGTGGGAGTATTGAAGGGGGAAATGCAAGGTTTGAGAAGTCCTCCCCCCACCAAACCCTGGATGACTGGCTAGAGTCCCTGCCTTCCCTCCAGTGATACAGGGTTCTGCTTTACTCTCAGTACCATTGTAGTGTCCTTTAATTTAATCTTAAGAGGTTCTATGTTAACTCTTCCTCTATTAAAGGGCCTGCCCATACCCCAGAACAAATTTTGCATTCTTCCTCTTCCCTCAAATTTAACATTTTAACTGGAATTATCTGGGTTCCCCTGGTCATCAACTGAATAGCCAATTTTGTGATCAAATCTCTTCCTAATAGGTTTATACCTGCTTCTGGGAGTAGGAGTAATTGGATTAGGGCAATTGCCCCTTGATATTTCACTTTCAAGAACTTGGAGAGGGGAACAATTAAATTCTCATCTTTTACCCCCAAGATATTGAGGAGGTCTTGGGATATTTTAATTCCTTTTGGTAAATGAGTTATGGATGACCTGGCTGCTCTGGTATCAATAAAAAACACCATTTCTTCCCCATTATGTCCCATTCTTAAATTTATCAAGGGCTCTAGGCTATATCTTTAAATTCCTGACACCCCTAGTCTTCTGACTCTATCAGTTAATAGATCTTCTGATTAATCTGCCATGGTGGGCAGTTTCTAACCATATGACCCTCCTTTCTACACTCCAAACACACAAGGGATCTCCTCCCTTTTTCCTTCCTCTCCCACTGTTGTGGTGCTATTCCTTTGTTCCCCACCTCCCTCCTACTCTGGGATCTTTTCCACTCCTCAGGACCTTTCTTGCTGTCCATAGTCTGGACAACATTCTGGACTGCCTGGACCATGAGCCTAGTATTAAGCTTGGCCTTCTGTCTCTGCTCTTCCTCATCACTCCTCACATAAACCCTGGTAGCCTCCTCTAATAAACTTTCTAGGCTTCTGGTGTTCTACCTATTTTCTTAATTTTTCTACTGATATCTGGCCATGCATTAGTCACAAAATTTATGGTTTCTGTGGCAGGATCATTCATTTCTAAGCCTGAGTATTTTCCCATATTTTCTTTTAGCCTTTCTAAAAAGGTTGCTGGTGATTCTTCCTTCTCCTGGACCACCTCAAAGGCTTTTTAAAAATATTTTGAGGCTTTGGAACTGCAGTTTTAATTCCTGTAACTACAAGCTTTCTAAGGTCTTGCATATGAGCTCTATGAGCTGCATCATTATGGTCCCATCTAGGGTCAAGAGTGGGGTATTTTTGGTCTGCGGGCACCTCCCAGGTCTCCACTCCCACTCTACCATAGCTGCCTTTCTTATCATCCCCCTTTCTTCATGGGAGAACAAAACATTCGAAATGGACATCAATTCATTCCAAGTGTAGATACTTGGACCCAAGAATTGATCTAATTGCTCTGAGAGGCCACTTAGGTCTTCCATCAACGTTTTCATTTCCTTTTAAAAATTTCTAACCTCAGAAGTGCTTAAAGGAGGGTTCACAAATCCCAGGACTCCCTGAGCCAAAGGAACTTCCCTTAGGGGGAACATAGTGGGTCCCAGGGCACAAGTTGGTGTGGCAGGGGAAATAGCCTGAGTTGTAATGTAGGAGCTTGGAGCCAAGGGAGGGGGTACAGTGGATGGTTTTTGCTCCAAAGGGAGGTTTTGCTGATCCTTTAAGAGCTGTCTCAATTCCCTCAGTAGAGGACCATGAGGAGGGGGGCTCCTGTACACTAACAAGATCTCTCCCTGGGTCGTCTCCAGAGGGGATTTGCATAGGATCAGGGTCTGGAACACCACGGGAGGCTGATGCTGTGGTCAGTGGAGGAGGAGGAGCATAAAGTGGAGGCAAAGAGGGAAGAGGGTCCCAAGGATGAGACTTAACCTCCTTCTCCTCCTTTACCACCATCTGTCATGTCCCTGACACCCAGAATGCCGCATAGGTGCTCTCCTCTAGATTGAAAAGTTCCTTACATTTACGTATACATTTAGCTTTTGACATATCCAGTCTTCGGAGGAGCCAAACTTCTGCCAGATAGTGCCACCTCCCATATACTCCCCACCCCAAACAAAACAACAATATTTGATCATCTTTTCCTATCTTTCCCTTTACGGTTTGGTAGTTCATTCCAATTTTGCAATTGATTGCCTTAAGGATTATCTACAGGTACCTCACATTTGCACTCTGACTGTGTAAGCTTAAATTGTACCCCAACCATCTCTGAGGGGTTCCTGGGTGTCGTTGCCAAACTCCACGAGTTAACTACAGACTCAGCCAAATTATCCGAGGAAGGTCACCCTACCTCCTCAGTCACCTGAGAAGCTTACTCAGTGGCATCCTTTCCTTGAGGTATTGGTTCTTTTCCCCCAGTCTACAGATTTCACTAAAATCTGCCCTGATGCCAATTACATCCAGACCCCTGAGCGCTTACCATCAGGTTGCACGTACACAACTTTCGTGACTGCTCTTGTCTTCCAGCCTCAGTTTACCTTTTCTAGTGTCAGAGCCCTAATAAAGGTTCTGTTTGTCCCAAGTTCCTCTCTTTGGGTTTATCTGAATAATGGGTGGTGGCTCCCTTCCAGAACCCAAGACCTGGGGAAATCCCTGGTGCATACTCAGCCTTGGTTCCTAGGAGGGAAGCCCCCCCCCCCTCAATTAAAGAGAGTCCCGGGCCAGCTCCCCAAAACTGTTTGCGATAAGGATCCCAAAGATCCTTACCCAAATAAAACACAGAGGTTTCTCCAGGTAGAAACAGAAGCTATTTATTCCTATACAACTCTCCCGAGAGTTGGGCATCACCTACCTACAATATACACCAGCATAGAGAGGCAAAGTACAAAATCAAACAAGCAATTTTATACCCTCGCACAAACAATTCTAGGACCACCCAAAAAAACCGCAAATCCTCTCCCCAGTAACTGGACTTTATTCCCATTGGTGGGAAGGTGTGTCCTTACAATCCTTTTACCCAATACAAAATTATTTATCAGAAGGAAGCTGATCAGAGATTACATATTTTTTTCTTGTTTACCAAAAAGCAGACAGTTTACAGAAACACCCGGCAGACATATTATTTGTTGCAAAAAGTAGGCAATTTATAGATCACTTGTTGCTTTTCTTGTTTACCAAAGACAGGCACCTGGCAGACACATTATAGAAAAACAAAATTTGGGCCTTTCACGACTAAAACGTAGCTCAAGTTTGGTGACTGTCTCCTTCACTTTGTGAGAATATTTTCACTCGTCCCACTCATTACCTTTGGGTGATCCCTCAAATCAGTTTTGTCAACACCCTTGTCTCCTCAAGGGCGTCATCCTTACATTTGATTGCAACTTCCTTTTATCTTCTGCGTTCCTTTATCAAGACAATGTTAATATTAATATGTCAGTTCTTTTAATACATTGGCCACAATATAAATAATAATAAAAACAATGTTGATAATAATACCTTCGATTTATGAATATGAGAAAGTAGGTTGAGGGCTTGTTCTATGCCAATGTCGGCTCTGTTTCTTTTTCTTCAATGTTTTTCTTTCTTTCCTTTTTTAAACATTTTCCATTAGATTCTTCTTTTAAAAATAACTATCTTGAAAATCATTGTCTAGAAAATGGGTGACCCAGAATTGAAGTAGTAATGTTTGTGACCTCCTGGTGAAACTCCAACAAATCCCAACAAATTACTCTAATGAGGAAGAAGAGATGGAGTTACTTAAGGAGGATGTGACTGCATAAGGAACGCGTTAATCAACTCAGATGTTATACGTGATGGAAGATAAAAGCAAGGGCCAGTAAGAGAGAGTGAATACAAGGGAAAATTAGGGTTCTGTAAGGATAATGCCAGGAATACCAAAACCTAGAATGAACAGAAGTTTTAAATGAATGCTAAGAATAAAAAGAGTTTTGTTAGATATGGTGGGGGCAAGAGAAAGCTCAAAGAAAGAAGATGACTGCTCAGGGTAGATGTTATAAGGCTATGGGACAATAGGGAGAAGACCAATATTTGGTTATCATTTTGCTGCTGTTTTCTCTGCTAAGGAGAATAATCTTGAAACCTGGAAATAGCAAACCAAAATTTTTAACCATAAAATGATTCTTTTTGAGGTTCCTTCCAACTCTAAATTATTCTAATGAGGAAGAAAAGATAAGAGTTGTTTAAAGAGGATGTGGCCACATAAGGAACCCTGTAATTAACTTAGATCTTGTACGTGATGGAAGATGGAAGCAAGGGCCAAGAAATAGAGCATGCAACAGAAAATCATGGTCCTGTAAAAACAATGCCAGAAATACTGAAATCTGTAATAAACAGGAATTTTAAACAAACTTCCCATTCTAAAAGCTGCTGGGAAGGGGCTGCCTGGATTTTGGAACTCTAATAATAATCTGTTCTATTCTGCTCTTCATTTTTGAAGAGGACCAAGGACCAAAGACTTGTGGGAGAACTGAATTTAAGTGAGGCAGAGCTTTTAGTCATTGAAGTCCAGTGGCAAGAAAAAAGTCAGGGTGACTGGTGATGGCCCAGGATGCAGTGAATGACCTTGGCATCTTGGTTGCCTGACCAAGTTCTAAGCACTCCAAAATGGCAGGACCAAAGTCAAACATGATTTACCCATGATCCTCTGGAATCATAGTTGGTAATTACGTTCATCGGAGTTCTTAAGTCTTTCAAAGTTGCTTGTCTCTGGAGTGTTGTTTTTATTGCAGAAAATATCCTTCTGGTTCTGCTCAACTTTACTCAACATCAGTTCATACACATCTTCCCAGCTTTCTCTGAAACCTTCTTCTTCATTATTTCTTTGAGCACAACAGTATTCCATTCCATTCATGTAAGAAGAAAAGAAACAAGCATTTATTAAGTTCCTAACTTGTGTCATTTTATTTGATCCTCACAACAACCCTGGGAGGTAGGTGCTGTTATGATCCCCATTTTACTGTTGAGGAGACTGAGGCAGAGGTTAAGTGACTTGCCCAGAGTCATATAGTTAATAAGTGCCTGAGGCTAGATTTGAGCTCAGGTCCTTAACACTGTCTTCCTAGGGCTATCTGCACTGTGTCACCTAAATGCTTCTTCCAAAATATATACTGGACTTTATTCATCTATCCCCCACTTGTTACTAAAAAACTGTTGCTATAAATATTTTCTTATGCATGGGTCCTTATCTTCTTTCTATCATCTCTTTGGGTTGTAGACCTTTGGGTTGTGGTGTTATTGTGTCAATGGGTACACAGAGTTTAGTGATGCGTAGTTGTCACATAAAATTAGATATTTGTAAAGTGCTTCATAAACCTTAAAGTTCTATATAAATACTCATCATCATCATCATCATGATCTGTGTTTGACACATATCAGGCACTTTATAAATGTTTATTGATTGGTTGTTGTTATTATTAGAGTTCCAAATCCAAGTGGCCCTTTCCCAAGGACTTTGGAAAGAAGGTTCCTTCTCCTGTTTAAGTTCTGTTTCTTTTATGTTTATTTATAGGCAATAGGATCCTTTCAGACAATTTGCCATCAGGGCTCAGAATGGAAATTTTAGCCCTCTTACTGTCTGTGAGCTGCTGTGGCAAGAGCAGTTCCTAGGGACTATAGACCTCTAAGTTAAATCTTCATTGTTAAGTGTCCCTAATCCTATCCGCTTCTTTCCAACATTTGTATCCAGGTGAAATCAAGTTTTAATGTAGGTGAAGTTCAAATTCAACCTTGAAGAGGAAAAGGAGTCATCACTAGAGATTTTGAGTGGTACTTGGAAGAAGGGGAGAGGCGCTGAAGTGTTTTGCTCCGGTGATGATAATTTGTAAGCTGGGTGTTTGTATTGGAAGTGACAGTGTGGTACAGTGGAACGCTTCTGACTCTAGAGTTTAAGGACCTATGTGACCTCCACGCATGAGCTGGAGTTTCCTCACTATAAAATGAGGGGGTTGGATGAGGTGACCTCTGACTTCCCTTCTAGGTCTAACTTTATGATTTTGGGTGCTTTTTAACAAGCATCCACAACAGGGGCGTGGGGGGCAATAACAAAAATGGGGTTGACACAGATGGGAACACTCATCTTTCGGGGCCTCCACAATAAGGCTGCTCTCCAAATTCTCCCACAAACCTTGTCTTGTAAACTCAGCGTCTTGTAAACTCAAAGATTGTTGACATTGGCCTTAGAGTATTTTCATAGAATGTACTCTGACAAATCACACACAAACAGATTTCTCCTGGAAAACTGGGGAGTTTATTTGTCATACCTAAGAAATTAAAATACAAATGGTCTACTCTGAGGACAGTTTTACTGAAAAGCAAATATGTTAGTCTACCAAAATAACCTCTATGCATGGGGAATTTTAATACCAACACAATCCTAAAGGTCCATCATACATGAAGCATACAAAGGAGATAGATAAGGGCTATATATATCTCTCCTGGGTCCCAATGGATGGATACTAAGTAAATTCATGGAAAATTTTAGAGATCATAAGGCAGAGAGAAGGCCCTAGAGCAGTCTGCAAGATTTCTGTCTAAAGGGGCAATAAGCCACTGTGTGCATGTGTGGGGAGATTTATGTATCTGGCCTTGTCCTAAGTCCTTTACAAATACAGTTAACCCTCAACATCTACCTGTTTAACTATAGTGATTTCAAGCATTTGGCTGATTTTATTAGTAGCCTCATTTTTACTTTTGATTAGCAACTGAGTACATTCCTATCTTTGCACAGCAGAGAAAGAAATGAGAGGTGGCAAGTTTGTGGAGTGACTGGTATCTTACTACGCGTGTCTTGTTTTGTTATTGTTGTTCATCCTTCTTTTTCAAAGAGGACCAATGACAAGTATTTCAGCTGGTCTTGTTCACCCGGCCATTGCGGAGTAAAGAGCTTCCTAGGCATTCAGTGCCTGTTTTCATTGTTTGCCTTTAAACTCAAGTTTTGTGTTGCAATTATGTTCCTGAAGAATAGAACAGGTCCTTTGGGCTCTAAGGTGATGTCAAGACCTTACCGATCTCAGCATCTTCTGACAGCAGCAACTAAAGTCCTTAGGTTTACAGCTCTGTGTGTGTGTGTGTGTGTATGTGTGTATATGCATATGTATATATGTATATATACAACACCCTTATACTGCCATCTGACACAAGGTAAGATTCAAATTTAAAAATGCTTTAGTTTTAAGAATTTTATTTGCTTTATGTGTGTGTAATGAAAATACAATATTGTCAATGTTTTTTTTGTTTTGTTTTGTTTTTTTAATTAAGATGTTAGCACAAAAGGTCACAGAATTCCAGGGACTTATCAGTGAGAAAAAAATGTTACGCACGTTATCAATTTTATTTCATGTACGGCATTTTATGGGTTATTTCATGGTTATTATGTTAGGAAAAGTGATCAGAATTAATGTTTTATTATAAATAATTCTATGCAAAAATGTATTTTCGGCAATTTTTAATGAAAGATTACAGTTTTTGGTGGTCACAGGAACCTAATCCCCTATTTCCCATAGGTTTATTGTTTCAACGTTCTCATGTTTGACTTTTGTGCCATGCTCCCCTGGTGAAAGCTGATGATTGACTGTACTGTCTCATTGAATCCCTTACAATACTCCTGTGAAGTAGGGGTTATTGTTTTCCCCATTTTTATTGGGGAAACCAAGACAGATAGCAGTTATATGACTTGCCCAGGGTCACACAGCTACTAAATATCTGGGGTCAGATTTGAACTCAGGTCTTCATGCCTCTAGGCCCAGCTCTCTAGTCACAGTGCCACCTTCCTACAAGGCACTTATATAGCCACTAGCTAGACACACAGACTTGAGAGCTTTACCTCCAGCTTTCGTAGTGCTATGAGCAAGAACCCATGAAACACAATACCCAAGGGAGCTTCCCAGCATCCAAAGTTGGAAATTTATACATTTACTTTATCATTATGCTACTGTAATTTAGCATTATACTACTGTACATGAAATTAATTTGGTATGGACAGATTTTATGTTGCATGCTATTCTAAATTAAAAATGCATAGTTTGGGGCAGTCAAATTTCAGATATCTCTCAATATAAGAAAAAAAAGCATTTGAGGAGAGATATTTAATCTGAAATTTTACATATTTTTAAGAACTTTATATAGTTGCACATCTTTGGTCAAATCACTTTATAACTTTCTTGTGCCTCAGTTCCCTCATTTGTAAAATATGATGATGTAACTAGATGACTTGTAGGGTCCCTATTATTGCTAAAGTTCTTTGCTTTTAGTTTTTTAAAGACCTCTTTTATTTCTAGCATGGTCATGAACTGTGGGTCATGTTCTGTAGCCAAGGCCAGGGGTGGGGAACCTGACCAAGGCCATGCTATCTCCCTTGGAGCCCCTGGTTGCCTACTGGTTTTAAGGTCTATATATTTGTAGTACTCTAGCTTCTCCCTGAGTTTGGGGAAGAGACTGTACTTTTTTTGCCATCAGTATTATTATCACCATCATTGTTTTAGCTATTATATCCCATGCCCTGCTTATGGTCCAACAGCATTCTGTCCTCAGGAGAGGAGGAGAAAGAGGAGGAGGCATGAGGCATACCACATGGAATGTGGTCCTGTAGAAAAAGGATTGGCTAATTAGTCTGAGGACCTGGGTTCTAATCCTGACTCTCCTATATACTACCTGTGTGACCTTGAGCAAGTCACAAAAATTTTCTGGTCCTTGGTTTCTGCCTCTAAAAAATGAAGGGGTTGAACTAGAAACAGGGGTGGGGAACCTATGGCCACATATGTGTCCTCGAGGCTGCAGGTTCCCCACCCCTGACAGTAACTAATATCCTTTTCTGCTCTAATGTTTCATAAACCCTGCTGAAGTGAGAAAGAAACCCACCATTCTGGGTAGAAAACTCTCCACCCAGTTGAATCATGCTATCATAAGTTTCCCCCTTCTGGAGATCTCTGCTGACCCTCATACGTGCCTCCCACTGGTTGGAACTGGCAAGGTTAGCTAGTTCAGCTATCCTTAGCAAGCTGACAACAATCTACCTCTTCTCTCCACCTGGATGCCTCAATCATTTACTTTCAGTAGCCCAGGTTCTACAGTGCTATGACCAGTCCCTTCTATGCCTGGGTCCAGGGGTGTGCTGGAGCCAGCTCATACTGGCTCCCAAGAGCTGATTGTTAAATTTTTGCCTTAGAAATCAGCAAATATGGTATACTGATCAGGCCTTGATTTATTGTTTTTTGATTATGTAGACTGAAAAAAGTGATGGAGAAAATACTTAATAGAGTAGATTAAACTTTAAAAAGGGTGTTGTGCTTTTTAGAGAATTGATTGCTAAATATTTATCAGCACACCCCTGATAGGGTCAGACATATGTTTAGGACTGAGCATGCTCTAGTAGAGACTAGACAGCCAGGATCTTAGGCCTCAGCCATGGAAGATATTTTTCCTTAGCATATATATCCAACCTTCTTCCAGAAGGACTTAAGGCAGCTTCCATGTTAAATAATAGCTTATGCCTATAAAATATGTTTGGTATTAAATCATTTTTCAATTGTGTCCAACTCTCTGTGATCCCATTTGGGGTTTTCTTGGCAAAGATACTGCAGTGGTTTGCCATTTCCTTCTCCAACTCATTTTACAGATGAGGAAACTGAGGCAAACAGGGTGAAGTGACTTGCCCAGGGTCACAGAACTAATAAGTGTCTGAGCCTGGATTTGAACTCATGAAGATGAGTCTGCTGGTTCCAAGCCCAGTGATCTATCTGCTGAACCACCTAGCTGTCCTATATAAATGTATAGGTAATGGTATAGTGGGATTTCCCTTTGTATATGTATAGATTTGTAGCAGCAAGCACCATAGCATACCCAGGATGGCTTCTAGCACAGGTTCTTAGCTCTGCTTTTCTAGAAGAAAGCAACTCAAAATGGGTTAACAATATAACTTTAATCAAACATATATATCATTCACTTAGTTCATTCACCCTGAACTTCAGAAAATACAAACAGAAATTACAAGCCAACAAAAAAAAAAAAAAACAGAGAAAATAACACAATTCAACAGATCAACAGACAGGGTTTCTAATTGTCTGACCATAACATACATAGAGTGTTAGTTGCCAGAGACAGAGGTGCCAACGTCTGGGTTTTCAAAGCCAGAGGGCTCAATGGCTGCCCAGAGCCTCATCTGACCAAATCCCACAACTCTTCCCATAAGTGAGCCCCGAAGTAAAACCTCACCTCAGAGTATATATAGCCTTCTCCAGGGTCAGAGAACATCACAACCTTCGTGGCCCACTGCCTAATTACAAAGTAACAAAAGGTAGGCCCTTCTGAAAAGCAAGCCTCTCCTAAGTAGGCTTCTCTTGTTGTGCTGCTAGTGAGACCCATTAATGCACAGGGAAGATCTTCAAATTCCCTTACCATTACAAGGTTAGACCAGTGGTGGGGAACCTGCCACAGGTTAGACTATGTGGCTACTGAATTCTTTGATCCTTTGGTTCTGTCATGATTTATAAGCCTCATCATAACCATGTGAGGCAGCGTTCTCAACCTGTGGGTTATGTTCAATTTGTAACAATGAAAATACATCCCGAATATCAGATATTTACATTACAATTCATAACAGTAGCAAAATTACAGTTATGAAGTAGCAACGAAAATAATTTTATGTTTGGGGGTCACCACAACATGAGGAACTGTATTAAAGGGTCATGGCATTAGGAAGGTTGAGAACCACTTACATTGTAATGTAAGTAGGATTATCACCATTTTACACATCAGAAAACTACAGCTCAGTGAGAAAGTAACTTGACCCCTGTCATAAGGCTAGGAAGTACTAGAACTAAGTCTTGGGCCTAATGTACCTTTCACTACACTAGGGTACCTTGAAGATCATGACCTCTTCTCCTTGGGGGCATTAATTAATTTGCTTCTGGAACCCCATTCTGGGACTGAACTATTCTGATTGGTAAATGAGTAAGTGAAAACTCACCTAGTCTACTATCCAGGCTTATTATTCAGGCAACACCAGAACATGTTCCACATCCCATCCAGCCATCTGTCAGGATGGGCCTATTCAGGCAGCTTGACATTACTCACTGCTTCCCTTTTCATTGCTTCCTCTGCAACCAGGAGTGAATTCAATACTACCGTTGCCTCTGGAGTGGGCATCACCATCAGCTGCTTTCTAGCTTTACTCCCCAGACCAAAGCTCCTTTCCCTTTCCATCACTCCCCTATGCATGTCTTCTCACCCTACTGGAGTACATAGTTGAGGACTCTCTCACATTGGCATTTGTATTCCAAAGCCTTGGAAGGTACTTGGAACACAGTAACTGATTTATCATTCATTCATTTGTTCCTGCAGGCAAAATAAAACATTCAGTGAGAAGACAAGAACCCAAACCATCTATCAGACCACTTTCATAGAAAAGTGAGGTAGCTGGGGTTGTTATCATCCTTAACAAAATATCACAGAAGGAACTGAGAATGCTTAGCCCTGAGAGGAGAAGTCTTAGACGGGAATGGCAGCTGTCTTCAGGTATCTGAAGGCTGTCATATAGAAAAGGGATATCACATTCTGTTGGTTTCAGAGGACAGAACTATGAACAAAGGGTAGAAAGGGTAGAGAAGATTTTAGGTTGATAGAAGAAATTTGTTGTTATTGTTCAGCCATGTATGACTCTTTGTGACCCCTGTTTGGGGTTTTCTTGGAAAAGATACTGGATTGGTTTGCCGTATCTTTCTCCAGCTCATTTTACAGATAAGGAAACTGAGGCAAACAGGATTAAGTGACTTGCCCAGGGTCACAAAGTTAGTAAGTGTCTAAGGCCACATTTGAACTCAGATCTTCCTGACTCTAGGCCAGGTGCTAGGGTCCTCTCAGGGTCCCTCAGGACCAGGTTCTTCCTGCTTTCCAAGGTGACATTCAGAAGCTAATGGGAGACAGTTTACCTCCACACTTCCTCTCCTTCCATTCTTCACACCAGTGAATTATACCAGGACCTCTAGAAACAATAGAAAACTATTCTTTAGTCTTTCTGTTTATCTTCATTAACTTGCATATATTAAATCATTGTAACTGACAGTGGTGAGGTAGAGATAGCACTGCCTCTGGAGTCTGAAGACTTGGTTTTGTCAACACATTTTTCCTTCCCTAAACCCTCCTTGACACCTGCCTTCTATATCACTGTAGAGGGCAGCACCATCCCCCCAGTCCCCCAGGCTTACGACCTAGGAGTAATCTTGGCCTCCTCACTCTCTAGCCCTCTCTCATAGCCAAGCTATTGCCAAGGCCTGATGACTTCACCTTTGCCACATCTACGCCCACTGTAGTGCAGGCCTTTATCACCTCATACCTTAATTAATGCAAAATAGCCTTCTGGGGGGATGTAATGGTAATGGGAATTTGAAGATCTTCCTTGTCCCTTAATAGGCTGAATGTAATCACATGGAGCCTGTGGTAGGAGGAGTTTGCTGAACAGGTGGAGCAGGAAATGAGTCAGAACAGTTAGTATGGATGGAGAGAGAGGATGCAGGCAAGGAGACAGCTAGGCTTGCGAGTGTTTGTTTGTGGGAAGACCCAAGCAGGGGGAAGGCTTTGGGATGGTGTTGCTTCCTGCAGTGATAAGGTGTATTAACTCCTTTGTTGCTATGATGAATTTGGTTTTCTGGTATTGGGATTTGGATTTGAGACATTGGGTTTTGCTTTCTGGTGTCTGAATAAGTATTTTGCTTCTGTCTTCTATATGGAGTCTCTTATATTTAGCAATGCAGAACTATGCTGGCATATGCATAGTTGCTGTTAGTGCTGTGAATATTGCCTTGGAGATACAGGGGTCTGCCTGCCTTCAGTCTCTCTCTCCACTCCAATCTCATTCTCCATTTAGTCAGTAAAGTGATTTTCCTAAAAAGTAGGTCTGATTGTGTCACCTCCCCTATTCAATAAAATCCAGTGGCTCCCTATTACCTCCAGGAACAAATACAAAATGCCTTATTTGGCATTCAAAGCACTGCATAACCGTGTCTTTTCAGTCTTCTTATACCTTTACTCTCTGACATGTACTTTTTAATCTAGTGACACTGGACTCCTGTTGCATGAACAAGATACTCTATCTCTCAGCTCTGAGAATTTTCTCTGGTTGTCCCCCATGCCTGGAACATTCTCTCTCCTCTATTCCAACTACAGACCTCCCTGACTTCAAGTCTTACCTAAAATCCCACCTTCCATGGACTTCACCCTTCTTCATTCCATTGCCTTCCCTCTGTTAAGTATCTCTAATATATCCCGTGCATAATTTGTTTTGCATATATTTGTTCACATGTTGTCTCCCCTATTAGATTGGAAGCTCCTTGAGGGCAGGGACTGTCTTTTGCCTCTATTTGTATCCTTAGTACTTAAGAAGAGGAGTCTTGATTTCAGTCCTGGTACTCTATCCACTGTCCCACCTATCTGCCTTTGTCTGGCATATAGTAGGCACTTAATAAATGCTTACTGATGGATTGTTTAATCATCACAACTATCCTGTGAGATGGATTGTATGATTACTATTTTACATATAGGTAAGCCAAGGCTCAAAAGAGACTTTCTCATGGGGACACAGCTAATAATTACGAGAGCCAAAATGAGGAAACTGAGCCTCAGAGAAATGAAAGTTTTGCTCATGATCACATAGCTAGTAAATGTTGGAAGCAGGATTTAAATCTAAATCTCTCTTGACATATTTCTTTTCTTCTCACTCTACAATACTGCTTGAGAAGGAGATTTGAGAAAAAATTTATGTATGTGTCTGTATATATGTATGTATATATTCATGAAATATAATGCAACTTTTTTTGCATCATAAGAAAGGATAGAGAGGGTCAATGGTAAAGATGAGTGCAAAGTTCATATGGTAAAGGATTATTCAGCAGTGCTGTTTATGCATTTTCCATCTCTAGTTTAAGTCTCTTTAGGTGATGAACTTGAGGAATGAGAGGGTTGATGATGATGATGGGAACTAGGTAGGTCATATGGTGAAGACCTCCAGTTCTAGGCTGCATTTGGTTTAGAGAGCTACTTCATTTTCCATCTATAATCTCAGATAAGAAAAAAAGGGGAAATATGAGTTGAGTAGTCTTGATTTATCTTAGACATCCAGTAATAAAGTTCTGTCTGGTACAGGTAGCAAACCTATTCATTCTTTGTACTTCTCACTGACAATGTAGCTTAAAAAAACATTTTTTCCTTTGAATTTTCCACAAAACTTGATTCCTTCTGAGATTTAGTCTTTTTTTTTTTGGTGATTTACTTATTTATTTATTGGCATTTATTTATTTAATTATTTGTTTAAAATTTTATTTTAGTTTGCATCATTCATTTCCACAAGATTTTGAGTTACATATTTTCTCCCCTTCTTTCCCCCACCCACCGCCCCAAAACAGCCATCCCAGTGTGTCCCCCCTCCCCCAGTCTA
>CM053587.1:104645757-104669370 GCA_028646515.1 Pseudochirops corinnae
GAAAGCTCTGTCCCAAATTGCTGGGGTCCTCCCAGCTGCCGTAGCTCTCAGGAAGGTGCCGGGTCCCTTTCCTACTTACTTCCAGCTCACTGGATAATGAAGACTCCAGGACCAAAAGCCCAAGACGGCGATCCGGATCCAGGCTCAACGCAAAAGCACTTGGCCTCTGAACGATCGCTTAATCCCCCTGCTGTCTGCAGGCTGAGGGCATGGAGGCTGGCAATGCAGAGGCGGGTGCAAAACCTCTGCCTTTTGCTTTCCTGCCCTGGAGGCGTTTCAGCCAGATTTCTCCCCTGCTTTCGCAAGTTTTACTGACCTAGTTCTGAACGCTGCTCGCAGCTGCCGCTAATCTGCTCACTAGAGAGGCTCCTCGGCAAATCCCATCCAGCCGCCCCCCGGGCTCAGCCAGGGATTCAGGGCAGGCTGGTTTTGGTTTGCAGTGCTGATATGGTTCCTTGTAGCCGAGCTGACTTTAGTGGAAAGTATATTTGTATGCGTTTTGGAGTTCCAGGATTAATTTAGAGTCAGATTTTATGAGTATTTTGGGGTGGCTATGTGAGAGCTGTGATATGTTGCTGCTGCTATGCTGCCATCTTGGCTCCGCCCCCCTGAAATTTAGTCTTAACTGTATTCTTAAAGACTGCATCACTCTTTTGTACTTCTCCTCAGTTATATTGCCTTTCCTGTTCCTTTACATGTTCATTTAAAAATATGAACCAGAGAGTGTCCTGTGCAGCCACATCCATCTATTTAAATGATTTCCCCTTTTCTTCTTTATTGGAACGGTACATGACTATGTTCACAAAATTTCATTTTTACTGGCTTCTCATCCTTTTTAATCTGTCTTCCTCTTTTAGAATATCATGTTCTTGGATCATCCTTGAATTTTTTGAAATCTCATCTCCCAATATCTAGGAAACATATAAAATTTTACCCGGTATTCACCAGTTTGGTTGTCATGAACTTCAAGATGACCTAGTTAATTTTCCCTTTTATTCATTTCATATAGTTTCTCTTTTGGGGGACAGTTCTCTCTCCCATGGATTCTTCAATCTCTGAGTCCCTGGAAACGCAGTCTAGGCCTTCCTGCCTCTTAAAGGCTGCCTCAAACTGCTTAGTGGAAAGACCCCTAGACTTTGCAACAGAAGACCCAAGATCAAATCCTAGCTATCCTACTTATTCACAATATGGTTTTAGGCAAATCATTGAACTTCTTTGTCTCAATTTCCTCATTTGCAAAATGGGGAAGATCTTGCTTATACCACCTACCTCACAGAGCTGTTGTGTGGATCAAAGCAGATCATATATGTAAAGCACTTTATAACTGTTAGGTGATATATAAATATAAGTTTTTATTTTTGATGTTGTTGTTATAGTTATTTCATTCTGGCCCAGGCTTGACAGTCTCCTTGCCAGGACATCCGCAGCCAGGTCCTTACAAAGACATCAGCTCTTCTCAGCTCGGGTTCTTGTTCTGCTGGGACACTAAGGCCTTCCCACTTCCCCCCTCCATTGGGGCATATAATTACTTCCCAACATGCTTTGGGAGTAGCCAGGGAGTCTGCGGAGGCTAGCACAACAATGGTGACAATGCAAACATTAATTTCTGGAGTTCTTTTAATTAATTCATCAGGAGCCGTGCTGTGCGGCATGATTACGTTAAAGTGTTTAATTACAAATTTCTATGTAATGATGCACTTTAATTACTTTGGACTCATGCAATATTATTGGGCCCTCTTCCCAAGATTCCTGGCACTAGAACCGGGTGCTGCAGAGCTGTGCTATGGGTGCCTAGGCCTCTGAATTATTTATAGGGTATGGGAAGAATCCAACACTGATGGATATAGTAGGGGAGATGGGATGAGAGATTACTCATTGAAGTCATTGGGTGAAAAGGTAGCATTAGGATCATTGAGCATCCTGGGATTTAGATTTAGAGCTAGAAAGGACTGTAGGCTATCTAGTCCAACCCTTCCATTTTATAGATAAGGAAAATGAGGCCCAGATTGATTAAGCAATTTGCTCAGAGTCACAAAGCTAGTAAAGATCTAGGTCCAAGTCAAGTGTCTAGTCCGAGACTTTGTCCATGACACACTATTCTGTCTCTAAAGATGAGAGATTTTCATTAGGTTGAAGGTTTTCCATTTGAGATAATCCTTTTAAAAGTGAGCTGTTAGAGAGGCAGATATAATCAATGTATATTTATTAGGGCTTAGAGATCAAGACTCTAGAATCACCATAAAAATGGTGCATTCAGCCTAACTGTGGAAGAGGGGAAGAGGAAGGGAACAAGCATTTACTAAATGCTTAACATATGCCAGACAAAGGCAGCTAGGTGGGACAGTGGGTAGAGCAGCAGGCCTGAAATCAGGCAGATTTCTCTTCCTGAGTTCAAATTTGGCCTCAGATACGTACTAGTTGTGTGACCCTGGGCAAGTCACTTAACCTTGTTTGCCTCAGTTTCCTCATCTATAAAATGAGCTAAAGAAAGAAATGGCAAATCACTCCAGTATCTTTGACAAGAAAACCCCAAATGAGGTCATGAAGAATTGGACATGATTGAAAATGACTGAATAAATGTGCCAGGCACTGTGCCAAGCAGTTTACAACTATTAAATGACCTTGTGATGTAGGGGCTCTTATTATCCACATCCTATAGCTGAAGAAACTAAGGCAGTTAAGTGATGTGCCCCAGGTCACATAGCTAGTAAGTGACTAAGACCAAATTTGTAAAGAGGTTGGTTCTTTTTTTGAAGGGGGAAGGCAAGGCAGTTGGGGTTAAGTGATTTGCCCAAGGTCACACAGCTAGTAAATGTTAAGTGTCTGAGGCTGGATTTGAGCTGAGGTCCTCCTGACTCCAGGGCCAGTGCTCTATTCACTGCACCACCTAGCTGCCAACTGAGGCCAAATTTGAACTCAAGGATACAAGAAGATATTCATTATTTTTTCTTGCTTTTATTCTTTACGCTTTTCTGCTAAATAGATATATGTGTGTCCCTCTTATCCCAAACATTTTTGCTAGGCTCTCCTAGCCTTAAGATTCTAGGAGTCTGCATCTAGCATCTGCATACAGTGAAGTTCACCTGATTCAACACTGGTATTTTTTTACCCTGAGGTCTAATCTGAAATGTGGTGCAGGTGTTACCCTGTCACTCTGGAAAACATAATTTCTGAGCCTGTAAGGGTTGGCACAGGACCACATGGAAGGGTTTGGGTGAGAGAGGGAACAGATTATTCAGCCAGGTTATTACAGTTAGATTCTGAGCTGAATCGGACAGACCTTAGAGTCCTGGCCAAGGGGGCCATCCATATCTGCATGTGAAGGGCTCAGAAGACCTCTATGGGCTTAAATGTGTCTTGTAAATATTAAATTATGGCACCTGGAGGCAGCTACATTCCCTTGGAGCACACTGGTTTGAAAGCCTTCCTTTTCTGTTTACATCTGAACTTGAACTTGACTGTGGTTGTTCACTTGTTTCAGTGGTGTCCAACCCTCCATGACCACATTTGGGGTTTTCTTGGCAAAGATACTAGAGTGGTTTGCTATTTCCCTCTCCAGCTCATTTTACAGATGGGGAAACTGAGGCAAACAAGGTGAAATGACTTGCCCAGGGTCACACAGCTAGCAAATTTTTGAGGCCAGATTTGAACTTGGGAAGATGAGTCTTCCTGAATGCAGGCCAGACACTTTCTCCACTTTGCCTCCTCGCGGCCCTAAACTTGATCCTACAAATAGGCAGTGGTCACCCACCATGACCTTGAAAAGAGGACCTTGACCTTGAAGGAGGCAATGTGGTTCATTAGGAAGCCCACTGGTCTTGGAGTGAAGAAACTTAGATTTGATAATCACCTTCTGACACTTATTATCTGGGTCACCAAGATCACACAGCTAAGTGTTAGGGGGTGCAGTTTGAGCATGGGCCTCTGACTCCAGATCCAGGCTTCTTCTTATTAGACCACACTGATTCTGCAGAAACTTTACCTTCCTTGAGTCTAAATTTCCTCATTTGTAAATGTCAGATCATAATACTCACCCTACTGATTTTCCAGGGTTATCAGTGAGGAACACATTTGGTAAACCATAAAGCTCTATATAGCCCATTGCTTGGTACGTAATAGGCACTTACGATTTTTTGATTGATTCACTGCAAGACAACATAGATTTTGTTATTGTTGTTCAGTCATGTCTAACTCCTTGTAACCCCTTTATGGAGTTTTTCTGGCACAGCTACTGGAGTGGTTTGTTATTTCTTTCTCTAGCTTATTTTTCCAGATGAGGAAACTGAGGCAAACAGGGTTGAGTGATTTACCCAGGGTCACACAGCTAGGAAGTGTCTGAGGCCAGATTTCATCTCGGGTCTTCTTGACTCCATTTACTGGCCAACTAGCCACCTAGTTGTCCATAACATACATTTATTAAGTACCTGTTAGGGCAAAAGTCCAGTGGTGGTCTACTCTGCAGGACACTGAATTTTGATAAGGCTTGACCATTATCTAAGGGTCAAGAATCCTACAATTTAGAGATCAACAGGACAAAAATGTACGTACCTATGACATACAAGATTACATAAGCACAGTAGAATGATATAAAATGCAATGTGAGGTATTGGTGAGGAGCTCATGATTGCATAAAGGGGATCAAGGGAACACTTCATGAAAAAGGTAGCATTTGAGTTCAGTTTTAATGGGCAGGACTTCAGGGGATGGGAGGGGGAGCAGACAAGCATTTATATGGCATCTACTTTGTGCCAGGCATTATCTCATTTGATCCTTACAACAACCATGAGAGGTTGGTACTCTTATTTTTACCCTTTTTTACAGTAGAGAAAACTGAGGCAGAGAGTGGTTAAGTGACTTACCCAGGGTCACACAATACATAAATCTGAGCCTGGATTTGAACTCAGGGCTTCCTGCTCCAGGATATCTAGGTGGCCCAGTAGATTGAGAGCCAGGCTGGGAATCAGGAGACTCATTTTCCTTAGTTCAAATCCAGCCTCACACGCTTCCTAGCTATGTGACCTTGGACAAGTCATTTAACTGTTTGCCTCAGTTTCTTCATCTGTAAAATGAGCTGGAGAAGAAAATGGCAAACCACATCAGTGTCTGCCAAGAAAACCCAAAATGGGGTCATGAAGAGTTAGACACAATTGAAACAACAATGGTGTGAAATAATACTGAGATAGAGATAAATAGGAAAAATAATGAGATAGAGACAAATTGTGAAGGGTTTTAAATACCAAACAAAGTAGCTTGTATTTTATCCTGGGGGCAATTGGGAGCCACTAGAGCTTCTTGAGCAGGGGAGTGACATGGTCACGTATGTGCTTTAGGAAACAAAAGGGGTGTATGAGTCTGGTACTGTAGTAAAGGACCTTGCTGGGTGTCCAAGGAGAGGGTAGTAATGGGAGGATCAGAAAGACAAACTTGAAGATGCCATGATTTTGCTCAGGGCCGGTCTGAATGACCTGATTTGTTTTTTGAAATGGGTGCATAGGATTATAAATTCAGACTCTGGCACACCTTACGGGTGGTCTAGTCTAGCTCTCTCAGACAAAGAACCGAGGACCAGACAGGTTAAATGATTTGCCTAAGGTCAAAAGGACAGAACAGATGTCCTTTGTTGGGTAGGGATGCGTGGCGCTATGAAAAAGAAGAAATGCAGAATTTGGAAGTCGGAGGACCTAAGTCCACTTGTGGGTTTTGAACTTAGATCTCAACATAGGACATTTGTTCTGCCATTTTTTGTCGTGTCTGATGCTTTGTGGCCCCATTTGAGGTTTTCCTGGCAGAGATACTGGAGTGGTTTGCCATTTCTTTCTCCAGCCCATTTGACATATGAGGAAACTGAGGTGAACAGGGTGAAGTGACTTGCCCAGGATCACACAGCTAGGAAGTGTCTAAGGCCAGATTTGAACCCACAAAAATGTTTTCCTGACTCCAGGCCCAGCACTCTATCCACTGAGCCACCCAGCTGCCCCGGCATTGGACATTAGCACAGAAAAAACAACACAGAAAGAAAAAACCCTTAGACATCATCTGGGCCAACTCCCTTGTTTTGTAGAGAAGGAAGCTGAAACTCTGCTAGGTGAAATTACTTGCCTGAGGTTGCAGAGTTCATTAGTGACAGCGCTGGGAATAGAGGTCCAAGTCTCTGGACTCCTAATTTAGCTCTGTTTCTTCTGCCCTAAGCTCATCCCCGATGTAGAAGTATCTAGTCTACTTCCAGTTTTGCAGATGAGAGAATTCTCTTCCCCTTGTTCTCAATTCTCTTTTCCTGTCCCCTGCTCCTCTGGGCCTGTCCCCATCACTTTTTTCCTTCTCACCATCTTCTCTCACTTCTTCTCATCACTACCCCATTCTGCCCCCCCTCCCCTTCCCACACTGGCCTCATTCCAGCAGGTATACCCTTCCCCTGCCCCCTCTCCATCTCATTTTTCCCCCTTCCACTGTGTTCTCCTTATCCCTTTGGCTGCATATGGGGCTGACCTCCTCCCTACCCTGCCCCCCTTCACCCTTTCCTTCCAGACCCAGCCATGGTTAAGACTCCTCCTCCCCAACCCCTGACAGGTGTAGGGATGAGTACAGCATATGCCACTGTGCTTGGCTCTGACTCACGGCAACGGCGGCTTCTGCTTGGGTCTCTCAGGGTAGCGCTCAGCTGGGGCCTGATGCTCCAAGCCAATGCCATCTGTCCCTGGCAGCCCCCATACCCCAGAACCATTGCCCCCTCTCCTCCTCCCTGCCACATAGTCCAGGGTGGGGGCATGGCGGGGCTGGGAAGGGTGAGTTCTATTCAGGTCAGCAACCTTGAAGGAGACCCAAGATCATTCAGTAGAGCTGCAGGGCTGTGATGCAGAATTATTGGTTGGGTACCTTGAGGACTTCCTTATAGGCCCAGCCCAGGCAATAATGCTTGTTGGTAGAGGGGTTCCTCCTTTGCCTTTTTGTATCTTTTTCTTACTTTGTACACCACTGTCAGTTGCCCTCCTTACTGATTCATTTTCCCCTTTCCTAATTCAAAATCTGCTTTTTGGAGTGAATCTGACATCAGCCACTGGAACCCCAGCGTGCATGTTAGCCTCTCCCCCATTTCATTAGAGTTTGTAACATGAAGATCATCTCTGAGAATGAATAAAAGGCTTTGTCCCCTGTTGATGATCACAGATGGGGCAGGTGGGAAAGAACTTGGGGGCTGGCATGAGACCTTCCAGGGCTGCTAGATGGCTCCATAGTGCACAGAGTGCTAGACTTGGAATCAGGAAAAATCCTCTTTCCGTGTGACCTTGGGTAAGTCACTTTACCCTGTTTGCCTCAGTTTCCTCATCTATAAAGTGAGCTATAGAAGGAAATGATAAACACTCCAGTATCTTTGCCAAGAAAACCCCAAATGGGGCCACGAAGAATTGTACAAGACTGGAAAATGACCGAACAATGGAACTTTCCCATACCACGTGGGTGGCCAGCTATTCTCACTGTTTCTAGGGCTGATCTTACTCACACGAATTCTGTCCACATTTCATGATTGAATGAGGGAGATCAGGGACAAGGTGGCATTTGAGTTGAGTTTTAGTGGGCGGGACTTCATGGGATGCTGGGGGGAGGAACAGACACACACATATTAAGCATCTACCATATACTCAGCACTTTACAGGTCTGATCCCATTTGATCCTCACAGCAACCCTGGGAGGTAAGTGCTATCGTTATCCCCATTATAATAGAGGAAACTGAGGCAGACAGCACTTAAGTGACTTGCCCAGGATCACATAGCTAATAAGTGTCTGAGGCTGGATTTCAACTCAGAGCTTCCTGCTCCAATTCCATTGCTCTATCCACTGCACCATGTACCTGCCTCTCAGTAGGTAAAGAGGGAACAAGAGAACAGCTGACTAGGGAACAGCTGAGGCAAAGACGTGGAGGTGGGAGAGTACGGGGCTAAGTGATGGGGAACACAAGGAGAAGCAAAAGCATGGTGCGTGATTTGGAGTCAGAGGATCTGGTTTAGATCTTGGCCTGCTCTTTGCTAATGTCATGATCTCAGGAATATCACCTAACCTCAGCAGGTCTCTGTTTTCTCATCTGTAGCACGAAGGCATTGAAACTCTGAAATCCTTTCCAGCACTTAATCCACCATCTTACAAACCTTCCAGTTGCCCTGAGACACGGCCATAGCTTTCCCCCTCTATGAACTAATGATAGCAGGGTGACCCTACACATGAGCACGAGCAGAGCAGGTGTCCACCTGCCACACTGTATGATTTCAGGAACTCTAAGAAAAACATTTTGCCTCTGAAATTTGAGTTTTGATTCTCTGGCCTTGCTGTCTACTTTCCATTGACATGGTTAAGTTAGAATCCCTATCATCATTATCATCATCATTGTCACTTAATTTATACAGTTTACAGAGCATTATTACAGCTGGAAGAGCCCTTAGAAATCATCTCAGAATCCAGGGATTCTTAACTTGGAGTCCATGAACTTGGATTAAATAATTTTTTTGATAAATGTGTTTCAACATAACTGACATAACCTTTTTTAATCCCATGTATTTTATTTTATGCATTTTAATACATTACTCTGAGAAGAGGCCCATTTACAGGCTTCACCAGAGGGTCCCATGACACAAACAAGACTAAGAACTCCTCATCTGGTCTAACTCCCTCATTTTACAGAGAAGGAAACTGAAGCCCATAGTGTGGAAGTGACTTTTAAAATTCAATTTTTCTATTATTCATGACTGAACAAATACCAAATAAAATGAGCATGTACAATGCAGTCCAGAAAGAGAGAATTGTACATGAGCTGGAATTCTCTGTTGTGAGATTTGGAAAGACGGAAGTGGGTTTTCAAATTTCGTACAGTTAGTTAGTAGCAAGACTGAGATTAGAGTTCAAGTCTCCTGACTCCTGGCCTGGTGCCACTTGTCTGAGAAATAAATCTGGACAAAGGGCTTAGTAGAATTAATAGAGTTAGTGTCTTACGTTTTCCCCTTCCCTTCCAGCAGACAGCTTTCCATTGTAATGGAAGGCCTTTGAAGGTAGGTTGTCCTGGTCTTTCCTGATTTTTTCAGACGCTGTCTGGGGTCTCTCCAGTTTCCTTCCTGTGTCCTGAGGTAGGTGTCACCCCAGCCCAGACTCTGAGGTGTGCCAGAGGCTGACGTCTTGTCGCAGAAAGGGCCAGAGCTAGATTTGAGGTCAGAGGACCTCGGCTAAAACCTTACTACCTGTGTAACTCCCAGGTCTGTTTCCTCATCTGGGAAATGTGGCTGATGCTGCTTAGCCATACACGGGACATTGTATGCCATGCTACCCCTCTCAGGAAGCTGCCTGACCTCCAAGGTCCCTTCCTGCTCTAAATCTATGACCCTCTGACCTGGTCATTGAACATGCAGTTTGTCCCTTGGGCCTGGTTTATGGTGACCACCCTAATCATCTAGGCAGCTAGGTGTTATGGATAGTATGCTGAACTTGGAGACGGAAAGACCTGAATTCAAATGTGGCCTTAGACACTTCCTAGCTGTGTCACCTGTGTCAAGTCATTGAACCTTTGCCTGCCTCAGTTTCCACAACTGTACAATGAAGATCATAATAGCACTTAGCTCCCAGAGTTGTTGTGAGGATCATATGAGATGATATAAGTAAAGTGCTTTCCAAATGTTAAAGCGCTATATCAAGGCTATTGTTATCACCATATCTTGCAGGGTTAATGTGGGAATTAAATTCTGTCATATATTTTTGTAAGCCATGATAGTGTATGTCAATGACCATAAGGAGTCAGTAGACCTAGGGTTGTGTTCCAGGATCACCACTTACCAGTTCACTGTGTGACCTTCAGCAATGTACTTAACTTTTCTGACCTTCTGTTTCTTTATCTGTAAAATGGGGAAAATCCTATTTCTGTGACCTGCTTCCTGTGGGAGCTGTGGCATGGGCAGCTAGGTGGCACCATAGTGCGCAGAGCGCCAGGCCTGGAGGCAGGGAGACTCAATTTCCTGAGTTCAAATGTGGCCTCAGACACTTCCTAGCTGTGTGACTCTGGGCAAGTCACTTACTCTGTTTGCCTCAGTTTCCTCACCTGTAAAATGAGCTGGAGAAGGAAATGGCAACCCCCTCCAGTATCTTTGACAAGAAAACCCCAAATGGAGTTGTGAAGAGTTTGCTGTAACCAAAATGACTGAACAACAGCAAGGGAGAGGATCAGATGAGAGAATGTTATGTCAAGTGCTTGGTAATCATTGCTGCACGATGTCAAGGGGGAGCAGCTCCTTTTTATTCATTGCCTTTTTCTGTCCCCTGTCTCTTCTCCATACTTCCTGTGTCCTGTCATTTGAATCTCTTCTTACCCAGGGCCTACTCTGATGACCGTGCCTAGCTATAGATGGGACATCATATCTCAGGATAAAATGCTCTCTGAATGTAATAATGACAGTAAGAATTGACAGTGTATTTTCTCATTTATCATTGTGGTACAATGAAAAATATAAGGAGTTTTGAGGCAGAAGACCAGGGCCAATTCTGAACCTGTTACTTGCTATCTGTGTGACCTTGGATAAGTCATTTGCCCTCTTGGAGGCATCACTTTCCTTATTTGTCAGATAACAGAGTTAGATTCCACAATCTCTTAAGTCTCTTTTGCTTTGGAATATTATGACCCTGTCAGCTAATTTGAATATCACAACAACCCAATGGGGTTGAAATTATAAATTTTACATCATTGGTCCATGTATAAGCTGTATTTCCTCTATCAATCTGTCATCTACAAACCCCAAGTTTCTACATCTACACTTCTCTTCTCCTCTATGTGACTTCAGTCGCTGATCTCATCAGCTGCCATACCATTTCTATGCTGATGATTCTCAAATCTACCTATCATGATGCCCCAATCTCTCCACTGGTCTCCAATCTCGCATCTCCAACCATCTTTTAGACATCTTAAGCTAAACATGTCCAAAACAAAATTTATTCTCTTTCCCCCTAAACCCCTCTCTCCCCTCTACTGTCCTATTACTACAGAGGGCAACACTCATAATTCCCAGGTTCACAATTCCCAGTCAATCCTGGACTCCTCACTATCTCCTAGCACCCATATCCATGCTATCGATTTCACCTTTGCAACATTTCCCTCAAACACCCCATGACACAGCCAGGGCTCCAGTGCAGGCCCTCATCACGTCACACCTGGATTATTGCAGTAATCTGCTGGTGGATTTGTCTGCCTCAAGTCTTTCCCCACTCCAATATATACTCCTTTCAGCCACTAATGTGACTTTTCTAAAATGCAGGTCCGATTACATCACTCCCCAACTCAGTAAACACCATTGTTCCCCTATTGCCTCCAGGATGAATAGAAAATGCTCTGTTTGGCTTTCAAAGCTGTTCATAACCCAGCCCCCTCCTACCTTTTCAGTCTTCTTACATCTTACTTCTCAACATGTACTCTTCAATCCAGTGACACCAGGGTCCTGGCTGTTCTACAAAGAAAACGCTCCATCTTTTGGTTCCCAGCACTCTTTCTGGCTCTGTCCCATGCCTAGAATGTATGGAATCCCTCCTCCATTCTAACTACTGACCTCCCCGACTTCCTTTAAGTCCCAACTAAACTCTGATGATATGAGGAGAGAGCAAGGCTGACGACTTTGTGCAGCTCTGCCTCGATTAAGTCTAAATCATTGGCAAGTAAAGACATCACCCTTGTCCCAAGAAATCTTCCCCAAACCCACTTAATTCTACTGCCTTCCTTTTGTTAACTACTTTCTTTTTATCCTGCACAGATCTTGCTTTGTATATATTTACTTGCCTGTTGTCTTCCCTGTTAAATTGTAAGCTTTTTGAGGACAGGAACTGACTTTGCCTTCTTTTTTTGTATCCCCAGTGCTTAACACAGTGCCTTGTGCACAGAAGGCACTTAATAAATGTTTATTGATCCACTGATTAATGTTCTCTCAGTAAGAGCTTAGTGATAAAGGTATTGAAAATGAAGAAATAATTATGATAACATTATGACTTTCTAATTTGACTTCAATATTCAGATGAAATTCTAGTATGAATTCAATTAATCTATAAACATTTATTAAGTGCTTACTGTATGACAGGCATTGTGCTAAGATGCTGGGATTACAAACTAAAAAAAGAAAATGAAACAATCCCTCTCCTTTTGGAGTTGACATTCTATCAAGGGGGACAACACATGCACATGCAAATATATACAAAGCATATTAGAATCAACACAAATTAATGTCAGGAGGGAGATGCTATCACATGGGGGGAGAATCAGGAAAGACCTTATGTGGAAGGTGACATTTAAAGGAAACTAGCAGTTCTGAGAGGTGGAGGGGAGGGAGTGCTGTCCAGGCATGAAGGTCACCACAAAGGCACAAAGATAGTATGGTTGGGACATCGTGTGTGCAGAACACCAAGAAGGCCAGTTTGACTGGACCATAGAGTACATGAAGGAGAGTATGTATGATAAGACTGAAAAAGATGGAATTGAAAAGAATGCTAAAAAAAAACCCTCTACCAAACCCCTTTTTCTGCTAAATGTGTATTTTGCTATGGTGATTTTGGGCTTACTTTTCAGAGTACGCCTTTATATTTTTTTCTTTAAAAAAAATTTCATTCTAAGGGTGTGTTTGATATTTGACCAATATGGTATTATCCCCAGTTTACAAAGGAAGAAACAGAGGTTTTAAAGAGGTTAAAAAGTGATTTGCCTAAACTGGAACAAGAAACTTGGTCTTCGATTTTGAGTTCACTTGGATGCCCAGCAGATCCCACTTTCCTAAATATTATGTGGAGTCAAAAGACTATGTTTTTGAATGCCAGATCCTTCCCTTACTAGTTCTGTGACTCAGTTGCCTCATTAACAACTTTTCTTTTCTTCCCCTCTTCCCCTACTTCATCCTGTCATCTCTGCCCCAGCCCCTACAATATCCTTCACCTTCTCCCCTCCCCAAAAGCAACCAGGACTCAGCTGTCATGCCCTATCCCCTCTCACAGGGTTTTTTCCAGCTCTCTCCTGTCCCTGGTGCCAGTGAGGTTGCCAGATTCCAATGAACTTATCTGAATCTCTCAGCATCATTTGGAGATAATGTAATATTCTTCATGCTTCCCGTCAGTAGATGAAAAAAAAAAAGCTGATCCAGGTGTTACATCTCACATTGGAAACTTCTCAGGAACTGATAATACCCAGGTCTTGCCCCTGCCTCCCCTACATGTTGCAAATCTGATAATTCCTCAGAGTAAATAGCAATGATGTTTGGCTGACCCTCTGCCTGTGAGATTTACAGTTTTCCCTAGGATACATGTCCCTGAGAAGACTTTGTAGCTCCCTTCTCTGTCCCCTCAAATCTAACAAAAGTCACTCTTTTGCTCAGAAACCTTGAGTGGTTCCCCATTAATTACTGGTGAAATTCCAAATTGCTTAGTCTTGCATTCAGGGCCATCCATGATCTGACTCTGACTCACATTTCCAGTCTTAGGCTGCTCCTTTTTTTCCTTCTGTTTGACCAGGCTCTCGAATGTCCTCCTAGTCTGCTGTATATTTCTTCTACCTTTGCGCATATGGTTCCCTTCTTCCTTCTCTCTACTGCCTTCTCTTCTTCAGCCCCCCTCAGGATGTCTCCATCCTAAGGCCTAGTCTTCTAATTGGTGAGTTCCTGGCCTAGGTCACCACTTTGTCAGGGGTCTTAGCCATGCTCACTTTACTTCAAGTTCAGCTCACTTGCCCTGAGCAGGGACCTTCCTTCCCCTTTCTGGCTCCCCTGCTTATTTGAATGGAAATTCCCTGAAAGCAGGACCCATTTATAGTTGTATACCTAGTTTAACACATGGCAAATTGATCTGTCTATCTATCTATTTGTCCGTCCATCCATCTATCCATCCATCCATCCATCCATCCATCATATCTCTACCTATCTGTATGTATCTTATCTACCAATATACATCTATCTACTCACCTATCTCTATCTATCTAATCTACCAGTATGTACCTAACTACCTACCTATCTATTCTCTCTTTCTCTCTCCTTCTATCTAAGCCTTCCCTATATTTCAAGGCTTAGATCAGACCCCCACCTTCTCCAGGAAATCTTCCCTAACCACTCCAAAACAGATCAACCTTTCCATTCTTTGACCTATGGAAAGTATGGTCTGTATTAGTCTTTGGCACTTGGCATATAAAGCCTGCTATCATTAGCTATCTCTCTGTGTCATTCATTTCTTTATTCAACAACTATACTAGTGAGTGGAGGGGGAAAAGGCTCAGACAAATATACATCAGTTTCAGCATAGCATTTGACAAACATCTGTCTTATGATATCACTTAGGTGTGGATTTGATGATAGTACAGTTAAGTGGATTTGGAACTGGTTAACTGACTGGAACCAAAGAATATTGATTAATGGACTCATGTCAGTTTGGAGAGAGATCTCTAATAGAGTGCCAAGTGTCTTGGCTTTGTTTTATTCAACCATTTTTAAAAATCAATGACAATGAACGCGTAGAGTGCTGAGTCCAATTTTGAGTACCATATTTTGGAAGAGGTATTGACAAGGAAGGAAGGAAACAAAAATTTATGTAGTGCCTGCTATATACTAGGCACTGTGCTGAGCACTTTACAGATATAATCCCATTTGATTTTGACAACCCTAGGAAGTAACTGGCGCCATTATTTCCTCCATTTTATAGCTGAGGAGACTGAGACAGACAGAGGTCAAGTGACTTGCTCAGGACCACACAGCTGGTAAGTGTCTGAGGTCAGATTTGAACTCAAGTCTTCTAATTCCAGTGGACAGCTAAGTAGATAGACCTGGAGTCAGAAGACTCATCTTCCTGAGTTCAAATCTGGCCTCAGACACTTACTAGCTGTGTGAACCTCAGCTAGTCACTTTAACCCTGTTTGCCTCAGTTTCTTCATCTGTCAAACAAACTAGAGAAGGAAATGGAAAACCGCTCCAGTATCTTTGCCAAGAAAATTCCACATGGAGTCACAAATAACTGAACAAACTTCTAATGTGAAGACCTGTGCTCTGTCTACTATGCCACCTAGATGCCTATCACAGACACACACTGACCCCATAAATATCCCTGATTTCGTGGACTGATGTCAGACCCCTATTCACCAACCCTCAGGCACCAGCATTTCCAAGGAACAACACCAATCAGATAAATTCATTTCTTATACAATGTTATTGACCTTGTTTGCCTTCATTTCAAGAATGTTTGCATTTTAAAATATCGTGGGGAGAAAACAATTTTTGACCTTCTAATGGTAAAATGTCAGGCATTGGTGGAGATTTTTTTTTGAAAAGTAAGATGCTTCTTGGTATGTCTCGAGGCATGTCAAAGGTCACCATCTACTGGCTTTCACTAGGAGGGACAAGCCTTTAGCACACACAGAAGAAACAAAGAGAAACACTAGGTTTAGAGGTCTGGAACATTGGAAGCAGCCTGACACAATGGAAAGAGACTTGAATGTGAGTCACGGAACCCAAGTTGGAGTCTCAAACTTGTCCTTCGCTACATGTGTGACTTTTGACCTCTGGGGCTTCCATCTGTGGAATGAAGGGGTTAAGCTAGATGACCTTTAGAGTCTCTTCCCCAACCAGGAAAATTATCTATGTTCCCAAATATTCATAGCGCCTATGGCAGCTATGAATATGCCAGTGTAATTCTGAAGCACAAAATATAACAGGCTCTCCACATGGAAGACAGAACAAAAATATTTATTCAAACACTAGAAAGCTGAATCCTAACACCAGAAAGCCAAATCCATCATAGCAACAAAGAAATCTATACACAATAACGCTGCAGAGGGCACTGCCATTCCCAAGCCTTCCCCCTACTAGGGCCTTCCTACAAATGAATACTCACAACTTGCTGCCTGCCTCCTCTTTCTCCCTCAGCTCTAACTACTCTGGCAACTTCCTCTGGGATCTTCTCCACCCTTCCTGCTCCACTCTTCAGCAAGCTCCTTCCACCACAGGCTTCATGTGATTCAAACTCATGTAACTTAGGCTTCCATGTGACTTAAGCAGGTCACATGGGCCTATTAATGGATGGGAGAGATCTTCTTATTTATATTACCATTACAGGAGTGGGTTCCCTTTTGACAGAACCCATCCCAAACTCTACAAAGAGATAAATCATGGACTAAGTTATTAGGAAAGAGGTGTTTGGGAGAAACAAGGAGAAGACATCTGGCCTCTGCCCTCGAGGAGCTGATAGTCTAGATAGGGAGGCAGAACAATGTGGAAGGATGGAAAGGGCACTGGATTTGCCATCAAAGAACCTGGATACAAATCCCAGTTCCTTTACTTATTAGCTGTGTGACCTTGGATAAATAACTGCTCTGCTCTGAACTTCATGTTTTCTACCTGTGGAATGGGGGGAGAGGAAAGATTGAATGACCTTTCATGTCTCTTCCCAGTAGTGTCCTAGTAAATGAGGAGTATGGGGGTATTCAGTGAGGCCTAGCGCCTCTGGAATGAGGGCTTACTGAGCCCTTTTCAGGGCAGCTCATCCACCTTTTGTGTCCACCTGTCACCCAACTCTTACCTCTTCTTTAAGAAGCTTTATGTAGCATGTGCAGTCGCCACAGCCGGGTAAAGCCTACTCAGCAGATGGACTAAACCAGGTTGGGGGTAACTCACAGGTGTCAAATCTGTCAGTGAGTTAGGGGTATCTACCCCAAACATGTGAAGACTTTCCCTGGTAGAATGGGTGAATGAGAATAATTCATTCTAAAGGGCATGAAGGTGGCTGAATAGGTGCTGTGGAATGCTTAGAGCTTGGTCAGACATTGAAGATGCCAAGGTCATTCACTGCATTCTGGGCCATGGCCAGTTGTCTTGACTTTTGTCTCACCCCTTGCCATCAGTGACTGGAGGAGAGAGTGAGGTTGATGGCTGTGCAACTCTGCCTCACTTCAACTCACATACAAGTCAAGACATCGCCCCTTGATGCCATTGGTCCAAAAACTAAGGATGAACAACATATGAACAAAAACTGGCTCTCTTGGAGCCTCTACATACTTTTAAGTTTAATCTTCATGGTTAACATTTTCTCCATTACTTTCTCAAGTCCCCACAATCAACAAAACAATAAATCAAGTCCTGATTTGTAGCCTTTTGTGTATTTCCAAGGTATAGCTGGTCACATTGAAAAAAATTTAACAACCAGCTCTCTAGAACTCCTATGAGCTAGTTTCAGCCCTATTCTGCTTCTTTAAATCCTATGAAAGTCATAAATTGAACAGAAGGAATATTTGTTTTATGCATAAAACTATGGACCCCCTTCTCCCTCCTTTCTTGCACAAGGTTCTTTAAAAATAGGAATCCCACGGGGCATTTACATTTTTGTTTGTATCTTTTGAATAACTTTGAGGGTGGCATTGGGAAGAAAGTATTGGGGGACCAGAGAAGCTTCTAGGTAAACTCTCAGGAATAACATGTGGTTTTCCCCATTAGACCTGTGAGTTTCTTGAGAGTAGGTATCACGTTTTGCCTCTGTATCCCTATTGCTTAACACAGTGTCTGACACACGTTATTCAGTCATTTTCAGTCGTGTCTGATTCCTCATGACCCACTTTGGTATTTTCTTGGCAAAGATACTGGAGTGCTTTGTCACTTTCTTCTCTAGCACATTTTACAGATTAGGAAACTAAGGCAAATAGGGTAAAGTAACTTGCCCAGGGTCACATAGCTAGTAAGGTGTTTTTTTTTTTTTTTGCTTTTTTGGACGGGAAAGGCAGGGCAATTGGGGTTAAGTGACTTGCCCAAGGTCACATGGCTAGTAAGTGTTAAGTGTCTGAGGTCAAATTTGAACTCAGGTCCTCCTGACTCCAGGGCCAGTGCTCTATTCACTGTGCCACCTAGCCGACTCAGCTAGTAAGTTTCTGAGGCTGGATTTGAACTCATGAAAATGAGTCTTCCTGACTCTAGGCCTGGCATTCTGTGTACTGTGCTACTTATTGACTAGAGCAGTGGTTCTCAACCTTCCTAATGCTGTGACTCTTTAATACTTGTATATGGGCATATCTGCATGTGGGTGGCCCCTCCTGGAGATGGATAGAGGAGCAGTGTCTTGGTTCCTAAGACCATTGGAAATATGTGTTTTCCGATGGTCTTAGGTGACCCCTGTGAAAGGGTCGTTGGACCCCCAAAAGGGTCGCGACCCACAGGTTGAGGACTGCTGGACTAGAGGCTCAATCATAGGATTGTAGAATGAGAAATAGAAAGGGTCTTTGAGATCACCTCATCTAGGAATTCTTTAACTGGTATTCACAAACCTGTTGTTTTTTTTTTAATATTTTGATAGTAATTTCAATAGAATTGGTTTTATCATATCATGTATCTAGTTTTATGTATTTCCTCTGAGAAGGGGTCCATGTACTTCACCAGACTGCCAAAGGGATGTGTGACACAGACAGAGCTGAGTCCTTCCTCTAGTCCAGTCTCTCCCCTTCCCCCTTAAATTTTATAACTGAGGGAACTAAGAACCAGAGAGGCCCAGCAACTAGCCCAGGGCCACACAGGGAATAAGAAACAAAGCTGGAAGTTGAATCCAAGTCCCTTGACTCCCAGTCCAGGGCACTGTCCTAACCAGACTCTCAGCTTCTCAAAGGCCCAAATCATCTTGTCTCCTTCTTTCTCACATCTTCCCCCCATCCAGCACCCAGCTCTGGGCTGGGCACACTCACAATTAATGCTTAATTATTTGCATTGACTCTGAGCCATTCAGGATTGGGGGAAAATAGGATTTTATTTTATTTCATTTTTTACAGGCAACTTTCAGGAGCAGGACTATTGCACAAAGGGAGGCTCACCTCTATCTGTTGTGCATGTAGGCAAGCTTTCTGATCCAGGCCCTTTGTCAACCTCTTCATTCTAAAGTCTATTTATGGAAAGAGCATAATTCTCTTGACAGATTCACGGGGTTATCCTTTGTCTGGACAATAGAATTTTGGCACCTTTCGATGTACTTTGGTTTAAAAGACCTCCAGGTTAACAGATGTGCTGCCCTCGGGAATCTGAGGCTATAATTCATGGAAATAAAGTGGGCTGGAAGACAGATTCATCCTGGGCCACTCAGCCTCCATTGCTCTTTATACTAATCACACCTCTTGCTTCCATGCTGGGATCCTTACACTCAGGTCTCCATCTTCCTCCTCAAATCACTTTTGGTTCAGCTTGGCCCCATTTAGATTAGAAACAAGTTGGAGTCAGCCCATTTTATAAGTGGGAAAGCTGAAACGTAGGCTGAGATCTCAAGGGATGTTGAGATTTTGATTTAATCCAAGTGTATCATTGCAAATAAATCCCCAGTGTTTTCTAGCCCATATTTTGGGAATTTCCAGTAGGTTGAAATGTGGTACTGTATAGTGTCATAAAAATAGGGCTGGAAGGGACCTTGAGCACATGTAGTCTATCCCACTTAATTTAAGGATAAAGAAGTTGTGACAGAGAGTTTATGGGAGTTGCCTAAGGCCACGTAGCCTTAGGCAAAATTTCAGCTTGGGTTATTGGTTTTTATGTCACCCCACCTATCAAATCAAAATAAATAAATGAGCAAATAAATTGATAAAAGAAATAATGAATAAAAGCTAGCATTTATTTAGTGCTTTAAAGCTTGCAAAGCACCTTAAAAATATTATCTCATGTGATCCCCTAAACAGCTCTGGGAGGTGCTATTATTATTCCCACTTTACAGATGAAGAAACTGAGACAGACAGAGTGGTTAAGTGACTCGATAAGGGACACCCAGCTAGCAAATAATCCGAGGTAGGATTTGAACCCAGATATTTCTGATTCATAAAGTCCAGCGCTCTACTTACCTCCCCATCTCTTGAACTGCACCTTGAAGTTTGTGTAGGCTTTCAGGTAGGCAGAGATGTTCCCAGAAGCTCTAGTCTCACTCCCATCAGGCTCATTTTCGCTTTGGTGCCATGTTGTTCTCTCTTCCTTCCTCTCTTCATCAAATCTCATTCATCCTTCAGAGCCCTGTTCATCTTACCTTCTCTAGAAAACTGATCTTATAGACTTGATCCTACAGTCATCTGGACTCCAGAGTTGCCAGAATTCCTAGAGTTTGTGCCACGAATTTGATGATGCTTCAGAGGTCAGGTGAAGGTTATTGTGGTCCCCAGGACACTAGACCACTGGGCTCAGGCCATATCTGCTTCCAGACCCTGAACTCTCAAACACTATACAATATCCCCACTTTGGAGCAGCTTTAATTGTTAAAAGGGGCAGCTAGGTGGCACAGTGGATAGAGTAATGGGCCTGGAGTCAGGAAGATTCATCTTTATGAGTTCAAATCTGACTTCAGACACTTACTAGCTTACTAGCTGTGTGACCCTGGGCAAGTCAGTTAAACCTGTTTGCCTCAGTTCTTCATCTGTAAAATGAGCTGGAGAAAGAAATGACAAACTACTCTGGAATCTCTGCCAAGAAAAACCTCAAATGGGGTCATGAAGAGTTGGACATGAATGAAAAAATGACACAACAACAAAACTGTTTAAAAAAATTTTTCCTGACATCACGATTAAATTCTGCTTTCTTGGGCCAGACTCAATGAATTAACTCTCTCTTCTGCCTGCGAACCCTTTACATCCTTGAAGACAGAGGTCATGCTTTTTCTAAATGAGCTTGGTTTCTTTCCCCATGACAGGGATTCTAGGCTTTCTACCATACCTTTTCCTGGACACTCCAGCTTATCTGTGTCCTTCTTAAACTGTGGTGCCCAGAACTGAACACAATACTCTGGATGAGTGGCATCCTCTGAAGACAGGGTGCAGTGGGATTATCACCTTCCTATTCCTGGAAGTAATGGCCCTTTTAATGCAATCAGGATTGCATCAGATTTTGGGCTACTGCTCACATTGGTTTTTAGTATTATACTTGAAGTCTATTAGAATTGCTGGGATCTTTTTCAAAACAACTTCTGTCTGATCATGATTGTTATACTTCTGAGATTGATTTCTTACACCCAAGTGAAAGACTTTGCATTGATGCCTTTTGAGTTTCATCTTTGCTTCATAGGATCATGCTCTGGCCTACCCTGCCACCTTTGATCAAGGACTAGGGGCCGCTTGGCCCTGCCAACCCCTACAATATTGTCATTGGCTGCCTGGATGGCACCCCAGTCCTCCCACCAGGGACACATCTATAAAAGTTTCTTTAGGTATCACTTCAAGTAGTTATGGGCAACTCCCTTTCCTGGAAAATGGTGAATAGCTTCTGTAAGTGAAGAACAAAAGCCTCAGGGCCTCTGCCTGAATTCTCTCTTTGTTATGAAGAGAAACTGGAGTGTCCTACCTTCTCTCCAACTCCCAAAAGACAGGGTAGAGAACTATTTTATAGTTCTTTGGCTTAAGACAGAAAAGGGAAGGCCAGGAGCCTTTGCTGGCCTATAAGTTCATGTACTGGATCCCTCAGTCCCTGGCACTACCCTGGGTGCAGGACAGCTTTGACCTTATCTGGTTTGATTTGAAGCCTCCACAACACTCACTGGATATCTTCAGTCATGTCTTATCTCACTAGATTCCACTGGAGCCAGCATCTCCCCAACCTCCTCACCCCAGAATGGACTGTTCACTCTTAGACTTTGGAGTTTGAGGCAACAGTGTGAAAGAGCAGGCAAAGAAAAACCAAAGAAACAAAAGAAAAAAACAGTGAAAAGAAAAAACAAAGACAAATAAAACCCCTTAATGCAATCTTAGCAGCATTAAAAGGGGCATCAGTTCCAGGAAGAGGGAGGTGATAATCCCACCGTACCTCACCCTCAGCAGACCTCATCAAGTATTGGGTTCAGTTCCGGGCACCCTCACTTAAAGGAGGGCCATGTTTGGATTTATCTTGCTTAGTTCCAGACCTCCACAGCATTTCCTGGACTTCTCTGACTGTGTCACTGGGTATGTACTCCCTGCCCCTTTCCTTCCAGATCTCCCTTATTTGCAGTCTTCCCCTATAAGAATGTAAGCTCCTTGGGTACAGAAACTGTCTAGCATCTTTTCTTTGTATCCTTTGCAATTAGCACAGTGCTTTGCACTTAATAAAGTAAAGGCTTAATAAATGCTTTGTCTCCCTAGCTCTCTATATATACATCTATGTATGTATATATCCATCTACCTGCATACCTACCTATGTATCTTTGTATCCATGTATCTATCTGTCCATTTATTTGTCTATCTACCTACCAACATATACATATATGCATGTATATGTGTGTGTGTATGTACAGGCAACTAGGTGGCAAATGGATAGAGCTCTGGGCCTGGAGTAGAGAAGACTCATCTTCCATAGTTCAAATCTGACCCCAGACACTTACTAATTGTATGACCCTGGGCAAGTCATTTAACCTTGTTTGCCTTAGCTTCCTCATCTATAAAATGAGCTGGAGAAGGAAGTGGCAAACCACTCCAGTATCTTTGCCAAGAAAATCCCAAATGGGGTCATGAAGAGTTGGACGTGACTGAAATGACTGAATAACATGTATGTATATATGTATCTATCTGTCCATGTACCTCCCTATGGCTCATCAGTGCAGTTATAATGAGCAAACGTCTACCCCGGCACCCACAGCAGCAGCTGAGAAATTGGGAAAATTTTCTCCCTCCCCAGTCCACATGTCCCAAAACCTCCAGTGGTTGGTTGGGAGGACAGGCCCCGGGCTCCTGGCCCAGGGAGTGACTGGGGAGGAAGAACCCCACTCCCTTCCTTTTCATTTTCAATGGGACAGGGTGAGTTTCAGAATGAGTTAGCATGAAGGCATTGTGACATATTATAGATCTTGTTATATTCTCTGTCCACCCCCCCCCCCCCAACAAATTCTCATATCAACTTCCTTATTTCTGTTGAGAGCACCTTGGTGCCCTCTTGCAGTCCCATACGTCCATTCTGTTGCCAAATCTTGTCATTTATAACCTCCACATACTCTCTCCCATATCCCTCGTCTCCACTCATACAACCACCTTGCTAGTTCAAGACCATAGCTTCCCAATTAGTTTCTTCTTAGTTTCTTCTCTATCCAACCCGTCCTCCACACATTCTTATGTCTGCCAAAGTGATTCTCCTAAAGTTCATGTCTGACCATGCCACTCCCCTGATCAATAAATTCCAGTGGCTCTCTATTGTTTCTAGGTTCAAATTTTAATTCAGCATTATCTCATCCATTTTCAATTTATATTTTTGAGTATGATTTACAATTTACATAATTATTAGTAAAGTGGTACATAAAGATAATTTATAAATAAGTAAAAATAATATATTGGGAGGATGCAATACTCAAAAATTGTGGACATATATGTATATACGCACACGTGTATATATGTATATGTGTATGTATGTGTGTATATTTATGTGTGTATATATAGTGTGGAATATATATATAAATATAAAGTGTGTGTAGGTGTGTATATGTGTGTATATATATATAGTATGGAGTGTATATATATATATATAATGTGTATGTATGTGTATATATACATATAAATGTGGAGTATATATATGAAGTGTATGCATGTGTGTGTGTATACATATATTGTGGAGTATATCTATAGAGTGTATGTATGTGTATATATGTATATAGTATGGGTAGAGTATATATATATATATATAT
>CM053587.1:104669870-104711475 GCA_028646515.1 Pseudochirops corinnae
TAATGGAGTGTATATATATAAAGTCTATGTATATGTGTGTATGTATGTAAATAAAGTATATATGTATTTGTGTGTATATACATACACACACACGTATATACATACACACATGTAGTATGGTGACCACTGTACCTGGGCAGAGAATGCTCTAATACTGTAAATTGCAGAGCAGTTGTTGGTATGCATGGATCACAGAAGATTCCTCCTCTGAAGTTCACTGCACCAGTAAAATCATGGACAAGTGACAAACAAAGAAGAAATCAAAACCGCTTCAGCATGTATATGTGCTTTAGGGTCTGGATGAGCTCTTGGTCTTCATTTTTCATTATCTATCCCACTTGAGCCTCAAAACAGTCTTGGGGGTCAGTTCAGGTCCTATCTTCCTTTTACATGAGTGAAGGAATGATGGTCAAAGAGGCTGATTTCTTTGCCCAGGCTACACAGTATCTAACACCTGTCTGAACCCAGATCTTTGAGGCTCCACATTCAGTACTCATCCCACTAGGCCACATTGCCTTTCCTGAGCTCTTTCCATCGATCTTGGGAAATGATTTCCAGGCCTCACACCAGCTTTCTCTGGATGCACTCCAGTTTGCCAACATCCTTCCTAAAACATGGTGCCAAGAACTGAACGTAATACTAATGATGTGGTCTGATGAGTGTAGAGTTCAATTGGACCTCTCTTATTCTGGACACTAGACTCTCACTAACACAACCTAAGACTCCCATTAGTTTTTTTGGGCAGCTGTATCATACTGTTGTCTTGTTAAGCTCGTAATCAACTCAAGTTCCCAGGTCATTTTTATATGAATTGTTATTTTGATACAGGTCCCCCTCCCAACCCATTCCTGTGCAATTAATTTTTTAAAAATTATATATATTTTTAGTGAGTAAATATTGATTTTCTCTTCTTCCAGCCACACCCACCCAGCAGGGGGAGAAGAAAGAAAAACAAAAGCATGGTGACAAATATATATTTTTTGTTGTTCAGTCGGTTTCAGTCCTGACCCCATTTATGGTTTTCTTGGCAGATACTGGAGTGGTTTGCCATTTCCTTGTCCAGCTCATTTTACAGATGAGGAAACTGAGGCCAACAAGGTTAAGTGACTTGCCCAAGCTAGCTCACTTTATCTGGTGCTCAGAGGTTTACAAAGACCTTTCCTAATGAAAAACATTTTTTTTTTCTGTCCTGTCACCACTTGATCTGTAGGGCCCATAACTGAGAGGAGCAAGGTCAATCAACTTTAAGTCTAGCCCTGGGGCCATGTTTTCTTCACCTAGGCCACTTTTCTTTCTTCTTCACTGCTCAGACCTGCCCTCCCTTAACCCTTTTCCAGTTCTTGCTTAGGGAACTGTAATTAAATCAGGACTGTCATTGCCTCTAGAAAGGTCATCTCAATGAGGACAGAAAGGTCATCTTCCACTTACCAAAGCTTTATCTTCCTAGAGTGAGACATCTTTCCCTGGCCATCACTCCTTAATATAAATTGTTTTCCTTTAGGATATAAGCTCTTTGAAGGTATAGACTATTTTTGCTTTTGTATTTGTATCTTCAGCATTTAGCACCCTAAAAATGCTTGCACCCTCTGGGTTTAGCATAGTGCTTATCATGTATTAAATCCTTATAAATGTTTTTCATCCATCCATCCATCTCTCCATCCACCCACCTTTTGAGGCAGGGTGGTATGGGAAATTAATTCAATTATTCATTCATTCAGTAAACATAATATATAACAAAATAGAAAGGGCCTACTATATGCCAGGCATTGTGCTAAACCCTGGGAATACAAAAAAGAGAAAAAGACAGTCCCTGCTCTCAAGGAGCTTACAATCTAAGGGGGAGGGAGGAGACCAAATGCTACCAAATACAGACAGTTCTTGCTTTAAGTAAGTGGATCCTCTGAAGACCTCTAAGCAAAGTAATTTTATGCAGTGATAATTTGCCTGCAGATGTGGCGAAGAGAGGGAGGGAAGGAGGTAGGAAAGAGGCCTCAGGGCCAGTGGAGGGTGGGGGTGGCACAGGGTTCAAGTTCTCATGAGAGTTAAGGACAGAGAAGGGAACCTGGGAGGACGCACAGTTGGGGCTAGGGCCAGCCATGTTGGGGCCTGGCCAGAACCGAGAGGAAGAAAACCGAGGGCAGATATGTGGTGAGCAGCTGTGGACACATACAGGAGAGGATGGGTGGCATGGGGTGTCAGGGACAGACACAGGGTACCCAAGCACAGGAAAGACAGACATGCAGCCCAGGGTGAGCTCAGCAAAGATCTCTCTTAGTGCCTGTGAAGGTCTCAAGTCAAGCCCTTTAGGAGGCAGCTATGGCAGTCACTCAGTACCTCTGTTCTGTTTTCACTTGGAAAGATTTTAGTTTTTAGTTATTTTTTTTTGGTGGTGGTAGTTGCTGGGGGAGAAAATGTTGGGGGAAGAGTACAGAAAGCACCTAACCAAGGGGCAAGACGGAAGAGAAAGAGCTGTATAGTCAGTAAAGTTAACATAGGTTGGGTTTTTTGGGAGGGAATGCAGATTTTTCACAATTTTTATGAAAAGTTGAAGAATTTGCCTAATGCAAATTTACCATAAAGCAAGAACAATCTGTATATACAAAGCAAGCTACATATTGGATAAACAGGAAATAATGAAAGAGGGAAAGCATGGAATTAAATGGGGTTATGGAAGGCTTCCTGTGGAAGGTGGGATGATGGTACCGACAAAGGGAATGAGCATTGGCTCTGAAGTCAGAGGACCTGAGTCCAAATCCCACCTCAGAAGCTAACTAGCTATGTGTCCTCAGGCAAGTCGAAACCTCCCTGGGCCTAGTTTCTTCATCTGTAAAATGAGGGAATTGGACTGGGTGACCTCTGGAGTGACTTCCAGATCTAACACTATGAATCCAGTACAAATGTAGTTTGGTATTTTGGCTGCCACGTTCCGTGACTGTGCCTCTTTACTCATAGGAAACGGAAGAACAGAGAGAAAGAGTGACAGCCCGTGGTCACAGGGCTGGGATATCAATAATAATAATGATAGTTAAACAATAACAACAACACCTAACATCTGTATAGTGCCCACTATGTTCCAGGCCCTGTGCTAAGCACGTCACAATTATTATCTCATTTGATCCTCACAACCACCCTGGGAGGTGGCTTTTATTACTATCCCCATCTTCCAGATGGAAACTGAGGCAGGGTGGGGTTAAGTGACTTGCTCAGGGTCCCACAGTTTATAGGTGATTTGAACTCAGGTCTTCCTGACTCCAGGCCCAGTGCTCTATACAAAGCACCATCTAGCTGCCCTGTCACTTTATATGTATTTGTTTTGATTGGCTTTGCGGTATTTTTTGCTATGTGTATTTTTATGGGTGAGGCAACTAGGTGGTACAGTGGGTCTAAGTTCAAATGCCTTATAAGCTGTGTGACCCTGGGCAAGTTATTTAACCCCTGCCTGCCTCAGGTTCTCCATCTGGAAAATGGGGGTAGTTGTGAGGTAGTTGTCCTAGGGTTGCTGTGAGAATCAAATGACCTAATATTTGTAAAGTGCTTTGCAAACTTTAAATCTTTAAATGGTGGCTATTATTAAGTTTCCATCCTGCAAAAACACCTAGAGCTTGCGTGATCTCCTTCTGTGTCTCTGGGGCTCACCAAGTGAGACCTCTGGACAAATCCCTTTAGCAAACTGGCCCAGTGGGCAGCAGTGACATCTTCCTGTCTCCAACCTGTCCAAACACACAATTCTCAGGACTATTCTCTCTCACTCTTCTATGACTTCTGCCTTCTCAGCCTGGAGAGGAATGTGGTGCATTCTTTAACCTTCTACTAAAGCCGGAAGGAACCTTGGAGGCTACCTCATCCAACCCTCCCTCTCAAATACATCACAGATGAGGAAACTGAGGCAGCCCTTTTCCGCTTTTTCTTGGTTCCACAATTGAGTTACCCACAGCAACGCTGGCAGGGGAGACCCAGGAACCAACAGATGGCGCTGCCCCATTTGCTAACTGGGAGGAAACTGACAAGCCAACTGGGAGGAAACTGACTAGCTCTTCATTAAGGCTCTTATCTGCTTGGGGCACAGCCTTTCTATCCATTCTGAGAAGTGGGGAGCTCTCCACTTGCTTAAACTCACTCAGGCTAGGAGAGAGACCTGGAGCCTTCAACTTAGAGGTCTACCTTTGGCCCTTTGACATTCCTCCATAGCTCAGTGCATGGCCACAGCTATCTCCATGCATGGATGGGAATGCATCTGGTTGTGTGGACATCCACATATAGATGCATATAAACCACCCCCAACAGTCCCTGAAATGCAACTCTAGCTCTCCTCTGGGTGCTGATGGAGTTTGCGATTAAAAGAGGGTGAGGGAGCCTCTGGAGACTTTGGGTGCCTTGGGGGCTCAGGATTCAGCACTCTCTCTTCTCTCCTATTATCAGCTATTTTCAATGTGTAGGTCAGTGATCTCTAACACACATCTAGTCTTTATAGCTGGGGCTTAACCTTGAATCCACAATCACTGGATGGATTTCAGGGGGACACTGAACTGGGATAGCAAGAAAAAAATGACATTTTTATTTTCACTAAAAACCTCTAACTGAAATTTATTATGAATGGAGGCAACAGCAGCCTTCCCACTGATAAATCTTTTAAAAATAAACTTTAACTTGCTTTTAAGTGTATTATCTTATTAAAGGCATTAATAAGGTAGCATATATTATTACATCAGATTTGTTTTTTAAGCTATTTTGATAACTATTTCAATATAATTGTTCTCTTTTGTAATCTTTGAATTTAATTTCATGCATTTAAAAACACTATTCTGAGAAAGTATCCATTGGTTTCAGAGAAGGCCTGGTGAAGAGAACAAATATTTATTAAGCAGATACTTTGTGCTAGGCACTGTGATAAGCACTTTACAAATATTACCTCATGTTATCCTTACAACAGCTCTGGGAGGGGGGGGGGTGCTATTATCATCATCCTCATCTCGAGGCAGACAGACTTAAGTGACTTGCCAGGGTCACCCCAGTTAGCAAGTGTTTAAGGCTGGATTTGAATTCTTCTTCCTGATTTGAGACCCAGCCCTTTTATCCATTAAACTGCCTCTCAAGAAGGAGGCTACGAAACAATAAAGGTTAAGAACCTTTACAGAAAACTTCAGACTGATCTACATTCTGTCTACCACACACAATGTGAACATCCATGCTTATTCCTTCTCACCCAGAATGCTGTGCCAGGCCAGATTTACCCATTAATACCCATTTCAAATTCTGCCTCCTTCATACAGACATCCTGACCCACCTGAGCCAGTGTGCTCTCTCCCTCCTCTGAAAGAAGGCAAAGCTTCCCTTGGTGCTGTGCATGTTGCACTTCTTACAGATTCTCAGAGTTGGATAGGACATTAGAGTCTAGGTATCTGGCTAGTGGAAAGAGAACTGGATTTGGAGTTCAAGAAAATGGATTTGAATAGTGGTTTTCACTACACTAAGTAGCAGGTCACCTACCTGTGTGGACTTGGGCAGGTCCCTTCTCTTCTCTCTGCCTCAGTTTCCTCATCTGTAAGATGAACGTGGTTGAGGTGCAGCTAGGTAGCATAGTGGATAGAACACTGGCCCTGGAATCAGGAGGACCTGAGTTCAAATCCAGCCTCAGACATTTGTCACTAGTTGTGTGACTGTGGGCAAGTCACTTAATCCCAATTTCTTCACAAAAAAAAAAAAGATGAAGGAGGCTGGACTAGATGTTCAACCCTTTTACCTCTAAATCTATGATTTGAGCTCAAACCTCCCATCATCTCATAGAAGAAGAAATTGAGACTTTGTATTATTATTCCTAATTAGATTGTAAGGCTCTTCAGGACAGGGAAGCCTGTTTTTCATACAATGCCTTGTCCATAGTAGGTACCCAGTAAATATTTAATAGACTGCTGTGTGCCAGAGAAGATTGTTGTACATGCCCGCATATACATACTATTGACATTGTATGGGTGTATAGTTTGTACACCCAATTGTATGAGTGTACAGGTGTACATGTAGGAATATGATGAGTGAAAGACACATTCATGCTATGTGGGCAAATAGCAATTGTTTTTTGTTCTGGGCAGAAACTCTGAGGGTGTTTCCCTCCCAGCCTGATTCTTTTGTGCAGGCAAAGTACTTAGCCTTTAATTACTGAGTAGGTATTGCCTCAGACAAGTGGGACCTGGGAAAGACCTTGGCTTAAAAAGGTGCTCATTATTGTCCCTCTTTAACAAACCAGGCCAGGCAAATCAAGGCACCAAGTGTTTCTTATTACTATATATTACCATTTACTTATTATACTATATATTATATACTATATATTACTATATTACTTATTACTATATATGCCAAGTACTCTACTAAGCACTCGGGATATAAATACAAGCAAAAAGATCGTCCCTGCCCTCCAAGGGCTTCCATTCTCATGGGGGAAGACAACACATGAAAGTAAGTGAAAAGTAGGTGTATGGGGAAGGGGGTATGTGAAGTTATAGGAGAAGAAAGGAATGGCCTGGACTCTTTTCCCCAATGGAGTTTCTGGGAGGAATTCACCAATAGGAGAAGGGGGATAGCATGGTAGAGAGAGTTCCACTGTGAGAAGGCTACAGGGCTGGTGAGTGTTCCTGGGTGAGAAGGTCCCAGATACTAAGGGAGGTTCCAGGGGGAGTCTATAGCTGAGGCATGACGTTAAAGTCCTCAAAGTCAAAAGCACAGAGAGAAGAGGAAATAATGAGGAGATGGAGCCAGGCAGAGGTTAAGTGACACACCCAGGATCACACAGCTAGTAAGTGTCAGTCAGGATTTAGGCTCAGGTCCTCCTGATTCTTAGATGAACACTCTACCCACTTTGCCCCATAGCAAGAATCAATCCACTAGGTAAGAAAGATCTTTTCCGAGGCCTAAAATGCTGGCATTTTTCATTTTGTTTCTGCCCAGGTCAACCAGCTTTCCATTCACCATGGGACTGGTGTACCTGGAAGTGACTGTGAGAAGGGAGGAAGCACCATGGGTTTTAGCCACTGGAAATTCTACCATATGGACTCCAGCATCCCACAGATTTTCCCAGAATTCTCTGGGGAGGTTGTTGTCCCTTATGGGCAAGGAGGACATTGAAGTTCACTTTCTCTACCATCCTCAGTTTTCAATTCACTACTTGTCAGCTAAACAGTCCTTCAGTAGGGAAATAAACTGAGGAGACTTTCATCTCTAGAGAGGAATTGACAGACAGCAGAGCTGCTACTGCAGCTAGGTGTGCATAGAGTGCCAGGCCTGGAGTCAGGAAAACTCATCTTCCTAAATTCAAATCTGGCCTCAGACACTTACTAGCTGTGTGACCCTGGGCAAGTCACTTAATCCTGTTTGCCTCAGTTTCCTCATCTGTAAAATGAGCTGAAGAAGGAAATGTCAAACCACTCTAGCATCTTTGCTGAGAAAACCCCAAATGGGGTCACGAAGAGTGGGACAGGACTGAGAAACAACAAGAGCTGTGACTGGGATCTTTTGTATCTGGGTTAGGTGGCATGGAGCCTGACCTTAACTGAGTCAGGGCAGGTGTGAGAGAAACAGGAGCCCCAGGACATTGTTGAGAGTTGAGAGAAGGGGAGGAGCAAGGTAGGAAATGATGAACTCACTCTGGCTGGACATCTGGTACCTTCTGATTTTAAATAATTATTCTTTTGTTGGTGCCTTCTAATTTTGGTGCCTTGAGGCAAAATGCCCTGCCCCCTTCCCCTGGGTTGGGTGGCTTCTTCAGTTATGGCTCTGATAGGCAAGACAAAGGTACCCCGTAGGGTAGTAAATATGGGACAGCAAGGGGGCAGTGGAGAAGAAACAAAGGTCCTGGAGACTTGGATCATAACTCCCTCAATCATTAAAAGTCACAAAACAGATATGGATCCTAGAAATCATCTAGTCTGACCCTCTCCTTCCACAGATGGGAAGGCTAAGGCACTGCAGGAAGAAGAGGCTTGCCCAAGGCCCACAGCTAGTCAATGACAGAATCAAGACTAGAAACTCAGGCCTTCTGATTGTCTTGGCCAGAGTTCTTTTTGTTCCACCATGCTGCTTCCTACATCACAAAGTTACATTTCTGGGTTCCATAGGACCAATCATTTATTATTCGTTCAAAAACCAATTTACATTTTTTATTGGTATCTTTAGCTTTTACAGTATTATCATTTGTTTGCATGACCTCTCCATCATAGCCAGTGACCTTCTCACATTAGCAATGCATCCACCCTCATGACCTCTTCCTCTGACTGGTAAATTTCTACCTGAACTCTTATTTGAGGAAGTTCTCACGCCTGCCATATTCTCTTTAAACCTGGACCAGCCTCTGACTCCCTGATGACCTCTTCTGCTTGTCCCTTGTGGGTACCCTCCCTGGCTTCCCCTGATTTTCATGTTTCTTTCATATGTTGTCTTCTCTGTCTAGAATGTAAGCTCCTTGTGATCAGGGACTTTCTTTTTTGCTTGTAGCACAGTGCCTGTCACATAATAAGTGCTTAATTAATGCTATTTATCTATCTATCTATACATCCATCCATTCATCCATACTTCTGTCCATCCATCCATCCATCCTTCTATCCATCCTTCTATCCCATCCCATCCTATCTATCTATCTATCTATCTATCTATCTATCTATCTATCTATCTATCTATGTATCTGTGTATCTATCTATGTATCTATGTATCTATCTATGTATCTATGTATCTATCTATCATCTATCTATCTATCTATCTATCTATCTATCTATCTATCTATCTAATCATCTCCCTACCTGTCTGTATATGAATCTATCCATTCATGTATCTATCTGTCTGTCTGTCTATCTCTCTCTCTATTCATCTAGCTCCCTACCTATCTATGGTGCTCCCTCTCTCTCTCTCTCCCTCCCTCTCTCCCTCCCTCCCATCTGTCTTTTTGTCTACCTATGTATCTATCTACTTAACACATACTTCTTCCCCCTCCCAGAGGGCAATCCATTATAATGAAAGATTAAAAAGAAGTAAAACATAATTTACCAAAAGTAACACACCAAACCCGCATCTATAAAATAAAATATTATATTCAGTATTGAACATGCATTTTCCCCTAACTCTGTATATTTTCATATCCCTTTATTGGGACCAAGGTTAGTTATTGTAATTTCACAGCATTCAGTTTTTACTTATTGTCATTGTTTTTTCCCATTCACATAGTTATAGTTGTTGTGTATATTGTTTTCCTGTTGCTCCTTACATTTATGAACTGTGTCAGTTCACAAAAAGCCTTGCCATACTTCTCTGAATTCTTCCTATTCATTGCTAGTTATAGAGCAGTAATGTTTTGTTACATTCATGTACCGTGATTTGCTTAATCATTCTGGATTGTAGATTTAGAACTGGAATGGGTCTTGGAGATCATCTAGTTCTATACCCTGGTTTTAGAGACAGGAAACCTAGGTCATGTCATCAAGACTTGGGTTCATGTCCTGCCTCTGATATATGTTACCTATGTTACCTTGGGAAAGACAGTTACCTTCTCAGTGCCCCAGGCAACTCCATGGAGCAGGGGTCAGCAAGCTATGACCACAGGCAAATCTGCAGTGCCCTCCCCCAAGAAACAACAACCAAACCAACACAGGCAGTGGGGCTGGATTTGCTCTGGAGGGCTATAGTTTGCTGAACCCTGGCTTGACATAGTATGAGACAGTGGAGGGCACTGACCTTGGAGCTAGGAGGACCTTACTATTTGTGTGGTGTTGGGCAAGTTACTTCACTTCTTTCTGTCTCGTTTTTCTCAGTTATAAAGTGTTGGGGGGGGGTGGGGGAAGAATGGCAGGAATGGCCTCTAAGGGCCTTTCTAATCCTAAATCTGTGATCTTAACATCTAGCATTATAATATATAAAACTGTTGCTGATCTGCATGTCTATATGAAGGTATACCTATATGTGTGTATTTGAACATGCGTATATATCTGTACACATGGATATACAATACATATATGTATACATAGACATGTGTATAGATCTGTACAGAAGTATACACATGTACATACACATATATATCTGTACATAATTAAATTACCTCTGGTCCAAAAGAAAAGTTATTCTTGTGAGATAGACCAGAATTTTTCTCCCCATTATACAGATGAAGGAACCGAGTCTCAGACAGCTGAAGAGATTTGCCCAAAAGAAAAGAAAGCCATCTCTGTGAGATAGGCAGGGATTTATCTCCCCATTATACAGGTAAGGAAACTGAGTCTCAGAGAACTGAAGAGATTTACCTGAAAGAAAAGAAAGCCATCTCTCTGAGACAGGCAGGGATCCATCCATCCTTCCTTCCTTCCTTTCTTTTTTGGAGGGGGGAAGGTAGGGCAATTGGGATTAAGTGACTTGCCCAAGGTCACACAGCTAGTAAGTGTTGAATGTCTGAAGCCGAATTTGAAGTCAGGTTCTCCTGATTCCAGGGCCCATGGTCTATTCACTGCACCACCTAGCTGCCTCCTAGGAATGTATTTTTCTCCCCAGTATACAGGTAAGGAAACTGAGTCTCAGAGAAGTGAAGGGACTTGCCCAGCATCCTACAGCAGAGATTTTAAAAAGGGGTAGTAAAAATAGTGATTTAACAAAGCCAACCAGTACAACAACCTGAGCTTGAACTCAGGCCTTTGGACTCAGAGACCAGTGCTCTATACCATCTGTACTTAGATGTGTGCTTGTCCTCTCTCACAAATATTCATATAAAGAAAAGCACCATAATGGCAAATAAAGCTGCCGAGGAGGCAGGGGCTGATTACACAGCAAGGTCTAGCTGCATGGAGAGTGCATGTTTCCAGGAACCCCAGCAGAAATGAACAGCACACGCACCCGCATGCTCCTCAGAATCTGCAAGCACAATTTATCTTCGCAGGTCAATAGCTCATATTGTCTGCTCTGCCGAATTGTTCAAACATATATAATGCTCTCAAAACATTGCTTAATTAGATTCCAGAGAACATTGACACACAAACAAAAGATATTAATATCAAGCATTCCAGCATCAATTGTAGTTTACACAGATCAAAGAACATTTTTGGTGCAAAGAGGTTGCGAGTGTGACAGGTTGTTACTTTACAAGTTAAGACTGCCAGCTCACACGAGGAGACGGAGCAGCAGTGATCAGAGGAGCCCACGCAAAGGGAGCTGAGGGGCCGTTGGGAGGAATGTGTGCAGAGATCAAAATCGCCTTGGTTGGCAATGTGGGGGAAAGCCAAGATTGCGGGAACATGTGAGGGAAATTAGAGCTTATTAAGGAAGACATGTAGTGGGCCAACTGATACAGGCTGATCTCCACCAGGAAGGAGAGATAAGAGACAGACTGGAGGCAGCTGAGGAAGGTGTTGGAAAGCCAAATGGCCCTTCTGAGAATCATTGGATTCTAGAATGTTAGAGCTGGGAAGGGCTGGAGTGATCACCCAGCTGGCCCATTTTACAGAGCAGGAAACTGAGGCCTAGCCAGGTCAAGTGACTTTTCCTAGGTCATAACAACGAGTTATTGGCAGAGCCGGGACTAGAACCCAGGTCTTTGGACTACCAAGCTAATGTATTGAACCCCAAGATCTCTCTTTATCATGCCGAGCCTTAGCAGTATGGTCTAGTGGAGAGCATTGAATATAGACCGCAAGACTTGATTTGAGCATTAGCTCTGTTACTTAGTAGGCACTTCAAGCAGGTCTTTCATCTCTCGTATCAGCTGAGATGAGGCTAAATAAAAATATACTTGCATCACCTACTTTATCAAGGCTGATATGAAGAAGGTGCTCTGTGAATTGTAAAGCATTGTGTAAATGAGTTATTATTATTAATTTTATTCTCACCTTTTTCAATGCTATAAATCACTATCAATTCCTCCTCTTTCTGTACCCCCCCATTAAAATGTTTTTGATTCTTCTTTGGATCAATGGGTATGAATCCATCATCTCATTTGATTCTCTCAACAACCCTGAAAATAGTCCCATAACAAGTTGCTATCCTGCTATTATTCTTTTGTATTTAATGTTCTGCTGGCTCAGGTGGATAAAATAACTGGTTTCTTCTTTTTTTGTTGTTTTTTGGTCTTTTTTGGGGGGGAGGGGGGAAGACAGGGCAATTGGGGTTAAGCGACTTGCCCAAGGTCACACAGTAAGTGTTAAGTGTATGAGGCTGGATTTGAACTCAGGTCCTCCTGACTCCAGGGCCAGTGCTCTATTCACTGTGCCACCTAGCTGCCCTGGTTTTTTTCTTTAATTGAATAAAAATCATGAGATATAAGCTCATCTTCTATGGATTGACTGAAAGCATCTTTGGAGTAACTCCAGTAGCAGACAGAATGGCCTGCTATGATCCCTGCTCCGTTCCTGCTCCCCCATACTGCTAAGGCTCAGCATGGTATTCCTGTCTTCTCCTAGGTCCCTGCTCTGAAAGCTTTTCATTCCATGTAGACAGATCGTCATCATCATCGTCATTATTATTGTTAGTTTCTGGAAACCAGTGATGGCAAGGCTCTGTGTCCTATGACCCAGCTTTGAAGGCCAAAAGCTGCCTAGCTCACTTGGGGTTCACTGCTTAGATTTCCTTCTCAAAGACCAAGCCTCAAACCCTTTTCACTCTGGAGCTCATAGATTGGACAATAGGTCCCTGCTCAAGCACCAAGCACAATGGCTGTTTTGGGGGCTTTACTGGCTCAGAGTGAATGTAAATAGTAACCCTTTCTCTTTTGACCATCAACCCTGAGAGTCTTCTCCCAGTTTAATTTTTTTTGACTCACTTTTTAAAGAGGCCTATTCACTACTACCTTACTTGAAGTGAGAACCCGAAAAGGCCTTAGCCTAAAAGGGCCAGCATCTCCCAACGAAGCCTGGGCCATCTCTAGTCATCCTGATGAATATCTGACCACTGGACCCAGATGGCTCTGGAGGAGAAAGTGAGGCTGGTGACCTTGCACAGCCCCCCTCCCTCAAATCTAATTCAATTGAAGGTCATGTCATCATCTCCCTGATCCTCTTCGAGAATGAGGGACAAACACAATGACTCAAAGACGGATAGGGATGGTGCTGAAATATGGGGAAGAAGGTAAATATATATTGGGCAGGGAAGCAAAGCAGGAAGAGCCAACACCCACTTGTCTATTCTTTTCCCTCCTCCACAACAACCCCAAACACACACACACACACACACACACACACACACACACACACACACACACACACACACACACACACACACCTTCCCAGCAGCTCCCATGTCAGCATTGTTGTTGCAATCTGGGAAGGGCTGAATAAATACAAGCAGATGGCCAGCTCATTGTATAGTAGCAAGAAATGCACTTATCAGACTATGGGGCACATTTGCATCTCGATGCACAGACATTTGTGTGTGTATCTTCCCTTCCCATTAATGGGCATTTTGTTTGCAAATCCCCATGTATCCAGAAATGAATATGCCCCAGCAACGAGCATTTGTTTTGATAAAATGATCTCCCTATTGTGACCAGATTATCTTAAAACCCCAATGCCAAAATAGCAAAATGCTTTTGGCCTAGGCAGCCACGAGGCATCCTAGAAAGCCTAACAGATTAGGAGGTAGGAAAGCTGGGTTCTAAAGCCAGCTCTACCACTAATTCGCTATGGGACATTGGGCAAGTTACCATTCAACAAATATTTATTAGGCACCTACTGTGTGCAAGGCATTGAAAGAGACAAACATTGGCCTGGAATTGATTGGGTTTTCCTCCCCCAGGTGGGAGAGGAAAAATGTTTACCTCTCTGGATTGGAGGCAGTGTACTGTAACAGAAAAAACACTGAACTAAGAGCCAGGAAATCTGGTTTCTTATCCCAACTCTGCAGATAATTTGCTGAGTGACCTTAGGTAAAATTGTTTCCCTGCTCTGGATCCCAGTTTCCTCATCTGCAAATGAGACTCAATGATTTCCCAGGCTTTTTCCCTCTGCTTTGAAATTCTAAGGCTCCCTCACTAGGTTCTGCAACTTATATTAAGGTTGAATTCATATCCTGATTGCTGGGCAAAGTGCTAGTTCAGGCTAGGCTAATCTTTATGCCATGCTAAGTAGTGTCATTAGGGGGAAAGCAAAACAGTTGTTGTTGTCTAAGGGAAAAACATGATTGTTTAAAAGAAAATGCCTCAAATGTATTCAATTATATATAATTTATATAATGACTGCAATAGTTTCCAGCCAAAAAATAATAATAATCGCCTGATTTTCCTTTCATAGCCCTAGAGACAAATTAAAATAATGTAAAGTAAGTTCATAATTGGCCTGGGCTGTGGTGCACTCTGGGAGCTCTGCAACTGCCTCCAGGTGTGTGCTCCTGACAAGGCAAACTGTACTACATCCCAGGGGTAGCTCCTTCTTCCTCATATCTGGACGGTGCCAATGCAAGAGACAAGGCCTCCATCACTGCTAGCTCTCCAAGACCAGACACATTCATTCCCTGTTGGCCTGTGGTCTCCATCAGGCATAAGGTGAAGACAAAAATCCCAGAGAGAATGAGCCAGGGGTCATGGACTCCTACTTAAAGCAGCTTCTCTCTTTGTAGGCTGGTGGGAAAGGAACAAATTCTAGTAAACTGAGACCTCAAATACCCTCCCCTTTCTCATTACCTAGCCAAGTTCTGCCCATCCTCGAAGGCCTAGATCTCAGTTATAACAGGCAAGGAGGCTGCTGAATGAATCCTGGGGTAGAAATAATAATAGCAACATAATAATGACAACCATATATAACATTCATTTCCCCCAATTAAGAACATTTTAAATAGATGTTGCCCTATCAAACACCATCTCCACGCTCTAAGGAATAAAAAGTTTTCAAAACAGAAAAACACCACCCCCCCCAAAAAAAAAAAACCTCACAAATGATAGAGACCTATGGAAAGAAATAAAAACCGTGAAGGCAATGGATAAAATATTCATCATATCCTTTGTCCTCACTTCTTCTGGGACTGTCCCCAAGATGTTTTCAAGGAATTTACAGAAGATGAACTTTTATTCAATTACGAAAAGCCGTTATACCTGTGCAATAAGCCACAGAACATTGGGAGTAAGAGCATAATCCCAGGACTGTTTCTATTTGAACTGTCTTGGAAAAGATGAAAATGAATCATAATAGAAGACAATACAAAGAACGTGAGATCGTAGTGGTCTAAGTGCTGGATGTGGATTCGTAGCCTGCCTCTGACTTGGTCAATCACGTAACTCCTCTGACTTATCAGTAAAAGGACGGCTTCTAAGACTCTCCCAGCTCTAAACCTAGGATTCTATGAACAGAGAAACCAGAACAATAATAGTAGTATCTGGGGCAAGGAAACAGCCATTCATATAGTGCCTGCTATTTGCAAGGCCCTTTGCTAAGCATTTTATATATATTATCTTATCTGATACTCACAACAGCCCCCGGGAGGAAGGTGCTGTTATGACTCCCATTTTACAGATAAGGAAACCGAGGTAAAGTGACTTGCCCAGGATTATACAGCTGGTAAGTGTCTGAAGCTGGACTTGAACTGAGGTCGTTCAGACTCGGAGCTCCATCTGCTGAGCCGCCTAGAAGCGGAAGGAAGCTCAGATCCCACCTATTCTGTTCCCTTCATTTTACAGATTAGGAAAATGGGATCCACAGATGTTAAGTGGAGAGCCTAAGTGGAATGCACAGCTAGTAGGTGTCAGAGTTGGGATGTAACCCAGGTCCTCCGACTCTAAATAAAACTCTCTTCCATAGACCTTGTAAAATATAAGTTCTTATTTTCATTTTACAGATGAGGAAATTTGAGATTCAGAGAGAGATTTAATGAACTGACTGGGATTACACAGCTCAAAAGTGACAGGACCAGGACTGACACCCAGGTCTAGATAGTGTGTGAGGGCTCAGTGTGGACTGAGGCCCCTCATTGGAGAGTACTGACCTTCAGCTCCTTCGGGGAAAGGAACTGGCTTGAAATCTGTGCATCCCCCTCAATAATAACTACCACTAAAATAGAACTTTAAAATCTACAAGTTACTTTACATTCATTATCTCATTTCATCCTTATGCCAACCCTTTGAAGTAGACACTATACAGGTATTCTCCCCACTTTACAGATAAGGAAATTCAGCCTTAGAGAGATTAAGTGATTTGCCCAATATTACAATCTAATAATTGTCAGAGGCAGGATTTGAACCCAGGTGTTCCTGTCTTGAAGTCTACTACTTTGTCCATTATTTCATAAGCACTGTATCTGAAGCAGTGAGTAGAGTATCCAACATAGTGCCACAAGGCAGTGGGTATTTTATATACCCCACTCTCACTTATCCATTTCAAAGATTTGATCTGGCTTTCTGGCCCATCCAACGTGAATCTGGAACTCGGTCAGCTGATATCTGCTGATGGAATGAAAACCCATTCTGAGCAAAACAGTTTTTTCCCTTGACTGGGGGTGAGGTGTGAAATTAATATGATATGATCCAAAGCTAGACATAAATGATTTTTAGTTTATTGGAAGCAATGGGATACATGGATGTGAACAAAGAAAGTCCTAAGAATTAGGAACTTTTATTCAGTCATTTCAGTCATGTCTGATTCTTCATGACTCCATTTGGCATTTTCTGGGTGAAGATGCTGGAGCGGTTTTTCCATTTCCTTCTCCAGCTCGTTTTACAGATGAGGAAATGGAGGCAGAGTTAAGTGACTTATCCAGGGTCACATAGCTAGTAAGTCCCTGAGGCCAAATTACAAAAAGCAACAAAAAACTAAAGATGGAGTGTTTCTGACTCCATTGTGCCACCTAGCTGCCCAGTGTTAGAAGATGTGGATTCTAATTCCAGTGGTTCTGGCATCAGCTAGCCTTGTGATCTAAGGTGAGCCATTTCCCCTCTGCCTCAGTTTCCTCCTCTGTAAAATGAGGGTATGTGTGGTGGATTCATTCCCTCTCTCAGGTTCCGCTGATTCTGATATTCCATAGTTCCATGATCCCATATTTTTCATTATCTGACTCTCACTTACCTGTGTGGATAACTCTTGAGTGCTGGCTTTGAAGACTGTTGAGGTTACAGATTATAACTGTAATAACAGCTGATATTTATGGCTTTAAGATTTATAAAATGATCTGCATAGATTATTTCCTTTGCTCTTTAAAAGTTGCCTTATGACTCTTCTTAATAAGTTCTATCATTACTTTTCGCACTTTACAGATGAGGAAACAGAGGTTGGTGGAGGTCATAGGATCAGAGACTTAGGCTGGAAGGAACACTGGGGACCAACTGGTTCAATCTCCTCATTTTAAAGATGATAGAAACTGAGGTTTAGACTTGCCTAGAGCCAACACAGGTTAGATAGCAAAGTCAAGATTTGAACTCAGGTCTTCTGGCTCAAAATCTGTTGCTCAGTCACTTAGCCATTGTTACATAGCTAATAAGTATCAGAAAGCAAGTCTGCCTGATTCCAAGTTTAATACTCCATCCAGCAGGCTATACTGCCTATCACATCCCTAAGACACCTCATGCCAGAGCAGAAGCAACCCAGATACACTCAGCGGGTATCTCAATAAAGTCTTCCTCTGTTCCTAGGAATCTAGGGGGACAGAAAGGACAATTTAGCAGTGATTCACTCAAGGCCTGCTCAGTGGTTCACACAAGGCCTGCTTCTTCCTATTATCCACCTTGTTTCTGAACATAACAGGATTGGGTCAGCCTCTGAAACCTGGCATCGGATACTGTAGAACAGGGCTGAGGGGTAAGAGAGGGCAGCATCGCTTCATTTGCTTCCAGCCTCTGCCTCTCTTAACAGCCTGGCCTGCTCATCAGCCATTGCCATCCAATGGGCCCTCTTGTGGCCCAGGCTGTGGCCTTTCAGGCTGGACCACTTCAGAACTCTGCTTTCTCCAAATCTGTGATCAGGGAAATAGGGCAGGAATGGCTGCCCTGGAGGCAGCTGGGAAATTCTCCAGGGAAGGCTCTAGGGCAGTGGTTCTCAACCTTCCTAATACCACAACACTTCAATACAGTTCCTCATGTTGTGGTGACTCCCAACCATAAAATTATTTTCATTGCCACTTCATAACTGCAATTTTGCTACTGTTTTGAATCGCAATGTAAATATCTGATATGCAGGATGTATTTTCATTGTTACAAATTGAACATAACCCACAGGTTGAGAACCGCTGCTCTAGGGGTTCAGGCCACTCCTGCTGCCACCCTCACATTTATTGTGCTTAATTATCCTTCTCTCTTCCTTTCTTCTTTTCTCATTTATAATTAAAACTGGTCCTACTGAATGGGTCTGTACCTATGTTCTGCCCAGTTTATGCATCTTTGCACCTGTTTGTGAGTAACAACAATAATAACTATTCACATGGCCACATTATAAGGTTTGGAAAGTACTTGAGAGATGTTGTCTCATTTGATCTCCATAACAATCCTGTATGATAAATAATGCATGTATTGTCATTCCCATTTCATAGATGAGTCCAAGAGGGATAAAGGGACTTAATCAACTAGGATAAGTCATAGCCAGGACTTGCATCCAAAACTTCTGACTTCAATTCCCAGGGATTTTTGAACTGTGATAGATTACGATACCACTTGAAAATAATTACTTTCTCTTGCTTCTGCCCTCCAGAGTTCAAAGTGCTATTGCTTCCTCCTGCTCAAATTACCTTGTGTTTTCTTCATATATACTTTGCAGCTAAAGAGAGAGGGAGACAGAGAGAGAGAGAGAGAGAGAGATGGAGAGACAGAGACAGACAGAGAGATAGAGAAAGAGACACAGAGAGAAACACACAAACATATTGAGACAGAGAGAGGGAGAGACAGAGACACAGAGAAAGACAGAGAGAAACAGAGAGAAGGTAGAGGCAGAGACACACAGAAATAGAAAGAGAGAAATACACACACAGGGGTGGGGAGAGGGGAGGGGAGGCAGGAGAGAGGGGGGGAGAGAGGGAAAGAAGGAGAGAGAGAGAGAGGGAGAGGGAGAAGGGGAGAGAGAGAGAAAGAGAGAGAGAGGGATGGAGGCAGGGAGAGAGCGGAGAGGGGGATGGGGAGAGGGGAGAGGGGAATGGGGAGAGGGAGTGGGAGGGAGAGGGAGAGAGGGAGGGGGGGAGGGAGAGAGAGGAGCATTGAAGATAGGAAGACCCAGTTCATGGTCTTGCCTCTGATACTTACTGTCTATGTGACCTTAGACAAGTCACTTAACACCTCAGTTCTCTAGGTGATTCTCTAAGTCTGTAATCTAGAACAAAGGGGCTGACCTGCATTGGTAGGAGTTTCCTCACCCTGGAATTCCCAATTATCAGTGAAATCACAGGTTCAATGTTTATCCATATCTGTATTTTGTATCAGTTTTTAAGTGTACATTGTTCCTCACTCTCTGCCTCTACTCCCCAATATAAAGCTACTTGAAGGCTAGGTCTATTTTGTTTTTGTATCCCCATCGCCTAATATAGTGGCTGACATATAGTAAGAAGTTAATCAATGATTATTGATCACTTGATTCAAAGTGATCCCTTGGGGCCATCAATTGGAGAATAGCTAAACAAATTATGATATGTGAGTGTCATGGAATATAGTACCATAAGTAATGATAAAAAGGACCATTTCAGAAAAAACTTGGGAAGACTTGTATGAACTGATGCAGAGTGAAATGAGCAGAACCAGAACAATTTATACAACATAGTAACATTGTAAAGAAAAAATAACTTTGAAAGACTTAAGAACTCTTACCAATGCAATAGTAAGCATTGGAGCCCTGCCTCCAGAGGACTAATGAGGGAACATGCTACCTACTTCCTGACAGAAAGGTGAGCTTTTCAAGATTCAGAATTAGACATACATAGCCAGGATGGGAATTTGTTATTTGGTAGAATATGCATATTTGTTATAAGGATAACAATTAGTTATCCAGGCTAGGAATTAGTGGTAAACCTGGGACTGGAACCTTTCTTTTTTTTTCTTTTGAGGGGGAGGGTAGAATAGTGATAGGACTGTGGCCGAAAGAGAGAGAGAAATAAAAAAAAGAAAGGAAGAGAAAGAATAAAAAAAGGATCATTGACCTATTTATTTTTTTTTGATGCACAGAAGAGAACAGGAAAAAATTCCAGATTGAAACACAGAGAAACAGGACAGCTTTGAAAGCTGAATATAGTATATATATTCTTTTGCCCTTCTGCCCCTCTCCCTCCTATTCTTTTGCTATTCATCCCCTTTTACCATCTTCTTCCTTCTCTGTCAGTGTCCCTCTTGCCAGGATTTTATCTCCTCTCCATCCTGTTTCTGGTTCTCCTTTCTTCATATACACACATATATTTTCAGTTTATATATGCATATATTTTTATACATACACATATATGTGTATATATCTATACATCTCTCTCTTTCTATATATACATATGTGTGTACGTGTGTATACTAGAAGGGAAATACAAGATGTAGGTAACATAATTTTGTGGTTTCATGTGCTATCTTTTTCTGTTCTTCTTTGTATGTGGAAATACTCACCAATATTATTTAGTGTTGGTTAAATTCAGAATTAAAGAATTAAAGTAAAAACAAAACAACAACCAGAAGAAAATAGTGTTCCCTTATCTCGTTGTCTTTCTAATAACTCTATTATGTCACGAAGGGACAAAGGTTTTTTTGCCTCCATTTTACAAGTGGAAAAATTGCAGTCCAGAGGGAATGACCTACTCAAAGTCATATAAATAGTAAGATCCCTGATTTGCAGTCCCAGGTTTGCCACTAATCCCTGCTCTGTTGCTTTACTATCTTGCTGTGAATTTACATCTGCTTGTTGAGAGGCACATATATCTGTGTGTCCATATGGGTGTGGAGGCACACTGGTGGGTACACATGTGGGCACCTGGTCAGGCACAGAGCCAGCCAAAATCTGGAAACCCAAAGTAGAGAATGAGTAGCTGGTAGAGAGTGGTTGGCATGTTTAGACACTGTGCCCTGAAGAGCTGGACTTTGGATCTACAGAGATGATATGGAACTAGAGGCATGCAAATGTGGTGTTGGTGGGTGCATCTTGAAAGAGCAGATCTTCAGTGGTCCCCACTGCTTACACACTGAGAAGTCTAAATTCCTTAGTCTAACTTTCAAAGCCCTTTATAATCTGGCCTTAATATACCTTGGGTCCCAAGTATATTCCATTATCTGATCTCCCTTTCAGCCAGACTTCTTTAATTCCCTAGGAATAAACACACATTTCTGGTCTTTTTTCACACAATTCTACCCATCCAATGTATCCTCCCCTTTCTCTTTACCTATCCAGGTTCTACCTATCCTTTAAGGCTCAGTTTCTTCAAGTATCCTTCAAGCCTCAGTTTCTGTGACTACCTCTATGACCATCCTATGTTCTACCTTTCCAGTCTATCCATATGTTTTACCTTTTTAGGTAGAATGGAAGTGCCTTGAGGGCAGAGACTGCTTCTAACTCATATCTGTATCCCCTGTGCTTCTATTTATTAATTGACTGATTAGCTTCCCCCCTGCCTGAGGGAGGAGGGAAGGGGAGGAAGAAACAGAGACAGAAAGAGATAGAGAGAGGACAGAATGAAAGGGGAAAGAGAGAGATACAGAGACAGACAGAGACACAGAGACAGAGACAGAGAGACAGACAGAGAAAGGAAAACAGAGAGAGAGCAGAGTGGGGGGGGGAGACAGAGAGACAGACACAGAGAGGGACAGAGAAAGAGGGGAAGAGAAATAGATACACAGAGAGAAAGAGAGAGGAGAGGGAGAGAGAGAGAGAGAGAGAGAGAGAGAGAGAGAGAGAGAGAGAGAGAGAGAGAGAGAGATCCTGGGACTGGGTAGCCTAGTAAACAACCACAGAAAAGGACAGCAAGGTCTGCTTTGTAAGGGTTGGGGTTTGGGGTGAGGACTATGGACTCGGGCTCCAATGTTCAGTCTCTCCTTCCCTCCCCTCTCAGCAGGAATTTTATGGCCTCACCGCCCTCCTCCAGCCAGTCCCTGGCCACTTTCTGGGATTTGTATCTTTCCATTCTGAGACCCAGGGACAATGGTTACCCAGGGAGTACCTCGATGCTCCCTGTGAAAGATGCATGGATCAATTAGCTCAGTTGCTGGGTTTCGCTTTTGAATCAATTAACTGGAACTGAAATTAACTAAAAATATCCTTTGCTTATTAACAGACTGAACTAATTGCACTATAAGAGAGAGAAAGGGAGAGAGAGAGAGAGAGAGAGAGAGAGAGAGAGAAAGGAGAGAACAACATGGACATTATATTTATCATGGTAAATCCTTATCCAGCACCCTATCCTTATCACACTGAAATATTCTTCTTTTCTAAACAGACTAACTACTTCCCAACCTCAAAATCAATACCATAATTCTTTGATAAAGAGGTGACTTTCCCAATTATATGCTGACCTTGTGACCCGAATGGTCTCCCTCTGAGAAGGGAACTTGGCAGCCAGACTGGCCTCACGTTGGAGTTTCCACAGGTGCAACAGTTTAGCTGTTTTGTTTGCTGGGCCCCAATGAAATGCATATTCATGATTGGTTGGGCTCTTTGTCCTTTCCTCTCTTTGTTTCGGAATCTGGCTCCTCTCTCCCCCCAACTTGTCCTCCTCTCATCACTTCTCTTCATTCCCATTGCCCTTTGTCTCTGCCTGTGGGGCTCCCCCCATTCTTCTTCTCCATCATCTCAGCTCTGTCTGGCCATTTCCCTCCCCTTCATCCTGATCTTCTCCCTAGTCTAGGTCTTTCTCTTTCCTACCCCCCTCCCCCTTCCATTCCTCTGCCACCCATTGCCCCCACTCCTGTCTTCTTCCCATTCTATCCATGTCCCTTTTGCCTCCATTTTGTTTCCCCTCCTTCCTGTTTCTGGTTCTCCCCTCTTCTTTATTTTTTGTGTCTCTGTATGTGTTTGTCTCCCATTTGGTCTCTTTCTCTCTCCTCCTTCTCCCCTCCATCCCCCTTTCCTGCCCCTTCTACCCCTTGTCTTTCCATTCTTCACCCCCCTTCTTCCTCTTCCCTCTCTCTGTCTCTTGCTGCAATTAGAGCTAATCAGATACCTGAGCCACTCGGCAAAGCTATTAGCAGTTCTCCCTCCCCCCCTATGGGAAATCAGCAATGCTGGACAATTAGGTTTTTAGTTGCAACTCAGATTCTGATGCAAGCAATAAACAACCCAGCCTTAGCCAGCCCTGGTTGGGGCTCTTGGCTCCAAGGTAGAGGGGGTGGGGCAGGGCCCTCCCTAGTCTTTCCTGAAGAAGCACACCTGGAAGAGGAGGATGTCTGCCACAGCTGGATGCATCCAGCGAGAAGGCTCCTTCTAGTGGGCTGGCAGGGGACTTGGCGGGGTGGGGGGGGGGTTGGTGGCGGAGGTTGTCCTGAGACTAATCCTCTCCCATCCAGCCACACCTCCTCACAGCAGTGTGAAAGCAAGGGATAGGGCCACCCCTACTGCCCTTCTCTTCCACAAAATCATAGAATCTTAGAGCTGCAAGGAACCCTTGGACCTTTCCCCATTTGGAGTTCCTTAGAGAGGTGGGAGGTTGGGGGACGTGGACAGGGAACTGTAGGGAGGAAATGTGTATTATTTGGGGGGAAGATCTCAGAGAATCTTGTTTCTTGCTTGCTTGGATAGCTGGTACACACCGTGGCTGCTGAATCTATGAGTTGTGTGTGTGTGTGTGTGTGTTTTGTAATTAAGCAGTTAATTGCACTGGAGTTCTTGATTAGCTTTGGGGGATGGTAATGTTCTAGCAAGATGAGATGTTGTGTACAGTTCAGAATCATTTACAGAAATTGGAGCTAATTTTGCTGTCTGTGCTTATTACTGCATTAATTTAATTTGGGTTGCTTTTAGCTCATTAACACATCTAATTAATTCGTTGACATCACTATTAAGATGTCTCTTTGAAATTGGCGTCTCCAGATAATCAGGATGGAGGAGGCTGACAGATCAGGCGCGAAGCTGACTGGGAAAATGGAGAAGGGGGGGAAAACCCAGACGACTAATGAATTTTCCATCAGAGTCACACGGTTTGGTTTGTCAGAGTCGGTAGCAGGGAGGGAGAGCAGGCTAGGGAGGGAGACGAAGGAAGGCAAAGAGAGGGGGCGCCAGAGAGTGAGAGGAGAGAGAGAGGCTGTGGTTATTTTTTAAATATTGAATTGGTTATGAAAACAAACAGACCTCGCCAGAGGACAATAAATATTGTTAAATGAGCACATATCAAGGCCCACATATTCCGTGTTTAATTTTCTTCTACTGCCTGCGTTTCCATTCTGCTCTGTTTCGGGAGGTAACTTCTCTCCACTGTGAGTCATTTTTAAGCAGAGATGCTGGTTGCCACCTGGTCGGGCCGGCTCTCTCACCCTCAGGATCCCAGGCTTTGGAGCTCAGGACCCTGAGGGCTGGCCCAGGCTCCAGATCTGTTCTGCTTTCTTTGACAATGCCTAGGAGAGGACTAGCGTGAGGAATCCTGAAGGGGGCGAGGGAGGCTTTAGCATGGAACAGCAGGGAAGGGGTGAAGAGGCCAGCCCAGCCAAGGACTGGAAATCTGGTGGGGAAGAGGGCCGGTCCTACACAAAGGCAGAGAGGGTGGCCGATGGAGGGGCCTTTCTCATGCTACCTAAAATTTCCACCCACTCCTCTGAGTCTAGACACTGTCTCTGGAAGCCCCCTTGATAAAATACAAGTGAACGTTGTATATCAGAGAAGAATAACATACGTGCATTTCAGCCCTGTTAAATGCTAAGTTCCCTAGCAGAGAGCGGAGCCCTGAGAGAATGGGACATAGGAGAATGAGATTTTTTGGGAATGGGGGAGAGAAGCAGGCCTGAGCTGGTGCCAGGGTGGGGACCTTTGGAAGGACTAGAAAGCCAGTACCTTTGAGAAGACTACATCTGAAAGGAGGAGGGAGGAAGGGCTAGGAACTAAAGACAAACTTCACTGACAGGAAGAAGAGAACACAGATTTATTAAGCGCCTACTATGTGCTAGGCATGATGCTAAGTGCTTTGTAGATATTATTTAATTTAATCATTATTTCATTTCCCCCTCACAGCAACCTAGGAGGTGGATTTATAGTTGAGGAAACTGAGGCAGATAGAGATTAAGTGACTTGCCCAGGATCACACAGTTCAATTCAGATCTCTTCCTGACTCCAGGCTCAGTGCACGGCCCACTCTGTCACGTAGGTGGCATGTTTTCAACTCTAAATGGACTGTGGTGTTGCCAGGGACTAAGGGGAACCTCACAGGAGACACTTTGATCTTCAAGGCGACAGGATACTAAAGACCGGGTATGCCAACAAGGCAAATGTGTAGGATGTGCCAAAATTTATCCTGAGAAGTTTATATGAATTAATGAACTTTACAGGATGCTCCCAGATGTCAGAGCTGGGAGAGCTAGGAGGAAGGAAGGGAGGAAGGAAGGAAGGAAGGAAGGGAGGGGAAGAAAGGGAGGGAAAAAGGAAGTAAGGAGAGAAAGGAAGGGTGGAAGGAGAAAGGATGGAAGGAAGGAAGGAAAGAAGGAAGGAAAGAAAGAGAAGGAAGGGTAAGGGAGGGAGGGAAGAAGGAAGGAAGGAGAAAAAGAAGAATGGAAGGAGAAAGGATGGAAGGAAGGAAGGAAAGAAAGAAAGGAAGAGAGAGAGGAAGGAAGCATTTATTAAGCAACAACTACTGTGTGTCACTCACAGTGCTAAGCACTTTACAAATATTCTTTCATTTCATATAACAACCCTAGGAGGTAAGTGCTATTATCATTTCCCTTTTAAAGTTGAGGAAACTGAGGCAGATAGCGGTTAAGTGACTTTCCCTTAGATATCATCTATCATAGCCTTCTCTGGAGAAGGGAGAGTGCCATATTGGCAATATTGAAAAGGGCACCAAATCAGGCGTCTGAGGCCTGGGGTTTGAAGTAGCTCTGCTACTTACCTTGGGCCAATCATTTCATCGCTGTGGGATTTGGTTTCCTGAATTATAAAATGAAGGGGTTGGAGTGGATGTTCTCTAAGATCTTGCTCAGCTCCAAAGCAGCTGGTAACATCAGCAATGGGAAACATCCTCAGTTCATAGGTGGGGAAACTGAGCCCCAAAGAGGTAAAGAGACAGGACCATAAATTTAGATCCTGAAGGAGACTTGGAGGTCAGTCAGCCTGTATCTCCTCATTTTATAGTGGATGAACAGAGGCTCATGGAGCTTAAGTGACTTGACCAAGAGACAGAATTGAGATTTGAACCCACGCCCTCTGGTCCCAAATCCAGTGCTCTTTCCACTCTGCCATGCTGCCCAACGTTATATATCTGGTTAGTGTCAGAGCCAGGAATAAAACCCAGATCTTCTGACGCCTGGTCCTGCCTTGTGCCGTGTCACTTCATAAAAGCTTGATCAGAAGATTGGATATGAGGTCTGAGAGAAAGTGAAGAGCTGGGGAGGACACCTAGGTTTCGAGCATGGGTAACTGGGAGGACGGTAGTATTCTCAACAACTCAGCATAAAAACAGGTGGGATGAAAGTCAGGGACAAAACATAGTTTTTAAAATCCCACCTCCACTTCTTTGCCCCCATTTAATGGGGAGGGACTTCTTCAAACTTGGGTTCTCTACCTGCTGTGCCAGGCTTTGAAATGGATTAAGAATTAATCTCAGAGTGAACATAGGGGAGCCATGAAGATGCACTGTCTATAACCTCAGATTAAGAAATCTTTGTATTGGTTAGCTATGTGGCTCAGTGGGTGGAGTGCTAGACATGGAGTCCTCTTCTGAGTTCAAATCTGGCCTCAGACACTAGCTGTGACAAATCACTTAACCCTGTTTGCTTCAGTTTCCTCATCTGCAGAATGAAGTAAAGAAAGAAATGGCAAATCACTCCAATATCTTTCCCAAGAAAACCCCAAATAGAATCATGAAGAGTTGGACATGGCTGAAAAATTATTCAACCCAACACCTGTTTAACGAGTCACATTATTGTATAGCCAGCACTGTAGTGTAGTTACATTGATGGAGAAAGTGGTATGAATTAACCAAGCAATGGGTAATCCAAAAATTATTGTTATTTAGCTACAAGTATACATTATCTCTTTATTTCACTTTCTTGCAAACCAGTTTTTATGCTCTTCTCTCCAGCATCTCATTCTATGGCAATTCACAGAGCTAATCAATTTATCAGTTCTCAGACCATGCTGGCCCTCTGGACCTATTAGACCAAGAGTGTTTCCTTTCTCCATCTCTGAGCCAGCTGTGATTTCCCAAGCTGACTTCTCATTCTGGATGGTTTACTCCCATAGGTGGGAATGATTTCCTTCAGAGTGCTCAGCGCCATGACCAGCTGTAACCAGACTCTGTTCCAGCTCTCTCTCTTTCCTACATCTCTTCTCTTCCATTTGGCCTCCTCAATCTGGAACCTCCTTCCTCCCCTACATCCTTCTCACCCTTAAATATCCCTTTGCCAGGCTAGTGCCTTTCTCTCTTTGATGAATTCTTTCTGGGGCCTCCATTTTGGGAAAGCTTCATTTTTCTCCTAGCTGTGCCTCTAACCTTAACATATCTTTGCCAGAGTATCTTCTTACCTATCCTACCACCTCTCCCTGACTAGCTTTTTGACCCACTTTTGTGCAGGCTCTTCCCCACTGGAATGTAAACTCCTTGAGGACAAGGGGTTGCTGTTGTTACTACTCCTGCTGCTGTTGATTTTTGCTTGTATCCCCAGTGTTTAGCACAATGCCTGGAATATGGTAACTGCTTAATAAATGCTTGTTGCCTTGCCTTTTATTTCCTCCTTCTCCTCCTTCCTGTTCTTCTTCCTTTTTTCCCCAGTCACTTTATTTTATCCTTTTTCAGAATTTATTTATTTTTAGTTTTCAACATTCTTTTCCACAAGATTTTGAGTTCCAAATTTTCTCCCCAACTCTCCCCTACCCCCCACCCCAAGATGGCATGCATTCTGATTACCCCTTCCCCCAGTCTGCCCTCTTTTATATCCCCCCCATCCCTCCCCTTACTCCCTTCCCCCTTACTTTCTTGTAAGGCAAGATGGATTTCTATACCCCATTGCCTGTATATGTAATTTCTTGGTTGCATGTAACAACAATTTTTTAACATTTATTTTTAAAACTTTGAATTCCAGATTTTCTCCCTTCTTCCCTCCTCACCCACCCCCACTGGGAAGACAAGCAATTCAATACAGGTTATACATGTGTAGTTATGCAAAACATTTCCATAGTAGTCATGCTGTGAAAGATAACTATATTTCCCTCCATCCTATCCTACCCCCCCCATTTATTCTCTCATTTGACCCTGTCCCTTTTCAAAAGTGTTTGCTTCTGATTATCTCCTCCCCCAATCTGCCCTCCCTTCTATCATTCCCCCTCTTATCCCTTTCCACCCTACTTTCCTATATGGTAAGATACCCAATTGAGTGTGTATGTTATTCCTTCCTTAAGCCAAACTCAATGAGAGTAAGGTTGACTCATTCTCTTTCACCTTCCTGCTTTTCCCCTCCATTGTAATAGCTTTCTCTTGCTTATCCTCTTCCTCCTCCTCTTCCTCCTCCTTCTTCCTCATCTTCTCCTCTTCCCTAATCATCATCGTCATCATCATCTTTATCATCATCTTCTCTTTCTCCTCCTCCTCTCTGTCTCTCTGCCTCTTCCCTGCCCGTGCCCCCTTGCCCCCAAGCTGAGGAGTACTGGAAGCCTCAGTTGCCACAGATAATCTCTGAAGCAGATATGAATAACAAGGCATTGGATGTATTTATAGAATCTCCATACCAAAGCAATTCCAAGCACTTTACTGACCTTGTCTGACGGAAGTTCACAGATATGAACTGAGGGATACCCGACTTTGTAGATGTGGAAACCACAGTTCAGAGATGGGGAGCAATCTTTCTAGTTATATACAACAGTTAAGTCTCTGGAACCCAAGGATCCAGTGTTCCTAACTAGCACTCTTTGAGCTCCCAAGGCCTATCTAAGGATTCAAGAACATTTCTGTACTGGGAGAAGGGAAATACAGAGTGGGAAGAGAGGAGACTCAGCTAAATGTTCATGGGCAGAGAGAAGGAGCCAAAAATTCAATAGCCTGTGGATCCTGCCAAGGTGATAATCCCCAGGCTTCGAAGTGGTTTCAGGTATTTGGTGTGGGCCATGGGGACCTTGCTCCTGCCACCAACCAGTGACAGACTCGTCCTTGCCTGCCCCTTTGTCACAAGGTACCGCGAGAGAGGGATATCTGCACTGCTGGATGAAAGAGTAGATGGAAGTGACTGCTCTGTTTTCAGAGAGGAGGGGTCTCCAGGGTCAGAAAGTGAGGAGGGAGAAAGGGACTGGAGCCCACTGAGCATCCATTTTTCATTCTGTGTCACCTTTAGATCTGGCTTCCCCTTCCTTTCACTAAGAAGAGACTTCCTGTGACTTCAGAGAGGGAAAGAGAAGGAGCTAATAACTTCTTCTTGGGTTAAAACAAGATCATAATTGGGCTGGGGTGGGGAAGGAAGGAAGAGAAAGAGGGTGTCACCATCCGGATGCAATGGTAGCACCCAGGGACCTGGTAGGGGTTAGGGGATGGTGTACTGAGAGGGAATCCCAGGATCCTCAGCCTAAAAACTACTGTTGTCTTTCACTACTCCATCTGATGATTGGATTTATTTTGTCTATTTTTATGCTCTTCTTTCCAAGTTTGATTAGCTTGAGACAGCTAGGTGGAATAATAATAATAATAAATGTAACACATATAATAATAATAATTATTATTATAGCTAACATTTATGTAATATTTTAATATTTGCAAGGCACTTTGCAAATTTTATCTCATTTTGTCCCCACAATAATCCTGGGAGGTTTTTTTTATCTGTTGTTGTTCACTCATTTCAATCATGTCCAACTCTTCATGATCCCATTTGAGGTTTTCTTGGCAAAGATACCATTTCCTTCTGTAGCCCATTTTACAGATGAGGAAACTGAGGCAAACAGGAGTGACTGACCCAAGGTCACAGATTTGAACTCAGATCTTCCTGACTCCTAGTGCTCTATCCACTGAGACTAGCTGTCCACCCAGGGCTAGATCGTAGGTAAATGCAGCTACTTTTCCTGAAAACAGACAATGACTCCTGGTTCCTCAGTCTTTACAACCTGAAACCTAGTGCTTAAAACCAAACAGAGACCCACATCTGAAGAATTTCTCAGAAAGTTGTTTATTATTAGTAATAACAATATTATATAATTATTTATTATTATTTTTGTCTGAGGTACATCCAGCTCTCTGGACAGTGAGTGGTTTCTTTATCTACCTGAAAGCTGCTAATAGACTCCCAAGTTGAGTCCCATTCAGGTGGTTTGTACACATAGGTGTGAACGATTTCCTCTAGTGTTGGACACTTGTGTCATAACTTCACTTTTGCTACTTGCTTGTTCTTCTATCAGCTCCCACATTCATTCCCCTTTCATTCCCTCCCTCTTTTATTCTTCTTGCTTTTTGGAGGGGGGAAGGCAGGGCAATTGGGGTTAAGTGACTTTCCCAAGGCCACACGACTAGTATGTGTTAAGTGTCCGAGGCAGGATTTGAACTGAGGTCCTCCTGACTCCACGGCTGGTGTTCTATTCACTGTGCCACCTAGCCACCCCTCCTTCTTCTCTTCTTGATAAAAAATGAAAACAAACCCCCAAACCAAAAAACTTGGACCCCGATTTATCCTAATGATCACACTCCAGTTAGACCTCACTCCTTGTCCCTATATGTAGCACCAATGCAATATAGGCATAGTTCTGAATTGCAAAACATGACAGACTCTCCATATAGAAGACAAAAGCAAAACATTTATTCAGACACCAGAAAGCCAAATCCCAACACCAGAAAACCAAAATCATCATAGTAACAAAGAAATCTATATGCAATAACACCATAGAGAGCAACACTATCCCACAAACTTCTCACAAACACTCACAAGCCTAGCTGTCTCCTTGCCTGTGTCCTCTCTCTCCCACCATCTAACTGCTTTGACTCCCAGCTTCCTGTTCCACCCGTTCAGCAAACTCCTCCTACCACAGGCTCCATGTGATTACATTCAACCTTTTAGGGGGCAGAGAAGATCTTCAAACTCCCTTAGTTCTCTTAAGGAGGCAAAGAAGATCTTCAAATTCCCATTACCATTACATTCAACCCCAAGATCTTTCATGTCCCTTAGAAAACAAAAATACATTAAAAATATATTTCATTACAAAGGTTAATGGGGGCTTAGGGGTAACTGGTGTCAACAGAGCTTTACAACAATATAATGGGGATAACAGAAAATAATCATATAAAACAATATCTTAGGGTGGGGCTTGAACACAAGTACCCTATCATTACCCCCTTGAACAAATGGGGCTCAAAATCTTGGGGTAAGAAGTAAAGGTCTCTTCCTTCATAGCTACTTCCTGCTGAAATTTGACATAGAGCTGCCCTGCCCCAAGAGGTCCCATTTGAGAGGTCAGTTCTTTAGCTGGCATCCAGAGCTTGGTCAATACCAGGTCCAGGGGTAACATATCACAGTTGTAGATGACTGTGACATCCAGCTTAAGTGATCAGGCATCTGCAAGTGGAGTGTACTAAGCCTGCAGGAAATGAATCTAGCAAACAAGATTAACAGACAAAAAGTAAAAAAGAAACAAGGAGACAATAACCAGAAGCAGAGTAGTTATAGGGTAAGCCATGCTTCTGGAATCCATGAACCTACTATGATGGCCTTATTCATTGTTATTTACTATTTTCTAATATGCAGTTTTGGGGTCCTCATTCTGGCTAGAGGTATACTTTCTTTAATCTGAGCTGGAGCCTGGCCAATTTCCTATTCTCCCTGAAGGTGTGACAAACTTGGATAGAAGGATTCAGGAAGGTCTGTAGGGGCAGTTCTTACTTCCCTATCCTATCTAATATTAAGCCTCTTTTCTTGGTACATATTATATAGTTCATTACTTGGAATGCCATCTATTCCTCCAAAATCTACACCTGCTCTCAATAGAGCAATAAACAATTCTTTTCTTGTAAATATATTCTGACTTTGAATCTGCTGGCAATTTATGAGGAAATGTATCTTTTTCTCATTCCCCTAAGTCACCCAACTGTGACATCTTATTCAGCACCTCCAAAATAGGTGACTCCCCAATTAGTAGAGTCAGAATTAGGTGCTTATAAGCAGGAAGGGCTGTCTTCACTATGATATTTCTATGAGAAACTGCATCTCCCATCTTTATTTCTGTCTTCATTACCTCCTCCTTTAACTTTCTCATATAGTCCCTAAGTGAATACCAAGGTCTCTCTCCACTAGACCACATAGAATCAGTGGGATACATTTTATTGCATCCCTTGGCAGCTAAAGCTAACAGATTGGTCATATTGTTAACTCCTAGCACATGATGATCCCTCAAAGCTTGCTGTACAAAAGGATTCTGACAAATGCCTATAAATTTCAAGCAATCCTCACTATCTACTGATACTCCTCCAGCCCCTTCATCACTGATTGACACCATCCAAGACACCAGTGATTCTCCTATCCTTTGGGTGAATCGACTTAATATATCAGTGCTCTCCTTCTGAGTGAAATCCCCAATTAGCTCCCTGAACTCTGTGTGGCCTCCCTGGTTCTTCTGCTTTCTTCTCAGTATGGGGTGAAAGCTGGCCCTTGTAAAAGCCTCCCCATCTATCTTTGTTTCATTTCCCACCTCCCAACTCCATATTCTCTTGGCAGTTGTCAGGGCAACTAGGCTCAGCCTGTGCAAAAGCTGCATGCACCTTCCTTTTGTTCATTTTTTTTCTTCTTTTTCTGAGCCAAACCCACAACAGCTCTCTCTTCTCCTACCTGAAACTCTCCAGCTTGATCTTCTGAAGGAGAGCCTGAACACTGAGTGACAGAAAGTTTCTCATGCAAATCAGCTAACTTTCTTTCCCTCTGAGCTTTCTGTTCCAGCAGCTTGTCTCTGCTTTTACATATAATACAGTAAACTGTTAGTGAAATCCAGCCTCTTCTAACACATTTCTTCAAGTTCTTTCCCTGATTTTACTGGCATTCCTTGCAAACATTTTTCTAAATCTCTAGGTTCTCCCTTCTGTATCTTTGGATCACAGTTTTCACAGAGCCCTGTACTTTTTGCCCATTCCTTTGCTAGGGAGGAATAAGGTAAATCCTTCCATCCTGGGATATCCATTTCTTCTTCTAAAACCCTTTTGCTTCCAAATAGAGGTCTGCTTTTTTTGCAGTTCCCATCCTCATTGGGAAATGTAGCCCCAATTCATTCCATATGAATATGTCAGCATAGTTCTGAATTGCAAAATATTACAGACTCTCCATATAGAAGACAGAAGCAAAACATTTATTCAGACACAAAAACCCAAATCCCAACACCAGAAAACCAAATTCATCATAGCAACAAAGAAATCTATACACAATAACACCACAGAGAACAACACTATCCCACAGCCTTCCCACAAACACTCACAAGCTTAGCAGTTTCCTTACTTGTGTCCTCTCTCTCCCACCATCTACCTGTTCCGACTCCCAACTTCCTGCTCCACCCGTTCAGCAAACTCCTCCCACCACAGGCTCCATGTGATTACATTTTACCTATTAGGGGGCAGGGAAGATCTACAAATTCCTATTATTTCCTTCTAGCAGACTCCAAGAACTCAGTCCCTAAAACATTAAAGGAAAAAGTGAATGTAATCAGGCAAAACAGCAATTCCAAAATCCTCTGTCCTTCAGTGAGGGTAATTTGGATGCCCAGTGGATCAAAAGATACAAAATCTAAGTATTTCCATATCCACAAAACATTTCTTTTTTTTTTTTCTTTTTTGGAGGGGGGAAGGTAGGGCAATTGGGGTTAAGGGACTTACCCAAGGTCACATGGCTAGTTTTTGTGTTAAGTGTCTGAGGCGGGATTTGAACTCAGGTCCGCCTGACTCCAGGGCTGCTGCTCTATTCAATGCACAACCTAGCCACCCCAATACATTTCTTTAAAAAAAATTTTTTTTCAGATGACATATAAAAACAATTTTAAACTTGTTTTTTTTTTAAAGTTCTGAGTTCCAAATTCTCTCCTTCTGTACCTCCCTCCCTTTCCACCTCCCTGAGATGGCAAGCAATTAGATATAGATTACACATGTGTAGTTATGCAAAACATATTTCCACATTAGCCATATTGCAAAAGAAAACACAGAAAAAAAAGAAAAATAAATAAAGTTTAAAAAAGTATGCTTACATCTGCATTCAGACTCTTCCATTTCTTTCTCTGGAGATAGATAGCATTTTTTCATCCTGAGTCCTTTGGAATTGTCTTGCATCATTGTATTGCTGAGAATAGCAAATTCATTTATAGTTTGTCATTGTACAATATTGTTGTTACTGTGTACAATGTTCTCTTGGTTTTGCTCACTTTGCTTTGCATTATAATGTTCATGTAAGCATTTTTAGTTTTTTCTGAAATCTACCTGCTCCTCATTTCTTATAACACAATAGTATTCCATCACAATGATAGACTACAACTTGTTCATATGTTCCCCAATTGATGGGCAATTTCCAATTCTTTGCTATCACAGATAGAGCTGCTATAAATATTTTTGTACATATAGTTTTTTTCTTTTTTAAAAATCTCTTTGGGGTACAAACCTAGTAGTGGTATTGACCAGTGAGATTACAGTCCTTTGGCTATAGTTCCAAGTTGCTCTCCAGAATGCCTGAATCAGTTCACAACTCCACCAATCACAATACCTTTCTATTTCTTGCTTCTCTTCTATTACATATATGATATAGCTGAGCCTTATTGTTGATAACCTAATTCTGCTCTCAGTTTGGTGGTTTGCTTCTTTAACTGATGGCTGCTATGTTTGTTAGGGGCTGGTAGTGCACCAAAACAGTGTTGCTTTGACCCTTTTTATATAATACTTTTATTTATTACTTATATAATAAGAAAATTATTCTTGAATTTCATTTCCCCCAGGATTCTCATTATATGTGTAATATTGGACATGGTAGTGATGCAGTGGAGAGACAGCAGTGGGAAAAGCAGTGACTTTGGAATCAGAGGTTCAAATACTGCCTCTGGGCTGACTCATAGACAGTATTTGAGAGTTGAAAGGGACCCAAATCTAATCCAACCCATATATGAAAGAAATCTTCACTCTAACATACTAAAATAGTCATCTGGTTTATGTTGGAAGACCTCCAAGCATGGGGAAGCCATCATCTCGGGCAGCCCATTCTGTTGTTTTTTAGTCATTTCAGTCACGTCTGACTCTCTGTGATGCCATTTGGAGTTTTCTTGGCAAAAGTACTGGAGTGGTTTGCCATTTCATTCCCTGGCTTATTTTATAGATGAGGAAACTGAGGCAAACAGGGTGAAGTGACTTGGCCAGGGTTACACAGCAAGGAAGTGTCTAAGGTGGATTTGAACTCAGGAAGAAGGCAGCCCTTCAAATATTGTAAAACAGCTATCATGCTCTGCCCTGAGTCTTCTCCAGGGCAAGCATCATTCCAGGGCAAGCAAGTTCCTTTAGTGTTGGGCAAATCATTGAACTTCGCAGGCCCTCAGTTGCCTCATCTGTAAAGTGATGGGCTTGGACTTACCTGGCCTCCGAGGGGCTTTCCAGCTCAAAATCTATAATCATCTATATGTAACAGCTTCCTGATGCACTAAAAGATCCTAATTAATACCTTTAAGAAAGCAAATTACCACCTAGAGAATAGATGTTTCAATATAGATTTAATCTCATTTTCTGGGGACTGATAACAATATTCCACACATACGCAGCTCTAACTTTTGTAAAATGCTTCGGAATATGTTGTTTCATTTGACCCTCCCAACAGTCCCATGATGTAGCTGTATTACAGATATTAGTATCCCCACTTTGCAGTTGAGGCAGCCTAGACTCAAAAAAATGAAATGCCTTGATTTTGATCCCTCAGCTAGTAAGTGACAGAAACAGGATTGTAAGGCTCCAGACTCCAAGTCTAGAACGTCATTGACAATCAGTAGAGATAGATATACCTAAAACAGCAGCTCGGTGGAGCAGTGGATAGAGTGTTGGGCTTGGAATCGGAAAGATGCTTCTTCTCGAGTTCCAGTCTGGCCTCAGACACTTACTAGCTGGGTGACCCTGGATAATCCTGTTTGCCTCAGTCTCCTCTTTTGTAAAATGAACTGGAGAGGGAAATGGGGTCATGAAGAGTCAGGACAGAAACAATTAAAAAAGAACATACCTAAAAGACAAAGATGTTTCAAAAACGATCTGACTCAGACAGCATATCTTAGTCTTTGCTTTCTTGTGATGGTCTCCTGACGTTCCAGGCTCATAGACCTCTAGCATACTTATAGCACCTGTTTCCTTTTTCCTCCCCCTAATGCCTGTAAAGGTGGATGTAGCTGGGAAATACTGGACTTGTAGTTAGGAAGATCTGCGTTTGAATCCTGTCTCGGACACTTTGTAGCTATGTGAATCTGGGCAAGTGGTTTACCAGCTCTCAGACTCCATTTACTCAAGTCAAGTCCAGTCCATGAGCTTTTATTAAGTGCCTACTATGTGACCCTGTTCTAGTCACTTAACTCTGCCTCAGTTTCCTCATCTGTAAAATGAGTTGGAGAAGGTAATGGCAAACCACTCTAGTCTCTCTGCCAAGAACACCCCAAATGGGGTCACAAAGAATCGGACGTGACCGAAACAATTGAACAACAACAACAACTTTGTGCCAGGCACTGTGCTAAACAAAACAGGAGTGATAATAACAGCTCATACTGCAGAAGGTTGTTGCAAGGCTCAAAGGAATTAATGTGTGTAAAGCACTTTGTGAACCTTAAAGGGCCATATACATATTAACTCATTATTTTTTATTATGCTGCTCATTAGTTAGGTCTGAAGCCTGATTCTCATTAGCTGGTCTGGGCTTCTTTTTGGCACCAGGCATGTAGGCCAGTGATTATCTGCATGGATGAAAAAACACAGCGCACAAACCGTACAACCTCTACCCTCTACCCCACTTTCCGTGGAGTGTCCCATCCAGGGTCCCATAGCCAAGGAGAAATATCTCCTCCGTTTAATGGGATTCAAAGAGAGAATGTTGGAAACTCCTGTCTTTAGCACTTCATTAAACACTTTAGTTTAATAACATTCTCTGGGGAATGCCAACCCTGCATCACGTGGTCAGGGAGCAAACAGCTGCATCAATTAACCCCATAATCCCTAGGGTGCTATTAGGAGGTGAGATACCCTTGGAAAGTGCATATGGCTGCAATTAGACTTAAAATACTTGCGTGTCAATAGCTTTGGTTATTTGTGTTCTCCCCTATTGATCTTGCTTATGTTTTCCACATTAAACAGTCTCTCTTTCTTCATTAATAAATTAGGTGGTTCTTGGATTCATTTACCTTTTCTTTTACATGTCAGTAAACGTTGCCACTGGCCCTGACCCTGGGCGCATCTGGCCTTTGGACTTCTGACCTTATTCATGGACAGATGCTTGTCTCCTCCCCCTTGCCTTCCACATCCTGGTTATTAGCAGACCATGTGAAGAGGGAAGAGTCAAGGCCTTGGCTGGGCTGATCATAGACCCCAGAGTCTGAGAAGCTCCTGTCCAGACTCTCCTTGCTTTGGCCTCTGGACCCAAACTGAGTGTGCAGCAGAAAAGGGGCAGTGGTCAGGTAAAGTTTGGAGATGGGAAATTCTGTCCTGTTTTACAAACATGACCAAACCAAAGAGAGATGAAAAATTTCAATTGGAAGCAACGCTCCATTCTGATTGCCTGACGTTTGCTCTACTAGAAGGAGGTGGGGGGAGGAAGAGGGGAGGTTCAGAAACTTTGTCCAAAGGAACACTTTCCTTTCCTTTCTCTCAGGAAAGGAGCAACAGGAATCAGAGGCCTTTGGGAGCTCTGTGTGGTAGCTTGGTCTGCTTAGAAGAAAGTCTAGTAGTTCTGCTACCTTTCTGGATAGAAAAACAAGGTCTGTATTTTCTCTGAGAGGCCATTGAAGTAGTAAAGGGAGCAGAAGATGGCCATCTTCTTTTATTTTTATTTTTCCAAACCAGGTGCCCAACTGGAGCCAGGAACCACTCGGGAAATACGTCATGTATTGCTTTACCTGGGAGGTCCAGCACAGTGCTGTAGTCTTATTAGAGAAACAGCCAACGTCTTCAGAAATAGAACTGCTCAACTCAACCGAGATTTCCATAGTGCTGCCCAGAGAAAGAGCTCCCTGAGCCCCATTACATGGAGCCTGGTGGAGATTTTGCACCTTGTTTGTCTTGTGTCAAAATGCACAGAAATCATCCAACACCTGTTGTTTTCACTAAATCTTCCTCCTCCTCTCCCCCCTCAACCTTTCCCAACTCCTCAGGTCCCTTGTTGAGTCAGAATAAAATGATGGAACCTGTAAATATGATTGGCTGGGCTTTGGGAAGGTGAAAGAAGCCTGGAGTAGGGTACAAATGTCATGTAACTTGAATGTATTCAGTTTGGAAAGATCCAAAAGGGTGTAGGTGTGTGTGAGAGGAAGAGAGGGAGAGAGAGAGAAAAACAGAGACAGAGAGAGAGACAGAGACAGACAGAGAGACAGAGAGACAGAGACAGAGAGAGAGGACAGAGACAGAGACAGGGGAGAGAGATAGAGAGAGGACAGAGACAGGGAGATGGAGAAACAGACAAAGAGAAAGTGACAGAGAAAAACAGTTAAAGAGACAGACTCACAGAAAGAGAGAGATATTGAGACAGGGAGAAAAAGAATAAAAAGAAAAAAGATGAAAGATATTTTATTTATATACGTAGTGCAGTTTTAAGCTTTAATAGTATTACATATATACGCATACATATGTATGCACATTCATATATGTACATGCTTTAAATATATACTTTAATAGGTACTAATAGCCATTAAATAACTATATAGTTATTAATATTAATAATATAGATATTAGTGTTAACATTAATAATATAGCTGTTATGTTATTAAGCTATTAAAACTTAAAGTTGCCCTAAGACTTTGGAGACACCATGTATATGACACATATAGATTATCATATGAATAACTGATATTTTCTAGGCTTTAAGCTTTGCAAAGCACTTTACAGACATTATCGCATTTGAATTTCACCAAAGCCCTGTGAGGTAAGCGCTACAGGAATAATTATCCCCATTTTAGAGATGAGGAAACTGAGGCTAGAGTGATGAGGTTACTTGCCTGGAGTCACACAGCTAGCAAGTATCCGAGACAGCATCCTAATTCAGGTCTCCCCAGCCCTGAGGCTAGCGCTCTAGCCATATAACACACTGCGTGTGCATATCAATATACACATCTGTATATAAAGATATTATAAATGAGAATGATAGAAGCTAAGCATATTTCTGAAAAATTTGTCAGCTGCATTATTTATTGATATCTTTTGTTTTTCAGATCACCTTCATTTTCAAATAGATTTCTTCCCCTATCCAGAAAGTCACCCTTTGTATAATAAAAGAAATAAATTACAAGGAAGAAAAGAAAGGCAGTTCCACAAAATTAAGCAATGTAGCAACTAAAATTGAGAGTCAGCGCAATACTACGTACCCCTAGGTGTCCACCTTTGTAAAAGAGGTGGCCATATGCATTTTGTCATCTCTTCTAGACTGCATTATCAAAGGGATGGTTTGTGAGCAGGTAGGAAAGGAAGCAAGGTCATGCCAGACTTACCTCATTTCCTTTTCTGACATGGTTCCTAGACTGATAGTTCAGAGGAATGCTATAGTCACAGTGTGCCTAGATTTTAGCAAGATGTTTGACAAAGCCTCTTGTGATATCCTTGAGAGTAAGACAGAAATGTGGGCTGGATGATGGTACAACTGGGTAGATCAGACAGGTTAAGTGATTAATGTATTGATGTCAGCCTGGGAGGGAAGGATAGGGTGAAGGGGAAGAGGAATCTCTTGATGTATTACAAACCTCTGTCCTTGGTCTGTCTTGTTCTATTCAATATTTTTATCAGTGATTTAAATGAAGGTATAGATGACATCAGTTAGATTTTTGTTTGGCATAAAGTTGGAAAGGATAGCTAATTTTGGATGACAGAATTTGCATCCCAAACTTGTCAGAAGGATAACTTTAATTGGGACAAATGTAATGCCCTACTCTTAAATACAAATAAGTCCTCTCCACAGATACAGGTACCAGATGGGGGAGGCATATTTTGTTGTTGTTGTTGTTGTTATTGTACGGTCATTTCAGTCACGTCTGTCTCTCTGTGACCCCATTTGGGGTTTTCTTGGCAAAAATAATGGAGTGGTTGGTCCTTTTCTTCTCCAACTCTTTTTTTGGGACCATTTAAAAAAATTTTTATGTTTATTTTTAGTTTACATCATTCATTTCCACAAGATTTTGGGTTACAAATTTTCTCCCCATCTTTCCCCTACCTACCAACCCAAAACAGCGATCCCACTGTATACCCCCTCCCCCAATCTGTTCTCATCTATATCCTCCCCCATCTCTCCTCCCACTTTCACATAGGGCAGGATGGATCTCCATACCCCAGTGCCTGTATATCTTATTTCCCAATTTCATGTAAAAAACAATAATAATAATAATAATAATAATAATAATTTTTTAAACATTTGATTTTACAACTTTGCCTTCCTCCCTCAACACCCACCCTTATTGGAAGATAAACAGTTCAATATAGGTTGTGCATGTGTAGTTACACAAAACATTTCCATAATAGATACATTGTGAAAGACTAACTATATTTCCCTCCATTTTATTCCACCCCCTACTTGTTCTATTATCTACTTTGTCCCTGTCCCTTTACAAAAGTGTGTGCTTCTAACTACCCTCCCCCCCAACCTGATCTCCTCTCTGTTACTTGCCCTCTCATCCCCTTCCTCCCTTCTCTCCTGTAGGGCAAGATACCCAATTTAGTGTGTATGTCATTCCCTCCCTAAGCCAAATTCCATGAGAATAAGGTTGACCCATTCCCTTTTGCCTTCCTGTTCTTCCCCTCCATTGTAACAGTTATCCCTTGCCTCTTCTATAAAAAATAATTTAACCCATTCTGTCTCTCCCCATCTCCTCTCATTATATTCCTCTCTCACCTCTCAATTTCACTTTTTAAATATCATCCCTTCCTATTCAATTGATCCTGTGCCCTCTGTCTTTGTATACCTGTACACATTTATTCACACACTCACATATGTATTCATACGCATATATACTCTCCTATATAGAAATATGTATGTATGTGTACATATGTATTATGAAATATATATGTACATATACATACATATATACATTTATATTCCCTTCAACTATCTTCATACTGAGAAAGGTTTCATAAGTTACAATTACCATTTTTCCATGTAGGCATATAAATAGTTCAACTTTGATAAGTTCCTTATGATTTCTTTTCTCTGTTTACCTTCTCATGCTTTTCTTGCTTCTTGTATTTGAGTGTCAAATTTTCTATTCAGCTCTGGTTTTTTCATCAAGAATGCTTGAAAGTCTTCTATTTCATTGAATGACCATATTTTCCCCTGATATATATACTCAGTTTTGCTGGGTAGGTGATTCTTGATTTTAATCCTAGCTCCTTTGACCTCTGGAATATCATATTCCAAGCCCTTTGATCCCTTAATGTAGAAGCTACTAGATCCTGTGTTATCCTG
>CM053587.1:104711975-104728313 GCA_028646515.1 Pseudochirops corinnae
CTTTTTTTAATTAAAAAAAATTTTTTTTCCATTCGTAAGTACTGTTTTTCCTCTCCTTCCCACTTCCTTCCTCAAAACCCAGTCCTTGATCTGGGGCATGTTGGACTTGCCTTTCTTGAAGAAATTACAATTAAATCACCCTTCATGGTTTATTCAGTGGTTGAGGGGTCCTTGATGACAACATATTGATAAAGCTTGTTCCTTCTGGGGGAAATTTTCCAGGGATACTTGAGCTTCCATTAGAGCTTATGTGTCTTGGGTTACAAAAGGTAGGGATGTTTGGAATGTGACTATGGACAAATCCCCTCTGGACCTTCTGGGCCTGTGTGCTGCTTTCTGCCCTGAGTAGAATAATTTCCATCTTTGCCTTTGTCAAAGGTCTTTTCCTTATTTCTCTATTCTGCTTCCTTATTTAGATAAACCCATCTTATCTAAACTTTATGCCTTCCCAGCACTCTGTACAAAATAGTTCTGTGATAAATATTTGTTATATTCTTCCCCCATACCACTCTCATATCTCTCCCCACTCTGGCCATGTTCATTGGCCATCCACTCACTATCCCAGGAAATCTCTCCCTCATCTCTACCTCATGACTTTCCAGGCTTCCTTCAAATTCCAGCTCAAACCCCACTTTCTATTGAAAGCCTCTTCCGGATCCCCCTTGGTTCTACTGCCTTCCCTGGGTTGATTACTCACTACGTATCCTGTATATAGCTTGTTTGTATATACAAGCTTGTTTGCATGTTGTGTCTCCTCCATTATATTGTGAACTCCTCATGGGTAGGCCCTATCTTTGGCTTTTTATTGTACTCCCAGCACTTAGTACTATGCCTGACACATAGCTGTTTAGTCAACGTTTATCAACTGCCTGACTTATGATCCTAGAGAGCTGCTGAGGGCACCGAGAGATTTAAGTGAGTTGGCTGAGGTCATATAGACAGCAGGTACTAGAGGGGAGGCTTGAAGTCAGGTCGCCTTGAATCCTAGGTTGGCTTCCTGTACAGTCCACCATGATGCCTCTTATTACTAACTGTATAATATAATAACCTCAGGGCCAATCCTCAGAGTCCAGAGGAGGTTGGGAACAGAGGGAGTGCTGCTGTTACTTGGGCTTGGAGATTCTGCTTGGGAAAACAGGGTTGGTAGGGGTATAAGAAGTAAGGAAACTGGACAGGTTCGTGGTGGACAGTAGCCATATTATGACTTTGAACTTTGAATCTCAAACATAGGCTTTCATATCTGATCCCATAGGAGATCCAGAGGAGCAGTGTGGAATATCTTGGCCTGAGAGTAGAGAGTCTGGACTCTGCCACTGATAATTTTGTGATCAGGTCCTCTCTCTGGGCCTCACTTTCCTTATCTGTAAAATGACAGGCCCAGAATGGAGAATCTTTAAAGTCCTTTCCAGGGCTAAATTCCATGATCTTTATATTCATGTCAGCTAAAACCTTATTTATGAGCTCATTTAAGGCAATGATGAGCAGGCCAGGTGCAAATTGCTGTGGAAACTGGCCCCCAGGGGAGCCCATGCTCCCTGAAGCCTGTACTTAGACAGGGGATGTTATCTGGGGAAGCATTCACTCCTCGCTTTCTGTCTCCTGGCAGAAGGGGCTCCTTCTTTCCCCCCCACCCCCACCCCCACCAACTGGCTCCATAGGAAAAGGAGCCATGCCCTGTAATCAAGATGTCAGCAGGGCTCTGCCAAGGCATGGGGCAAGGGGAGTCTTGCATTTTGTTTTCCATAATTGTTGCCTAGGTTTCCAGCAGTGACCTCATTAGTATCCTAGAGAGGGGTCCCTTGTTGGTTGGGGCTGTTCTCTTGGGGACACCCCCTCCCTGTTAGGTTTCCAAGACACCTTAAACCCAAGGGATGCCCCAACTCCTCCTGCTGTTCTTCCTTGTCTTGCTTCTGTTATTGCAAGATTCAGGTGGGGCCTTGCTTTTCCAGTTTCTAAGCTGATGGTCCCACTGTATTTGGCTTTGGTCAGACCACATATGGGGTTCTCTGTTTAGTTCTTGGCACCACATCTTAGGAAGGGTACTGATAAGTGGGAGAGCATCCAGATGAGGGCCACTGTCTGGGATGGCAAAGGGCCTCCAGTTCATGTCATCCGAGGACTGGTTCAAACTAATAAGGGGCTTTAACCTGGAAAAGTGAAAGCTTGGTGGGGTGGAGGAGGTACATTCAATCATAGTTGTTTTCAGGTGTTTTAAGAACTATCTCTAGGAAGAGAGATTGGATTTATTCTGCTTGGCCCCAGAGGGCAGAACTGGAACCTATGAGTAGAAATTACCAGGAGACAGATTTAGGTTTCATGTAAGGAAAATCTTTCTAACAATTACAGCTACCTAAAAATGGGGCAGGTAGGTGGCGCATTGGATAGAACGCCAGGCCTGGAGTTAAGAAAACCTGAGCTTAAATCTAGCCTCAGACACTTACTAGCTATGTGACCTTGGATTTGACCCTGTTTGCCTCAATTTTCTTATCTATAAAATAAGTTGGAAAAGGAAATGATATGCCCAGAGTCACAGAGCCTGCTTGTGAGGTCAGATTTGAACTCACATCTTTCTGACTCCAGGTGCTGTGCTCTATCCACTGCACCACCAACTGAGTCAAATGCTTATTACCTAGATATGATTGTTCCAGGACTAGTTCTTTCCCCTGTCATGTCACTGTGACTGTTATCTCCAGCGTTTAGGGCCTGGCATGTAGAAGGCACTTAATAAATGCTAGTTCACTAACTGACTGTTGACTCATCTTGAGCATTGGTTCAGTAACATCAATAACAAATTGCCCTAGTTGAGACCCTTGTCTTCTCCCATTTTGATTTCTATCATAGCTTTCTAACTGCTTTCCTTCTCATTAATGAATCTGTTTTGTATAACTATAAGCTGCATCAACCCCCCAAAAAAATCTGTTGCAAGCCTTTGGGTTAAGATAAAAAAAAAAAATCTGGGCTCTGTTAACATGTCCATTTCTATGGCTTTATGTTTGTTTTCTTTCTCAAGGGATAGTTTACTAGTAAACTAAGGGGAAATTCAAATTTTGTCTCAGTTAACCCAAGGAAAATAAACTTGTTCATACCCTAATCCACATCAATGTAGGAGGAGTATAAACTAGAGGGAAAGGCCTGCTTGGGGCAGAATCCCTCAAAATTTGGAACCTTAGGAAGAGATGAAAACTAAGGCTAATAGAAGAGTGACATCATAGGTGTGTCCCCAGTCCTTGGGATAGTTAATTCTTTTAGCTTTGAAACTCTTGCCTTGGGCTGAGCTGTTCTGATCGAGGAGAACCAAATCAACTAGTCATATCTAGCAGGCCAGGGACAACCAGATCAGACCATGTTTCTTATCCAATCTAGCTGTCCCCTCTGGCAATCTTGCCATGGGTCCTGCCGTGTCTCCTATCACATGCCCCTACTGCCCTAAGCTACCCTCTGACTGAGTTAACCTATTGGCCAACTCACTATACCTGTGACTCCCAGACATGTCATTCTTTGTTACCATGTCCATATATGTGTTGGCTGACCCATTAGAGTGTAAGTTTTTTGAGAGTAGGAACCATCACTCTTGTATTTGTAGCTTCATCTCTTACTCACAGTAAGCCATAATAAAAATAACACATAACTATTCATTCAGGGAAGATAATTGATGGCACTGATTCTCTCCTCCAGGAATTTTCCCTTATGAGATCACTATAGACTTTGGCTTAGAGGTTGCAATAAATACTCTGCCCACTCTTGGTTGTTTCATTATTTTATCTCCCCCCCTTCCCCTTAGCCCTCAGCTCTGGTGACATGATGGGAATGACTTTCTCTGCTGTGGGACAGGGGTGGTGTAGTAGATTTTCAGAGATGCCTTGTCCTTCATCCTTGCTAATTGCATTTCAAAGGGCAGGTTTAACAAATATTCATTGAGCACCTACTCTATGCAAGTATAGGTGGTAGACATTCACAGAGAAAAAATAGATAATGATTTCTGACTTAGGGTCTAATTGGATAATGAAAGTTGAGTTGGATTACTACAAACTGCAAGACTGGTCTATTGCCAATGCCTTCCAATCAAATGAGATAAAATATATAAGACACTGAACAACAAGCTTATATAGAGGTATACATGTACATCATGTTGTATATGTATACATGTGAAATATGTGCACACATATTAACAGATGCATGCATGCACACAAATGTTTGTTGATGCTGTCACCACTGATAGAAAGGAAGCTCTTTAAAGAGTCGTTAGTCACTACTATGTAAATCTTCATTGTTTATAATATGAAAACAGTTTTGGATGTCCTAATATTCAGATATAATACTATTTTGAATAATTCTTTCCTTAAAATGCAAAAAAAAATTAAAATGAAAAATACAAAAATACAAAGAGCAGTTAGGCAGTCAACAAGCATTTATTAAACACTTACTATGTTCCTGGCACGTGATATTAGTATTGTTTCATTTTTTTTGTCTTTGTATTACCACTGCCTAGCACAGTACTTGACAAAGAGTAGAAACAATAAATGCTTGGTGATTGATGGTTGATTTAAATGTCAATTTAAGACTAAAATATGGGAGATGGCACAATGTAGTAACTCCTATTGTAGTCTTGAATTGTTATATATTATATTATAGACTCTAAAGTACAGCAGACGGGTTTCTGCTGGCATTCAGTGGAAGGAGAACTCATTGGGTCAGAGAAGAAATAGGCTTTGAGCTGGATCTTGAAGAATGGATTTGATTTGGAAAAGAGTTGGGAGAGCATTGAATGGAGCAAACACATGAGCAGAGATGTAGAAATGGCAGATTATGAGGCATGTTCAAGGTATAGTAAGTGTGACTAAAATAGATAATTTGGGAAGGTGACTAGTTGGAAATGAAAAGCTTCCCAGCTGATTTTTGTCATGCATTACCTTGGGTCGTTGGGAATGGTGACTCAAGGAGGTAGGACTGGAAGAACCAAGACAAACTGGAAACAAGATATGGGAAGCAGTTGAGGACATGGACCTGTTCCAGGGAATTGAGAGTTAGAGTAACATGAAATACATTGAGCCCAGGACAAGGTCTGCCTTGGGCAGGAACCTATTTATACTCTTCCTGCTAAAATAGGCACCAATTCCTGGCTTCCCAGGACATGGCTATCCTAGGACCTAAGGCTCAATGGCTAAGGCAGTCCAGCAACTCACCACAACTGAGATAGACTGACATTCTCACCTAAGAGATCTTAGGGATTTCCCTCCATTAAACTGGATCATTTTCAAATTGATTTGGAGTAAGAAGGGACTGAATAGGATCTAAAAGATAAGGAAATGGAAAAATATGGGGCGCTCTGACTCTCTTCCTTTCATCTTCATTCCTCTTCTCTCTGCCTATTTCTCTTTCCTCTCTTCTTGCCACCTTTTTCTTTCTTTCCTTCCTTCTTTCTTTCTTTCTCTTTCTTTCCTTCCTTCCTCCCTCCCTCCATCCCTCCCTTCCTTCCTTCCTTCCTTCCTTCCTTCCTTCTCTCCCTTCTTCCTTACCTCCTTCCTCCCTCCATTCCTTCTCTCCTTCCTCCCTCTCTTCCTTCCTCCCTCCCTCCTTCCCTCTCTTCCTTCCTTCCATCCTTATTTCCTTCCTTCCTTCCCTCTCTTCCTTCTTCCTTACCTCCTTCCTCCCTCCATTCCTTCTCTCCTTCCTCCCTCTCTTCCTTCCTCCCTCCCTCTTTCCCTCTCTTCCTTCCTTCCATCCTTATTTCCTTTCTTGTTCTCCCCTGTTTCATATTCCTTTCTTCCTTTTTCTGTCATTTATCATCACATCTTCTCAGATCTCCCCTCTGCTATGTGGCAGGACAACAGGGTTAGCCAGGGGAAGTTCAATGTTGAAATCCTGGGGGGAAATGTGTTTTAAATACAATGCTGTAAAAAAAGTAATAAATATTTAATTTTATTTTTATTAAATACTAAATTGATGATGGCTGACACTTTATTAAAGTGTCAAAGTGAGTGTTCCTACATTCTAATTACTTATTCTAACAAGGAGGCAAAAGGCTTTGGGAGTGGAGCTGGCTGCCTGTGTGTGTGTGTGTGTGTGTGTGTGTGTGTGTGTGTGTGTGTGTGAGGGGCACTCCCGTTAAGTAACACCTATTAAACTATCATTTTCACCTAGAGGCATCTCATTAATACCTCAACTAGTGAAATCACACTGCCTCTATCTACCTGCCCTGGGGCACTGGGAGAAGAAAGAGCTCCAGGATTCCATCCCTAGCGCCTGCATCCCCTGACCAGTAATTCCTACAAAATTAATAACAACTCTTCCCACCTAATTGAATTCTTGACAAATAAAGAATCTTGCCTGCTTTATGCTAAATGCATTCTGGGATGGTGGGGTGTGGGTAAAGATAGGGGCAAGTCATCAGACAACGAATATCTAAGAATTGACACTGAGTCAGCACCATGTCTAGACCAGTGTTCTATTCTTAAAGGGCATGAGGGAGTGTACTGTGGCTTTTGTCCTTGATGGTAATGTTACAGATGAGGACTGTAACCCGTCTCCGCCAATACCTGTGATTTCCTTAAGTATATATTATGAAACATGCCTACAAATTTATATAAGCTTTCATTAAAGCTATTTCTGTTACTCCTGTGCAATCTCTTGGGTTTACTATGTTCTGTCTGATATATACATATATGTGTGTATATGTATACATACACATAACATATACACACATGCACTCATACGTGTGTGTACACATGTACACATATGTATGTGTGCATATACATATGCACACACATACACACACTGGCACTTCCTTTTGTTGGTCTTAAATTCTCAAGTTCACTAGGTACCCTTAATGAATCTCTTTTGAAGTTCAAAGTGTATTGTGCTGGAATTTGGTGAGCCAGTCTATAATCATCTTTTCCTTCTATCTTGCCCAGGACTTGTTCATTCCTTTGTGTCTCCTTTTCTTCCTTATTTCTTGTTCTCCCTCCCTATTTCTTCTTCCTTCTTTCCATTCAACACTTTTCTGAATCCTTCACACTCCCATTTCACACACCACCCCTCTTCCTACATATGCTAGCCTTTATCTGCCTCATCCATCTATGCCTCTGTGGTCCTTCCTTCCTCCTCTTCTTTTGGGAATATAGTTCCCCTTCATCTCAATTTTTCATACTTGCTTACCTATGTCCTCTAACACTCTCTTCTATGAACTCTTTTTGGGCTCTGGACTAAGTAGGTAGGGGCAATATAGAAAGTTATCCAAGTTGGATTGGCTAGCTCAAAAGACTAAATACCTCAGGGTTATGAGGAAGCCTAAAGCAGAGGTTCCTAAAAGGGATAATTCCAATCTCTAACTGCCCATTTACTAACTTTGTGACCTTGCCAGAGTCACTTTCACTCCATAGACTTGTTTCCTCATCCATAATGAAGGTGTTAGATTAGATTATCTCTAAGGTCCCTAATAGCTCTGGGTATTATTACCCTATCTAGGACTAACATGCCTTCATCTGTGGGATCAATAGCATAGAAAAGAGGAAGGATAAAGGAAAGTATTTATTGTGTTTTTCCCTAGATATAGTATGTCAGGAGGGCATAAACCAACCCCTAGAGAACCCACTGTCTTATAAGGTAAATAACCCAAGTGCTAAGGACCTCCACTGTGGCTGATCTCCTGATAGGAGTAGTCATTCAAACTAGCACCTACTAGCTTATCATTTGGTATCTCATCATTATGCTATTAACTCAGCTTTGGATACTCAATACCTTCCCAACTCCCTCAGCTTCCTCTTCCCTCTGACGGGAGGACTGGAGAGTAGAACACTAAACTTCTCTTAAAGCTTTCCTTTATATGGGCAGTTGAGTGGTGTGGTAGATGGAGCACCAGTGATGGAGTCAGGAGGAGTTTAGTTCAAACCCAGCCTCAGACACTTACTAGCTGTGTGACCCTGACCAAGTCATTTACTGATTATTCACTGTACCCCTCCCCCAAAGGAGGAGCTGGATTTTCCAGCTAACTTTCTGCAGAGTATCACCCTTTCAGCTTCCTTTTGTGTGTTGTCTTCCTTCATTATATTGTAAGTACATAGTTGGCACTTAAATATTTATTGTACTGTGTTGTGCTAGATTGCCTGGTTTAGTTCTGGAGATACAAAGAAAGACAAAAGATGGTCTTTGCTCTCAAGGACCTTACAATCAAATGAATGAATGAAAAATATTTAATGATGGCTAACATGTATAAAAGGAAACAGCTAGGTGGTTCAGTGGGTAGAATGCTAGGTCTGCAGTCAGAGGGACATGAATTCAAATCTGGTCTCAGACATTTACTAGCTGTGTGACCCTGGGCAAGTCACTTAACCTCTGTTTGCCTTAATCCACTGGAAAAGTAAATGGCAAACCACTCCAATATCTTTGCCAAGAAAACCCCATGGACAGTATGGTCCACAGAGTCATAAAGAGTCAAACACAACTGAATAGAATTTATATAAGATGTAACATTTTATAAGTATCATCTCATTTGATCCAAGCAATAGTTTTATTAGCTATTATTACTCTCCCATTTACAAATAAGAAACTGAAACACAGGTTAAGCGACTAAGCTAGAAAGTATCTGGTCCTTTCTGATTTAAAATCTTGTTTGTGCCTAAGCCACCAGTTCACCTAGATGCCTCAAGCACTTACCACATTCTAGACACTGTCCAAGGTTCTGGGGATGTAAATACGAAAAGAAAGACCACTTGAATTCTAATAGGAGAAGACAACTTAGGTGGGAAAGTAGTGGCTATAGGGGGGTGTTTTGGCCTGGAAAGTCACAGGAATTGTGAATGGAGCCATAAGACAATTGATTCATCCTTTTCAGGAATGGAATGATTACCATTCTGAGAGTAAGAGATAGAAAGAACAAGAGATAGAAAGAAGCAAGTATGTTCCAACCATGTAGCAGTAAGATGGTCAGAAGGCATTGGGTTATGGGTCTGGATTCACCATTGACACTTGGTGAACTCTCACCTTTTAGGAGCCCAGGGTCTTAAGACAAGAGCTGGAGTACTGAGTGGAAACGGAAAAGTTTAATAATTAGATCTGTTCAAAAGTAGAATGGGATGTCCTGAGAGATAATAGGCTGCCCTTCAGTGAAGACCTTCAAATAAAACCTGGAAAGCCACTTGTTGGTTGGGTATTTTGTAGAGGGTATTTCCATTCAAGTTTGGGTTGGACTGCCTAGCCATTTCTGATCCCTTCTGACTCTGACATTCTGTGATTCTTTGACTTCACCCTGTAGACAATGAAACGTGAAACAATGAAACATTGTGAAACGTGGGAGTGAAATGATCAAATGGATATTTTAGGTAGATTCTTCTAGCAGTGGCATGTAGGACAATTTAGAGAAAGGTTTCTTAGTCTTCTTTGTATTATGAACTCCTTGGGCAGTCTGATGAAACCTACAGACTCCTCAGAAGAATGGTTTTAAATGCATAAGAGAGTTATTAGAAAAGAAACTGACAATATTGAACTGAAGATATAATTTTCCCAACCTAACTGGAGGCCTGTAGATCCTACTTTAAGGGTCCTTGGCCTGAAGGGAAGGGAGATTAGAGGTAGGGAGACCAGGTAAAATGATATTGTAGCAGTCCAAGTATGATATGATAAGAGCCTGAACTAGACTAATTTTCATGACGGAGAAGTCATGGGGAAAAACAAAATGGGATTTAAGAGTCCTTCAGGGTTTCTTCATGATAAGACACGAGTAGATTGGGGAGAGATTGGGCAGTAGGAGAAGGTGCAATATGAAGGGCTGAGAATTAGTGGATGAATGTGTAGAGAAGAGAAGGGAAGGGAAAGGAAGGGAAGAGAAGAGAAGAGAGGAGAAGAGAAGAGAAGAGAAGAGAAGAGAAGAGAAGAGAAGAGAAGAGAGGAGAAGAGAAGAGAAGAGAAGAGAAGAGGAGAGGAGAGGAGAGGAGAGGAGAGGAGAGGAGAGGAGAGGAAGGTGAGGAGGGTGAGGAGATGTGATGAAGGTCAAGATATGGTATATAATAGTTCTTTGCTCAGCAAGATTATCCCACCTCCATCTCCCAAACCAACATCAAAATATCAGGTTGAATATATGAACTCTTTCTCACATAGGATCATAGATTTGGAGTTGGAAGGTATCTTCTTGGAGAAGAGGTTAAAACACTGTTTAACTTTTACTGACAAAGAAGAATAATTAGAAAGAAAACCTTATTCAATTCAGAGCCTCCGCATCAACCATGGCCAAATTCTATAATGTCAAGCTAGCAGAACTACATGGTACAGGGGAAGCAACGTTAGCTATAAAGTCAGAGGATTTGGGTTCAAATCCCACCTCTGGCATTTCCTTCCTGAGTGAGCTTGGACAAGTCACCTAATATTAGACAGCCAAGGGGTATGATGGGTAGAGCATCAGATTTGCAGTCAGGAAGACCTGATTTCAAATCCAGCTTCAGACACTTGCTAGCTGTGGGATCATGGTGCACATTACTTAGTCCAAGCATTTTCATGGGCTGTCCGTCACATCTGTAAAGCTCTACTTTCTCATCTTTGCCCCTTAGCTTCCTTGACTTGCTTCCACTCCCAGTTAAAATCCCACCATCTACGTGCAGCCTTTCCCAATCCCTCTTCACTCTAGTACCTTCTGTCTGTTGATTATTTCTCATATGCTGTATATAACTCATTGTTACATAATTATTTGTATATTGTACACTTCATTAGATTGGGAACTTCTTGAGGGCAGGCACTGTCTTTTGCTTCTCTTTGTATTCCCAGTCCTTAGGACAGTGTCTGGCACACAGTGAGAGCTTAACAAATGTTTATTGACTGACTTAACCTCTACTTGTCTCAGTTTTCTCATCTATAAAATGGGGATGATAATACCACTTATTCCACAGGGTTCTCTTGAGGATAAAATGAGATAATGTTTGCAAAACATCTTGGAAGCCTTAAGATACTGTAGAAATGTTAGTTAATAGTAATAATAATAATAGTAATAACAAAAAACTGAAGGAGTTTAATGCAGATTGAAGCATACTATTTTTCACTTTCTGTATTTTTTCAAGTTTTTCTCCCCCTTTGGATCTTTCACAACATGACTAATATGGTAATATATTTTGCAGGATTGAACATGTATAACCTATATCAAATTGCTTACCATTTCAGGGAGGAGGGAGGTGAGTAAGGGAGAAAATTTGGAACATAAAGTTTTAAAAAATGAATGTTAAAAATTGTCTTTACATGTAATTTGCATATAATTAATATACTACTATTAAAAACAAAATAATACTAATCTCTTTGAATTCAATTTCCTTATCTGTAAAATAAGGGGGGGAAGTTGGACTAGATTAGAAGTTCTAAGGGTCCCTGAGACTCTTTTAGGAGGTCTACAAGGTCAAAACTATGTTCATAATAATGCTAAGAGGTTTTAATTTTTAATTCAGTAAATATTGATGGATATAATTCACATAAACAAAAGCTCTTTAGAGCATCCTCTATAATTTTATGAGTGTAAAGGGGCTCTGAGACCAAAAAAGTTTGTGACCCACTAGATTGCATGACCTTGGAGATCCCTTACAGCCCTAGATCTGATCTGAGAGCAGTGGGAGTGCTCGGACTGATCCTGCCTATATAAAAGTCTCAGATACATTTTATATAGGAATGTCCTCCCCTTTCACTTACTGAAATTTCTACCTGTCCTTCGACTCATCTCAGGTTCCACATCTACTTTGACCCACCAGCAGTGATTCTTACTTGATTTAGTTTAATTTTTAATAAATTAAAATAAAAATTTAATAAATTATTATGCACCTACTGTGTGCAAGCACTGAGCTGGGCTGGTTGCACAAAGAGAAAAATAAAAGATCCCTGCACTTGAAGGAACATGCATTCTTTCTGGGGGATATAACTGATAAGTAGATGGATAAATTCAATGTAGTTTGAACAAGGTGGAGAACACTACCAAATAGAGAAATCATGGAGGGCTTCCTATAAAAGGTGGCAATAAGCCAAGTTTCAAGGAAGATTCCTCAAGGAATTCTAGGAACCTGGACCGGACTTTTAAAAATTTCCTAGTAAATTATGGTTTGACTCTAGCCCCACTTTCTTAGGACTAAGCCTGTTTAATGTTTTATCCCCATTAGGTTCTCTGGTACTCCAGAAGAATTGAAGAGTCTCTCTTCTCTACAACTGGCTCAGGTTCCCATTGGTTTTGTTTTCCCATTTTTGGGGGGCCTAGTGACTAGCATTCCAATTCCATTTAACCACTTAACATCAGATTAATTTTTACAAAGGGATATTTACTTCAAAGATATAGCAATGACAAAATGTCTCTCAATACCTTGGAAAATAATCTCTACCACCCTTTATCCCCACCCTCACTCCCACAATACCATGGTGGGCTCTGGGGAGGGAGCTACACAGCCTATGGAAAAAGGCTGCTTTTTTGACCTGGTAGGTCAATGTAGAATGTCCATGCATGTTCCCATCCTCTAGTCTTCAGAAAAGAGGCCTCTAACATCTTGCATGTGGTTAATGTTATCTTACACTGTCTGGGCATGTGCCACATCTCCCACTACACTAGGTTTCTAGGGGATAAAAGCCTTTCCAGTTGCCCATCTTCAATATCTTCTAATGGGGCCCTTCCCTAACACTAGCATTCTATAAATCTAAATTCAATGATTGTCTAATGTCCAATTCATGTACAACCCCATTCTTAACAACAACGTGAGATATTTTGATGGGATGTATGATCTCATTGTTGTGGATGGTCACTGTTAATATGCTACAATCTATTTACATACATCATGTACCTCTACATTGTCCTTTGTGTGTCTTACAACTTGAATTATAAGTAATTGTGGCATTTTGTGATTTACAGCAATGGGCGTCTCTGGGAGACTATTGGTGTTAAATTATCTTTGTCCCAAGGAGAGATTTCGTGTCATTAAAAGCACTATGTAATTTTCCAAATACAATCCAGCTTGATCTCTTACTTCTCTTCATTTCTGGGCCTGATTTATTGTCTACCCAAGACATATTTACTAATAAACCTGTCTGACCATTTAACTATATATCACTGTAGAATTCTTCATCTACTTGTTTTCTCCTGTATGGATAGTTAGGCCAAAGTCTTGTATGCATAGTGTGTGTGTGTGTGTGTGTGTGTGTGTGTGTGTGTGTGTGTTTCAGACTAGACCTATTTCATCAGTATAGTGCAGCAGTTCTCAATCTGTGGGTCGCGACCTCTTTGGGGGTCGAACGACCCTTTCACAGGGGTCACCTAAGACCATCGGAAAACACATATTTCTGATGGTCTTAGGAACCGAGACACTGCTCCTCTATCCATCTTCAGGGGGGGGTCCACCCACATGCAGATACACCCACATACAAGTATTAAAGGGTTGCGGCATTAGGAAGGTTAAGAACCACTGGTATAGTGAATGCTAGATGAAGAAAATCCTTATGTTCTCATACTTAGTCTTAGAAGGTACCTGGGGGCAATGATAAGTTAAGTGAAGAATTGTAGACCAGAACAGGCACTGAAGATATCATCAAAGTCATGCAGGACAGGGAATGGAGGTGGGCCAATTAGATAGTGAGAGTAAGGGATAACAAAGATTGTCTATGTTGTACTTTGATATCCATAACTGTAAAGAGATCCAGAGCAAGTTACCCCAGAACGATGAGTGGATTCTCATTGGAGAATTTATGGTAGCATATTGGGAAGAGTCACTTTGAAAGGCATAGATGGGTTGCAATCTGGGTTTTTAGAAGCAACATCTAAAGCAATGAGATCACAGATCCATCAAGGTATCTTCCTCAAGGTCCAGTAGCCTGTATGTATAAACCCACCTGATTCAGAGGCTAGTTGTTTTTCTGTTACATTGAATATGTGACATGCTCTCATTTTCAGGGCTTTGCTAAGTTCTAATGTTTGATAAGATCAGCATCTAGAGAACCTCACCAATTGTAGGGAATGCTATTCTATTTGAATTCCATGCTAGATGTTTGGTGGCAGCAAACACATTTGGAGAGCATTATGTCTCCTATCCAAATGATACTCATTTGGTATCAATAACAAGACAGTCTTCAAACAAAGTTATCTCTATTATCTATCTCTCAAGGAATTATGTATGATTTTTATATATGCATGACAGAGAGATGCTTTATTGGAACGGGGCTTTCAAGACAGTATTTTGCTCTGCTTAATAACTTTTAAAATTTGTTTTTGTTGTTCACTTTACTTATGTCTGACTCTTTGTGACCCCATTTGGGGTTTTCTTGGTAAAGATACTGAAGTGGTTTGCCATTTCCTTCTCCAGCTCATTTTACAGGTGAGAAAACTGAGGTAAATATGGTTAAGTGACTTTCCCAGGGTCACACAGCTAGTAAGTGTCTGAGGCTGGATTTGAACTCACGTCTTCCTGACTCCAGGCCCAGTGCTCTATCTACTACAGCATCTAGCTGCCAATTTTTTAATAGTCAACATACAATAAGCTCAGTGCAACTTGTATTCTTTACACCTTTTAGTCAATTGCTTGATTATCAAGGTGTGGTCTGTGGTAGGACAGTGGCTCCATGTTCCCTTCTCATAACTTCATCAAGAATGCCTGAGATCTGTGCAGAGGATTTTTGTTGTTTTTGTTTTCCATAAAGACTTTGTAGAGATGGGAAAGTAGGCATATGTGTTTTCTTACTTGCCCTTTTCCAGTAATAAGAGCATCTGTGATCTACACCACTCCCCCCAAGCTTCTGGTATCTTTCAATTTCTCTATAGCTTCTTACTCTAAAATGGTTTTCTTCCTATTGATCTCTTTGCCAATATTTATAAACCCTAGAAGCTGAAATGACAAGGGCTTGGAACAAGGAAGACTCATCTTTCTGAGTTCAAATCCAGTTCAAATCCAGCCTCAGACTTTATTAACTGTGTGACCCTGGACAAGTTACTTTATCCTGCTTGCCTCCATTTCCACATCTGTAAAATGAGCTGGAGAAAGGAAATAGCAAACCATTCCAGTATCTCTGCCAAGAAAACCCCAGATGGGGTCATGAAGAGTCAAACACCCCTGAAAAATGACTCAACAACAACAATGATCCCTTCCAATTCTAAGCCTATGATCCCACAATCTTGCCTTATTTGTACTTTGTATGCCTACCAGCACCTAGAACAGTCCTCTGCATACAGAAGTTGCTTGCTAAATGTTTGTCGAATAAATGAATAGTCTCTGACAATGATGTCTATGCTATTTTCTTGTGGCTGCAAGGGTTGGACAGGGCAGCAGCTCCATTCCCATCCCAGGAGCAAGCGAGTTCCTAATTCTAGCCACTCTGGGGCAGAGAGCAATTGGCTGGAAACTTTCCATTCTTTCCCTCTCCCCCCCAGGCTAGGTCTTTTTTGCCCCCTTTGTGTCCCCTGAGCAGTTTTCTTGAATCTGAAAGGATTGGGTCTGGATTTCAAGCGATGTTTAGACAAAGGCTGTTTGAACAGGACTTGTGCAAATAATCCAGGAGAAAAACTCTTTGAATAACCTTGGTATTTTTTTTTTCTTTCTAACTCTCTCCCTTTCCATGAGGGGTAGTGGGGAAAGGAAAGAATAAGTGAGGCTGGAGAGGAGGAGGCGTACTAACAGCTTAGTTGCCTGCCAACTTCACTTGAATGGCAAAGTCTTTTTTGGCTTGAATATCTCTTTGTTATTTTCACAGCTTTAGGGACAAACTCATATGGGAGAGAGAAACTCCTAAACTGTTCCACACTCTCAGATGACGGGTCTTTTAGGTGAGTTGTACAGGGAGCCCCATACTCATGGGGGACCGGTGATTATTTCTGTGTGACCTTGATCAAGTCACTTAACTTCCTCCATTTGTAATATGAAGGGGTTGGATTAGACAGGGATTCTTGATCTTTTTTTGATGTGTCATGGACACTTTGGACAACCTGGTGAAACCCTATGGACCCCTTTACAGAAGAATTTTTAAAATTTATTTAAAAAATAGAGAGTACATAGGAAAGTAATTATATTGAAATGTAATTATGAAAATAGTCTTTAAAAAAAGTTCATGGCCAATATGGAAATGTGTTTTGCATAATTGTGCATGTATAACCTATATAAAAGTGCCTTACCATCTCAGGGAGAAGGGAGGGGAGGGAGAGAATTTGGAACTCAAAAATTTTAAAAATAAATATTAGAAGTTGTCCTTACTACAACCAGTCTCTGATAAAGGCCTCATTTCTAAAATATACAAGGAATTATGTAAAATCTATAAGAATACAAGTCATTCCCCAATTGATAAATGGTCAAATGATATGAACAGGAAATTCTCAGAGGTAGAAATTAAAGATATCTATAAGCATATGAAAAA
>CM053587.1:104728813-104747002 GCA_028646515.1 Pseudochirops corinnae
ATGAGATATTTCACATTGCCTTCTATTTTTTCATTTGTTTGAATCTGTTTTATAGTATCTTCATCTCTCACAAAGTCATTAGCTTCCAATTGCTCCAATCGAATTTTGAAGGAATTATTCTCTTCAGTGAGTTTTTGAAATTCCTTTTCCATCTGGCAAATTCAGCTTTTTAAGGCATTGTTCTCCTCAATGGCTTTTTGGGCCTCTTTTGCCATTTGAGTTAGTCTATTTTTTAAGGTGTTATTTTCTTCAGTTTATTTTTGGGTCTCCTTTAGCAGGCTGTTGACTCACTTTTCATGATATCCCTGTATCATTCTCATTTCTCTTCCTAATTTTTCCTCCATTTCTCTTACTTGATTTTCAAAATCCTTCTTGAGCTCCTCCCTGGCCTGTAACCATTTCATATTTTTCTTGGAGGCTTTTGATGCAGGAGTTCTGACTTCGCTGTCTTCCTCCCACTCCATGCCTTGATATTTTTTGTCCCCCAAAAAGGATTCTATGATCTGTTTGTGCTTCCTCTGCTTGCTCATCTTGCCAGCCAATTACTTGACTTTTGAGCTCTTTGCCATAGTAGAACTTTGCTTCCAAAATGGCTAGAGCTTTGTCCCAAATTGCTGGGGTTTTCACAGCTGCCAGAGCTATTAGGAGGGCACCATCTCTACAGCCCCTACAAGCTCTGGCTCACTGGTCACACACCCCAGGACCACCACCCACGACCATGATCTGGATCCAAGCAGGTTAAAGCAAGAGTGATTACCCTCTGAATGGTCATTTGTTCTCCCTACAATCTGCAGGCCAGGAGCTCCTGAGGCAGCCATGTGGGGGGCAGGGGCTGGACTGCACTCTTCTTCATCTTCTTCTTCTTCCCCTCCCCCCATTCCAACAGAGTTCCACACTAACCTTTTACTTTGTCTTTGATGTTTATGGGTTGAGAAGTCTGGAAACTGCCACAGCTGCTAGACTCTCCTGAAGTTTGCTCTGGCCACCGCTCGTCAGGGCTATCCTGGGGCCACAATCTCGTGGCTCATGCGGGACTTCACTTGCCTTGCAGCTCAGTGTGATAGACCCTTCCTGTCAGCCTGCCAGGCTGCCTTCAGTGGGAGATTTGTTTCTCTTTGTGGGTTCTGTAGCTCTAAAGTTTGTTTAGAGTCATTTTTTTTTATGTTTTGGAAGTGGTGGGAGCAAGAGCCCATGCCAAGTTTGTGCTTCTTCTCTGCCATCTTGGCTCCACCCCCCGGCAACTAAAAAATTAGAAGTTGCAAGAATACTTGCTGCATTGCAGAGGATGTTTCCTAAGTGGATGGTGCTCCTTATACCAGAACCACAGAATTTTTGAGCTGGAAAGGACCTCCAGTCTAGTCTAACTCATATAACAAAGGCATCACCCATTATAGTATACTTGACAAGTTGCCATCCAACCTCAGCTTGAAGACCTCCAAGGAAAAGGAACTCACTGTCTTTTTTTTTCTTTTTCAGGCAAATAGGATTAAGTGACTTGCCCAAGATCACACAGTTAATAAGTATCTGAGGCCAGATTTGTACTGAGGAGGACGAGTCTTCCTGACTCCAAGCCTGCACTCTATCCTTTGCTCCCTTTATTTGCCAGTGTTTAATGTTTTCCTACCATCTTTTCAATGGACAGTTCTAGAATTTTGCCAGAAATCCTACCCAAACTCACTGACCTGTAGTTTACAGACTCTTTCCTCATTTTTGTTTCTAAGAATTCAAACATTCACCCTTTTTCAATTTTGTGTTTTTTCTCCCATTTTCCATGAGCTTTCAAACATCAGTGATGATGGCTCAGCACTCTCTTCTTCCCATTCTTTCAAGACCTAAAAATATAGTTCTTCTTTCCAAAGTGCCTGGGATTCCTCAAAGCAACTGGATTCCCTCTTACTGTTTCTGAACATCTTTGATGCAAACTCTCTGTTAATCATTTGTGTCAAATCATGTCCAGGACAAATGTCATTCTCCTTTTTAGAGAAAATAGAAACAAAATGCCAATTGCAGAATTCTGCCTTCTTTATTTTCATCCTATCCAACTCAAGAAAATGTCCTGAGGGTCCTATCCTTTCTTTTCTTCTTCAAATAACAGCTTTAAAAAACCATTTTCTGTTTTAGTTCTTTGCTTCTTTCACCAGCTTCAGCTCATTTTGAGCAATCACCTTCCTGATACTCAAACAGTATTACCAAATTTTTATATTCATGTTCCATTACCTGGCCTTTTGTTCGTCTTCTGTACATTTCTTTTTTCAGCTGAAGTTGGTTAATGAGTTCCCCATGCATCCACATTGTTCTCTTTGGACAAATCTCATTTTTCCTCCATCTTTGAATTCTTTCCCTTCTTGGGGACAGAAATTCATTCTTGAATATTTCTCATTTCTCTGGTACTCAAGTGTGTTAGTCCATGGGATCCTTCCTGCCTATCTTCCTTCTGAAGTAGGGTATATATACATTCCAGACTCTGCTCTTCTACCACAATACCTAGTATAGAGTTACTCCCTCCACCCCACCCAGGGTTCCTCTCGTTGTCAGCCCTTGTAACCCCTTCATTCCTGCTAATGAAAATCAGATCCAGAATAAAATTTCTCCTTGTTGGTTCCTCTCCTTTTTGAGGGATAAAATCCACAGTCTGAACTAAAAAAAAATAGAAAGTCAGCTGTATTATAACCATTCCAGCTACTAATCTCTAAGCTCCATTAAGGCAGGAACTATGTCTGATCTATATTTTGTCTCTTCTGTGAGAAGGGATGTAGCACCTACTTCACGGGGTTTTTGTTGGGATCCAAAGAGATATTTATAAAGCATTTAGCACAGTGTCTGACACATAGGAGATGTTTAATAAATGCTTGTTCCCTTTCCACTCCCTCTTCCTTAGTACCTAGTGCAGTGATCTGTCAATTTAAGCCATATTTGGTATTAGGAATCCCAGCTGTGATATTCTATAATTCTGTCTTCTCTGTGTTTTAGGAGCATGGAAGCAAGGGAAAGGAACCACAGTGCCAGAAACCCCTAGAACCCTTGCTTGGTGGCTTGCTTTCTCTGGTGTGAGTCTTGCCTCCCATCACAGAGTGATGGTGACAAGGTGACAGCAGAAAGCAGCACTTCACAGAGCTATAATCTCCTAGGTGTGGGAACTCCCTCCTCTAGTGCAGATTGCATCCTGTCAATTCATGTCTGTGTTCTCCCATAAATCCTCTAAAGTGGTGGGGGATGTGGAGTGACCTTTACTCAACATGTGAAGGGATTTTCTCTAGATGTCTTGACATTACCTGGGTACTGATGTAGCACACAGGGAATCTCTTATCTCTTTTTGTCGTTCAGTTGTTTCAGTCTGGTCTGACTCTTTATGACCCCATTTGGGGTTTTCTCGGTCAAGATACTGGAGTAATTTGCCATTTCCTTCTCCAGCTTATTTTACAGAGGAATAAATGGAGGCAAACAGGATGAAATGACTTGCCTAGGGTCACAAAGCTAGGAAGTGGCTGAGGCTAGATTTGAATTCAGGAAGAGGAGTCTTCCTGACTCTAGACCTGGTGCTCTGTGTATTGTGTTTGTCTTCCTTTCCCAGTGTATATCTATTTGATGATGCTCTTAATACCACTTCTAAAGTCTGGTCCTTTGTCAGTAATGAGCTGCAGCCTAGTCACATCCACTATGCATCTTTATTGGGATAATATGTAACTTGAATCCTTGGGGAGCAGGGGGTCTGTGCTTTGCAGTCATAGAGCATTGCCTGAATATTGGTCATAAAAAAGATGAACCTGTATTTTGGGGACAATTTTGGCATTATTAGAAGCACCGTACAATTTCCCAGATGTAAAACTGCCTATTCTCTTCCTTCTATTCAACTCTGGACTGAGTTCATTGACCCTTTGCAGTATCTGTCCAACATGCATAGACTGAGGGATTAGCATTTTTAGTTGCATGTCAGAATCCGAAGAAAGGACCTTTTTCATCTGCTGGAGGTGAGCAGATGACACAGTGGATAGAACACTGGGCCTAGAATCAAGAAAAGCTGAGTTCAAATTTGGCTCCAGATATTTACTAGCTATGTGATCTTTTGGTCAGTTATTTTTTTTTTCAGGCATGTCTGACTTTTAGTGATACAATTTGGGGTTTTCTTGGCAAGGATACTGCAGTGGTTTGTCATTTCCTTCTCCAGATAATTTTACAGATGAGGAAACTGAGGCAAACAGGGTTAAGTGACCTGCTCAGGGTCACACAGTTAGTAAGTGTTTCAGGCCAGGTTTGAACTCCATGAGATGAGTCTTCCTGATTCTAGGCAAGTCATTTGATCTCTCTGGTACTCATTTTCCCCATCTGTCAAATGAAAGAGAGTCATCTGAGATTCTAACTATAATTGTCTATGGAATGGGATGCCTTGGGGGACAGTCACTGTCACTGGAAGACTTCTAACGGAGGGTAGGTAGTCACACATTAGGGATATTGTAGAGGGGATTCTAGTTTAGGCACTTGTTGGACTAGATGACCTGACCTTTTAGCTCTAAGATTCTGTGATTTTGTGGTTCTGTTTTAATTCTATTTAGAGGTCTTTGGGTTTCCATCCTGCACTCCTATCAATTTATCATCAGTGATCTCAGTCACTGGTTGAGGACCTAACCACAGGACCGCAGAACTAAAGCTGGGAGGGGCAGTCCCAGTCCAGCTGTCCTGTAGAGGCTCTTTTGGCTTCCCCTGTCCCCTCCCTGAAGCAGCTGTGCAAGTATGGCCTCTCCCAGCCTGGCCCAGTTATGGAAGGGTTAAAGTGGCTGCTGCCTCAACGACACACGATTTCTGATCCCCTGAATCCTTTTTTAATTATTTTGTTATGACAAAAGTAGAAATATCCACCTTCGAACGGCGGACTTTATTGATATGCTGCTATTTGTGCCTCTGTGGAGGCGCAATTCCATAAATGCAATAAATTAGAAAACCCCTTTCCTCACTAGAGAGACACTGTCTATATTTCTAAGATCTGAACTCTGAAAAAAACAAAACCAACAACCCAGGACCCCATCACCAGGGTGCACCTGAGAACATGGTCCCAGACCCTCTGTGGGTATAAGTGACTTTTACATCCCCAATACGCTTTCCTGGCCAAGAGTCCATTATGAGCCTGGGGGGTAGTGGTGGTAGTATTTTTCTATTCTAAGACTTCAGTAGACCCAGGAAAGGAGGATATTATCTTCCAGAGCAGGAAAGGATAGCCTGTGTCCTCTATGTTCTCCAGATATCTTGACTCTAGACAGTACTCCCTTACACCCTGTCTAGAATTCATAGCTCCAGAGCTGGAGGAGACCTTCAAGGCCAGCTAGTTAAAACTCCTCATTTTATAGGTGAGGATACTTACTACCTTGTGATCTTATACATGCACCTTAATCTCTCTGAGCCTCAGTTTCTAGGTAAAATAGAAAGTACTCTGAATTTGTAGATGTGGAATTTGAGAGTACAAGTCCTGGCTCTGCTAATTCTTACCAGCATGACCTTGGGCAAGTCACTTTACTTTTATGTGCCTTGATTTCCTCATCTGTAAAATGAAGGCATTGGATGACTAGATGACCTCTTGGGTCCCTTCTAGCTTTAAATCAATAATTGTACAAGTGTGTGATCTAGCCCACGGTGAAGGTACCTCTGTTCTAGCAAAAATGAATATTAGCTGGTTACAAATAGGTGTGCGCATGTGTATGTATGTGGTTATCCACACACAGAGAACGACACTTCCTTTATCTTGTATCATCTGGGAATGAGGTATTCCACAGTAATGAATTTCCTAGATAATTAAATCTCATTCGTTTAAGCACCAAAAATCTTTTATTTTAATCATTTTCAACAGAAAGCTTTCTAAGACATATTTTTTAAAAAGTATTTCCATCCTTTTATAAAGAAGAGGATAGGGAACATAATTTCTCCTATTCTTGAAATCTTAAGGTTATTATTGTTGAAGGGCAGTGTTGTGTAGCCAAAAGTGTGCTGGACCTGAAACCAGTAAGAGCTGGGGTCTACTTTTGAAGTTTTTTCACAAATAAATAATACCAAGATTAGGAAGGAAATAATTAATCGGGAAAAAAATATTTGCAACAAGTTTCTCAAATAAAACTGTCTTTGCCAAGATACATAAGGAACTGATTCAAATTTATAAGAGTAAGAGCCATTTCCAAAATTATAAATTATCTAAGGATAAGAACAGACAGTTCTCAAGGGAAAAAATTCAGGTTATCTATAATTATATAGGGCTATAGGGAAGTAGAGGGTAGAATACTCTAAATCACTACTAATTATAGAAGTGAAAATTGAAGCAATTTTGATATTTCATATCCATCATATTGACAAAGATGAAAAAAAAGAAAAATGATCAATGTTGGAGGGACTATCAGAAAATAGGTACATTGAAACACTGCTGGTGGACCTGTGAAAAGCTAATAACCATTCTGGAAAGCAATTTGGTATTTTTATACAGAGCATTAAATATTTGACACAGCTATACTGCTGCTAGGGGCAGCTAGGTGGTGCAGTGGTCAGGGTCTGGAGTCAGACTCATCTTCCTGAGTTCAAATCTGGCCCCAGACACTGACAAGCTGTGTGACCCTGGGCAAGTCACTTCACCCTGTTTGCCTCATCTGTAAAATGAACTAGAGAATGAAATGGGAAACCACTTCAATATCTTTGCCAAGAAAACCCCAAATGGGGTCACGAAAAGTAGGAGACAACTGAAAAATGATTAATAGCAAAGAACAATACCACTGATAGGGATATATCCAAAGATAATTAAATAATTAATTATTATCCTGTGGCTTTTACCACTCAAAGACACTGAGTTCAAATCCTAAGATGACTCACTGCCTGTGTGACTTTGATAAGTCCTTGCCCTCTCTAGGTCTCCTCATTTGTAACATGACTAGAATGGACCTCTACTGCCCCTTTCATCTCTATAGCTATGATCCCATGATCCCATTGGTGACTGGGAAGGTTTATTTTATATGCATCATAGTTATCTTATTCTAGTGTATTAATTGGGCAGCTAGATAGCTCAGTATAGAGCTGAATTCAAATCTGGCCTCAAACACTAGCTATGTGACCCTGGGCAAGTCACTTACCCCTGTTTGCCTCCATTTCCTCATCTGTAAAATGAGCTGGAGAAGGAAATGGCAAAGCACTCTGGTATCTTTGCCAAGAAAATCCCAAATGGGGTCACAAAGAGTTGGACACGCCTGAAATGACTGAACACAAGTATATTATTCCCAAATTTGTATGTTCTCTTTTCCCTTGGCTAGGCTGTCTGGCTCTAAAACTAGTGCTCTTTTCACTATATCACACTATAACAGGGCCTCTGTTTGTGCTCTCTTGTGTTGTGTTGTATGTATCTCTGGGGAAGTCTCCAATACAGGTTGGTATGGGTCAGTACACATATAGTCTCATTCATTGATGCCTACTGGCAAACTTGTGAAACACTGTACATCTGCCAGTGAATTGCCTGGGCATACCCTGTCTCCAAGAGAAGGCTAGAAGGCTTCCATGGAAAGGAGCTGAGCAAAGCACTGAATTGGTTCTTCATCACAATACCCAGACAGCATGCTTTTTGGAAGGGTGGGGGGAAGGGAGAATTCTGGAGGTGATATAAACCCCCTTAACTGAAATGACACCATTTAGACAAAAAAGCCAGCTTTACAAAATGAGAGTGATTTCTATTAAGGCAAGTTTGAATGATGCTTATTAGCCTTCGAGCCTTTTATATATTTTTAATTGATATTTTATGGATCTTAATTCATTAATAAAAAGGAAAAGGAGAAACATGGGTATGGTTTATCTCCTTTCGCTATTCAAATAGAACTAAATTTTAGAAAATAAATACAAATCTTGGGATAATTGAAAATGCTCATATTTCAGGAAAACACATTTTCTTTATGATTCAGTCAACAAACTTTTATTGAGAGCCTATTATGTAAAAGGTTTTATGTTAGGGATTATTTTTAGGGGGAGAGGTGGGGAAGGGGGAGAGGAAATAAAAGATACGGTTCCTGACCTCAAGAATCTTGCAATCTGTAATTATAATCTGTAGTGAGTCATTCATGAATAACAAGAATACAAAGTAGTATGTGATAAATGTTATGAGATGAAAGAAAGGAAGAAGCATTTGTTAAGTGACTACGTATGCAAGGCCCTGTGCTAAGCCCTTTACAAATATTATCTCCGTTTATCCTCACAACAACTTTGTGAGGTAGGTGTTAACAGTATTTTACAATTGAGGAAACTGAGGCAGACAGAAGTTTAAGTGACTTGCCCAGGTTCATACAGCTAGTAAATGTCTAAGGCCACATTTGAACTCATTTCTTCCTGACTCCAAGCCAAAGGCTCTATCCATTGCACTCCCTACCTGCCTTGAATGTATAAATAAATGATAGTATAAACAAAGTTCTATGGGATTTAGAAGTCGGGAGGGTGGGGGATGGAGATCATGTTTGGATGAAGGAACCAGGTAAGGCTTTGTGGAGAAGGTTCCTTGTGAGCTAAGACTTATTCAATTCAACATTTATCGATTCTCTGCCATGTATGAAGCCCTTGGCTAGATGCTAGGAACATAAAAGCAAGAACCAAATAGTCCTTGCTATTAAACATCTTACAGGTATTGTAGGCTTCTAACAGTCAGACACTGGAGAAAGCCATTCTTTCCTGCTGAAGGGAATAGCATGGACAAAGCTATGGAGGTAGGAAAATACATGGCACATTGGGGGAAGTACAGAGTTTAGTTTGAATGGAGAATAAATTTTCAAAGGTTGATTAGGGACAAATCAGGGAAAGGCCTTGAATTTCATGCTAAGTGTTGGGACTGTATTCAGTAAGCAGTGGAGGGCATTGGAGGGTTATTGTTGCTGGTTTTAGCAAAGTAACATTAAATCATTGGTTCACCAGGAAGATTGATCTGACTTTAGTATATAAGACACACTTTGGAGGAGGAAGCTTAATGTGTCCTGTGTAAACTCTTTTTCTCTGATTGTTCTTTCTCTTTTATGTGTTTCTGTTAATGGCATCCACGTTCTTCCAGATATCCAGGCCTCAAACCTTTGAGTCCTCTTTGACCCCTCTCTCCCCTCAGGACTTATTCCCCATGAGTGATCACTTGCCAAGGCCTCTAGAACTTACCTCCACCTCTTCCCATCCCCACCTCTATGACCCTCACTTCCTTTCCATTCCTATTGCTTCCACTAAAATTTGGACCCTTGTGACCACTCATCTAGATCATTTAACAACCTTCTAGTCAGTTTCCTTGACTTTTATTTTTCCATCCTCCATATGGCTGCCATATTAATGCCATGAAAACACAGTTCTAAACATGCCACTCCTTAACTCAAGAGTAATCATTGGCTCCCCACTTCCTGCATAATAGAAATCAGACTCTTTAGCCAAACATTGAAAGTCCTCTGTGATATAGCCTGTAATGGTAAGGGAATTTTAAGGTATTCCCTGACCCTTAATAGGCCTAGAGAATTTGAACATCTTCCCTGCCCCTTAATGGGCCTCAAGTCTAACAAAACAGGAGGGGCTTGATTGGGGGGAGGCTTGTTTTTCAGGAAGGCCCACACCTTTTGTTACTTTGTAATTAGGCAGTGAGTCATGAAGGTTGTGATGTCCTCTGACCCTGAAGAAGGGTATATATACTCTGTGGGGTTTTGTTTGGGGGCTCACTTATGGGAAGAGTTGTGTGATTTGGCCAGATGAGAGACTCTGGGTAGCCATTGAGCCTCCTGACTTTGAAAACTCAGATGTTGGTGCTTCTCTCTGATAACTAACTATGTATGTATGTAAGTCAGATAGCTAGAAGCCCTGTCTGTTGGTCTGTTGAATTGTGTTATTTTCTCTGTCTGTATTTTTTGTCTGCTTGTAATTTTTGTTTGTATTTTCTGAAGTTCAGGGTGCTGACTTTTTCCCCTGAACTAAGTAAATGATCTATCTATCTATCTATCTATCTATCTATCTATCTATCTGTCTGTCTGTCTGTCTGTCTGTCTGTCTATCTGTCTGTCTATCATCTATCTATCTGTAATGGTGAGCACAGAAGTAGTTCACACCTTGCTTCAGTTATTGAATTAACACCTTGTTTCAGTTCAAGTTTCTTTTGAGCCTTGTATCATTCTGTTAAGAAACCTGAATGTGTGAGCCCTACAACTTGTGAACCCTAGAACTCATGAACTCCTGCAACAGGAAGAGGAGGAGCTAATGATCATATATAAAGAGAGGCCCAGGCTAGAGACAGCAGAACTGAGAAGAGGACTCTTGTGGTAGCAGAGTCAAGAAGGAGAAAACTTGTGGTATCCTGGCACTCTGTTTGTCTGCTCTGTCTGTGTTGATGTTTGTTTGTGATACTTTGTACAGAATCCCTGGGATCTTGCTGGAAGCCCTGAAAGAGGACTTTCTGGTTGTATATTTACAGAAGTCCTAGAGGAGGGTTTTAGAAGTCTTGGGACTTAACTGATGATTTGTGCTGACCTCTTGGACCTTGTTTGTGGGCCTGTGTTGATTTCTATGTTCATTGTTTGTGTTGAGTTCTCAGATCTTGTTGGTGGGTCTGAGTTGATTTCATAGGCAGATAGTGAATTGATGATGGTGCCGGCAATGTGTATGAATATTACTGTGGCTCTGTTAAGCTTTGTCTTCCCAGAAACAGGAACTGTGAAGGACTTGAGGTGGACTGGACATTGTGAAATTCAATATGGAATGGGAACTGATGAAGAACTGGACAAGGATCTGGGCAAGGAACTGGGAGCTGCCTGCCTTTGAACCCAGGTGACAGTTGGAACTGAGACTGTGGAAGAGGAACCATGGAAGCTGAGAGCCAGCCTTGAGTCAAGTTCAAAGAAGACTTTAGCTGGATACTGTGTACTGACTGAGAAGATTATGATTTACTGTGACCTAGGGATGGAGAACTTTGACTTTTGTACTTTGTGATTGAATTAGGGATTTTGTGATTTACTAAATGGATGTACTTTGTTGAAAACTATGTGGCCACTTTGGTGAAAACTATGTGTCCATTTTAGTGATAAGTTTGTTGAGTTGTGACATAGTGAATGTTGTATTTTGATTTTCTGTGATAAGTTGTAATATTGTGAATTTTGTACCTTTATTTTCTGTGAATGTTTTGCTCTGATTTGTTATTGAATAGAGAGTTTGCTATACTATGTAATCAGAACCTTGACAGCTGTTCACAGCAGCAGTCCCCTGGAAAGCTGCTCATGCTTGGCTTTACATTATCTACCTATCTATCTATCTATCTATCTATCTATCTATCTATCTATCTATCTAAAGTTTAGTTAAAAATTGACCACTTTAAAGTTGCTTTCCTTCAGTAAAGCAGATCAAAGAACCTGTGCTAGCAGTCATCCTGGGTATGCTAGGGTGCTTGCTGTTACATGGCCCCAGCTTATCTTTCTATTCTATTAATAGCTAATAATAATGATTGATAACGATGATAATGATGATGATAAGTCATAAATTAGCATTAAATGCATTAAAATTTGTAAGCCATTTTCCCTATGTTATCTCAATTGATCTTCATAATGATCTTATGAGATAGGGATTATTATTCTCCCCATTTTTGCAGAAGATGAAACTTCTGAAAGTTTCAGAGGAAAAGAAGAAAGTTCGCTCATTCTACAGCAGAATCTTACCCTAGGTTCCATTCTAAAGTTGGCACAGATGGCCAAAATTGCACATAGTAAAATTAACTTTGGAAGTCCTTTAAGTTGTTCATGTAATTATGCCACATTTTTAAACAGTCAAGGTTGGAAAGGGGCCAGGGTTCTCTTTAAAAGTAAACTATCTATATCAGCAGATGGGTTGAAATGGTTGCCAGGGAAGCAATTGAATTATATATTTTTTTTCACTGTACCTACATTCAATTGAGCTATTGATCAAGAGAAAAAACTAGAAGTAGGACTTCTCAAATAGAAAAAAAAACACACCAGAAAAAGACTTAGAAGGAAAACTGTTCATTAAAGGGGAAAAACACTCTTGAAAGGGTGTCACCCCAAGTGTGATTATATTAGAGGGTGATAATCCTGCCACATAATTTTTTTGTCATCATATTTCACTATGAGACAAGATAAGACAGAAGGAAGTAATGGGGAACCCCATATGGGGCTTCTAGTGATTGAGAATTCTAGGAAGGCCAACTAACACAATCTCTATCATTAGCTCTGCCCACCTAGGCAGAACAAAAGCACCTACTGTGGTTATGATAAAGAAAAGATTCTAGAATCATACTCCACAGAGTTCACTCTATGAGATGCAGGGTCTGTGTATGGGGACTGAAAATGACTTTAGGAACAGTAGATTCACATCCCCCTTCTCAGGCTCACTCCAAGGCAATATATACTCATTAAGTGGCATGGTGGGCACCCAGATTGATCTCTCTCTCTCTGTTTGTCTGTTTCTACTTCATTGTCTCTCTTTGTGTCTCTTTCTATCTCTGTCTCTCAGTGTCTGTGTCCGTCTCTGTCTCTGTGTGTGTGTGTCTCTCCCTGTCTCTGTGTTTCTCTATGTGTGTCTCTGTCTCTGTCCTGGGCCCATATAGCTGAATTTATGTAGATAAAATGTCCATATCATGCCACTCCATTGTCTTTCCAAATCCTTTCAAAGCCAGCACAAATATCACCTTCTTCATTAAGCCTTTCCTCATCCCCTATACCAGATGTGTTTTCTCTCTCCTCTTAGTCTCTGTAGCACTCTCTTTGGACTTCTCTGACCATGATGAGATTTAAGGATGGTCACACCCTGTGTGATGATAGCACCAGTGGTGACTTTATTGATACTGATTCCTTGTCATTACTCATCTCCCCCACCCCACTCCCACACCCTTCCTTCTGGAAAAGTGCAGGCAGGTGTCCCAGAACCCTTTGGGACTGTTGTTTGTTCCTCATTCTTGAAGAGGACCAACAAAGTCAGGAGGGCAATGTTGTGACTTGCAAGTGAATTGGCTTTAAGTGAGTCAGAGCTGTGCAAAGTCACCAGCCTCCCTCTCTCCTCTAGAGTCATCTGAGTTCAGCGACCAGACGTAGGTCAGGACAACTCCCCTTTTGGGACAGTCTGGCTGTGGCAGCTCCATCTCAGAGAAGGTCCTTTAAGCCAGACTGAACATAGCCTACATTTAGATCTAGTGCATCACTTAGGACAAAAGCATCGTGACTAACCAGCCTCTGTCACTCTCATCTTTACAATAAAAACAATAATTTTAGGGGCGGCTAGGTGGTACAGAGAATAGAGCACCAGCCCTGGAATCAGGAGGACCTGAATTCAAATTTGACCTCAGACACTTAACACTTACTAGCTATGTGACCTTGGGCAAGTCACTTAACCCCAACTGCCCCACCTTCCCCCCTCCAAAAAGACAAAAAAACCCAAGAACAAAATACTCAACAATTTTGGACCAAAGGGCCTATTATAAACATGGAGCATTGTTGATCTTTTCCTGATCCTTAGCATGACAAAGAATTTGCCTTCACTTAATATTGATGACATTATAACACAACATCACCATCCTTAATGGACCAGGAAAAGTTTCTCCTCTTCCAGGAAGTCTTCCTTGATGAAGACACGTTCCCCCAATAGAACTTCTTTAGCAATTAACCTGTAATATGTCATTTAGCACTTTAGTGCATCTGGGCACACCCCTTTTTTTTTTTCAGGGACAATCCTTCATACAAGGACCTCTGGCAAAGCCAAGGTACTCTGAGTCCACATGCAATCAAAACTACAGCTCACAGGTATCCATCAATTCCTAGTCAGCTAGAAGACACAATTAGTTGAAAACTAAAGCATTTAAAACAATATCAAAGAAAATTAACAATAGAGCATTTTTTCCATAAACTTGGGGTACTCTCGCACAGTATATCGTCATTAGTACTATAAGTGAATATGGCTAGGGAACCAATAGGGACACATGTGGCTGGGATACATGCATGAAGGGGCACATGTATGGGAAACCCATGGCCAAAGCACATGAATGAAGGGACTCAGATGAGAGACACCTGTAAAAACGGCACACAAATGGAAGGAGAGGTTTTACTTTCTTTGTATGAGACCAACAGTATTCCTCTACTCCTTCTGGGCCTGTTCCCAGTTGTTCTCACACGCTGTATAATCTCTGTAGGGTGGGTGGGTATCCTCTGCCAGGCATTTCTCCACTGATCACAACTAGTATGAATGAATAGGACACATGGTTGTGGGTTTTTTCTTCTTCTTTCTATTTCCAGTTTCTGACTTCTTCTAGAGTTCTCAGTCGTGAAGAGTGAGTGTTCCCATCTCTCTTTTAGCTTAGAATCTTGAGGTTTGCATTTCAGTTTTGTTTTGTTTTGAACAGACTCAGGCTTATTTGTTACAAGAGTCTCCTATTTCCCCCAAATTGGGAGAGAGAGAAAATAAATGCCCGTTAATTTTTTAAAAGTAATTTACAAAAACAACAGATACAGGTCCTTAACCTAGTCAGTTCTTGGCCTAGGAAGAAACCCTTGATTTTTCTCCATGAGCAGAGGAATCCATTGGTTTTCTGAGACTTGGTTCTAAGTATCTTTTTCTCCAGAGGGAGAGTATTTGCCTCCAGGTTCCAATCCCTTTTAGAACATGGAGTAAGGAGCCTGCTATATAGAGCCCATGGACATTTTTAGTTTTAAAACTATTGTGTCTGGGGCTGAATTGCAGGCAGTTGTCCCAGACAGCTATTTGACTTGGTGACAGAAATTCTTTGTAACTCTCCACTTAATCTGTTAAGGGTATCCTGTACCCTCAAATCCTATTCCAGAGAAGGTCTGTCAAAGAATTCTGTCACAACTGTGTGGGTTTCTGGCACTATGGTTTCTCCAGCATCCATCCCCTGGGTCTTCCATACAGAACTATGGGAAGAAGGCATACTGACTCCTAAAGGTAGATCTCTCAAACTGACCCAGTTATGCTGAAAGGGAGGACTGATACACTGAGAAAGAGTGCTGGACTGGGAGTGAGAGGACCTGGGATCCAATTCTGTAGTAGCTGGGCTGCACAGTAGATAGAGCACCAGGTCTGGAATCAGGAAGAGCTGAATTCAAATCCTGCCTCAGAAACTTTCTAGCTGTGTGACCTAGGGCAAATCACTTAACCTCTATTTGCCTCAGTTTCCTCATTGGTAAAATGGAGATAATAATAGCACTTACCTCCCAGGATAGTTGTGAGGATCAAATGAGATGAGAATTGTAAAATGCTTAGCCTAGTACCTGTCCCATCATAGGCTCTACATAAATGTTAGCTATTATTGTTCTTACCTCTGACTCTCTGACCTTCTTGATCTCTTGTTGTTCAGTCATTCGGTCATGTCTAACTCTACGTGATCTCATGGACATGATCTGTGTGATTTTCTTGGCAAAAATCCTGGAACAATTTGCTATGTCCTTCTCTAGCATGTCCCCATTTTGCTCTTAGGGAAGTCTTTCTTCTCTGGGATTCTGTTTCTTTGTCTGTAAAAGTAGGAGAAGATGTCTACAATTCCTTTTAGTCCTAATCCTATTGTCTACCTGGTTGTAGAATCTCTGCAGTAGGGCATTTGCCCAAAAGCCTGGGGAGAGGTGGAATGGCCTGAGTCTGCGTAGAGGAAGGAAAGGGAATAGCAGAGGTCCAAGCCCCAAGAAATTTTGCCTAGTGCCCTAGCAACCTGGGGATTTGCAAGGCCTGTTGGGTGGAGGTTGTCCAACTCCTTTTAGTTAGTATTGCTCTGTGGGTAGACAATGTCCCTTTCCAGCTCACTGTAGCCTGGCTGTCTTACAGGCACCAGGGGTGGCCTGGCTCCCAGCCTGAGCATCATAGCTGAGGGGACCCAAGAGGGCTTGGTAGAGCCACTAATGATTGTGAGTTTGAGGGGTGAAGGCCTCACATGCTCAGAGCCAGGAGGTCATGTAAAACCCACAGCTGCTTCTTTGCATGTTCCCTGATTAGATCCAGGCATGTGGCTTATGAGGGAGGGTTGTAAAGTCAGCTTTTATTGAGGCTAAATAAAACGGCTAACAAAATCCTTTTATTAGGAGGAAACACTAGTTTCCTCATGACATTTCAGAGCCTTTCAAAGCTTCAATTTCTTTTTGAGCAGCACACATATTTAGGATAATAGCTCACTTCCTCACAGGGTTGTTGGAGGTATTACATGATATGAGGTATATAAAGAAAGCATTGTGTAACTTTTAAGTGGCATAATAAGAGTAGCCAGTTCTTATTATTATTAAGATAAATAATAATAATGATGTAGAGTCTACCAAAAAGGAGTATGGGTCATTTAAAAAATTACTTCCCAATTAATACTCTAAAATTGGGATAGGACTGTATTGAAACACAGAGTTCAAGCAATTTGAGATCACATGGGGAGTGAAGGTAGAGTCCAGAAGGCCAGAATAAGAACTTGAATTTCTTGACTTGTCATGTTACAGAGAAAATTCTTTAAAATTTTTTTTCAATTAACAAGTATTAAAAAAATTAATCTGTCCCTTCCATTATTTCCCATCTCGGAGAGAGATAGGGGTTGAGAGGTATGTGTGTCTGAGTGTGTGTAGGCAGAGAAAGGGCGACAGAGGGAGAGTGAGGAAGAGAGACGCACAGAAAGACAGAGACACAGAGGGAGAAGGGGAGGGGAGAGAGAGAGAGAGAGAGAGAGAGAGAGAGAGAGAGAGAGAGAGAGAGAGAGAAAGAGAGAGAGAGAGAGGGAGGGAGAGAAATGGGGAGAGAGGAAGAGGGGAATGAGGAAGACAGAGACATAGAGACAGAAAGGGAGAGAAAAAGGGGGAGGGGAAGAGAGTGGGAAGGGAAAGAGGGACTACAAAAGGAGGGAGGGAGAGATAGAGACAGAGAGACAGAAAGAGAGAAAAAGAGGGGTGAGGGAAAGAGGGAGTGAAGGAAGGTGGGAGGGAGGAAGCAAGAAAAGGAGGGAGGGAGAGAGAAAGAGGAAGAGGGGAATCAGGGAGACAAAGGCACAGAGATAGAACGGGGGGGGGTGAGGAAGGAGGGAGGGAGGAAAAGAGAGAAAGGGGTTGTGAGCGAGACACGCACAAAGAAAAAGAGGGAGAAAAAGAGAAGTGAGAGAGAGGGAGAGGGAGGGGAAGAAAGAAAGAGGGAGGGAGAAAGAATGAGGCAAGAGAAGCACACGGAGAGACAGAGAAACAGGGAGAGAGTTGTTTCTCAAAATTGTTTCTCTTTAGTATGTATTAAATGGTTTTCCTTTTTCTGCTCACTTCGCTCTGTAATAATTCATAAAGGTCTTCTCAGTTCCCTCTGAAATCGTCCATCTGACCATTTCTAATGGCATAACAAGTTTCTGAAATTCTTTTAAAAAATATATTTAATGATGTTTTTTGTCTTTCCATTGCTATCATTTCTCATTCCCATCCCTCTCCAGACTAACCCCATCCTTGTGACAAAGAAAAACAATTAAGCAAAAACATTCTCAGTAAATGCACCTGAAAAAAAGTTAGTATTCGGTTCTGCTAGTCCCCTTCCTCTCAGTCATGAGGGGGTGGTAAATTTCATTATCTGTCTGCTATCCCTTCATTGCTTTTTCAATTTTTCTTTAAAATTTTTTTTTATTGATTTGTTTGTTTACTTTTAGTTTACAAGATTCAGTTCCACAATCCCTTGAGTTTCACATTTTCGCCCCTCTCTCTTCCCCCCCTTCATGGCGGCATGCAATCAAGGATAGGATCTGCAAATACTTTCACATTAGACGTTAGTCTGGTTGTATAGAAGGGTTGTGACCAATGAATGAACAATGGGAAAGAGGAAACAAAACCAAACATGGAAAAGAAAGAGAGCATATAGTTTGCTTCAGTCTTCATTTGAACTCTGTTCTTTCTAGATCTTTCTCTGAATGTGGACATCTCCTTCCATCCTGAGTCTTTTAGGGTTGTCTTATAACTTTGAATTGCTGAGAAAAGTCCAGTTTATCAAAGTTGGTCATCACACATACGTTGTGTCTGTGATTGTGTACAAATTTCTCCTGGTTCTGCTCTTCTCACTTAGCATCAGTTTATATAAGCCTCTCCAGGTAAATATGAAGTCCATCTGCTCCTCATTTCTTATAGCACAATAGTATTCCATTACATTAATATACCACAACTTGTTTAGCCATTCCCCAATTGATAGGCATCCCCTTAATTTCCCGTTTTTTGCCACCACAAAGAGAGCTGC
>CM053587.1:104747502-104763296 GCA_028646515.1 Pseudochirops corinnae
AATTCTACATATTTTCAATGCATTTTTATACATTTATAAACATTCTCCTGCCAAAGGTCCATGATACAAAGAATCCTTGACATAGAGTTTGTTCCACATTAATCAATAATGGAGGAAGGGAGGAGAAAGCAAGCAGGAGAAAGAAAGAGAGAGAGAGAGAGAGAGAGAGAGAGAGAGAGAGAGAGAGAGAGAGAGAGAGTGTTTTCCTTAGGTTTCCTGGGGACGATGTCCCGAGTCAGAATTGGGTCTGGGATTCCACGAGGAGAGATTCTGTTATTTGTCAATGGACCATACCTCACTTTGGGTGCTTTTTCCAAGTCCCTAAGAGGGGTCTTTGTATAGAAAGAGAAGGAGAAAGAGGAACAGGAAGAAAAGGAGGAAAAGAAGGAATAGAAGGAAAAGGAGAGGGAGATGGAGAGAGAAAGGGAAGAGAAAGAGGAAGAAAAGGAGGAAAAGAAGGAATAGAAGGAGGGGGAGATGGGGAGGGAAATGGAAGAGAAAGAAGAGGAGAGAGAAAAAGAGGAGGAGGAGGAGAAGGAGGAGGAGGAGGAAGTAGGAGAGGCCTATATACCTTAGAGGTAACAAAAGAATGATCTAAGTCCCTGAACTCCTGCCCATTAACAATCTATCCTCATTCGTCCTCTTCCGGTCCAGGAACTTTTCTGCCCTTTTGGGTAGTAGAGGAACAAAGCCATCAGAGGGAGCTCCAAGAGATCTGAAGAATGGGCCAAAGGAGAAAAAAAGGGAGAGAGAAGGGGAAGGGACATGGGGAGTCAATCAATTTATCGCAAACATTTATTAAGTGCTTGCTATTTGCTGGGCACTGGCTAAGGCACTAACACATCCAAAAAATAGTCCCTGACCTCCAGAAATTTGCATTCTACTAGAGAGACATAACCACAAACATTGACACAGCACTTCAAGGCTTGAAAATCTCGTTATACAAGTTATCTCGTTTGATTTTTACAAAAACACTGTTACCGCCATTATTACCCCCATTTTACAAATGAAGAAACCTAGGCACACTGAGGTTAAGTGGCTTGATCCAAGGTTACACAGCCAGTGTCTGAGGCAGGATTCAAACTCAGGTCTTTTAGACTCCAAATCCAACACTCTCCACTGTGCTACCCACCTACTCTCAACATGTTTGCAGATAAGCAAATATAGGATACCTAAAAAAAGTATAGAAGGCAGCTAGGGGGTACAGTGGATAGAGCACCAGCCCTGGACTAGTCAAGACTGGACAAGTTAAGAGGAACTGAGTTCAAATGTGAACTCAAACATTTACTAGCTGTGTGACCCTGGACAAGTCACTTAATCCCATTTCCTTAAAAAAAAAAATGCTATGTACTGAGGGCTAGTAGGTCTGTTTGTGTGGGGCAGAAAATCCATAAAATCCGCGACCAGGATAATTTGGGCAAAGATTAAGAAGCGAGGAAGGTGAAGACTTTCTGACGAAGCAAAGTTCAGCGCAAACGCAGTCTCCCCAGCGCCGAGTCTTCGGTCCAGTGACACCGGCCTCCTGGCTGTTCCAAGAATAAGATCCTCCGCGTCTCAGCTCTGGCATTTTTCTCTGCCTGGCCTCATCCTAAGGCCTTCTTTTCTCTCACTGCTGACCTTCCTGGCTCCCTTTAAGCCCCAACTAAAACCCCACCTGCTACGGGAGGTCTTCCCCAACCCCTCTTAATTTCCGTGCTTTCTGTCTTGTAATTATCCCCAACTTACCGGGCACATAACTCGCTTTGTATATATCTGTTTGCACGCTATCTCCCCGTTAGACTGTGGGCTCCTTGAGGACAGGGACTGTCTTTTGTTTCTTTTTGTGTCCCCAACCCTTAGTATGGTGCCTGGCATACAGCAGGCACTTAGTAAATGCTGACTGATTGATTGAAATGGAAAGGGAATTAGAAAAGAAAGATACTAATGAAAAAGGTAGGCTGCCTCTTGATAGAAAATCGATGAGAGTATAGCAGATGGTCCCTATCGCAGTAAGAAGCCACAGCAGCTCACATCTGGAGAAAATGACTTCATGAGGATTGTTGGTCTGAGGCGCAGTCTTATCGACAAATACCGCTCACACAATTTTTATTTTTTCTGGCGTGCTTTCCCCTCTGGGGAAGACTCACAGATAAAAAAATACAAAGGCTGAAATCTGCCCTCTTTCCCATGTATTGTCATTTGCTCAGGCTGAGACGGTGAATGGAAATTTCCGGGGCACCGATGCGATGATCTCATCTTTGGGATCTGGTGCATTTCCAGTGCCCGTCCTCGGAACTGGTCTGTCTCATGAAGTCTGAGAATACAGCTCCAGAGCTTGTACTTCTGAGGCTCCTGAATCATTTGTATTACCATGGAAAGAAGGCTGGATTTCTAGTCAGAAACCCTGGGTTCAAGTCCCAGCCTCACAACTTACTAGCTCTAGTCAATTTCCTCTGAGCACTGGATCTAGTCAGGAAGACCTGAGTTCAAATCCAGCCTCAGATGTGTCCTAGTTGTGTGACCCTGGACAAGTCACTTCACCTCCAGTTTGTCTTAACTTTCTCATTTGTAAAATGAGGTATCTCACAAGGTTGTTGTGAGGATCAGCTGAGGTAATAATTATAGAGTGGATAGCATAGGGCCTGACACATAGTAAATGCTGTATCAACACTAGCTTTTTATTTTATTGGCTTCATTTTTCCTACCTGTAAAACACAGATAACCTCCCAGGTGATTGTGAGAATCCAATAAGATAATGCCTCTAAAGTACAAACCTGAAAAAGTCATATAAATGTTGACATATAAATGTGACAGCAGCTAGGTGACCTGAGGGAGAGAATGCTGGATTTGGACTCAGGAAGACCTAAATTTGAATTCCTTCTCAGATATCGCTCCTTGTATGACCCTGGGCAAGTAACCTGACCTCTCAGCATCAGTTTCCTCATCTATAAGATGGGAGTAACAGCAGGGTCCATGTATTATTAATCAAGTGAGATGATAGATGGAAATCTTTAGGCAAACTCTCAAGCACTGTATAAAGATTAATTAATTAATATTAATTAATCAATAAAGATTAGCTCCTATTATTGCTAAATGGAGGCCAAGAGAAATGAGAGGCAAGTGGATGGCACAGAGGATAGAGCATTAGGTTTGGAATCAGGAAGACATCAGTTCAAATCTAGCCTCAGACACTTACCAGCTGTATGATCCTGGGCAAGTCACTTCATCCCATTGGCTTCAGCTTTCTCATCTGTAAAATAAGCTGGAGAAGGAAACGGCAGACCACTCTAGGAGCTCTGAGTCAGACACAACTGAAACTAATGAACAACAACAAAAGAAGGGAAGTGACTTGTCTAAGGTCACACAGGTTACAAGTAACAGAGCCAGGATTTTAACCCAGGCTGCCTGACTGTAAATATTTTGTTCTCTTCACTCACTCACTTAGCAGTGGTACTTGCTATGCCCAAGCAGCTGACTGGTCGTCCTGGCTTATTGGTCTGGATCACGGAGGAACAGATACACAGTCTAAGGCAATTATAGTAGTTGGGGTCAGCTGGAGCAGTGAGGTGGGTAGGAGTAATAATCTAATCCCTTTCCCCAACCAAGTTGGGCTAATTTTTCCCTTAAAATATATTGAAACAATCCTCAAGACATGGTTGGCTCAGGGGACCCCAGTGCTGACATCACTCCCCGGCTGCCTGAGTACAAAGCAGGCCTGAGGAGGATCTCTCTGACGCTTGGCTGGCAGGACACGATGGGCATCCCAGGCAAGGGGACTGAAGCTGAACCGATTCGAGGCACCCTCAATGCCAGTCCTGGTTGAACATCCTTCCTTTGCTCTAAGTAAATCTCCTCTTGTTGACTGGTGACAGGCCTGTTTTATTATGATATTGAACCTGAATGGGGCACTTTCAGAGTCAGGCCCTGCCCAAGCAGGCCAGTCACTGGCACCACTTAGTAGGCCATGGAGCCATAGGCTTCTGTCCAAAAGGCCAAACAGAGTAGAGCCTAGGAAGTTTTCAAAACAGTCCTGAGAATTGGTAAATCCTGAGAACAAAGGTAAATATAAGCCATGAACCTGCAGTCACAGCACAAGCTGGGTCATTGCACCCAGGAGAAGTTTATGGCAATAGCTGCTGTGACAAGTATCCAACAGCTTCAGTTGTCTTTAATGTGTAGTCTCCCAGGGCAACTGGCCAAGCCTGGCCCTGCCTAACAATCCTGTCTGGATGGAAAGAGCTCTCCGTGGTCCCTGGCTGTTCATGTGCTCTGGCAAGGTCACTTTCTCCAGATAAATAAGAATATCTGGAGTGGGGATTGCATTCTCTAAGGGCTCACAACCTGGGGTCCTAATCCCCTTTTCCTTTTCTTTGCTGCTATCTTCTAAGAATCATCTAGAAGCCTTAGGAACTAGGAACTTAGGAACTAGGAATTAGAACTAGGAACCAGGAAGTTAGGAACTGGAACTAGGAACTTAGGAACTGGGAACTTAAAAACTAGGAACTGGAACTTAAGAACTAGGAACTGGAACTAGGAACCAGGAGCTAGGAACTTAGGAATTAGGAATTTAGGAACTGGAACTGGGAACTGAGGAACCAGGAAGTTAGGAACCGGGACTAGGAGTTTAGGAACTAAGAAACTAGGAACGGGGAACTTAGGAACTAGGACTAGGAACTAGGAAACTAGGAATTAAGAACTTAAGTACTGGAACTAGGAATTTAGGAACTAGGAACTGGGAACTTAGGAACCAGGAAGTTAGGAACCAGAACTAGGAACTTAGGAACTAGGAACTAGGAATTTAGAAACTGGGAACTTAGGAACTAGAAACTAGAACTTAGGAACTAGGAACTGGAGCTTAGGAACCAGGAACTTAGGAAATAGAACTAGGAACTAGAAACTTAGGAACTGGAACTAGGAACTAGGAACTTAGGAACTAGTCCTAGAGACCTTGACAAGTATGTTGACTTTGATTATGGAATGAGTACTCCGCAGAATTCCCCTTAAGCGCCTTGTTTTTATCTTGAAACAGCAATTCCAAATATACTTCTACTTTATGCAATATATGTAATCCTGAAAAAGAATGTATAAATCAAGTTTTCGTAAGTAGCTCAGTGGAGCAGTGGATAGAGAGTTAGGCTTGGAGTCAGGAAAATCTGAGTTCAATTCCAGTCTCACACCTCAGTACCTGGTGACTCTGAGCATATCATTTAACCTCTGTGTGCCTCAGTTTTCTCACCTGTAAAATGGAGAGGATAATAGCATCTATGTCCTAGGACTGCAGTAAGGATCATATAAGACAATATTTGTAAAAGCACTTAACACAGAGCCTGGCACATAGTAAGTACTATATAAATGTTATCTATTCTTAATAAAGTGAATCCTATTCTAAATGTGCTAGGTAAGCCTGCTATCTAAAGACTTTGCAGAAAGGTATCTTGAAAAGTAATTATACTTTGATAATATAAATAGTCACCCCTTAAACATCAGTTTTGTAAGTCTGAGCTTTCTCTCTCTTTTTTAACATATTATTGGAGCGGCTAGGTAGTGCTGTGAATAGAGTACCAGCCTTGAAGTCAGGAGAACCTGAGTTCAAATCAGCCTCAGACACTAGCCATGTGACCTTGGGCAACTCACTTAACCCCAACTGCCCTGCCTTCCCCCTCCAAAAAGGAAAAAAAAAAAATTTATTTAAAGTTTTGAGTTCCAAATTCTAGTCCTCTTTTCCTCTTCCCCCTCCATGGTAAAAAATCAGATATAGGTTATACATTTGCAATTATGTGAAACATTTCCATATTAGTCATTTTGTACAAGAAGACTTGAATAAAACAAAAATAATGAAAGAAACAAAGTGAAAAGTGGCATGCTTCAATGTGTTGTATTCAATCAATGTCAGTCCTTTCTCTGGAAGCAGACAGTATTTATTCGTCCTTTGGGATTGTCCTGGATCATTTTATTGCTAAAAATAGCTAAGTCCTTAACAATTCTTCATCAAAGGATATTGTTACTACTGTGTACAACTTTCTCCTGGATCTATCCACTTCACTATGCATTAGTTCATGTAAGTCCTTTCAGGTTTTTCTGAAATCATCCTGCTTGTTATTTCTTATAGCACGATACTATTCCATTACAATCATAGATCACAGCTTGTTGAGTCCCTCCCCAATTGATGTGGGTTTTCTCTTTAAAAAGCAGTACTCAAAGTAATTTGTTTTCCTGCCTTTGAAAAGCTTACATCCTGAAATATATATGATACAACAAAAACTCTTAATGTTCACACAAACAAGACGAAAAACACTAAATATAAGGGTTCTTACTTAACCTTCTTGGAATCCATGGACTGCTTTCCCAGTCTGGTAAAGCCTATAAGCTCTCTCTCAGAACTATTTTTTTAATGAATAAATTAAAATATATAAGATAACAAAGGGAATCAATCCTACTGAAACACAATTAAAAAGTTCTCAGATCCCAGGTTATAAAATACTATGGAGAAGATTCAGTATAAGGTGGATCCATCTTGAACCTCTATCCAAAGGCATTGCTTAATGGAATAATAAAAGGACCTCATTAAAAAGTGTTTTCACTTACAATGAGCTCCCTAGCTTGGCCCCTGGGGACAAAATTATTACAGACTCCAAGGTATTAATGTTATGTATAAGAGAAGTGATTATTCTATTTGACTCAATTCAATTCATATTTCACAGAGTCACAGAATGTTAAGAGTTGGATGAGACTTTGGAGATCATCAACTCCTTCATTTTACACATGAAGAAACTGAAGCCCAGTGTGTGACCAACCTGGGATTCCAACCCAAGTCTCTTGGTTACCTAATCTAGAGCTCTATGTACTATACACACATATGTAGGGAACCTATTACATGCTTAACTTCAGGCTTCTCCTACAGAAGACACAAGGAAGATTCATTCTTTTTTTTTTTTTTTACTTTTTTTATTTTATTTTTTTTTAATGACTTGTTTATTTACTTTCAGTTTACAAGATTCAGTTCCACAATCACTTGAGTTTCAGATTTTCTCCCCTCCCTTCCCCCCGACCATGGTGGCGTGCAATCATGTATAGGAGAAGATTCATTCTTTAAAATAATATTGCTTTCTTTTTTATATTGCTTTCATTTCCCAATAAATTCCTCCTCATTCTCTCACCCAGAGAGCCACCCTTTATGACAAAGAATGAGAAAGAAAAACACAAAACAGTTGAAGATGAATGTTGCCAAAATGTAAGGAACAAATTGATCCCAAAAGAAATGTGAGCATGTAACATTGCATATAACATCAGATTCTTTCAATGCACTGATACATTTTACTGATTTTTTTCTTTTCTTTTTAATTCTTTTTTTTTTTTTTTTACAAGGGATTGCTTTCTTGGAGAAGGAAAGAGAAGAGACACAGGATTAAATCTAGGCTATATAAAAACAACATACATCAATAAAAATCTATTTTTAAGAAGGACTAAAAACATGTCCAATAAAACTAACCAATACTTCAATAGCCTACACAGTGTTCTGCATCCTTAGCTCCTTACCTACACAAAGAAGGAAAGGAACTACATCATTCTATCTCCTCTTCCAGAGCATTATAATTATGTGACATTGAGTTCTTATTTTTGTTGTTGTTCTTTCTATTCCCATTATCACTGCATATATTGTTTTCCTGGTTCTGCTTATTTCACTTTGCATCAATTCATAGAAGTCTTCCCGTGTTTCTCTAAATTCTGAAGATTTATTCTTGTCTATGTAACTTGACTTTTAACTCCAATAGAGCAGGGTCTAACACATGTAAAGTATACATACACACACACACACACACACAAGTCCAAAATCCTAGATAGATTGATTGATTAATAAAGAGGAAATATAGATGATAAAGATATAGATAATAAATTCCGTGGTTAAGTGACATAGAAATTCAACAGAGTGATAATTATTGGTAAAGAATATTAAAGGAAGGATCATAGGAAACAGACCTAGAAGGAACTTTGGAGATCTTTCCCTGAGGTTCTAACCTGGGGTTGCAAACTTGTTTTTTTTTAATATTTTGATAATTGTATTTCAATACAACTGACTTCCTTTGCAACCCCATGCATTTTATTTTATACATTTAAAAACATTATTCTGAAAAGGGCTTCATGGGCTTTACCAGTCTATCAAAGGTATCCATGACCAAAAAAAGTTTAAAAACCCCTGTTCTAATACAACCTCCCATTTTATTTTACAGAAAAAGAAATTGAGGCACAAAGAGAAGTGACTTCCATATGCTCACAAATGTCACAAATGGTCAACTTGAGATTTAAACCCAAGGCATCTGATTCCAAATCCAATTTTTTTTTCCCCACTGTACTATACTAAATATTAGGTGAATAATGGTTAGAAAGGCAGATAAGTTGGAGTGAATGATTTCTAAGGCTCTTTCCAATCCTAAATCCTAAGATCCTGATGAAAGCATTTCAGGTAGAGAACTTGGTCAAGTTAGCAAGAAAGCTTCTGCAAGGAGCAGAAAGTGTATGTTGGGGAGCAGTGGTCAGTGAGGTTGTACAGGTATCATGAGACCAGATAATGAAGGGAGTATTAGAGTCAGGATGAAGAGTCTGAATTTGATCTGATAGGAAATAGGAAGTGACTATGGCATCTTAAGCAGGAGAGTAACAAGATAAAATTGTTATTTTAGGAAGACTAGCATGGTACCATTGTGCCAGCCACATTGAAGGAACATAGAGCTGGTGAATATATACTTAAAACATGGTTTCTCCTAGGGGAATTGCATTTTCACTTGGACCAGCGCCTTACGCTAGAGTAGGGCTTCTTAACCTGGCATCTGAGAAGGTTTTTTTTTTAATTGTTATTTTGATGCATTATAACTGGGTTCTTTTATAATCAACGTAGGTTTTTATGTATTTTATGCAAATTTTTTCCTGAGAAAATCTTCACCAGATTGCACAAGGGATCCATGACCCAAAGAAGGTTAAGAACCCTTGGGCTAGAAACATAATGTAGACAATAGCCTTGCAATTGGTCCAGGATTTTAGTGGCTAGGGATGAGAAAGGTGAGGGCGTGTCAGTGGCTTTTTCCCCCTTATTAACTCACCATAGAAGTAGCTACCTTCTATATCTATTTGGATTTGTTCACTCATGTCCAACTCTTCATGACCCAATTTGGGGTTTCCTTGCCCAAGATACTGGAGAAGTTTTCCATTTCCTTCTCCAGCTGATTTTACATATGGGGAAACTGATGCAAACAGGGTTAAATGACTTGCCCAGGGTCACACAACCAGTAAGTGCCTGAGGCCAGATTTGAATTCGGGGAAGATGAGTCTTCCTGACTCCAGGCCCAGCACTCTATTACTGTGCCTCCTAGCTGCCCTGTATTTATATCTAACACCAGATCTGACCCTGGCCCCAGATCCTTTCTGGTTATCCACAGTGACTGTCATGTGGTTAACTTTAGGTAAGTGCTTCTGTTCTCAAAATCCACCTTCAGGGCTACTGTCACAGCTGATCCTTCTGAGTTACAGACCCAGTTCTAACCCTGAACAGGCCTAGACTTTGGAGAGAGAGCAAATTAAATGAGTTGAGGTCCATGTGACACTTTGTGACAACTGAGCCTTAGTAGCCCCTCACAGGCTCAGTGGAGGATTCCTTCCAGGAAAGGTCTAATTTTGACTCTCAGTCTTCTCCCCAGCCCTCTCATCCTTACCGACAGCTGTGAAGTGTCTGACCAAAGGTTCACATACTCTTAACCAAACACTTGGAGAAAGTTTCCATGGGGAAATCAAGGAGAGTTTTCCCCTGGGAGCCACTCCCTTGACCAGCCTCCTCCCATCCCCTGTTTCAGTCCCTGGGGGCTTATTGCTAGGCAACCAACTAAAGCAGCCTTTGGCAAGCCCATCCTGATTGATTCCAGTGTCCAAGGTAACACCCCCTTCCACCTCACACCTCCAGTGATCCCTTCTCTCCTGGGCTCCCCATCTTACTGTTTGTTCCTAGCACATCATTTCTTCCAACCCCCTTATGAAAAAGATTTTTTTGCTTCCAAACTGGAAGAAGGTTGGAACCAATAGATAAAATAGGGTGCGGCAAAGGAGAGGAAGTTGCCCATTCAGGGCTGACCATTGCAAGCTGGCTGCAATTTGCTTCCTCACTCACTGCTAACTTTTTCTGAACTTGTTGGACACCTTCACTTCAGTGGTTCCCCTTCTGAATGGGTTGAAGGAACTTGGGAAATTTAGCCTGAAGAAGAGGTGATTTAAAAGAAATGGTCTCTGTTTTCAAGCATCTGAAAGATTGTCAAGGGCAAAAAAAGGATTAGATTTGTTAGGCCTATCCCCAGAGGGGAGGTTTCAGAACAGTATTGGGTAATATATAACAAAAAACAAACAAACAAAAAAGCCCAACCATCCCTAACAATTCAAGCTGCCCCCAAATGGAATGAGTTCCTTCAAAAAGCAGTGAATTCCTTGTCCCTGGAGATCTCAAAGTGGAGACTGAATGAACAAATGTCAGAGATACCTAGTGTAGAAAAGATTCCTGCCTTCAAATCCAACTTAGCACAGAGCTTTTGTGGCCTCTTCCACCTCCAAGATTCTAGGGGTCACTGACTATATCCACATTCATCCCTATCAAAAGAAAACCTAAGAAGGCTCATTCACACTTAGGTACAAGTAACTGATAAGTTTTAAAGTGTTCCCTCTCCCAGAATGAGATGTGTTTTTTAACAGAAGGCACATTGTTTGGCTTAAGGCAAAGGAATGATGTTCTAAGGATGCGCTTTCAGGTATCTCAGAGCTGGATGTCGGAGGGCAATTTTGGAGGGTCAGAAGAATTTTCTGACACTTGTGACATTACACAATGGACATGACCTCTTTCAACCCTAAACTAAGTTCAAGCCAGACAGCACAGTGGATAAAGTGGTAGGCCTGCAGTCAGGAAAACCTGAGTTTCCTGAGTTCAAATGCAGCCTCAGATACTTACTGGCTGTGTGACCCTGAGCAAGTCACTTAACTCTAGTGGTCTCAGTTTCCTCATCTGTAAAATGAACTAGAGAAGAAAATGGCAGACCACTGTAGTATTTCTGCCAAGAAAACCCCAAATAGGGTCACGAAGAGTCAGACATGCCTGAAACAAATGAACAACAATAAACTGATTAAGCTTTTATCCCCTTAGGTGACAAAAGTCACCTGGGAAGTAGCCAACCTCAAATATTAACCTCCAGAATTTAAGGGAAAGAGGACCAAGCAGAGACCTTTGCAAACCCCCATGGCATGTCCATACACTTGAAATTTTAGCACGGCGATTATTAATACCTTTTTAAAAGTGAGGGTCTATTTTTAGGGCAAACAATGCCTATGAGAGCCACTAGTGGACCTAAAACAGAGGTGGAGATTACAGGAGAATAAAGGAAAAAGTATGAAGAAAAAAATGCAAAGAGCAGAGAATACTACTAGGTCATAGGACCATAGATTTGAAGCTGAAGGGGTCCTTGGCACTGCTCTTTCCCCATTCTCTTCTTACCTGTCCACCCAGGACAGTTTCCTTTGGTGAATCTTCATCTAGGTCACATCCACTAAATGTGAGTGTTCCCCAAGAATCTGTCCTGGGCCCTCTTCTCTTATCCTTCTAGACTTTTACATTTGGTAAGCTCAGAAGGACACATGGATAGATTGTCATCTCTCTGCACAATTCTCAAAACATTTTATCTGGTCCTCACCTCTCTCCTGCTCTCCAGTCTCACATCTCCAAATGCCTATTTTTTTTTTGGAGGAGGGAAAGCAAGGCAATTGGGGTTAAGTGATTTGCCCAAAGTCACATAGCTAGTAAATCTTAAGTGTCTGAGGTCACATTTGAACTCAGGTCCTCCTGACCCAAGGGCCAGTGCTCTATTCACTGTGCCACCTAGCTGTCCCTCCAACTGCCTATTTTACATCTCAGACTAGATGGCCCATAACTATCTTACACTCATCATGTCAAAAACAGAACTCATTATCTTTCCCACAAAACCCTCCCTTCTTCCTAACTCTCCTATTACTATTGAAGATACCACCATTCTCCTAGTCACTCAGGCTCAAAACCTAGATGTCATCTTGGATTCCTAACTCTCCAAATTGCCAAGTCCTGTCCATTCTACCTCCTTTGCTACATCCCTAACACTTAACAGAGTGCCTGGCACATTTACTGCTCGAGTCATTTTTTGCAGTCCTATCTGACTCTTTATGACCCCATTTGAGGTTTTCTTGTCAAAGATACTGGAATGGTTGCCATTTCCTTCTCTAGTTCATTTTACAGATGAGGAAACTGAGGCCAATAGAGTTAAGTGACATGCCCAGGGACACACAGCCAGTAAGTATCTGAGGTCACATTCAAACTCAGAAAGACAAGTTTTTCTGACTCCTAGCCTGGCACTCTGCACAGTACAGCATCACCTCGTGGTCTTGTCTGACATATAGTAGGCACTTAATAAATGTTTGTTGACTTAAAGGCCATTGAATCCATCCTCCTCGGTTTACAGAGAAGGAAACTAAGGCCCAAGGTAGTTGGATGACTTGTCCGAGGTCCCGCAGATAGAGAAGGCAAACATTCAGGCCCAAGGTCCTCTTATTCTAAATCCAGAGCCCATTTCCTTATACTTTAAGGTTCACAAAACACTTTCTTCACTATAAACTGCATGGTAGAGATGTTAAATCTTATGGAAGTTAAGAGAATAGGGAGATTCATGTGGCCTGGAGGAGAAGAGAGGTTTTCATAAAGAAGGTGGGACTCACGTAGGCCTTGAAGGATGGTTGGTTCAGGTGCCTCAGAAAACACCCCCATTATCCATCTCAGTTCCAACCTCTGTTTCAGTGAGAAGATCAGTATTAGGACTATCTCCATTTTCCCATCTGAAAAGTGAAAAGGTTAGACTAGTTCATCTCTACCTACTAACACTAAAGTTTTATGATTCTAATTTCACAATTCCTAAATTCACAATTCACCACTAATCTACCAGAAAAGCCCCAAACCTTTCCTTTCAGATCAGGAGAGGGAACCTTGACTTTTGGAGGATACTAGCAAAGCAGCCACCCAATAAGCTCTCAAAATACCTAAGACCAAATAGCAGCCTGACTTTCTTATTCAAGTAGGTGGTGATGCTGGGAGAAACTGAGAGCAAGTTATGATAGCTGAGGAACAGATGGGTTGCTTGATCAACAAACCAATATTGCATCACTCTCTCAGTGGAAAGCCTCCTCCATGCCTCTAATGAAAAATACACAGAGCCTTAGCACTAATGAACCTGCCAGAACTTCACAGGCAGATTTGTATACTCACCTCACCAGTGAACAACCCTTCAAATGCCTGCTATCTATTTGAAGGGTCAAGGAAGTTCTCAATGCCCTCTGTCAAACTGAGAGCTCTGGCAATCATTAAAAAACTGAATTTGTCCCTTAAAAGATCCTGTCCTTTCCTGTTAATTACTCTGAGCTTTGCAATTCTTTTGACAAACCTGCCGCTTTCTGCAGCCCTATGCCCAGCACTGCAAATGTAAAACTGTAAATTGCAAAATTGTGCAAACAGCACCAGCATCATTTGCATAAAAATTGGTTGCAAAGAGCAATTAGCACTTCATTAATAATCAATGAAGTGCCAATTTACACATTGCCCAAAAGCAAATTGTAAATTCAATTTGGTCTATAATTGAGAATTTGATGCCACACAAATACTGACACTGCACAAGTGACCCAGTCCAGGGCATACGTGAACCCCATCTCCAGCGGACTCTGCGACCTCAGGAACTCTACACAGGGAGGCAGCAGCCAACCAAGGCTCCCACAGTTTGAGGTGGCCGCAAAGCTGTCAAGCTGCCCGAATGCCAACACTCGTGTCACTTGCAAAAAATGTTCTCTATCCAGAAAGAAATGAAAACAAACTGCCCACGGATCACCCCACGGTCGTCTCCTCACTGTCCCATACCCTTGCCATGCTCGTTTTCACATCTGTATCCCTGCTCACACTGTTCCCCACATTAGACATTTTGCTCGCATCCTCTGCCATGATCCAAATCCTATCCATCCTTCAAGGCCTACCTGAGTCCCACCTTCTTTTCGAAGACCTCTCTACTCCTCCAGGACACATTAATCACCCCATTCTCTTAACTTCCTTAAGATTTAACATCTCTACCATACAGTTTATAGTGAAGAAAGTGTTTTGTGAACCTTATTGTTTAAATATCTCGTCTTCTAATTGTAATGTCTAATATATCTTATTAGTATAGAATAACTTGTGTGGTAGCAGAGTACTGGAAACAAAGCAGCAGTCCATAGATTGGGGAATGCCAAATAAAATGGGGTACTTGAATATAGTGGAATATTATTGGATTATGTTTGGTTGTTTCAGTTGGGTCTGACTCTTTGTGATCCCATTTGGGGTTTTCTTGGCAAGGGTAATGGAGTGGTTTGTCATTTCTTTCTCCAGCTCATTTTATAGATGAAGAAACTGAGGCTAACAGGGTTAAGCATCTTCACCAGAGTCACACAGCTAAAAAGTGTCTGAGATTGGATTTGAACTCATGAAGATGAGTCTTCCTGACTGCATTGCCCTATCTACTGCACCATCTAGCTGCCCATTATTGAACTGTAAGAAATAGCAACTCTATATCTCATCAACTAGAACTTAAGCTTCTTGAAAGAAGGGGCCATGTCTCCTACCCATTCCTTTAACAAAACTGACAAAACACACATTATGATCAAGGCACCATGCTATTCCATATGCAGAATGCAAAATTATGCCTATCATAGTCACTCCTTCACAGGGAGAAGTTCCTAGGACGTCTGAACTCTGATGACTAACCCCCTAATCTAGAGGGCTGATGATGAAATCTCCTCTTGAGAGAGAGATTACGGTCTCAAGGAGCAGGATGAAAAATAACTTTATTAGACATGGCCAATGAGGGAATTTGATTTGCTTGCCTATGCATATTTGTTACAAAGGTTCTGTTTTTCTTTTTCCAATTGGGGGAAGAAGGAGATATAATAGATTTCCTTGTTAATTGAAAAAATTAAGCTGAATTGTTTTTTAAAAATCAAATGGATGGAACAATCCCTAATAAGCAAATAAATAAATTATAAGCTGCTTAGAGGCAAAAAATAACGTCTTATATTTTTTTGGAAGACAGTGAGCTATAGTAAAAACAGTTCTGTTGAAGCCTCTATTTCTTCATTTGCTAAATAAGCCAGGTTACCTTTAAGATTCCTTTTCAGATCTAAAATCTTATGATCTCTTCAAATAATCTACATTTCCAAAAAAGTAACTGGTATAGCGGTAATAATAATAACAAAAAAATTGGGGGGGAGGGAAGGAAAAGTGGCCAGATTTGTGATGTCACAGATGATGTGATGATGGGAAGGTGTTTAAGGATAAAAGCTTTCAGTTAATTATAAGGAAGAACATTCAATGAGTAGGGATAGCACTGGAAGTCCTCATGCAGATGGTGCACAACCATCTATTTCTGTAACAGGTAGGAAGTTAGGCCAGACAACCAGTCTCTCATGGCATTGAGATTCTAGGATTCTTAAGTTTAAAAAAAATTTCTACAGTAACACCATAGAATGATCTTGACTTTACGAAGAATCCCTTACCAGCATGCTGGAAGAAAGATGGAGGAAGGATTTTCTACCACAGGTTTCAGAGTCAGACAGTTATAAAATAAACACAGACTCTAAGTACTTAAGGCTTAAAATAAAATCAGATAGTGGGTCTAATGGAAACCAAGCAGTTACCTTAAAATAAATCAGCAACCCACGGCTTCTGTTTTTCTTTCTCTTTTCCTTTCTTCCTT
>CM053587.1:104763796-104780529 GCA_028646515.1 Pseudochirops corinnae
AAGCTTTTTCTGCATCTATTGAGATAATCATATGGTTTCTGCTAGTTTTATTGTTGATATGATCAATGATATTGATGGTTTTCCTAATATTGAACCATCCTTGCATTCCTGGAATAAATCCTACCTGACCAAAATGTATTATTCAATTTTTTTCAATTTTTTCCATAGCCAGCTTCCTTTTTTAGCGATCTTTTTATTTGTATTGCTATAGCATTGTATATTGATTTGGCTTATTTTGCTCTGAATCCATATATATAAATTTTCCAATGTTTCTCTGATTTCCTCCTACTCTTCATTTCTTATTGCACAATGGAATTCCATTATACTCGTATACTATGATTTTTTTTCAACCATTAACTAATTGATAAAACTAATTATTTCTAGTTCTTTACACCACAGAGTGCCACTATGAATATTTTTGTGTATGTGTAGCATTTTCTAACCCCACTTCCCACCTCCTGCTTTTCAGCTTTCTTTCTTTAGTATTAAAGTTCCTTGAGGGCAGCTACTATCACTGCTTTTCTGCTTGAATTTATATTCTGAGAGCTCTGTGCATTTCTTGACACATAGAAAGCTGAGAACAAATGCTTCTTGACTTGATTTGACCTTTCCTTTGGTCTTTAACTTTCTTGGGCTACCTGCCAAGTAGTAGGATTTCTGGGTCAAAGGGACAAAAAACAGGATTGCATTTGTCAAAGTGGCAGCTTAGTTATAGTTGTTGTATAATTCCAAATTGATATGTTCGTCAATGATGCATCAGTGTACATTATTCCCCATTGACTGTTCTCATATTTTGTCATCTTTGCTAGTTTGAGACTATAAGGTTAAACCTAAGAATTGTTTAAATTTTCATTTCTTGTATTATTAGTGATTTGGACATGTTGTCATTAGTGATTTAGACAGTCATCCTTTGATGACTATGCAGTTTGGTCTCACTTAAAATCCAATTCACACTGAAGTCAAGACATCACTCTTGTGATGTCATTGGTCTTCTTTGAGAACAAAGGATGAACAACAACACTAATATTCTATGACCACTTATCACTGAGAATGACTTTCAGGAATTCTTTTTCAAGTATGGATTAGATGAGGTAAGCATTCAGGTGCCTTCCAAACCTGAGATTCTAATCTTATGGTTTGCCTTTGAAGTTTAAACCAAATATTAAATATGACTAGATAAAGGGCAATCTCTGGTTTGGGGGCTGGGCTTGGATGAGAAGAAGCAGCTAAATCTTTAATGATTGGTTTGGGGAGGACGAGGGACCTCTAGGTAAGTGTTCAGGAAGCTGTTTGTTGCTTCTTGTGGAATGTATGGGGGAAAACTGGCCCGTGTGAATCCACAGAACCCAGAAGAAATAGGTTCAATTCTGTATCTGTTTGAGGTATTGCTACAATTCCCCTTTTTCTTTTTTCTAATCTGACTGATCTTGCTCTTCCAAAGTACTATCAACCCTCAGGATTTGCTTCCTACACTTACTCTATGTCAAAATGTCACTGCTACTGCAATGTCTCTTTCTTCGTCCCAAGCCAACCACTTTTATTTTTTTTAGCAAGTTTAATGATAAAGAAAGGTATCTTGGTGTAGTTGATAGAGAGATGGTCCCACAGCCACGATGACCTGAGTTCAAGTACTGCTTCTGATGTATAATGATTGTGTTACCTTGGGCAAGTCACTTTATTTCTCTTGCTTTTTTCAATGACACTAACAGAATTGGGAAAAAAAAATGGGTCAGCAGGCATTTATTAAAAACTCATAATTTACCAAGTTCTATGTGTGCAAAACTCCGAGGATACAAAGGAAGCCCCTCAAAAAGTTTGCCTTCAAGGAGCATACCTTCCAATAAGGGGAGACATGTTAGATATATTAACAATAAATACATAGTAGATAGAATCTAATCTGAAAGGGGAAAGCATTAGCAGCTAAGGGGACAGGGAAAGGTCTCCTGCAGAAGCTGGGCTTTGAGCTGAGCCTTGAAGGAAGTCAAGAAAACTAAGAGGAAGAAGTGAGGAGGCAGAGCATTCTAGGCATGGGATAGCCAGGGCAAAGGTCAGGAGGTGAGAAATGTTTGGAGAACTGTAAGTAGACCAGTATTACTGGTTCATAGTTTATGGAAGGGAGTAAGGTACGAGAAGATTTGAAAAGTTGGAAGGGCCAGTTTAAATGCGAGAGGACTAAATATTTGATCCCAGATACAATAAGGAACCACTAAAACTCTCTGAGCTGGGGAAGTGATAGGGTCAGATCTGCCCTTTAGGAAAATCATTTCGATACTGAGTGGAGGATGCACTTGTATGGGGAGAGATAGGCCAGATGAAAGGTGATGAGGGTCCATGCAGGGTGGTGGCTATGTGAGTAGAAAGAAGAGAAATAAATATTAGAAATATTGTGAAGATAGAAACCACAAGATTTGGCAACAGATCGGATACATAGGGTGAATGTCACTGAAAAGTCAGAGATGACCCTAAGGTGGTGAGTATGAGTGACTGGGCAGGTGATGGTGACATCAACAGTAAAAGCAAAGTTCAGAAAAAGTGATGATTTGGGGGCAAAGATAATGAATTCTGTTTTGAACATGTGATATTTGAGATGTCTGTGGTATATCTAGTTTGAGATGTCCAAGAGGCAGATGAGGAGGAATTAGAGCTCAGCGTAGAGACTAGGGTTGACTATATAGATCTAAAAAACAACTACATAGAGATGATAAGTATACCTATGGAAGCTGTACAGATCACTAAAAGAGGTTGTATTGAAGAAGAAGAGAAGAGGGACCAGGACACAGCTTTGGGGGACACTCATAGCTCATGGGCATTTCTCGTTTGAAGATGCAGCAAAAAAGACTGAGAAGTAGTCCAATAGGTAGGAGAACAACCAGGAGAAAATGGTGTCCTGAATATCTAGAGAAAATGGTAGATCTAGGAGAAGAGGGTGATTGATTGAATCAAAGGCTCCAGAAACATTAAAGAGGAGGAGGATTAAGAAAAGACCACAGTTTCTAGACTATATACTTTCGTTACCCTCTTGATAGAAGGTGGTTTCATCATATGGTGAGGGTGAGGAATGATAGGTAGATAGCCAGTGCCCCTTTGATAAGTATTGTCACCATTTCAGGAGAAAACAAGGAAATTCTCTATTGGGTGGACCCTGGGTGGACATGGTCTAGAGGAATACTAGATAAACAGGCATGAAGTGACTACAGTCTGCATCTTCCAAGGAAAGATCCAGATCAATGAGATCATGGATCATAGATATGGAAATGTGCATTTTGTGTTTAATAACACTGTGAGGTAGGATCTACAAGATTTATTATTCTCATTTTACAGATGAGGACACTGAGCCTGAGAGACGTTACTTCCCCATGCAAACAAAGCTAATGAATGTCAAGGGGAGGAATTAAGTCACAGTCTTATAGTCCATTCTGCTTCTCACTCAGCCTAAACTACATTAGTTTAAGCTAACACTAGCTTGGTTCACAGCCAAGCAATGGTGCCATCTTGGTTGTAGAGGGAATCATCAACTGTGGGTGGTTTCTCTTCTTTCTCCCAAAAATCTCTCTGGGGCCTTTGACTCTGCTGTTCTGACTTGTTTAACTCACATCTCCATTGATGGGTTAATGGGTAACACAACACGAACGGGAAAAAAAGATGTGCCCACTGGATATTATCCTCCTAGGATAAATCCTATTAAAGCCCACAAATTAAAACATGATTTCCTCATAGGATTCACCTAGGCTTGACATCCTGACATCAAGAGAAATAGGAGAATTGGACTTGGGGAGAAGACTTGAGAGGACATAGTTAACTGTCTTCAAGTATTTGAAAGGTTCACATTAGAAGACAGATGAAATGTGTTTTGTTTAACCCCAAGAGGCAGAATTAGAAGTAATGGATGGAATTTACAAAGAGGCAGATCTATGTTTGATATTAAGAAGAATATCTTAGCAATAATATTTGTGCCAGGTACATAGTAGGTACTTAATAAATGCTTGTTCCCTTTTCCTTCCTAACAGCTATCCCAAAGAAATGGGCTGCTCTGGCAGGGTAATACTAATAATAGCTCATATTTATATAATGAATTAAGGTTTGCAAACTGTTTTGCATATGTTCTCATTTGATCCTTACACCTACCCCCATAAGGAAGATCATATTACCATCCCCATTTTACAGATGAGAAAATTATTGCTGATATAGGTTAAGTGACTTACTTAAAGTCACACAGTAACTTTCTGAGGCAGGATTCAAAACTCAGGTTTTTCTAGTTCCAGCCACAAAACTCTAGCTAGGTAATGGCTACCCCCTTTCTAGGGCAGCTAGATGGCACAATGGATAGAGTGCCAGGCTTGGAGTCAGGAAGACTCATCTTCCTGAGTTCAAATCTGGCCTTAGACACTTACTAGCTATGTGACCCTGAGCAAGTCACTTAACCCTGTTTGCTTCAGTTTCTTCCTCTGGAAAATGAGCAGGAGAAGGAAATGGCAAAGCACTCCAGTATCTTTGCCAAGAAGACCCCAAAAGGGGTCACATAGAGTCAGACACACCTGAAATGCCTGAAGGAGATGAACACCAGTTCTCTAGAAGTCTTCAGACAAAGACTGACAGACCACCTGCTGGGTCTATTATAGAAGAGATTTATTTAATGTATAGAATAGACTACATGGTCTAGAAGACTCCATCCTGTTCTAAGAATCTTAGGTTCTGTGATTCTGAGGGGAGCAAAGGGAACGTGGAATAGCTTAGTCAAGTACCAAACACATTGTTCCATCAATCTTTGGAGAAACTTAGACTCTAAATGAATGAACCTATTATGGACTCCCTTTATAGGAGATTCTGGTCTATTTTTCCATTGTTCAAAACATGGCTTCACTCTCTTTCCATCAGAGAATTATCAGATATTTACTGAATGGATTGTTGAATTACAGGCATATTTACTAGAAGGACATAGAGGCAGGGGGATAAGCAAAATGGAAAGCTAGGGAAGGATATGAAGAAGGACAATCAGGAACCAGACTCCAGTCAGTTGGCTGGCATCCTTGGCATTCACTTAGTCAGCTCTGTTTGTCATCTCATCTTGAAGGGCCATCTTACTTTAAAAAACAGTCCCAAATGGAACACAAATGGTGCAAACCAAACATGCATGCCCACTTTTGGCTTCTTGCTATCTCAACCAATCAGCATACAGTTCTGGAGCCCCTATCAATGAGCCAACAAGCACATGTTGTTATGAATTGTCCCTGCCCTTAAAAAGCTTACATTCTAACAGTAGACATGATGTGTCTGTACCCATGCAAGGCATTGTCTTAAGTGTTGTGGGGGTCTGTAAAGTTGTATGAGGAATGACTTCTATCTGTTATTTATCTCTGCCTTTTGAATTCCCATTACTTTTTTTTTGATGTTCAGTTTAAACACTACCTTTACTGGAAAGCTTACTTTGATTTCTCCCCAGCATGAAATGAACACTGTGCCTTCCTTATGCACTGTTTCTGCTTTTAGTGGAGCAACTGACTTCTGCTGCCCCAGATATAGGGAACTTCTACTGTGGAGACTCCCTCCGCTCCTAGGTCACCTTCACTTACTGTCTTACTGTCTTGCTTACTTGTCTTACTTAACTTATTTCAGTTTAGGAGTACTGAGAAATTGGGGGACTTGTTCTTAGCTACACAGCTATACCTCAGAAGCAGGATTTGAATCCAGGTCTTCCAGACTTGAAGGTCAACCCTTTATTTACTGCTAAGTGGCTCAGTGAATAGAGCACAGTGCCTGGTGTCAGGAAGACCTGAATTCAAATCCTGCCCCAGACCCTTATTAGTTGTGTGACCCGGGGTAAGTCACTTAACCTTTTTTAAAAATTCAAATCCTACCCCAGACCCTTATTAGCTGTATGATCCTAGGCAAGTCACTTAACATTTTTTAAAAAAAAATATTCAAATCCTGCCCCAGACCTTCATTAGCTGTGTGACCCTGGGGAAGTCATTTAACCTTTTTTTTTTTAATTGTTTCATTTTCCTCAACTGTAAAATGGTGACAATAATAGCTTCTATGTCCTTGGGTTATTATGAGAATCTAATGAGATAATATTTGTAAAGCACAATGCCGGGAATATAGTAGATTCTGTAGAAATGTGAGCTATTATAGGAAGTCTTTCTCAATGCCTCCTTTTGAAAAAATTTCTTATTTATTTTAAACTTAAATACACAATAAGAAAAGAAAAATAAACATATAAACTTAAATACTAAAACTTAAATAGAAAATAAAGAGTGCCTCTTCATTCCAGTGTCTTCCATCTGTCAATTATTTCATGTTTATCCTGTACATAACATATTTTGTATATATCTGCTTGCCTGTTATCTTCCCCATTGGATTATAAGCTCCTTGAGGGTTAGGACTGTCTTTTGCCTCTTTGGTATTCCTCACTTAGCACAATGTGTGGCACATAGTTGGTGTTTAATAAATGTTGATTGATTATTATTATTATTGCTACATATTGACCTGGTTTTTGGTGTTTTGTTTTATTTTTGGGTGGAAGCTATGATTTCATTGTAAAGGAAACTCTCACTTAGCAACTTCCTCTTACCAGGCAGGTCGGTACAAATTAAGCCTTCCTTGCTGCTTAGAGTTGCCCAAGGCACAGAGAGGTTAAGTGATTTCTGCAGTTATACAACCAGTACTTGTCAGAGGCAAGATCTGAATCCAGGCCTCCCTGATTCTAAGGCCAAGCTCTCATTCCACCATCTCCATGTTTGTTAAAGTTATTTTCCTATTTGTCACTTGTAGCCTGTGGGTTCCATAAGGGCAAATACCTAGTCTCATGAAAATTTTGGATTCTTCCCTGTACCTGACAGAGTATTCATTACACAATTAGTGCTTAATAGATATTTTTTGTTGATGTTCAGTCATTTCTTGGCAAAGAAAGTGGGGTGGTTTGCCGCTTCCTTTCCCAGCCCATTTTACAGATAAGGAAACAGGCAAACAGGGTTAAGTGACTTGCCCAGGGTCATATAACTAGTAAGTGATTGAATTGAAATGGAAATGTAATGATGAAAGGATGCGTAACAAGGAACACATGCTCTTGGGAGCTACAAAGCTAATCGTTATAAGAGTTAAGGGGTGGGTAGAGGAGACCCTCCAGGAGGGCAGAGATGATCACTATGGTTTGGGCTGCTCTGTTTGGGTTCCATTTGGGATATTTTCAAATTCTAGTTGAGTCCTTCAAAATGAGAAAACAAAAATTCCATTCAAAGTTGAACAATGCTGAACCCTGGCTGTTCAGAGAGGGCTTCAAGGAGGAGATGGACCTTTAATTGGAACCCCAAAGGAAATTTTGAGGGCATACAGAAGGGCTTTCCAGGGTCAGGAGAGATAATAACTGGAGCTTCAAGGTACAGAAGAGTCACTGTATATCACTTTATCTATGGATGCAGAATGAGATAGCTAGGTGATAAGAGTGCAGGCCTGGAGTCAGAAAGACTCATGTTCTGAATTCAAATGTGGCCTCAGACACTTACTAGCTAAGTGACCCTGGGAAAGTCACTTCACCCTGTTGGCCTCAGTTTCCTCATCTGTAAAATGAGCTGGAGAAGGAAATGGCAAACCATTCCAGTATCCTTGCCAAGAAAACCCCAAATGGGGTGACAAAACGTCATATATGACATAGGCAACAACAAAGAGTGGGCTTTTTGGTCAGGGAACCTGGGGTTCGAGTCTGCCTCTGACACATACTAGCTGGACGACAAGGCCTGTTCTCTGAAGTTTCCTGGGATCTTGGTAGCTTCCTGCCTCCCCAGCCCCAGTGGCCCACGCTGGAGGGTGGTCTGAATTTTCTAGCAGCCCCTTTTCTGCTGGCCAACCTTTGGTTTCTCTCTTCGCCTTGTGCTGGCTGGTGCAGACTGTTTAAATTGGAAATTATTTGTATCACTGTCTGTAAATAATAGATGAAGGAGTGAAGTGGAGTTTGGTAGCCTTTCCATAAACTCCTCCTCACTTTAATTAGTGCGAAGCAGCCTGGTGAGAATGCGAGGTGCCTTGATGCTGGTAATTAAAATTGAAACCACTGCAAAGCTGCTCTATTTTTTATCGAAGCTGCTGTTAGGAGCGGAGAGCCCGCAGACGGCTCTGCAGTAAAGAGTGATAATGAAGGTGTGAATTCCCCTGGGGGGAGGGGCAGCTGCAGCGATGGCTGAACTTACCACAGATGAAAATGCAGGAGCAATTAGAGCTGGCTGTGTACAGGCTGGGCATAGGAGATTAGTTGGCATCTTGGGAACAAGGCAGGGAGGGACAAGGAAGGATGCTTGGGCAGGGGGGGGGCGGGGAGGTGAGAGGGGGAGATGATTGTTGGTTGGATTTTTTTCCCCCCTAATAAAAAGAAAAACTGTCAGGTTGACAATTTTAGTATTTTTCTTTTAAAAGGAAGGAGTCTATTCTTTAGCTTTCTAGAATTCATCGAATCATAGATGTCAGAGCTGGAAGATTGGAAGCTTCCTGAGGACAGGGACTGTTTAACTCTTGTCATTGTATCCCTAGCACCTTAGCAGAGTACCTAGTATAAAGCAAGTGCTTCATAAGTTCTTGGTTGATTGATCTTAAAGATTTATCTAGTGCCACTCCTTTTTACAAGTGGGGAAACTGAGGCCCAGAGAAAAATGACTTACCCAAGGTCACACAGCTATAGCCAGGAGTCCGGAGTAGAAATTCAGGTGACCTTCATTCTTGATCTAATCTTTTTCCTTTACTACACTGCACCCCTTGATGGTTTCTCATGGTCAATACACATTTGCAGATATTCTTGCCTCCTAAATTTGCTAGCTAGAAGGTAAGCTCCTTAAGGGCAGAGACTATGTCTTATATCTTATCTATTCCTCCCCACCCCTTTGCAGCACTAGGATAGAGCACAGAGGCTTGCATCAACATTGGATCTGTGGAATTGGGATGAATTAAATTATAACAACAATAATAACTGACATTTATATAGTGCTATGTAAGTACTCACATTTATTATCTCATTTGAGCCTCAAAGAAACCCTGTGAAGTAGATATTACAACTGTTCTGGGCCAGGCCTAACTCAGGCTGCTCTGCTGGTTCAGGCTGCAGATTAAAATAAAATAGGACTGTCGGTGACAGGAGAGAAACAGAATTTGGACCGACTAGAGTTTACTGAGGTCATCTGCTGGGGAGTCTCATCTGAAGAGGGAAAGACTCCCCAAATGAACAATGCACAAGGTTTATGTAAGTTTTAGAGAAAAGCTGGGTAAGGGAGACTGGCAAAAGCTGATGATTTGTGAAGTCCCTATTGCTGGTGCTGAAAGCTGATCTGGTATAATAACCCTTTTACCCAGTTTTGGCTTTAGGGGTTTCTGCATAACAGAATAGGGGAGGGGGGTCTAGGATTGCACAAAAGGAGATGGTGGCACTTCCTATTTGGGGTTACTTGCATTGCAAACACTAATGGGAGAGGACAGACACGTATGGGTGAACAAAATAGACTGATTCTCAAAGTGAAGCAGCTCTGACTCCACTCTCATAGATTAAATCACTTTTAATAAAAGGAAGTTTACTCAAAAGTGGAAAGGATAAGCAGTAAATATACAGCATTACTTCAGGTGGCCATAGCTTCTCTCACCTTGAATTTGCACGCTCAGGCAGAAGGGAAGTATATCAATGTTAGAAAGTCCCAACTACTGGTGATACTGCCTTAGGTAACTAGGAACACCAACAGCTATAACCTTAGCTCCCTGGACTAATGTTTAAGGGAAAAGAAGCCCAAGAATCTATGATCTTCTAGTCACTGCTATGGGTTTTGAACAAATTAATAGGAAATGATCCTCCTACCACACCCTCTATGGTGTTCTGGGGTGAAATGTCTGGAAATTCTCCCCCAAGTATAATCATGCTACCTCCTAACTTTAATTATGCTACAGTGTCCTCTTAGGCCATGTGCTGTGAATATCTAATTACCTCACAAGGACTACTGTCATGGGTCCCCATCACATTAAGTAGTAGGTGTTGTTCAGATCAATGACATCATAGTGTTGATGTCTTGACATATACATGAATTGGGTTTAAGGGAGGCAGAGTTTCACAAAATCCTCAACCTCACTCTCTCTTCCAGAGTCATCCAAGTTCAGTGGCAATATGAAAGTCAGAATGACTGGCAATGGCCCAGGATGTAGTGGATGACCTTGGCATCTTTGATGTCTGACCAAGCTCTAGGTACTCCACAACGCCTGCTTTAACCACCTTCATAGCCAATAGAACAAATTGTTCTCATCCACCATTCCACCAGGCGTAGTCTTCACATGCTTGGGGTAGACACCCCTCTAAATTCACCAGTGGGCCTGAGGCCTCTTTGTTACCCTAAACTTTCCAAAACAGTTTACTGGGATGTGGCCACTGCACATGCTTCAGCTTCTTGGAGCCACAGGTGAGAACTGGGTGATTGGTAGATACCAAAGGTTTGTAAACAGCCCTGAAAAGGGCTCAGGGAGTCCTCACACCAAAGGAGCTAGTCTTTTTTGCATACTCCATATAATCCTAGTAATAGATACTACACCTATCTCATCCCACGCCTTGGTGGCAAGGTTCCAAAGGTCTTCTAAGGGACCTTCAGGTAATTAAATGGCCTTAGAAACATTAACCCTTAGTTCTGACCAACTCTTACCTCAAAAACCTAGAGTGGTAACATTGGAGGAGGAGATTCCAAAAAAAGAAACGATTGAATCCCAGAAGGAACCAAGACCAGAAGTCTCAGGCTTTGCCTTCCCCTTTATAAAGATCAAGTCCCAGATATTAATAATGGGGTCCATGTTGAGGAGAGTGAGGGAGGTCAGTCGATCTCCTGCTGTAAAGTAGTAACAATGAGGTGGAACTACATCAGGAACATCAGGGTCACAGTGCAGGTAACACTTCTGGCACAGTCAATTATTGATCCTAACCATGGGTCAGCATCATCTATAGTAAGATAATTAAGAGATCATGTTCTCCTTACATGCAGCCTATCCTAAAGCTATGCTAATACCAACACTTGGCCCTTGGTTAATACCAAAATCACCCACTCAACTTTCCCTGGCCTAATAGCCTTTTCCCTGGGAGTGCCAGTGGGCTTGGGAGGGGAGAATGATACCAAATCTTTGACTCTTTTTTTAAAAATTAATTAATTTATTCAAATCTTTGACTCTTTAAAGGTCTGTACCATGGGACTTCTTCCTTATTTTATAGGGCCTCCTTACTTTCTATCAGAGACTCAGGGTTACCACCAAGTTCGCTAAAGGATCCCCTTCCTTCCTGTTGAACTCTCACCATAATTTTGAAGTCAATTTGACCTCTCTCATTATGTTAGAAACCAATGGATCTACAAACAATTCTGCTCCCCTTGTCCTCCAATTTCTCTCTGGGAAGTTGTCTGAGCCATTCATTGGAAAAGTGATCTGTTAATTAAAGGAAATCATTTTTTTTGTGTATAGAACAGTTGTGGGGAACCTGCATTCTCAAGGCCACATGTGACCTTCTATGTCCTTGGATGCAGTCTTTTGACTGAGTCCAGGTTTTACAGAACAAATCTTTTTATTAAGGGGATTTGTTCTGTGAAATTTAGATTCAGTCAAATGGCCACCATTGATGACCTAGAGAGCCACATGTGGCTTCCCGCCCCTGGAAAGAGCAATGTGAGGGAGCAAGGACCTCTTGAGAACTGAAGGGCCATCGGGGGTCAACTGCAACTATGGCCAAAATAAATCTGTTCTCGTGAAATAATTCTTCCTAGATCCCAGAAGCCATTGCACCAGAGATCCCTCCCCCTTCCTAAGGTAGCACTGATTCATCAGAGATACTGCTTCTGGGAGTAGCCAGTAGTCAGGAGCATGTCAAAAGCTCCATTTAGTCTGGTTCTGATGTACAAAAACTTTCAAAAACATGGGCTTCAGAGAGTAAAAAAGTTCCAGGGAGAAAGATGGCAGGATGGTCTCTTTTAGTTTTGGTTTTCTGGAGTTGTTGACTATTCCAGACCTTACTTAAAAGAGGTGGCCTGTGGGCAAGGGTCTATTGGTTCCAGCTTTTAAGATTTGTTTGTTAAATTTTAAGTATGAGCATTTATGCCTCAGAAATCAGAAAATGCTATAAACTAGGGCTTTATTTATTTTGTTGTTCTTATTTTGCCTAGACTTAAGAAAGTGACAAAGAAAATATTAATAGTACAGATTAAATTTCTAAAAACTGAGCTGTACCTACCTTTTTGTTTTTGTTTTTGTTTTTTTGAGAAATGATTGCAAGACATTTACCAGCACACTGATGTTTGTGGGTGGAGATCAGAATACTCAGCTGGAGAATGTAGATTCTCCAAAACTTAACAGCCCAATAAATCTCCTTGCCTACTGTGAGCATCAGCAGCTTGTTCTGGGCAGTATCTGGAATCACAGGGGGTTCTCCTCATCCATTGTATTCCCCAAAACACAACTGAGTAGACTGGACCCTAGACTTTCTTAGGGCTGATCTTCTACTCCTCATCCTTCATATGGGGCACATAATGGACTTCTCTGATTTAAGCCATAATCCTGTTAGTTCAAGCTCCACGTTGGAATGAAATGAGACACTCATAGGTTAGTCAACAATTAACGAAAGGGAGTTTACTTAGCCATAAAATAGAAAGGATTTTCAACAAGGATTCTCCACTACTTAGCTTGGGTAGACATATCCCTGACTCCATATGGAAATGTGTCTAATCAGCAGACTTGGGTTTGGTGATTCACAGTGTCTTGAGACATCTGCCAAGTCTTTAACTGAACCTGTGAGCCTTTTTATGCTCTTAGTCAGAAGCTGCCAGGAAGCTGAATAAGGAAATGTAGTTTGAGTCTTAGCCTATGAGGCCAGTCATGTCCCAGGGAGAGCTTTGCTACCTTTCAGGGGGAAAAAAAATTCAGGAAAAAGAAGGAAAGGAGAACTCTGGTATATAGCAGTCCCATCATAAAGCACCATCCAAACTCCACCCTCATCCAGTCTGGTTAGCATTAAGTCATTAATATCATGGTGGACATCAGTGCAGAGAGGATTCTGTCCCATACCCCTCTCCCTTAGGACCTTTTTTAGGTATATTCCCACCAGACTATGGCAGTATGGGGGTGAGTTCAAAAGGCCTTGGGGAAATGTATTAAAGAAGGCAAACTCCTCTGGACTAGTCTAAGCCACAGAAACAGAGAAAAAGGGAGGTCAACAACCCAAAACTATTTCCTCAGGGCCGGGCTACATGCTCCACCACATTGGCAAGGTTGAGAATCACCACGGTAACATTTCTGTGTCATTTGAGGTCATCTGGCCCAACCTCTTTATTTTATGGATATTAGAAACTGAAGAGAAAAGAAAGTAAGTTGCCCAAAGTAACATAACAAGTTAGTGGCAAAACCAGAATTAGAACCTGAATCTTCTTACTCAGGTTCTAACTTTTCCTCCAACCACATCCCACTTAATTTATTCTTTCTGAGGTGATGGCAACGATGCCAACTATGACCATGACTTGGGCAGGGAGATGAGTTAGGCGATCATGAAAACTCAAGGCTGAATACTTACCATTGGTCATTTTTAAGAGTCAAGAAACTCTTCCTTTATGTAGAATCCTCACAAGGGTGTGGTAAATCAAGAAGGGGGTTGGTTGTTGTCCCTCATTCTTGAAGAGTACCAAAATGATATCACTATGCTAGAGTCAAGGTTCAGTGTGTCCAGCTATGACTGTTCAGACCAATATGAGCTCAGAATGCTCTACCACAGATTGGGCACAAATAGTCTGTGTGAACCTTTGGGGTGGATCCTTTAAACTTGCTCATCCTATATTTCCTTTGAGTTATTTCAATACTACTTTAATCAAAGAATATAGCACCTTCTCTAATGTGGGCATACCATGCCAGGCAGTCTTGTGCCAGTATCTCCCATGTCACACAATCAGTTCCTAAGTTCTTGAGAGAGACCTTGAGAGTGTCCTTGTATTGTTTCTTCTGACTACCATGTGAACACTTGCCCTTTGTGAGTTCTCCATAAAACAGTCTTTTTTGGTAAGCCTGCATTTTGCATTTGAACAACATGGTCAGCCCATCAGAGTTGCACTCTCTGAAGCAGAGTCTGAGTACTTGGCAGATTAGTTTGAGTAAGGACCTCAGTGTCTGGTATCTTATCCTGCCAGGGAATCTTCAGAATCTTCCTAAGACAATTCAAATGGAAGTGATTCAGTTTCCTGGCATGGTGCTGGTAGACTGTCCAGGTTTCACAGGCATACAACAATGAGGTCAGTACAATGATTCTGTAGACCTTCAGTTTGGTAGGCAGTCTAATACCTCTTCTCTCCCACGCCTTCCTTCAGAGCCTCCCAAACACTGAGCTAGCTCTGGTAATTCATGCATCAACTTCATTATCAATGTATACGTGCCTGGAAAGTATACTACCAAGGTAAGGGAACTTATCCACATCATTCAAGACTTCTCCTTTTGCTGTAACTGATGGCTCCACCTATGGATGGTGTGGTGATGGCTGATGGAGCACCTAAGTTTTCTTGATGTGAATCGTTAGGCCAAAATTAGCACAAACAGCAGAGAATTGATCCATACTTTGTTGCATCTCAGCTTCAGAGGCTGCACAATCATCTGCGAACAGAAAATCAGGCACCAACACTCCCTCCACTTTGGCTTTTGTAGCCTTTTCAAATTGAAGAATTTACCATCAGTGCGGTAGCTGATCTTGATGCTTTGCTCATCCTCATTGAAAGCATTTGACAACATGGCTGAAAACATCATGCTAAAAAGCATAGGAGCATGCACACAGCCTTGTTTTACTCCATTGGTAACTGGGAAGGCACAAGAGCATTGTCCATTATCTAAAACCTGGGCAAGCATGCCATCACTAAACATACATACAATGCTGATGAACTTCTCTGGGCAACCAAATTTTGACATAGTTTCTCATAAGCCTTCATGACTGTATCAAAGTATCAAAGGCCTTGGTCATATCTGCAAATGTTGTATATAGACCTCTGTTCCGTTCCTGTCATTTCTCCTGGAGTTGTCTGGCAGCAAACATCATACCGACTGTTCCTTGGCCCTTTCTGAAGTCACACTGGCTCTCAGGTAGATGACTATCCTCCAAGTGAAGGATCAGTCTTTAAGGAGGACTCTGGCAAGAATATTGGCAGCAAAGACTAAGAGGGAGACCCTCCCTGTGATTGTCACAGGGCAATCTATTTCCTTTACCTTTATAGAGATGGACAATGGAGGCATCCTTAAACTCCTGGGGGATAACCTCCTCTTGCCATAAAACCTGGAAAATTTTAGTCAGCTGTTGTATGAGCAGCGGACCCCCTGACTTGTAAACCTCAGCTGGAATAGAATCAGCATAAGGTGCTTTGCCACATGAAAGGATCCTAATAACAATTAAAACCTCTTCAGGGAGGCAGAGTCAAGATGACAGCATAGAAGCAGCAAAACTCTGCAGCTCTCCCCATAACCACCCCAAATACCTATAAAATATGACTCTAAACAAAACTTAGAGCTCCAGAACGCACAAAATGACAGAGTAACAAAGCTCCCGCTGAAGGCAGCCCAGCAGATGGATGGAAAGGGGTTCATCCCAGCGCACTGGGAGCCCAGACCAGCACTGCATGAACCTGCGGCTGTAGCCCAAGGGAAGCCAAGTACAAACTGTGCCTGGAGCTTTCAAGAGAGTAGATCGCCACCAGCAGCTGTGTCAATTTCCAGAATTATCAACCCATAAGAGCCAAGGACAAAGGGAAAGGTTAGTGGAACTTGGCTAAATTTGAGGGAGAGGGTCCGGCCTACTGCCCCAGAGCTAGAAGCGGCTAAAGTGGTGGCCCTGCAGCCACCTCCACGTGGCTACTTCAGAGCTCACAGCCCGCAGATTGCAGGGGTGCCAAGAGAACATTCAGAGGCTAAGTGCTCTTACCTTGAGCTGCCTGGATGGGGATCACGGTCTTGAGTGGTGGTCCTAAGGTGCGTTTTCAGTGAGCCAAAGCTAGTGGGGGCTGCAGAGATGACGGCTTCCTAATAGCTCCAGCAGTTGTGAAAACCCCAGCAGTTTGGGGCAGAGCTCTCCCCTCTGAAAGCAGTGTTCTACAGAGCTCAAAAGCCAGGTAATTGACTGGCAACATGAGCAGGCAAAGGAAGCAAAGCAAGCACAGCAATCCAACTTCAGATTCCTTTTTTGCGGACAAAAAGGATCAAAACATGGAACAGGAGGAAGACAACACAGTCAGAACTCCTGCGCCAAAAGCTTCCAAGAAAGATGGAAACTGGTTATAGGCCATAGAGGACCTTAAGAAGGATTTTGAAAACCAAATAAGAGAAGTGGAGGAAAAATTGGGAAGAGAAATGAGAATGATGCAAGAAAATTATGAAAAGAGAGTCAACAACCTGACTGAAGAAAATAACACCTTAAAAAATAGATTAACTCAAATGGCAAAAGAGGCCCAAAAAGCCAATGAGGAGAAGAATGCCTTAAAAAGTCGAATTTGCCAGATGGAAAAAGAATCTCAAAAGCTTACTGATGAGAATAATTCCTTCAGAATTATGGAGAGAAGATGGAAGCAAATGATTTTATGAGAAATCAAGATACTATTAAACAGATCCAAACAAATGAAAAAATAGAAGGCAATGTGAAATATCTCCTTGGAGAAACCACTGACCTAGAAGATAGATCCAGGAGAGACAATTTAAAAATTATTGGACTACCTGAAAGCCATGATCAAAAAGAC
>CM053587.1:104781029-104819600 GCA_028646515.1 Pseudochirops corinnae
ACCTTACTCTCATTGAATTTGGCTTAGGGAAGGAACGACATAAACTCTAAATTGGGTATCTTGCCCTGCAGGAGAGTAGGGGGAGGGGGATGAGAGAGGGGATAATGGAGGGGAGGCCAGGGTGGGGGGGAGGGTTGTTAGAAGCACACACTTCTATAAAGGGACAGGGATAAAGTAGAGAATGGAATGAGTGGAGGGAGGGATAGGAGGGAAGGAAATATAGTCAATCTTTCACAATATATCCATTGTGGAGATGTTCTGTGTAACTACACATGTGCTTGAATTGCTTGTCTTTCCAGTGTCTGTCCTCAGTGGGTGACAAGGGAGGAAGGGATAGAATCTCAAGTTTAAAGTTCTAAAATCAAATGTTTAATATACATATATATATAATTATTATTATTTACATGCAACTGGGAAATGGGTTATGCAGGCACTGGGGTAGGAAGATCCATCTTGCCCTATTGGAAAGTCAGAGGGGTGATGGGGGAGGATAAAGGAGAGAGCAGATTGGGGGAGAGGGTATACAGTGGGATTGCTGTTTTGGGGTGGTGAGTAGGGAAAGGACGGGGAGAAAATTTGTAAATCAAAATTTCATGGAAATGAATGATGTAAACTAAAAATAAACAAAAGTTTGTAAAAAAAAAACAAAACCTCTTCAGTTGGAGCTTCAGCTAGGGAGGGATTGAGTTCACCCTGAGGTAGATGGTCAATGGCTTCAGCACTGATTGATGATGATCTGTTGAGAACACTGTGGAAGTGTTCAGCCCATCTTTCTAGGATCCTGTCCTTATCACTAATCAATGTGGCTCTGTCAGCACTGAGAAGTTGAGATGCAGCGTAGGTCTTTGGCCCATAGATAGCCTTCAGGGCATCATAAAAGCACTTTGAATTATCTGCAAGAAAGGGATGTGCTACGGTAGAAAGAGCACTGTACTTGGAGTCAAGGGATCTGAGTTCAAATCCTTGCTCTGATACTATGTAAGTTTCTAATGGGGAACCCCATAATTCCTGATGTTCAACTGTGATCTGAATGGGTACTAAATTCCTCATTGTCTCTTGATTTCCCAAGAAGATATGACCCTGGACATATCACTTCATCCTCCTTGACTTCAGTTTTCTTATCTATAAAATGGGGATCTGGACAAGTTCAGTGGTGTCAAACTCAAATAGAAGTGAGACCATTAATTCATACATAAGAGTTCCTATAGGCCCTTTATGGACTTTGTTTTAAAAGGTAATATTATCTATGTTTTATTGTATTTTTACTTGTTTTGTTAAATACTTACCAATTACATTTTAATCTGCATTCAGTTTTGCAGGCAATACATAGCCCCAGGACACCTCAGAATTGGTTGACCTCTAAGTTTTTTGCCAGCTCTAAAAATCTATGTTCCTGTGGGTGTTTTAGGGATACAAATCATCCCAAGTCCCATGCTTTGAGCTACTCAGGGTTATTGGGGCAGGCTGTGTCTTAGAAGAACAGTCAGAGGTAAAGGAGGAGATGACCCAGAGAGCTACTACTAAGGATTTGAGACTCATAAACATCTGACCAGCCCATACAATCCCCTCTGTCATCAAGGGCATTCCCTGCCCCTTATTTCATAAAGTTTAAATCCTATAATCCCATGAACTTTCAGGCTACATGTTGCCCCTTTGTGAGGCTGGCTCATATTAAAAGTTGACTTTGCTACTTGCTAACCTGGGCTACTCTTTAAGGATCAGTGAATCAATCAATGAGCATTTACTAAGTATCAGGTAACTGAGAGGATACAAGGATAAAAGGGAAACAGTCCCTGCCCTCAAGAAGCTTAAATTCTATTAAATTCTATGAGTTGGGAAGTGTCATCTTCCTGAGTTAAAATCTGGTCTTAGGCCAAGCTAGAATGGGGCAGTTGGGTGTCTCAGTAGAAAGAGTGTTGTGCAAGGAATCAGGAAGACCTGAGATCAAATCTGACCTCAAACATTTACTAGCTGTGCGACCCTGGGCAAATCATTTCACCTTGTTTACCTCAGTTTCCCCATTTGTAAAAGGAGATGAAGAAGGAAATGGCAAACCACTTCAGTGTCTTTGCTGAGAAAACCCCAAATGGGGTCACAGAGAGTTGGCTACAACTGAAAAACAACAATAAAATACAGAGTTATTTGGGTAGATCATTGATATGATTACTCTCTTCAACAATACAGATCTCAGTTCTTCTTTCCTTCAGTAGGTGGTTTTCATGAGTTGCTGTGGCCAAAACTGTCAACATCTTGCCACAAAGTTGGTGATAAGCCTCTCCAACCTTCCCTAGGTTGGCTCTCAAATGACAGTTATACATTTCATCAACATATTTTACTGTAAGCCATTCTGGCTTTTTTTTTTCTTTTCAGTCATGTCCAACTCTATGTGGCCCCATTTGGGGTTTTCTTGGTAGTGATACTGGAGGAATTTGTCATTTTCTTCTCCAGCTCATTTTACAGATGAGGAAACTGAAGCGATCAGGGTTAAGTGACTTACCAAGGGCCACACAGCTAGTAAGCATCTGAGGCTGGATTTGAACTCAGGTCTTCCTGACTCCAGACTCTATCCACTGAGTTGCCTAGCTGCTCCATTTTTAGCTTGGTAGGACTTGCCAAAGCTCATTGTTTACACACATAGCTTCCCAGAGTTCAGGGTTACCTCCATGTTACAAGGAGGCAGTCATTCATAGGAGTCTGGTACCATCGATGTAAAACTAGAAGGAACTTTGGAGGCCAACCAGTCCAACCTTCCCATTTTACAGATGAGAACACTGAGGTCCAAGAAATTTAAGTTATTTGCCCAAGGTCACATAAGTTATAAGCATTAGAGACAGGATTTGAACCCAGATTTGACTCTACAACTAATGGAGAAGCTTTCATTAACTTCGAGAAAAAGATGAGGGCTTAGTGGGGGCTGGGGGTTGGGTCACTGCAATATAGCCCACTCCCATGCTACTCTAAGGGATGGCTCTGCCTTCTTTTTCCACCAAGGGAAAAATCCTTCAGAAAGGATACCTGACTTTGATATGCTACTAATTTAATGTTTATCCAATAACAAAGGCTTTGCAAACCCCCTTACCTTTCCAGAAGCCTCAGGTAACACTGTCGACTCATAATTGCTCTGATCCCTTTATCCTATGGCTTAATAAATAATTTACCTGAATTATTAAAATGAAAATTTCAACATTATTAAAAATTAACTAACTTAAATGAGCCAATGGCAAATAGCTGGGGTGGCTCTTCCTGAGGAAAAGCTGGCCAGAGACAGCAAGGTAAATAGCCCAAAATGATTTCAGTGTGTTTGACATCAGATGCTGCATACATAACCACTTACCTACAGGGGCTGAGAGGGAGACCTCCAAAAGAGAAGAGGAAAAGGAGGGATGGACAGAACTGGGGAGAGCCAGAAGGTTAAATAACTCTGAGGAAGCTCTCTACACAGGGACAGCTACTACAGGGAACCATAGCTGAGTCTTTTCCTTCCAAAAGAATACTGATCCTGACTGGGGAAGGGCATATGTAGACAGTAGTAGTATCTGGAGGAGAACCCAAAGACACAAAGGATTATGGGAACTATGGCTTTCCGGAAACAACTGAACTGGAACAACTGGCTTTCTGGAAAAAAAAAAAGACACGTATGCAGGACACACTTTTAAGTTTCATCTGCATTGTTAATATTTTCTCCATCACCATCTTAAGTATAATTTCTTCCTATTTTTAAAAAACCTTTACAATCAAACAGTAAGATATTTTTTTCCATTGACTTGTTTATTTACTTTTAGTTTACAAGATTCAGTTCCACAATCCCTAGAATTTCAGATTTTCTCCCTCCCTCCCCCCTCCCCATGGTGGCATGCAATCATGTATAGGATCTGCAAATACTTTCACATTGTACAATAGTCTGGTTGTTTAGAAGGGTTGTAACCAATGGAGTGAACAATGGGAAAAAAAGAAACAAAACCAAACATGAAAAAGAATGATAGCATGTATTGCTTCAGTTTTCATTTAAGCTCTGGTCTTTCTAGATCTTTCTCTGAATGTAGATATCTCCTTCCATCCTGAGACTTGTAGAGTTGTCTTATAGCTGTGCGTTGCTGAGAAGAGTCCAGTTTATCAAGGTTGGTCATCACACATATGATGTGTCCGTGCTGCTCTTCTTGCTTAGCATTAGTTTGTATAAGCCTTTCCAGGTAATTACGGAGTCCATCTCCTTTCCATTTCTTATAGCACAATAGTATTCCATTACATTCATATACCACAACTTGTTCAGCCATTCCCCAATTGATGGGCATTTCCTATATTTCTAGTTTTTTACTACCACAAAGAGAGCTGCAATAAATATTTTTGTATGTATGGGTCCTTTTCACACTTCTATGATCTCTTTGGGATAACAGTAAGATATTTGAAGTAAAACTACTATAAATGTGAAAATGCTATCTATGAATATGGTAAGAGAAATAGATTTTTGTCAGTTGCATACCAGTGTGACTGAATTGTAGACCTAGAGAAGTCTCTCTTTCTGCCCTTCAGAAGCTCACCACCTAGCAGAGCCAAGATTCAGGGCTGGCTAGAGCCAGCTCATACCAGCCAGTTGTTAAATTTTTGGTGTGAGTATCTACACCTTGGAAACAGATAAAGTACAAACCAAGGCTTGATTTGTTGGTTTGTTGGTTGTTTATATTTAAGTGATGGAGAAAATATTAATAATGCAGATGAAATTTAAAAGTGTGTCCTGTATACATGTCTTTTTTTTTTCTTTCCAGAAAGCCAGTTGTTAAACATTTACCAGCTCACCACTGGCAAGAGGTACCAGAATTTCTATTTCTGTTTTTTCCCTGCTTAACAGTATTTTATTTTTTCCAATTACATCCAAAGATAGCTTTTAACATTCACTTTTATGAGATTTTGAGCTCCAAATTTTTTTTCTCCTCCCTCTCCAAGACAGCAAGAATTGGATATAGGCTATACATGTACAATCATATTAAACATATTTCCACATTAGTCATGTTGTGAAAGAAGAATCAGAACAAAAGGGGAAAACCACAAGAAAGAAAAAGAAGAGAGAAAATAGTATGCTTCAGTCTGCATTTAGATTCCATGGCCCTTTCTCTGGATTTGGATAGCATTTTCCATCACGAGTCTTGGAATTGTCTTAGATCATTGTATCTCTGAGAAGAGCTGTTATCTATCAGAGTTAGTCATTGAACACTGTTGCTGTTACTGTGTACAGTGTTCTCCTGGTTCTGTTCACTTCACTCAATATCAGTTTACGTAAGCCTTTCCAGGTTTTGACACCAGTATTTCTAGCCACAGGCCCCATACTACCAGGCACGGAGAGAAATTAGTCAGGGCCCAAAAGAAATCAGCTTGTTGACAAATGTGAATGTCATTTAAATGGGAAGTTGATTCACCATTACAGTTGGACAGGTTATAGCTGCTGCCATATCCCTATATCTCTCTGATGTTGATCAGGGATGAGGGTAGGACCCAGACTGAAGAAGAGCATAATAGCAGCATAATAGAATTCTATAGCTAGAACCTTAGTGATCATCTAGGCTCATCCCATATTATAGAAAGGAAGAGAGAGGACCAAAGAGAAGTGATAATGGATTTTGAGATGGAAGGTACCTTTGAGGTTATCTAACCTAACCCTCTGATTTTACACTTGGGGAAATTGAGTCACAGAGGGGTCAAGTCACTTGCCCAAGGTCACACAAATAGTGAATTGTAGGATCAAGATTTGAATCTAGGCCCTCTGACTCCAAAAGATCAGTATTCTTTCATGGTCCCACACTGCCTCCCTTGGCTCAAACTCACATAGCTAACTACAGCACTTAAACCATAACCTAGGTGGCTCATTCCTAGCCCATTAATTTTTTCTAATAAAAATTTATTGAAATCTGCCTGCAAGGGCAGCTACCTGGATACTTTACTGGCCTTGGAGTCAGGAGGACCCCAAATGAAAGGAAAAAATGAAACAAAACCCCAAATGGGGTCACAAAGAGTCAGACATGACTGAAAAATGACTAAACTACCCATAAAGGACTGCTTAGCCTGAGAAAAAGAAGGCCTGGAGGATACATGATAATTGGCTTCAAGTATTTGAAGGGCTAGCATATGAAAGAGGGATTAAACCTGCTCTGCTCAGCCTCAGAGGCCAAAACTAGAAGCAATGAATAGAAGCCATAGGGGAAATTTTAGGTTTGATACAATATAAAGGAAAACTTCCTAACAACTAAAGCTAATCAAAAATGGAATGGGCTGTCATGAGAGGTGATGTGATCCCCCTCCCTAGATGTTTTCAAGCAAAGTTACTAGGTAACTCAACTTTGTGAACTTCCCTCCTTCCTTCCTTCTTTCCTTCCTTCCTTCCTTCCTTCCTTCCTTCCTTCCTTCCTTCCTTCCTTCCTTCCTTCCTTTCTTCCTTCCTTCCTTTCTTCCTTCCTTCTTCCCTTCCCTCCTTCCTCCCTCTTTTTCCTTCCTTCCTTCCTTCCTTCCTTCCTTCCTTCCTTCCTTCCCTCCTTCCTTCTTTCCTTCCTTCCTTCCTTCGTTCTTTCCTTCCTTCTTTCCTTCCTTCTTTCCTTCCTTCCTTCCTTCCTTCCTTCCTTCCTTCCTTCCTTCCTTCCTTCCTTCCTCTCTCCTTCACTCTCTTTTTTTCTTTCTTTCAATTGGGGTTAAGTGGCTTGCCTATGGTCACACAGCTATTAAGTGTCTGAGGTCAGATTTGAACTCATAAACATGAGTTTTCCTGATTCCAGGTCCCACACTCTATCCACTGTGCCACTAGCTGCCCAGTCCTAGATCTTTAATTGGTCTTCAGGTGGCATCACCTCAAAACCTCATTATACCCTATGTGATCTTGGGTGATTGAACAGGGCCTCACTTTTCTGGTCTTTAAAATGAGGTGGGGTTGAACTAGATGGCCTCTGAGGTGCCTTCCAGGCCTAGATCCATAATCCCTTGAAAATATTAATTTACCAATTTGGTTGCCTTTCTAAATTATCAATGTCTTTCTTGAAACATGATATGAAGAACTGGAGAAATACTTTAGATATCTCATGAGGATAGGATACGATGGGCCTATAACCTCCCTAACCTTCTATACTACAATTCTTTTAATGCAGTCTAAGATCATATTAGTTTTAGTTTTAGTTTTTTTGACTGTCATAGAACAGTCATAGAACATTGTTGACAAATAATAAGCTTGTGGTTCATCAAAACCCCCAGATCTTTTCTATCAAGACATGTCTTCCCCAGTTGAGTTAAAGACTTGAGATTAGTGAGAGAGAATGGCAAAATGAATAAAGAAAACCAGTGAATCTGGAGTTAGAAGACCTGAATTTAAAACCAAGCTCTGTTTCTTACTAGCTGGGTGATCTCTAAGCTCTAAATCTTATGAATCCAGCCTTATCTTGTAGGACTTCACACTTGGTGGAATTTAAGTAGCACTTAACAAAATATTTATTTACTGATTGAGCCAGGGGTATGCTAAAACCAGTTCAAACCAGTTCCCAAAATGATTGCCAAATTTTCGGTGTGAACACTGATACCTCAGAAATCAGCAAACATTACAATTAGGACCTATTTGTTTTGGTTTGTTTCATGGATTGCCTAGATTTGATAAAGTGATGGTGAAAATGTTAATAATGAAGATTAAAGATGAAAGAGTGTCATGGGTATATCCCCACCCCTACTTCTCTAAGGTTTCCTGTAATTGCCCCTGGGTAGAGATCTTCTCTTAGGTTCCTCCTCAGTTTTTTTAACCTTCTGACTCTGCACAGATCTGTCCATCCCTCCCTTTCCTCCTCTATTTTGGTGGTTTCCTTCTTAACCACAGTGGGTAGGTGGTTATGTATTGTTTTTAAAAAAACAACCCAATACCTGATTGTTAAAAATTTTCCAGCATACCACTGAACTGAGCACTCTTCTTTGGAAAAGGCTTCATAGAAAGACAAACCAGCTTGGCTTGATATTCCTAACCTTCTCTCTCAAACTTTGGTAGTCTCCCATTCATTATGAGAGGTAGACGTCTCTTAATGGTACCTTTATATGCATAAAACAATGATATAGAAATAAAATATTTTAACAATCTTATCTTAATTTTCCAATGACACATTATCAATAAGTCAGTCAACAAGCAAGCATTTATTAAGCACTTACTACGTTCTGGGAGGCCACCTCCAGTCATTCTGATCTATATCTGCTCAGATGGCTTCTAAAGAGAAAGTGAGGCTGGTGACCTTGCACAGCCCTGCCCCACTTAAATCCATTCACTTGCAAGTCATGGCATCACCTACCTGATGTTATGGTCCTCTTCAAAACCGAAGGACAAACAACAAGGCACTGTGTTATGCACCAAGCATACAAAGAAAGGCACAAACATGGTGCTGGCCCTCAAGGAGCCTACATTCTAATGGGAAGGGGTGATGTCAACAACAATAGGCACACAAAATATATACAGTGTGAATTCTCTTCAGAGGAAAAAAGGCATGGGGAGGTGGCTAGGAAGGGGGAGGGAAAGGAGAGAACTGGGAAAGGCTTCTTCCAGGGTGGAATTTAAACTGAGCCAAATTGTCAGCTAGGTGGCACAGTTTGGAGGTCCTAGAATCAGGAAGACCCGAGTTCAAATTCTGCTTCAGACACTTACTAAATGTGTAATCCTGGGCAAGGCCCTTAACTTCTGTTTGCCTCAGTTTTCTCATATGAAAATAGGATATTATTACTTCCCAGGGCTGGTTTTTTGGTTTGTTTTTTTTTTGAAAGGGGAAGGCAGGGCAATTGGGGTTAAGTGACTTGCCCAAGGTCACACAGCTAGTAAGTGTGTCAAATGTCAGGCCAGATTTGAACTCAGGTCCTCCTGACTCCAAGGCCAGTGCTCTGTTCTTTGTGCCACCTAGCCGCCCCTTGGGACTGTTTTGAGGGTCAAATGAGATAATATATTACATACCCCAAAAGTCTTACTGCTATTTTAAGCTATGACTTTTGAAATATCCTGTATTTAAAGCACTTTGCAAACCTTAAGATGTTCTATAAATGTTGCTGAGTCTTGAAGGAGGGTCAGAGAAGGCAGGAGGTAGAAGTGAAGAGGAAAATTTTCCAGAGGGAACAAAGATGATGTGTCACATGTGAGAGACAACAAGAAGGCCAGTGTCCTGGATTGTACAGCACGTGGAGGGCAGTAAAGGGTAAGAAGCCTAGAAAGATATGATGGGGCCAGAGTTCTGCCAAATAGAGCATTTCATTATTTGATCCCAGGGGGTCATAGGGAGCCACTGGGGTTTAAGTGACAGGGTCAGATCCGGACTTTAGGAAGATCGCTTTGGCAGCTGAATGGAGGAAGGATGAGCTTGAGTGGAGGGACATACGCATGTGATGGGAAGAACAACCAACGGGCTATTGCAATAGTCCAGGGATGATATGATGAGGGCCTGCACCAGGGTGGAGACTGTGTGAGCAGAGAAAAGGTTATGAAGATGGCAATGAGGAGATCTAGCAACTAATTAGATATGTAGGGTGCATGAGACTGAAGACTAAAGCCTGGGTGACAGGGAGAATGGAAGTACCCTAGTAATAGGGAAGTTTGGAAGAAGGGAAGGTTTTGGAGGAAAGATCAGGTAACTTTGGGCATAGTTCTGAGTTGTATCCCGATGGTTGGACCAATCCACGACTCTACCAGTGGCATAGTCTTGTCTCTGTTTTCCCACAGGCCCTTTAACATTTGTCATTGACCTCAAAGTTCCTTTAACTGCATTTTTTGCCTTTTCCTAATCACTAGTGATTTAGAGAATTTTTTCACGTGATTATTGATAGTCTGAATTTCTTTCTTACAAAATTGCTCGGTCATGTCCTTTTACCATTTACCTATTGGGGGATATCTCTTATGAGTTCGAACTGGTTCACTAATAATTCCCTATGGGAAACTTTGCCAAGTGATGCATATACCCTTTGCACATTTATACCACCACTAGGCCTCTACTCCAAAAAAAAGAGGAAAATGAGCCATGGGGACAAAAATATTTATAGCACCTTTTTTTTTTTCATAGAGGTCCAAAATTAGAGACTAAGGGGCTGTCCTATTGTGGAAGAACTACATAAATTGTAGTAACAACTGTAATGCAATGTTATAATACTGTAAGAAATGACAAAAGAAGACAATTTCAGAGGAAATTGGGAAGATCTTTAGGAACTGATGCAAAGCAAGGTAAACAGAACAATTTATACAATGATAGCAACATTCTAGACAAAAAACTTTGAAAAATTTTGGAACTATTATCAATGAGTCCAAAGATAAAGCATTTTACTCCTTTCCTGACAGAGATGATGAACTTAAAATTCAGAGGGAAAAACCATAAATTTTTAGATATGGCAAATGTGAGGATTTGTTTTGCTGGACTGCATAAATATGAATTGAGGAATTTGTTTGGAGTTTTTAAAAAATTGTTCAGTAAGCTTAGTGGGAGGGATGGATTCATTAAAAACACCTATACAATGATCCAAGAAAATTACAAAAGACCCATGATGAAAAATGCTATCCATCTCCAGAGAGAGAACTGATGAATTCTGAGTGCAGATTGAAGCATACTTTTTTTTTGCTCTCTCTCTCTCTCTCTCTCTTTCTCTCTCCCTCCCTCCTCTTTCTCTCTCTCTGTTTGGCAATATGGCTAATATGGAAATGTGTTTTGCATGACTTCACATGTATAATCAATATCATATTTCTTTCCATCTCAAGGAGAGGAAAGAAGGAGGAAAAGAATTTAGAACTCAAAGTTTTAAAAAATGAACACTAAAATTTTAATGTAATTTGAAATATTTAATAAAACAAATAAAAATAGATTTTTAAAAATACTTGTTACTTGAAATTTTTTAAAAGAAAAATCACCTCTTCATCAGAGAAGAAGAAATTGTAAAAAAGATTGTCTTGCTACAGGAAGGGTCTACTTAGGATTAAATAATATAAAACTGTTATGGACCCAGTCAGTGAGTGAAAAACACAGAATCACAAAATGATAAAGCTGGAAGGATCTTTTAAATTATCTAGTCCAGTGCCCTCATTTCGTAGGTAGAGTAGGTCCGGAGAGGGACTATGACTTACTTAGCCATCACACACTGGCATAAACAAGACTAGGACCTAGGTAAGTGGTACCTTCTCCACCTCTGCCCTCCCGTCTAAACAATACAAACTTATTTACAAATCATAATCTCGTGGTGGAAAGCTGATAGGGTTTGGAGTCAAAGGACCTAGGTTCATATCCATTTTGCTGGTTACTACCTGTGTGACTTTCAGAAAGTGACTTCATTGCTTTGGGCCTCAGTTTCTCCATCTGTAAAAAAGGTCTTAGACTCAGTGGGCACTAAGATGCCATGGAGTTCTAAATCTATGAGTCTATGATTGTGGCATGGTGAAAAGAATATTGGACAAGATGGAAGAGACTTCAGTTCTCATCCTGACTCATATAACCTTGGGCAAATAATTTCACTCCCCTAGGCCTCAGTTTCCCCATATGTTGTAGTACGAAAATGTACCATGAAAGTGGTGTCAAACTCAAATAAAAAAGTCTGGACAGCATATTGACTTAGAAAACTGCAAGTTAATGTTATCTTTGTTGTGCTTTACTTTGTATTATTAAACATTGCCCAATTACATTTTAATCTGATTCTAGCCAGGTTTTGTCAGTGCTCTGGGGCCAGCAGAACTTGAATTGAACACCTCTGTTCTAGAAAATATCTCAGATCCCAGGTGTTGTTCAGTTGTTTCAGTCATGTCTGACTCTTTGTGACTTGATTTAGGGTTTTCATTGATAAAGATACTGGAGTAGTTTGCCATTTCCTTTTCTAGTACATTTTACAGTTGTGGAAACTGAAGCAAACAGGGTTAAGTGACTTGCCCAGAGTCACATAGCTAGTGTCAGAGGCCAGATTTGAACTGAGGAAGAGATGGAATCTTTCTGACTCCCCAGCCCTCTATCCACTGTACCACCTAACTGCCCAATCTCTCCCAGTACTAATATTTTATCTCAATACTTAAAATGAGAGAAAGGGAGTTATCCTGAGAATGAATGGAGAGAATTCACCTGGTAGTTTGGATCATTTGGGATCAAGACCTATCTCTGACATATACTGATTATGTGACCCTAGGCAAGTCACCTAAACTTCCCAAAGGCAACTATCTAAGGGTCCTGCACTCCTGGGTCCAAACAAAGTAATGCTTTGTGAACAAAGAAGCAAATCACAAATGTAAATAGAGCAGAGAACCTCTTACTAGAAGTTAGTGGGTGAATACTTTTTAAAAATGCAAATAATCATTCCTTAATTTGTTTGTTAGGTAGATATGTGGTACGCTGGAGGAAGGGTTGGGCTTGGAGCCTAGAGGACTCGAATTTGAATCCTCCCTTAGTCACCTCTGTCTGTGTGACTAACTCAAGATGAGGATGACAGCACCCTCCTTAAAAACACTGGGTTTTTCAAAGCAGCTGTTAAAATTTATGGATAAAGCAGTTCCACAAGCCCCAGCCGTGAGTCAGGCCTCCACCCTCATTCTCAGCCTGTGATCTTTAGACTGATTGAAGGCTGGTCTCTGCCATGGACTCATAGATTTAGACCTGAAAAGAACCTTAGAGGTCATCTATTCCAGCCTCTTCATTTTACAGATAAGGAAACTGAGTCCTGGAGAAATCAGGCAACTTGCCCCTAATAAGTGTTTTTAAAGCAGCTACTACATGCCAGGCACTGCCCAATATTTTCACAAGTAATAAGTGGCAAAACTAGAATTCGAACCCAGATCCTCTGCCTCCAGACCAAGCTCTGTTCCCACGGAAGCTAATTGCAACTCCTGAAAATTGGAGTCAGCCACAGCAAAGAAAAGGAGGTGGGGGAGTACCCAGAGGCATATTGGCAGTTACAGGTTTGGGAACCTCCCCATCCCATACCAGAGAAACTGATGGAGATTTTAATTAAATACAGACCAGCCGACCACCTGGCTAAGTAAAATCTGACAGCATCAAATCCACCTGGCCTGTGATAAAAGGGAATGCTAGCTCTTTAACCTGCACTGGTTTTGATTTTAAGTTAATAAAATAATAGATAACAGTGGGGATAACAATGACCCCGTGAGCCAAATTTCCTCAGACTTTCTGAAGGCTATTGATAAGGTCCCTCATAAAAGATTATTAAGGAAAATAAATAACAGTGGGAATATGGGAGAAGTCTCCCAGCAGATGAGAATCAGGTTATGAGACAGAAAATAAGGAAACCCAGAGGACAGCTGCTTCTTGGAGCAGAGAGAGGTGAGTGCTGCATGGGGAACCCAGAAGCCAATGTTATTTAATTAATGAAAGGGAGCAGACGAGGAGGGAAGTTTGCTCTGAACATTTTAAGTTGTTTCTAATAGTGATAAACACTTTCAATGGGCAAGCACCCAAACTAGGTTCCTTTGAGATTTTTCCTGGGAAGAAAAATATATAGATCAGGTTACATTATTTTTGGCAGGGCTTCTTAACCTGGGGGTCCCTGGACTTGGTGTGTGTGTGTGTGTGTGTGTGTGTGTGTGTGTGTGTGTGTATATGTGTGTATGTATATTTATACACACATACACATACATATATGTAATACACATATATAATGTTATTTGTGTGTATGTATACATGCACACATATGTGTATGTATCTATAGTTGACATAGATTTCAAAAGAATATATTTCAATAGAATTGGTTTCCTTTGTAATTCTATTTTATTTTATACATTTAGAAACATTATTCTAAGAAGGGCTCCATAGGCTTTATCAGGTTCCAAAGGGGTCAGTAATACTGTAAAGGTTAAGAATGCCTCCTCTATGGAATACAGATTTCTCCCAAGTTTATTCTACGGTTGGAATCCAGCCATTTGTGTCATCATTTACTGTGGGGAAAGGGGTGGGGTTTGGGAAAAGAAGATCCCATATTTAAGCATTAGTTCCTACAATAGAGGAGTGTGTCTGGAAAGATAACAGTTGTGATGAAGAAAAAAACCTAAACAGGGTCATCATATAACCAAGATGCTCCAAATCTCTGGGTCAAAGAGAAGATTCAGGTTCTGAATTTTTAAGACAAAAATTTGGAACTTAAAATGTCAAAAAATTGGATGTTAAAAATTATCTTTACATGTAACAGGGAAAAAATAAAATATCATTTTTAAAAGACAAAAAGCAAGTTGAAAACAAGGAATTTAGATGTGAATATAAGGGCTGATTATTCTGAAGTGACGCATCAGTTTTTTCTCTCATGGGCTGGTTGGATTTGGAGCATGCCGATTCTGTCATTTGATAGGTTTTGATCCAAGAAATGAAAAGCATTCACTTGAAAAATCCATGGTTCTCACACTAATTTTTTCTCCCCTTCTGTATAGCCTTATGCCTTCTTACTTCCCCTAGCCTGAAATTTCATCTTCCTTCCTGTAGTCTCAGCCTCCAGACTACGCTATTCATATGGTTGTGATGCCAAAGCCCTGAATAAGAATCCCAGCACTTGGGGGAGGTTCAATTGCGTGAGGTCAAGGGCATTGTTGTGTAGCATTGACAGAGACCAGTCTTATTTGAGATGCTGTCATGTTGGGATAGGAGGTGGACCATTTTTCCAGAGTGTCTGGCCTTCTCTCCCATAGGCGCTTGGAAAGAAGTGCTCAGTGGTCCGAGGGTGGTTGAAAATCATCCAGCATAAGGAACACGAGGTGAGGTATGGGACGGAGGCACTCCTCCCCATCCAGAGAAGGAAGCTCATGTACTAGAAATCAGCACTCTGGCCAAAGTTCTATTTGCCCCTCGTTCATTATGACTTTGTATGATACTCAGAAGGGGCAGCTAAATGTTGCAATGGATAGAGTGTCAGATCTGAAGTCAGGAAGACTCTTCATGAGTTCAAATCTGACCTCAGACACTTACTAGCTATGTGACCTTGGATAAGTCACTTAACCCTGTTTGCTTCAGTTTTCTTATTTGTAAAATGAGCTGGAGAAGGAAATGGCAAACTGCTCCAATATCTTTGCCACAAAAACCCCAAATGGGGTCACAAAGGTCAGACATGACTGAAATGATTCAACAATAGCAACAACAAATGATTCTAAGGTCCAGAAACATGGTCCCAGTGTGACAGGACATTTTCAGAGGGTTGCCCTCCTTTGCCTTCCATCTGGGCTGGAAGCCTCTACTGATGAGCAAGCAGCCTGGGGAGAATATATGTTGCCCACTCAGAACAGCTAGCTTGCCTGCTGTCATTTCAGGATCTGAGTGACTTGTTTTCTTAGAAAATTTATTACTATCTACAGCTTTTAAAGGAACATGGTTCTGTTGTTCTTAATTGAAGGTTTTAGTGCTGAAGTTGAAACACTTCATCTTCCTTCCTGTCATTCTGCCTGTAACCCCTGCCTTACAATTATCTTTCCACTTTTCATCTCTCCTCAACAATTTTCTCTGGTCCTTTTTTCTTTTCAAGAAACCAATACCAAATGAGCTTTAAAGAAAAATCGTGGAGCTTAAAAGCCATGCTGTGATAAGGATCTACTAGCATTTACTAGGAATGAAGACAAGAGACCTTGAGTTAATCACCTCAACTCTCTGAGCTTCAGTTTTCTCATCTGTCAAATGGGAATACTACTCTTCGCTCTGTTTACTTTACAGGCTGTCATGAGTATCAGATGAAACCATGTTTGAAGCATAAAGAGCACTATATACACATAAAGTGTTATTATCAATCTGTTTCCTCAACTCCAGGACCAAGTCTCTGGATCAGAGCTGGGCCTAGGATTAGGCAACATGGGCAGCTACCCCGGGTACAACATTCAGAGAAGGCACAACGGATACTCCTCATAAATGCATTGATTTTTTTAACGCTAGAAAATTCTATTGCATATAGCATGCAAGTGTATACTTTGTGACAAGTCAAGTTACATGTGTTATAATGAAGGCTTGATGCTTTTTAGGGCTAGTAACACCAAGGGAATACAATATTTAAGATTTTGGTGCTGAGAAATATTTTAACGATACCTATCAGGTCTACTCAGAACAGGGAAAAGGCTCTTTCCCGCATACTTTTGAGGGTTTTTCCCCCAAGTTATTTAACTTCAATCTCTGTTTCTTCAACACTAAAATGGAGATCATTTTAGCACCCAAGGTTGTTGTGAGAATCAAATGAGATAATATTTGTCAAATGGCACGTAGTAGGTGCTACACAAAAAAAATACTTGTCATACAGTAGCTGCTTAATAATTGCTTTTTCTCTTCCCTTCTCTTTCCTTTATAAATAAACAAATATATATGCATACATACATACATACATATATACATATATACATATATATGTATATATGTAAACCCATTTTCCCCATTTTACAGATGAAGAGGATTGGCTAGGATTAATGATGCCACTGGTGGCCATAGAACAGAATGAATAAATGAATGAAATGATGAACGATCTACACAGTGTTATTATTATTCTTATTTATAGATAAAGAAATTGAGGCTGAGAAAGGTAAATCGTTTGCCCAGAATCACACAACGAATAATGCAAGATCTGAACTCTGAGCTATCCAGGTTAATAAACATTTATGTTAAGTGCCTACCATCTAGCAGACACTATGCTAAACGCTGGGGATACAATGAATGAAAACAGAGATAGTCTGTGTCCTCACAGAGTTTACAATCTGAAGGGGAAGACAATACACAAAGGGAGGCAAGAAAGCAGGATGGGGGCAGGCACAGGATGCCAGGGAGTATCCAGGGGCATCTTGTTTTGTGGAGTTGAAACCAGGCAGAACAGCAAATGCAGAATGGAGTGAATCCCAAAAGTCCAGTTTCTGCTTCTATAAAAAAGGCATTTGAAGGAGTTTGGTCCTCTATCTACCCGCCATCCAAGCATAGGAAAGAGGAAGCAGGGAGGTGCTATTAGCCAAGGCTTGAGTTACAAGCCTGGTGATGAGAGTAGGGATGGAGGGGTGAAAAAGCATCTTGCTTTGTGAAGTTAAAACTAGACCGAGTGGCAGGTGCAGAATAGAGGGGTTTCCAGGCTAGCCCTCTATTCACTACACCACCTAGCAAGCACTAAATGCAGAGAATGCAAAGCATAAGCCTTGGTTCACACCCATAATTCTCCATTTCTGTAGGGACAGCTACTGGGTCTGTAAACCAAAGAGATCATCAAAAAGGGGAAAGGGCCCATATATATACAAAAATATTTATAGCAGCTCTTGTGGTGGTGGCAAAAAGTTGGAAATTGAGGGGATGTCCAACAGTTGGGGAATGGCTGAATAGATTGTGGGATATGAATGGAATGGAATACCATTGTTCTGTAAGAAATGATGAGCAGGTGGACTTCAGAAAAACCTGGAAAGAGTTACATGAACTGATGCTGAGTGAAGTGAACAGAACTAGAACATTGTACACAGTAACAGCAACATTGTATGATAACCAGCTTTGATAGACTTAACTCTTCTCAGCAATACAATGACTTAAGACAATTCCAAAAGACTCATGATAGAAAATGATATCCACGTCCAGAGAAAGAACTATGGAGTCTGAATGCAGATTGAAATATACTATTCTCCTTTTTTTCATTTGTTTTTTCTTTCTCATAGTTTTTCCCTTTTGTTCTGATTCTTCTTTCACAACATGACTAATGTGGAAATATGTTCAGTATAATTGCACAAGTATAGTCTATTATATTGCTAGCCTTCTTGGGTAGGGGGAGGGGAGGGAGGGAGAAGAAAAATTTAGAACTCAAAATCTTATAAAAGTGAATGTTGAAAACTATCTTTACATGTAAGTAGAAAAAATAAAATGCTATTAAGTGGAAAAAATAAAAATAGAAACACACACACACACAAAAGGGAAGAGACATGTGGTACACTATCTATTCTTTGGGACCAAGAAAAATCATTACAATTAGTTATAGACTGCCTTCTTTCCATTTGATTTTTTTGTTTTACATATTTATGTGTATTTATGTGGTGTAGATGTATATTATATATAAAATATATAAAATGTGTATATATGCATATATTTGCATACATGCATGTGGGTACATATACATACAGACAATTCTCACATTATATAAGTGGACCATTCCACAGACCTCTACATAAAGTAAGTTTTATGTAATGTGAATCTGCCCACTAGCATGGGAAGGGAGGAAGGAAGGAGGCCAGGCACCCCTAGATGAGAGGTCCAGTACACTGTTTATGGACACAGGGGTGGGGCTGGGGACAGAGAAGTGAGTGTAGGAGGAAGGACACATGGGGGCCAGACATGTGGGGGCCCAATACAGACACAAACAGGAGAGGACAGGAGAGGTAGGATGGGAAAAGGTGTGCAGTACCCGAGTAGATGGACCAAAGACAGACAAGAGAAGCAGTGTTGGGCTGGTGGATGGAGCAGGGCAAGATCTCAAACGAAGCCCCCATCTTCTGTTTTCACTTGGAGGATATTTTTAGGATTGTTTTTTTGTTTATCTGCTTTTTGTTTTTGGAGGTGGGGTAGGAGGCTACAGTAAAGTTCATATAAGGTTCTTTTTTTTCGAATGCAGAATTCTTTCAGAATTCTTTACATAACGCAAATTTACATAGTGAGAAGTATCTGTATATATTTGTAGTTGAGAGACAATGTGCCATAGTCGGTGGAAAGCTGACCTAAAGACCAAGACAACCTTGGCTCAAGCTCCACCTTTGATACACACTGTTTGAATGACCTGGGGCAACTCATTTAACCTCTCAGTATTCTAGAACAGACCATAAACAGAATTGTACATAAGGATCCCTACAAGCAGCATATTGATTTAGAAAACCACACACAAACATCTCACATCATCACATTGTTATATATTTTATTAAGCATTTCCTAATTACTTTTTTTGGGGGGAGGAGGGGAAAACAGGGTAATTGGGATTAAATGACTTGCCCAAGGTCACACAGCTAGTAAGTGTTAAGGCCGTATTTGAACTCAGGTCTTTCTGACTCCAGGGCCAGTGCTCCATTCACTGTGCCACCCAGCTGCTCCCTCCTAATTACATTTAAATCTGGTTCAGGCACCGTCCAGAGTTTTGCCCAGTATTGGGATGGTGAGTTTGACACCTGTGTTCTAGACACACTAAGTAGAGGAAATTTCCTCATCTGGAAATTTCCTATATCAATGAAATAAATCTCAGGTCTGGTTTAACTATTCACCAGGTATTTTGTTTTGGTTGTGCTCTCTTCTCCGCATAAGCCTTCCCACGCTTCTCTGAATTCTTCATATTTGTTTTTATGGTACAGTCATATTCCATTTTGCTCACATATCATAATTTCTTCATTAAATTATGCCTTCATATAAAGGTTTGGTGGCCAATGTGTCCAAAAAGGTTTGCGTTTGGGGCTCATAAGACTAAACTCACTGATTTGATCCTTGAATGAACCAATTAATTTTGTTTTCTGGAACAACAATCGTTTTCAGTTCTATTTTTTGAGGGGGAAAACCCTTGTGGAAAATGGCCTACCATCCCTGGCACCACCAACACCAACCTCTTGGATTTTTGCTTGTATTTTCAGTGCTTAGCACAGGGCTTTAGACATAATGTTTATCAAATGCTTTTTTCTTTCATTATTTTTCATTTACCATTTCATTCATTTATTCATTCTATTCTATGGCCACCAACAGCATTATTAATTCTAGTCAGGCTTCTTCATCTGTAAAATGGGGAAAGAGTTAATTGTTAGAATCAAATGAGGTAATATATGTACACACACACATGAATGAAAGAGAAGGGAAGAGAACAAGCATTTATTAAGCACCTCCTATATGCCAAGTACCTTAAAAATATTATCTCATTTGATTCTTAAAACAACCCTGGGAAATAGGTACTTTTATGATCCCATTTTTACAGTTGAGGAAACTGAGGCAGACAATTTAAATGGCTTGGGAAAAACCCTCAAAAGTTAAAGAAATGGAGGCAGATAGGCATTGAGTGACTTGGCCAGGATCACAGCTAGTTAATTGTTGAGGCTGGCTTTGAATTCAGATCTTCCTGACTCCAGGTCCAGCAGTCAAGCAGCTGCTTGTATAGAACTTAAAACGCTATATAAATGTGAGCTATTGTTGGTGTTACTAATAACTCCTTGCTCCCCATTGCCATTTCCAAGTTCCCTCCCTACCTTCATCACTCAGTAACCTCCCCTGTTCATCTCTATCACCCAAATCAAAATCCTGATTGATAGCCCTTGTCTACAAACCCCCCAGGTCACTCTCCTTCCTTCTGCAATGAGTTCAATACCTGGTTCATATTGTCTCTCTCCCCAACTCCTGCCCTCATGCTAGGGGGTGTAATATATATATTGGTATTTCTTCAAGGACCGTAACCTTCCAGTTCTTCAACCTACTCATTTTTCATGATCGATTCCTCCACTGAGCAGCTAGATGGCATGGTGACTAGAGCACTGGGCTTGGAAACAGGAAGACTCATCTTCCCGAGTTCAAATCCAGCCTTAGACACTTACTAGCTGTGTGACCCTAGACAAGTCACCTCCATTTGCCTCATCTGTAAAATGAACCGGAGAAGTAAACCACTCTAGTATCTTTGCCAAGAAAACCCCAGATGAGGTTGTAAACAGTCACACATGACGTAAATTCTTGTACTCCACCCCACAAAGATAGTTATACCGTTGATCTTGTCATCATCTACAAATGTACCACCTTTGTGTTCATGAACCCTTGAAAATTCCTTATCTGACCCACTTCTCCCAGTCCTTCCACTCCTCAGTTCTCTTCCAGGCTATCATTAACTTTACTCTTCTTATCCCTTCTTGATTCTTTGGTGAACCAGTTCAACTCTATACCGTCCCCTCTCTAGAGTCTCATGCCCCCTTATTCCAGCACTGACTGCTGCCTGCCAAGCCTCAGCCTTAGATCACTCCCACCATCTGCTGGCTTTTGCTTCTACACATGTGCAGTTGAATGAAGATGGAGAAAATCATGCAACTCTTCTGACTGGGTCCGCTACAACTCAGACCTTTCTGCTGCAAGGCAATCCTTCTACACCTCCCTGTTTAATTCATTATTCCACTCACTTTGGGTCTTCCAAATCTTTTCATCCCTCCTCAAACCTCTCATGTTTCCCCCTCCCCCCTCTCAGCTGAGGCACTTGTCTCATATTTTACTGCAAGAATAAGGTCATTCTTTGAGAGCTCTCTCTTCTCCCCTCCTCATCCTCATTTCATGTCACTCAGATGCCTTCTTCTGCCACTATTTCCTTCTTTACCCTATCCCACACAGAGAGGTATCCCTTCCCCTTGCCAAAGCAAACAACTCTACCTGTAGAGGGGAGATCATTCAGTTGCCTTCTCTATCATCTCCACTTTCTCATTTACTTCTGATCTCTCCCTGTATCCCTATGTCCTGGCTGCTTCCTTCCTGCATATAAATGTGCCCATGTCTCCCCCATCCTCAGAAACCTTCACTTTCATCCCTGCTATCATCCAAAATCTCCCCTATGTTTGGTGGCTAACCTCCTCGGGAAGACTACCTAATACAGGTGCCTCCACTTCTCTCATTCTTTTCTTAATTCTTTACAGTCTGACTTCTGACCTCATCATTCATCTGAAGCTGTTCTTTCCAAAGTTACTGTCACTCTCTTAATTGCCAAATCTAACAGTTTTTTCTCAGTCCTCATCCTTCTTGACCTCTCTGTAGATTTTGACACTGTTGATCATCCTCTTCTCCTTGATGTTCTCTTCTCTCTAGGCTTTTGGGACACTACTCGGTTCTGGTTCTCCTGTCCCTAGGACCATTCCTGTCAGCTTCCATCGCTGGATCCTCATCCAGGTCCACACTCACTAACCATGGGTATCCTACAGTGCTCAGTCCTGGGTCCTCTTCTCTTTTCCCTCTATTCAGATTCACTTGTTATTGCATCAGTTCCCGTGGATTCAATTATCTCTGCACTGATGATTTTCAAATGTACTTATCCAGCCCTAGTCTCTCTACTGACCCCCATTCTCACATCTTTAACTGCCTGTTAGACATTTTGAACTGGTTGTCCTGTAGACATCTTAAATTCAACATGTCCAAAACAAAACTTATTGTCTCCCCCCAACCCTTCCCCTTTTCAAACTTTTCTATGGAAGGGTAACACCATCCCTTCAAGTCCCCCAGGCTCAAATCATAGGTATCACCCTGAATTCCTCACTATCTCTCACCCTCATATACAAACTGTTTCCAAAGCCTGTAGATTTCACCTTTGTACTATCCCTTAAATACACCCCCTTCTCTCCTCCAACACTGACATCACCATGGTACAGGCCCTCATCTCCGTATGCCTGGACTGATGGGTCTCCCCAAGCCTCTCCCATTCCAATCCATCCTTTGCTCAGCTGCCAATGTGATTTTTCTAAAGTGCGGGTCTGACCACATCATTCCCCTACTTAATCAACTTTGATGGCTCCCTATCACCTCCAGAATTAAATACCTCTGTTTGGTATTCAAAGCCCTGCAAAACCTAGCCTCCTTTCCTACTCTCCCAATCTTCTTCTACCTTCCTCCATCCTCCTCCACTCTGGAAAGCACTTGACACAGGCCTCCTTGTTGTCCTTCAAACAGGATGCTCCATGTGCTGACTCTAGGCATCTTCTCTGGCCGCCCCCGTGCCTGGAATGCCCTCCCTCCTCACTTCTTTTTCCTGAACGCCTCAGCTAAACTTCTGCCTTCTGCAGGGACTCCTTTTCCCAATCACCTTCAGTTCTAGGGCCTTTCCCTTGTGCATGGTTTCCCATGGATCCTACGGAGAGCTTATTTGTATGTATTTGAGTGTTGTCTCCTCCCATAGGCTGTGAACTCATCAAGGGCAGGATTGTCTTTTGCCTTTCTTTGTATCCCCAGCACTGAGCATGGTGCCTCTCACATAGTTGTTGTTATTGTTGTTGTTCAGTTGTTTCAGACTCTTCCTGACCCCACTGGGGGGAAAGGGTTCTTGGGAAAGACACTGGGGTGCTTTGCCATTTCCTTCTCTAGTTCATTTTACAGATGAGGAAACTGAAGCAAACAGGGTAAAGTGACTTGCCCAAGGTCACATAGCTAGTAAGTGTCTGAGGTCAGATTTGACTTCAGGAAGGTGAGTCTTCCTGACTTCAGGTTCAGCACTCTATACACTGGGCCACCTAGCCATAAGTACTTGATAAATGATTATTGAATAACTGACTGCACACTTGGTTCCTACAGTGGGTGACCAAGATGGTTCCTTGTAAATTCATTCCCATTACCAGCACCACAATTCAAAAAGCTTGTGATGCAATTAGTGGATTGGGTGTGATTCAGCTAGGTGGTGCCATAGTGCACAGAGTGCTGGGCCTGGTGTCAGGATGACTTCTCTTCCTGAGTTCAAATCTAGACTCAGATACTAGCTGTATGACCCTGGGCAAGTCACTTCACCTCTGTTTGCCTCAGTTTCCTCATCTGTAAAATGAGCCGGAGAAGAAAATGGCAAACCACTCAAGTATCTTTGCAAAGAAAAACTCAAATGGGGTCACAAATAATTGGACATGATTGAAATGACTGAACATTTATTTGACATTTATTCTAAAATGAAATAATCAAAAACCCTACAAACATCCAGATAAGCCAGGTGAGGACAGGAGTCTTTGATTCTCTCTCATGCATTTCAGTATGTGTTTATAGATCATTAAACTAACCAGTGAAGTGGACAGAGCCCTGGCCCTGGGATTAAGAAGGTCCGAGTTCAAATATGACTTGATGTACTTATTTGCTGTGATCCTGGACAAATCACTTAGTCTACTTTAGTTTCCTTATCTGTAAAATTGGGCTAAAGAACAGCACCTACCTCCCAGAGTTGTTATGACAAAATAAATACTATTTACAAAAGTGCTTTGTAAACCCTTAAGGCACTATGTAAATGTTTAGTATTTTTATTAACTACTTGGGGGAAAGTTGTTATTCATCCTTCATTTTCAAAGAGGAACAGTGACAATGTGGGTAATGTCTTGACTTGTGAATGAATTGGATTTAAGTGAGGCAGAGCCTCACTCTCTCTTCCAGAGTCCTTCAAATCCAGTGACAGGACAAAAATCAAGATGACTGGGGATAGCCTGGCATGCAGTGGATGAGCTTGGCATCTTTGATGTCTGACCAAGCTCTAAATGCTCCACAATACCTGCTTCCTCTGCCTTTATGGTGTTGGAACAACTTGTTCTCATCCAACCATCCTGGCAGGGGAAGGCTTCACATACTTGACCTCACTGATGAATTTGAGGCCTGTCAGTTACCCTCAATCCAGGGAAAAGTTAGGCAGCAAGGCAAGGAGAACAGAGAAGTATCAGGGAGCCATTGCCAAAGGAGGATCAATCAAAACTCAGGATAGAGCATTTCGGACGTGAGAGTTCCTGACGAAATTGAATAAAACAAAACAGAGGAAGCGTTCTAGCGCGATCAAAACGAATTTATCAAGCACCTACTGTGTGTTGGGCACTTTGTGAAACACTGAGAAGCAAGGAGGAAGGCAAACCAGTTCCTGCCCTCAAGGAGCTCACATTCTAATGGGAGAGTCAACATGTAAATGTTGCTACTATTCGTCCTTCATTCTTTTTTTTTTGTTTGGCCTTTTTGGAGGAGGGAAGGCCAAGCAATTGGGGTTAAGTGATTTGCCCAGGGTCACACAGCTAGTAAGTATTAAGTGTATGAAGCTGCATTTGAACTCAGGTCCTCCTGACTCCAGGGCTCTATTAACTGTGCCACCTAGCTGCCCCATTGTCCTTCATTCTTGAAAAGGACCATAATCTCAGGAAGTTGACACCATGATTTGCAAGTGAATTGGATTTGAATGAGGGAGGGTTGTGCAAAGTCACCAGCCTCACTCTATCCTCCAGAGTCATCTGGGTCCGGTGTCAAGATATAAATCAGAATGACTAGAGTTGACCCCCACATGTAACTGTGGACATATAATATACAGAGTAGATGAGAGATAATCTCAGAGGGGAAGGCACTAGCAACTGGAGGGACAGGGAGAGGTGAGAGAGAAACTGAGTCCTGAATATATAATCCAGGCAAACTAGGAGGCAGGGTTTAGAGAGAGTAGAGGCATGGAGGGGCAGCCAGAGTTCAAAGGCATGGAGATGTTGTGGAGTGTTTGAGGAGCTACAAGTAGATGAGCGTGGTCGGATCATAGATAGTATGAAGGGGAAGAAGGTATAAGAAGACTGGAAAGGAAATGTGAAATCCATCTGTATTCCTGGTCTGCATTAGAATTTTCAGAAGCATGAGTATGCTGTTGAATGCTTTTTTTTTATCAGCGATTTGGATGAAGGCCCATTTTCCATGCTTTATCAGATTTGCAGATGGTGAAAAGCTAGGAGGGATGCCTGACATAATGGATGACAGTCAGGACTCAAGAGGATATTGACAGGCCAGAACATTGGAGCTGAATCTAATAAGACAAAGTAACTCTAAATAGCCCTGTATGTATCTGAAGAGTAGAATAGGCAACTCATTGAAGGAGTGTGTTTCTCCTCCCTGGAAACCTTCAAGGAAAACTTTGGATGTGTTTTGACTAATTGGAGGCTATGAGTGGGATCCTTTTAAAGAAAATGAATAATTAATTAGTTTTAGTTTTCAACATTCACTTTTTTAAGATGTTATATTCTAAATATTCCCCCTACCTCCCATCCCCCTCCCCAAAATGGTATGCAATCTGATATAAACTATACATGTGCAATCATATTAAACATATTTCCACATTAGTCATGTTGTGAAAGAAGACTGAGAACAAAGGGGGAAAACAATGAGAAAGAAGAAAAAAATAGAGAAAATAGTCTGCTTCGATTTGCATTTAGACTCCATAGTTCTTTCTCTGGATGTGGCTAGCATTTTCTATCATGAGTCTTTTGGAATTGTCTCAGATCATTGCATTGCGCAGAAGAGTTAAGTCTAACAAAGTCAGTCGTGGCACAATGTTGCTGTTACTGTGTACAGTGTTCTCCTGGTTCTGCTCATTTCACTTAGCATCAGTTCATGTAAGTCTTTCCAGGTTTTTCTGAAATCTGCCTGCTCACCATTTCTTATGGAACGATAGTATTCCATTACATCCATATACTACAACTCATTCAGTCATTCACCAATTGATGGGTATCCCTTCCATTTCCAATTCTTTGCCACCACAAAAAGAGCTGCTATATATATTTTTGTACATGTGGGTCCTTTCTTTTTTATGATCTCTTTGGGATACAGAGCTAGTAGTGGTATTGCTGGGTCATAGAGCGAGATTCTTATTCAGGGATTGATGGAACTAAATCAACTCTGAGGGTCCCTTCTACCCCTCAGATTTGGTAGTTTGATCATATGAAGTAGTATACATGGGTAACCTGTTTTTAAAAATAATTCCCTTTTGGGGTGGAGTGGTTGCTATGAAATGTGAAGGATATCTGTTTTCTAGATCATTAACATTTATTAAACACTTAACTGTGTGCCAGGTACTTGATAAGTGCTTTGTAATTATTATCTCATTTGGTCTTCACAACAACCCTGGGCGGTAGGTGCTATTATTATTCTAATTTTACAGATGAGGAAACTGAGATAAACAACTGATTATTATTGCTTAATACAAGTTATGCCTGTGTGCCTAATCCCAGTAAAACTTCTCAGGAACTTGCTTGCTGTATAATGCAAGGGATGCCTGGAGACCCCAATGTGAAGAACATTTTGCAAGTGGATGGCTATTATGGAAAGTCAGATATTCTTGTCTGCCTTATTTGAATAAGCAACATTTCCTCCCCTAGCCATGGGCTTGTACCTCTCTTGGTTGGGAACCTCAGCAGTTGTTCCAGGGTTGATTGAAAGATGATAGAAAAGATAAAAGTTAGGGGACATCTAGGCAGTGCAGTGGATAGAGAAGATAAAAGTTCTTCTAGGGGAAGGGGGAAAGAGGAAGTAGCTGAACATCGGAACCTGGCTTGGTTTGGGGGCAGAAACCTAGGTAGCATCTCTGACTCTTATCCTGGTCCAGACCATATAATCTTAGCCCCTACCTCCCTGGGTTTTTAAGTTAAAGCTGACAAGGCCTTGGAGTCAGAGACAATGAAGAGATGCCACGTTCCTGGAAAACAAAGGCTCATCCTCCCAGGAGACCTGGGGAAATATTGACTTCCAAGCTCCAGAGAGGTCCTTTCTAACATGGACAGAGCTGGTATCTGAATTAATCTGGATTTTAACCACAATTAAAGAGGTAATCAGGGTCAGCAGCTCCTTTCAAACACAGTTTAGCACAAAATCCTAATGCAGGAATTACACAAATTGATATTGTCAATATAATGGATTCACACCAATTTCACTAAACAAGGTTGTATAAAGTCTGTGCTCTGTGTTAGGCAAGGGCTAATTCTTTCTAGCAGCATTGGAAGCAAGCAGAAAAACAAGGATACATCGAGCCTTCCAGATTCAGATTCATTACCAGGGAGCTTGTAACACATTTCAGAGAATTCATTAGGGAAAGAAAACAGTAAAATTTGAAGTTATTTGTAAAACCGACAGGGAACACATGCATCCTTCCAGGAAAGAAAATGTGTCGATTTCAGATGAAGACGATGTTGGAAAATATGGAGAATGAATGAAAGCAAGCACAGTGACATGCAAAAGGGAGGGGGAGGTGGGCATTTCCTCTTACTGAAAGCAAAGTGTCTGGCCTTCCTAAGACCAGTGGCTATGGGCCGTCAGTTAAATTCCTTAACAGAAACGGTGATGCTTTTCACTTAGAATCAGGTAGGAGGAGAAAATTGGGGTGAAGAGTTAAAATGACTTACTGGCCCTAGGTCACACACTGAATGTTGGACTAGAATCCAGATCTCTTGACTCTTAGTACAAATCTCTTTCCTCTACTTTTCTTATGAGAAGCTGAGGTTCTAGACTCAGAAGTCTAGAAAACACTATGATATTTGCATTCTAAGGGGTGGGGTAGGGTCATAGAATCATGAGTTTAGAACTAGAAGGGACCTCAGACGTCATTTGGGCCAATCCCCTCATTTTACTGACGAGGAAACTGAGGGCCAGAAAAATTGAGTAACTTGCTCAAGGTGACATAGATATTAAGTGAGAAAGGCAGGATTTGAATCCAAATCCACTATTCTTTCCATTATGCCACACTTCCACATAGAGGGTATAGAGTGTATGGAAGACTAGGACCTCTGGTGTGAAGGCTGCCAAGCCCTTTTCAGGGCTGCTTTCCACCTTTGGTGTCCACCTGTCCCATCTAACTCTTACCTGTGGCTCCAAGAAGCTGTAGCATGTGCAGTAGTCACTCCCCAGTAAACCATTTTGGTAGACCAGGTTGAGGGTAACTGAAGGATCTCAAATCTGTTGGTGAGTTAAGGGGGTATCTACCCCAAACATGTGAAGACTTCCCTGGTGGAATGGGAGGATGAGAACATTTGTTCCAATGGCCATGAAGGCAGCTGAAGCAGGTGCTGTGGAGCGCTTAGAGCTTGGTTAGACATTGAAGATGCCAAGGTCATCTGCTGTGTCTTGAGTCACCACCAGTCATCTTGATTCCACTGGACTGTGATGACTCTGGAGGAGAGAGTGAGGTCGATGACTTCGTGCAACTCTGCCTCACTTAAATCCAATTTATGAACAAATCAAAAGACATCACACAAAGACTTCCATCTAGGCAGATCTAGGAGACTATGAAAGGAGAATTCATTCTATCCTATCTGTGTTTATATGTCATATATGTGTTTATATGTCATATATAAGTGAGAATGCATATACTCACAGTAAATAATCATACCTTCTTGTGCAAATGAGTCTTTCTCATATGCGGTTCTCCATTTTGGATGGCCTATTTTGGACTGACCATGGGTATGGTAGGACTCAGAGGCAGATACTTGCAAAGAGGCAAGTGGGATTTGGTCAAGTCGGGGAGGCAGGGAAAAAGGAGAGTAGACAAAAACCTTGATTCAGGCTTTAAAAAATACCTACAAATGAAAAACCACTAACCTTTTGAGTTAAAAACATTGAGTTTAGAAGAATGATATTTTGAAATCAAATTTTTACTGAGTTAATACGTTTTTAAGCAAAATACTTGATTTACATTTAAAACAAACAGTGAGTCTGATTCATGAACTGAACTATTCTTATATTCAGGGTTTTCCCACTCAATAAAAGAATTTTAAAATTACATTCATTGGATTTTAATCCCTGAGTCAAGCTTTTCTCTGTATTCATATAAGTCTACCTAGAGAATTTACAAGTGGCCCATTTTCTACGCACGAACCAGAGGCATCTTCACCATCCTCTCTGTCCCTTGGCAAATTCTTTGGTTCAAACTTTACCAACTTCTTAATTTTGCTTAGGTCTGTCCATACTAAACATTTCCCATTCTAGTAGACATAGAAATGATACCTCTTTGCTATTGCACTGTAGGGACTTTCTAGACAAGACACTCAACTAGCTGTCAGGAGAGCAGGGTTCTAGGCCTACCTCTACAACCAATTATTGTGTGATCCCACCTGCCTGTACCACTCTGCCTTCTCCATGAAGCCTCTGTGCTAGGTACCTTTCCTACCCCTCTTCCAACTTCCTTCTGTCTGTTCTCTTCTACTATTAGACTATAAGCTCCCTGAGGGCAGGGACTGTCTTTCATATTTATATTCACAGTGCTTAATACAGACCTGGCACATAGTAGGCACTTAATAAATTATTACTGACTGACTCATCCTGGGGAAGTCATTTGCTCTCTCTCGACTTAAGATGTAAGAGTTAGCCTTCTTCTGGTTCTAAGATTCTATGATTCTGTTTTACTAATTCCATGCTCAAAGAAGGGCAAGGAAGTAGAATTCATTTGGGTCTGTGGATGGAAATTCCCACAAAGACACCAAACAGAATAGTCATAAGCTCAGTTACCTGAGCATCTTGTGTGGATGTTGGAAGTTTTTTCAGCTCTTGAGACTGTCAACCTACACATTCTGCTCAACTGAATTAACAGGTCAGGACTGGTGAAACAATTAAGTAGCCAGCTGAACTCAAGTTTTGACTTTAATCAATTGAACTGATTGTGTCCTCAGACATAAAGCTGGATGCCAGTCCCAGCCTCACCCCAAATGACATCACAATTCAATTTATAAACATGTAAATATCTATGTACAAAATATTCTGCTATGTTCTGGGGGTATAAAGGAAGGGAGGAAGAAGGAGGGAAGGAAGAGAGGGGAGGAGGGTGAGAGAGAAGGAAGAAGGCAGGGATGGGAGAGTAAAGAAGGAAGGGAGAGAGGAAGGGAGAGAAGGGAGGGAGAGGAAGGAAGGGGAGAAAGAGGAAGGAGGGAAGGAAGGAAGAAAGAAAGGAAGGAAGGAAGGAAGGAAGGAAGGAAGGAAGGAAGGAAGGAAGGAGGGAAGGAGGGAGGGAAGGAGGGAAAGAAGGGAGTGAGGGCCCCTGAGTTTACATTCGCCTGGGGGACACAACAAATTACACAGATTAACACATGTAGGAGGTTGATCAGGTGAATTGTCTGATCAACTTAATGAGTTCACAAAGTGGTGAGTCTTTATATTTCCCCATGGAAGTATGAACATGTCCCTTGATCCCTCCTGGAGTATCACTGGTCTCAGGTATAGTGGATGAATTGGTTTATAGAATGACAAAAGCAAAGGTCATTGATAAAAAGCTGGAAGGTATTTTAGAAGCCAATTAGTCCAACTCCCTCATTTTTTGTTCTTGAGTCTTCATGGCCCCATTTGGGATTTTCTTGGCAAAGATAATGGAGTGGTTTGCCATTTCCTTCTCCAGTTCATTTCACAGATGATGAAACTGAGGCAGACAGGGTTAAGTGACTTGCCCATGGTTGCATAGCTAGTGTCTGAGGCTGGATTTGAACTTAAGAAGAGGAGTCTTCCTGACTCCAGGCCTGGCACCCATACCATACAGTTGTCTTGTATTATTGTGGGAGAAACCAGTCTTTTTCTATTGACCTATAAAAGGGAGTCTTCAATTCCAAATTCAAGCTTGTCCCTTTCCCCTCTCCTTTTTTGGAGGGCAGACCAGAGCTCAGTACACAGACCCAAGAGGAGGGGAAGAGGGGAGGGCAAGCAGGGAGAGGTTCCCCCACCAGGAGCTAATGACTGCCTTGGAGTAGAGGTACACGGAAGCTACATGACTCTCAACTGCAAAAATGAGTTTCTGAAGAGTTTCTTAATCCAAAGTTCCCTGTCCCTGCCTTAAGAGGCAGCCACTTAACTCTCTCTCAATCCAAAACATGGCAGACCTAGAGAGAAGGATCATGTGTTTTGAGGTGTGGGCATTCCTAAACCCCAGCTTTCCAGGGGAATGTTGACAGTGAACCCTAGCTTTCTGGATAGAGTTGGAGAAATTTTCTTTGTTGAGGGCATAGAATCATAGATCTAGAGCTATAAGGAACCTCAGGTTTTATCCAGTCTGACCCTCTCATTTTACAGAGGAGAAGATGGAGAATATGAGATTTATCTAAGGTCATACAGATAAGAAGGGGCAAAGCTGAGAATCACACTCAGGTCCTACCATTCCCCCAAATCTAACCTTCTAGAGAGAGAAGGAAAGTTCCTGGGCAGTCCATCTTCAGGAATATCTTGCTAGCAACCCCAAATATGAGATTTCTGAAATCCAGATTTCTAACAGGAGAGGAGGGACAACACCAGCCTCAGACTTGCTTATCTAGGAACTCCAGGCTGGAGAGTTCTTGGGTCCCATATTCTAGAAAGGGAAAGCCTGGACAGCACCAGCTCCTTGGAGAGATAAGAGACTGTCTAGATGGTCCCAAAGCACGAGGAGCAATGGAGGAATCTAAACCATAATATGGCAGAACCAAAACCTGGAAATTTCTTTTTGGTTGTTACTGTGAGTCATTTGCTAGTGCGGGTTTGAGGAAAGGGAGTGACATTAACTTTCTTGAAATCTTAAATTCATTAATTTCATTATAAAAGGGAGACCAATTCCATTAAGGCAGCACCATAAGGCTTCATATCTATATGAATCCTTGGGAAGAAAGTAGGATTTACTTGAGGGGGTTGCCTATATAGCAGCCTTGAGGCCGTTTCTCTCCAGGGGAGTCCAAGCTACTGAATAGTACCATAAGATTGGATGTCCATCTGGAACTCTGGAGTAAAAAAGGGACTCACCATCATTGGGGAGGGGAAGAGGTTACCCATGTTCATTTCCCTTCTAAGGGGAGTCCAAACCTCAGGGTGGTGCTATTAATCCAGAGGGCTTTAGGAGAATGGGAGAAAGTGGGACTGCCTAGGCAGCGAGAATTTCTTCAATTGGTTATCAGCTCCTACCTAAGAGGCAGGTGGGTGATGCTAGGGATAGAATGTGGGGCCTAGAATAAGGAAGCACTTGATCTAAATCTGGCATCAGAGACTTACTAGCTGTACAGCCTTGGGCAAGCCACTTAACTCCACAACAGCTTCCCCAACTGTAAAGTGGAGGTCCTAATAGCATCCACCTCCCAGGGTCACCATGAGGATCAGCTGAGATAATGCTTGTAAAGCACTTTTGCACAATGCTTGGCCCAAGGTGGGAGATTAATGAATGCTTAATTCCCTTCCTTCTGTAGGTTCTTTATATGTTGTCTGCTTTTTCTGTGGGGTGGAACAAAAGCTACCCTCTCCCCATTATATGAAAGTTCGTACTTGAGCCTTATTCTCAGATTTCCCAGAGGCAGTTCTGGATGGGAACAATACAAGCAGAGAGCTGTGGTTGCTCCCAAGTTTGGCATTTTTCATTGTAAACCTAGACTTTTTTGGGGAGGGGGTGGGTCATGGGTTGCACAAGAGCATGAATAACTATGAGGACCGAAGAAGGCTTCATGGAGTGGGTGGCACCTGAACTGAACCTCGAAGGAAAATCCTCCTGCTCCTCCTCACTATCATCATCATCTCACATTCATATAATGCTTGAAAATACTTTACTCAAAATGACCCTGAGATCGTTGTTACAAATATCAATGTCTCCATTTTTAAAGATGAGGAAGTTAAAGACCTGAAAGGTTAAGCAAGTTGTCCATGATCATGTGACTGTGTGTCTGAAGTGGGATTCAAACCCAGGTCTCCTGACCCTAAGTCTAACAGCCATGTTGGTCTTGAGATAATAGTCTTGCTGACTTTGTGGGTGTTGAGCACGAACAGTGAGTGGGTCTGCTGAGGACAAATGGGTCTGAGGGATGGGGGAGTGGGGTGGGAGGGTGGAGTGAGACTGGAGTGCAAGCAGATAGGTTAAGGAACAAAATCTCTTCACAAAAGCTGGGCTCGGGGGCAGCTCGGTGGCACAGTAAATAGAGCACCAGCCCTGGAGTCAGGAGGACCTGAGTTCAAATTTGACCTCGGTCACTTAACACTTGGGCAAGTCACTTAATCCCAATTGCCCTGAATTCCTCCCCCTCCAAAAAAACAAAAAAAAAAAAATTTGGGCTCTGGGCCCCATTATAAAGAAAACTAGGGCACTTGTTTGGGGGAGCAGAAGACTGGTAAAAGAGGTAGCCCTTAAGGGAACTGGTGGACTTGATCTGACTTTCACCCAGCCAGCCCTGCCCCTAATCCTGGAACCTGAGGACTCCCCTCTCTCTAGGTCTGGAAGTTTTCACTTTCCCACTTGGGTCATCTTGTGTCCCCTTTCCCACCAGGAGCTGATTTCACAGGCACTAAACCATCTGGTGGAACTCCTTCCTTCCTTTGCAAAGTCTCTTCCTCTGACTTCAGCCCCACCTTTTAACTCTGTCTCAGTTCAGGATTGCGGTGGGAGTGGGGGAGGGGGAATGGTTCTTTATGCTCCCCACATTTCCCTCCTCCAAGCTTGGGAGAACAGACAGATGTACGTCTCTCTCGATACACAGGACTGGCTCTGTTTCCGGGGCCAGTGTGAGAAAGGAGCTTAATGAGAGATCCTTGGAGGGGTTGGGGTAGAGTTAGTGGTGGGAGGATGTGGGAGGAAGGGAAATCTGAGAACAGGGGAGAATCATCCCAATCTCCTAACACCGACCACTGAGGGATCATTTAGCCTCTGTCAAAATTCCAGCAGAGTGGAAAACTGGGGGGCAAGTTTTAATCTGTGAAAAATCACCTTTTCCTCTTCCTGCTCCTGGCTAGGTGGCAGTGTCGTGATCAAAGTAGCCTGTCACCACCCAGCCTCAGCCCCCACAATTTATGAGGCACTGGAGTAGTTGTTCATTAATGGGTCTGAGGAGTTCAGGGGAAACAGGATCAGCCACACTCTTTCCTGTCTCCCACCTTCAAACTTCAGCCAATGTACCTGAGAGATCATAATAGGAGGACAAATAATTCTGGTCCAGTGAGGTTTGCTGGGGGGAGAATTGTACCTTAACTGAAAGAAAAGAGGGGAAATCAGAGCCCAGATCTGCTAATTAATACCAATGTAACCGTGGATAAGTCACAACCTCTGGTAACAATTGTGTTGTTGTTCAGTCATGTCTGACTCTTTGGGACCCCATGGACCATACTGTCCATGGGGTTTTCTTTTTTTTCTTTTTGTTATTTTTTGGAGGGGAAAGCAGGGCAATTGGGGTTAAGTGACTTGTCCAAGGTCACACAGCTAGTAAGTGTTAAGTGTCTGAGGTCGGATTTGAACTCAGGTTCTCCTGACTCCAGGGCTGGTGCTCTATTCACTGTACCACCTAGCCTCCCCTTTATGGGGTTTTCTTTGCAAAGATACTAGAGTAGTTTGCCATTTCCTTCTCTAGCTCATTTCACAGATGAGGAAACTGAAGCAAATAGAGTCAAGTGACTTGCTTATGGTCACACAGCTAGTGAGTGTCTGAGGCTGGATTTGAACTCAGGTCTTCTTGACTTCAGACCACTAAGCCACCTAGCTGTCTCCCTGACAGCAATTTACCCATCTGCAAAATGAAGGTCTGCTCAATGATCTCCAAGGCCCCCTTCCAACTCTGTATGTATATCTATGATTGGCTAGTAGACCCAGTTGCTTCATGGAAACAGAGATGGTTGAAAGAGATATTAGAGGCCACTGAGTCCATCCCCTTCATTTTACAATTAGAAAATCGAGACCCTGAGAGGTCATGTGATTTGCCTAGGTTCCCACAGCTCAAAAGAGTCTGAGAGATCAGAACTCAGCTCTTCCTGATTCCAGATGCAATGATCTATCCACTGTATCACACTGCCTCATGTCCCTGAAAGTTCTCCTCCAGAATGAATCAAGGACTGTTGTGTGATGCTCACATCAGGCTCACAGGAGCAGTCAGGACAAGGTAACTTCATGATCTAGGCAAGATCCTAAAGTTGTAGTCCTTTGTTTTTCTGTCCCCTAGAGGCTTTGAACGTTCCCTATAGTAGACCGCTCTTGACTTATCACACAATAAATACCTTGTGCTATGGAGAAAAGATTTTTCTGGCATTCAAAGATGTACATTTGAAAATCTCCTCCTTGGCTCCATTCTGGATGTTGTATCCTTGGCAATGGCTTATCTAGCTACCCCAGGCCCCTATTCTGCTCAGAAGGGTTGGTTTCCAGACTCAGTAAGGGTATAGAGCACAGATGGGACGATGGTCAGGGAGTCCAATCCCCTGGATGGAATTTCTGTTGCTTCTTTTCCAGATAGAATAGTAGTGTCTTCCACCTGCAGGATCCCATGAAGCTTCAACTGTTACTGACCTTCTGGCTTTGCTGATACTTAGCTCAAGACCTAACATCCTACCTAGTAAGCTGATATTCTGGTCTGCAGCCAGGATGCAAAATCTTTGGAGAATTCTACAGACAGTCAAGGAAGGGTTAAGTATTACAATTGTTAATGCATTTATCAATGTCTTTAGCTATAAGGGACTGGGACTGGACCTGTGATTTCATTAATACAGGGAACTTCCAAGTGAGAAACATGCAGGTGAGTATTGACTTTTTTTGAAACCACACTGAAGAGTTCAGTGATTTGTCCAAGGTCATACAGTCAGTATGTTTCAGAGATGGGTCTCAAGTCTTCTTGGCTTTGAGTATAGCTCTCTATAAACACTGTGCTATGGATATATGGCTTATAGTGCATTTGGACATTAAATAGAAAATTAGTCTCTACTGTTTCAAGTTAATTGCTTAGGTATTTGGGGGTAATAATATGCTTGTAACCAAGATCACCTTAATCAAATCTAGACCATGGATCCCAGGGACAGTGAGAAGGGATGTTGACATTACAGTCTTGGCTAAGTTCTAACAATATGGGAATATTGCCAGTCTCATTTGATCTGTACAGAGTCTAGTATTGACTAAGGCCAGCTAGGTGATGTGGCCTGGAGTCAGGAAGACTCCTTTTCCTGAGTTCCAATCCAGCCTCAGACTCTTACTAGCTATGTGACCCTAGACAAGTCACTTAACCCTGTTTGCCCCAGTTCCTCATCTATAAAATGAGTTGGAGAAGGAAGGAGCAAATCACTCCAGTATCGTTGCCAAGAAAACCCAAAATAGAGTCATGAAGAGTCAGACATAACTGAAAAATGATTGAACAACCACAAAAGTATCAACAATCATAGGTAGGCCTATTGTTGATGATGGAAATAAGGGTGAGAATAGCAGTGATGGTGACCATCTTTTTTTGTTTGTTCTGGACCACTGATTTTATCAGTTTCTAGTAAAGAAGTTTCCTCTCCCAGTACTTATACATAATTGGTCTGTAACTTAAATCTTAGACGGCTGCCGGGGATGCTGAGAGGATCATGGAATCATAGATTTAGGGCTGGAAGGGACCTCAGAGGTCATCTATGCCAAACCCCTCATTTTACGGAGGAGAAGACTAAGGCCCTGGGAGGTTAAGGGGCCTGCGCTCGATCACTAAGTCAGTACCTGCCAAAAGCAAGACTTAAACCATAGTCTTCTTGGCTGTGAGACTGGTTCTCCATCATCTATAGATGATTTCCAATGATAATGGTGATTGGTTGGTGATGGAAGGTATTAAGTGTTCATGCACATCGAAAAAAGCAAGACAGTCCCTGCTCTCAAGGAGTTCCCATTTTAATAAGAGAAATTTTCTCTTCTCTCCTCCCCTCCCCTCCCCTCCTCTCCCCTCCCTTCTTTCTTTCCCTTTTTTTCTCTCTCTTTATATCCATCTATATATCTACCCTGACATTTCATCTAAAGTCCTCTTGGGCTTTGTCATCTGCCCTGGGCCTTCTGCCCTCTAAGGACTGCCCTGCTGCTGTGAGGAAGCTTTTATTAGGTATTATTACTCCCTTTTGCAGATCAGGAAAGTGGAGCTCAGAAAGGTTAGGGTCATGCCGCTAAGAAAGAGGATGGTGGTGATGGTCTCTGTCTCCTTTCCTCTCTCCCTCTCTTCTCTTCTCAGTTTCTTTTCTTTCCTTCCCATCCCTTCTTTTTTGTGTTCTTATTCTACCTTTCCTTTCAATCTAGCACACTTCAAGAACCCAAAGGAAGTTTTTCCATAATTTACATAAACAAACAAATACAAAGAAGGGCTAGAATCCCTCTCTCTTCTTTCCCAGATGGAAGTCTCAGGAAGGCTCTTCTTGCCTGCCCCCTCCAGCCCTCCTCCTGCCCCTTTGCCAGATAAAAACAATAAAGAAGGGAAAGGAGAGTTTCCCATGCCTGGGCCAGTGAATTCCTCATCCATGTCCCAGGGAGATTCTGTGCTCTATTTTCTGTTATTTTAGGCAAATTGTACTGGGTTGTAAACTTGGTGACCATCTCCCCGCGCCTCCCGTCTTGACCTACAGGCCAGGATAAGCCCCAGATCTGATGTGATGGAAAGTCTGTCTGACTCTCGGTGCTAGGAATCCAAACATTCCAACATGCCCTGGGAAATGGTCATTCCTCACTCTTCCAAGCATCTCCCCTGCTCTGGGTGTTTCCACAATGAAGCCCCGGATCCCTCCACACAACAGCTCAGGATTCCTTGGGGGAATTCCCTGCCTATTCTCTGCTCCCTCTACTTACACTAACTCTGCCCTTCCTATGTTGGGGGTAGGGAGCCCCAATTCTTTCCTCTCCCGTCTTTCTCCCAGCAGGTCTGGTTACTTGGATGGGAATTGGAGGCATGAGCCTAGGGCTGCAGCTGTTTAGACAGAAGGCCCTGAGGAGGTGGGTGAGCTGGGGAGGGTTAGGAAGGGGGTTGTGGTTCACTGCTGCTACCCAAGGGAGAGTGAAGACCAGGTTGGGAAACCAAATCTATCCCTCAGGCATTGGGACCCAACTGCCATGAGAAATGCCATCTCCCCAAGCTTTCTAACTGAAAGTAGAGGAGCCCGAAATCTTGAAGGCTGTTATCATCAGACACTGGCTTCTTCCAAATTCTCAAATCTTTTTAAAAATGTTTTAAATTTTTAAAAAATTTTTATTTGATTTGTTTATTTACTTTTAGTTTACGAGATTCAGTTTCATAATCCCTTGAGTTTCAAATTTTCTCCCCTCCCTCTCCCCACTCCTCATGGCAGCAAGCAATCAAGTACTGGATCTACAAATATTTTCACATTGGACATTAGTCTGGTTGTATAGAAGGGTTGTAACCAATGGAGTGAACAGTGGGAAAAAGAAAACAAAACCAAACATGGAAAAGAACGATAGCATGTAGATTGCTTCAGTCTCCATTTA
>CM053587.1:104820100-104839335 GCA_028646515.1 Pseudochirops corinnae
AAAGAAGATAAGTTAAACTGGGAATCTCTACTATGTATAATTTATTCTTCTTTTTTAAAATATATGATAAATTCATCTTGTTTGTTTCAAGATTGCACTATATGTCTGAATTCTTTTTGACCATCTATCAATGACCCCTCCCTTCTTCATCTCTTTTTCTCTCCCTCTCTTCCTCCCTCTTTCTCTCTAGATTACATGTATAATCTCTCAACATACGTATGTATACATATATATGTATATATATGTATATACACATATATGTATATACACATACATACATATTTGTTTCCGTCTCCCTATTTCTATCTCAGTTGCTCTACATTGCTCTCTCTCTCTCTCTCTCTCTCACCATATCCCTCCCCATCCCTAGCCACCCTCTCCCCTCTGCCCACTCCCCAATTGAAAAGGAACAGAAAAAAAATTACAACAATATGAGTAGTAATAAGATAAATTCCTACATTGGCTATGTCTGAAAGTGTATGATTGATAGCATTGCTTCATTATCAGTGGAATTGTGTCTGTTTATTACACTGATGGGAATTCCTTAGTCTTTCTATGTTGTTTTTCCTTACAATGGTGTTGTTGTAAAAATTGTTCTATAGGTTCTACTCAGTTTACTCTGTATCAGTTCATGCAAGTCTTCCCAGGTTTCTCTGAAACCATCATCCCATTTGCCATTTCTTAACAGCATGGTAATATCCATTGCATATGCAATACTTTGTTCAGCTGTTCCTCAATTCTATCACTTGTCTTTAATTCATTAACGGTTTAGCTACCAATTTTTAAGCAACTGCTGTATACTTGGTCTTGTGCTAACAAGACAAGAAGAACATTGCTCATGCCCTGCTTTGCTTTGCTACCAGGGCAGGCCCAGGCACCAAAGCACTCGTGCTGTGTATATGCCAACATACACAACACAAAAGGATAGGTGCATGGTGACACCTATCCTCTGCTGGTGTTGGACATTAATCTACAAGTTGCAGCAGATGTCAAATATGAGCCTGAAACTTGGGTTAACTAAAACCCATAAGTCAGCTGAGTGGTGGGCAGGGGGAGGTGACAAGGAGAGATTGTGTAAGACCTGAATAATAACAGAGAATGGAGACCAGGAAGGAAGGTATACAACTTGGACATAGAAGGCAGAAAAGATAATCTACCTTCTCGTTGTTGTTGTTATGTTATTTCAGTTGTGTCCAGTTCTTTGTGACCTCATTTGGGGTTTTCTTGGCAAAGATATTGGAGTGTTTTGCCATTTCCTTCTCCAGCTCATTTTTCAGATGAGGAAACTGAGGTAAACAGAGGTTAAGTGACTTGCCCAGGGTCACACAGTTACAAAGTGTCTAAGGCCAGATTTGAACTCAGGAAGATAAATCTTCCTGACTCCAGGCCAAGCACTCTGTGTACTATGGTGGCACCTAGCTCCTTTACCTTCCCACCCTAACTCTTAATTTGTTGGCTAAACCTTCTTTTCTACCACACCATGCTGGAGTTGATAGAGCATCAGGAAAAAATTTATGGAGGTGGTAGCATCTGAATTAGGCAAAGAAGAGAATGGAGGACATTCCAGGCAAAGAGAACAATGTGAACAAAAGCAAAGAGGTGGGAAGTGCAGGCAGTGTTTAGGGGACCAAAAGTAGTCTGGTCTCACATAAGAGCAAAGATAGAATAGGATTGAAAAGAACCCACGTGTACAAAAAATATCTATAGCAGCTCTTTTTGTGGTGGTGAAGAATTGGAAATTGAGGGGATGTACATCAGTTGGGAAATCCCTGAACAAATTGTGGTATTTGAATGGAATGGAATACTATTGTGCACAAGAAAGGACGAGTAGGAGGAATTCCAAAAAAGCTGGAAAGACTTATATGAACTGATGCTGAGTGAAGTGAGCAGAACCAGGAGAACATTGTACATAGTAATAGTAACATTGTGAGATGACCAATTTTGACAGACTTAGCTCTTCTCAGCAATGCAAGGTTCTAAGATAATTCCAAAAGACTCATGATTGAAAATACTATCCACATCCAAACTGGGAACTGTAGAATGAACAAAATTTGTTCATCGAAGGAACTATAGAACCTGAATGCAGATCAAAGCAGACTATTTGACCTTTTTGTTTGTTTGTTTTTTTCTCATGATTTCTTCCATTGGTTCTAATTCTTCTTTACAATATAATTAAAATGAAAAATGTATTTAATATGCATGTATATGTGAAGCCTATATCAGATTGCATACCATCTCAGGGAGGAGGGAGGAAAGGGACGGGAAGAAAATTTGGAACTCAAAATCTTATAGAAGTGAATGTCGAAAACTAAAAATAAATAAATAAAAGCTAGAATAGGGTCAGCTTATGGAGGAACTTGAATGTCAGGCAAAGAAGTTTTAAATTTACTCAGTAGGTGAAGATGAATCATACCAACCCACCTCCTACTAGAGAGGGGATAAACTTAAAAAACCGAAAGACATACTTTTGGGGGCAATATGGGAGCTTATGTTTTTGGACTAGGTGTATTTTTGAGGAGGGTTTATTTTTCAGTGCTTTGTTGTTATTATTTTAGCGGGGCAGAGATAATGGAGAAAACATTATAAATGCATACAAACACAAATAAATTTCAATTAAAATTACAAGAAGAGGAGGTCGCTGAAGGTTTTTGAGCAGAGAATTGATGTGACCAGATCTATGAATGATTATTCTGGTAACCTGTCAAAGTTCAGGCCTAAGTCAGCCCAATAGTTCAGGTTCAAGGTCAGAACAAAAGGAGACATTTATGGAACATATTGCAGTTAACAAAAGTGGGTTCACCCTGACCCAGCAGAGAAGGATATTCAGCAAGGAGACAGTGTTGATTCAGGGTTGTTCATGTATTCCATTGGTTAGAAGTCTAACCATGAATGGCTCAAATCTCTAGTCCTCTGAGACAATTGAGTCTTCAGGATAATGTGTGGGAGTGGTGATATTGCTCCCACCACAAAGTGATATGAATGATGAGCTGCAGGGCAAAGAAACTGAATCTGTCAAGAGGTTATTGCAATAGCCCAGGCAGGTGGCAATCATAAATAGCTACCTGTGGCAAGGTGTTAGAATGAGGATACAGAGGATGGAGTAAAAAGCAAAATATATTTCAGCAGTACAGTTATCCCTTCCCACATTGCAGGGGTCAGGGGCATGGCATCCCCCATGATCTGGAAAATCCATGTAAAATTTTTTGGCCCTTCTTTCATACTAGAGAAGAAGACTGAATTGTTATGATGTTAAAAGATAAAATATGTTGCTATTATGTAATACTATACATATATTTTATGCATTTCTGAGTTTCTAAACTTCTTCTGTGTTGTTTACTGGCCTTCATTGTTGTCTGTGGCTTCTGCAAAACTCCCAAAAAATTCCCATTTAATTTCTTATGCTGACCTGTGATTTATTGAAACCACAATGTGGAAAGTTGCCATTTGTAAGGGATAGCTGTAGAATGAACAAAATTTGTTAACCTCTTAGGGTTGATGTAGGGCAGTGGTTCTCAACCTTCCTAATGCTGTGATCCTTTAATACTTTAATATGTGGACGTATCTGCACGAGGGCAGACCCGCCTGGAGACAGATAGAAGAGCAGTGTCTCAGTTGCTAAGACCGTCGGAAATATATGTTTTCTGATGGTCTTAAGTGACCCCTGTGACCCCTGTGAAAGGATCATTCGACCCCCAAAGGGGTCACGACTCACAGGTTGAGAACTGCTGATGTAGGATTTTTGAACATTGGCTCATTGATAGGTAACTGACAGGACTTGGAAACTGATTGGATATAAAAAGCTGGATTGATACTGAATTGAATAAGAAAAAAGTAGGTACCAAACATGGGAGACTAGGTGAATGGTGATGGGCAGAAATGACTAAATTAGAAAAAAGGGCAGGTTTAGGGTGAAAAATAAAAATCCAGTTTTGAATGTATCAAATTCAAGGTGTTGAATCTAAACAGAGATATTCTGTAAACAGATCTGGAATTCAGAAGACAGATCGAGGCTAGATTCAGAAGCTATTTGCATAGAAAAGGTAGGTGAAGTTATGGGAGTGAACAGGACTTCCAAGGAAAAAAGAGTAGAGGGAGAAAAAGGTGAGGGCAATATCCCTACTGGGGAGCATCCACTTTTAAGGGCTGGGAAGAAGACACAGGGTCAGTGATGGAGAGCATTTAGTAAGTGGCAGTTAGAAAAGGATGTAGAGGACAAGGCTGGTGGTATCTTTGAAGCCAGGGGAGAGGAGAGTATTGTGAAGCAGGTTGTAATCAGAAGAATCAAATGCTGAAAGAGGTCTCAGAGAATGATTAGTATAAAAGGGCCATTTACATGGAATTTGGGGGTTAGAATATCATTAATGACCTTTGAGAAAACTGTTTTCTTAGGACAGTGAAGGCATATTGCAAAGGTTTGAGTGATGAGGATTGAAGAGAGATAAGGTGGTGAAAAAATGTAGATGTTGAGTGGAGATCACTTTTTCGAGGAACTTAGCATTGAGTGGGAGATAGGATTATAGCCAGATGGGGTACAAAAGGTGGAGAAGGCTTTTTTGGATTGGGGAACAGGACAAAGCCAGCGATACATGAAATCAGAGACAATTTGAAGACACATGATTTCTATCGACTAAGGATTTTAAAAATATTTATTTTAAAAATATTTCCCAATTACATGTAAAATTTTTTAAGATTCATTTTTTTTAAAAATTTGAGTTCCAAATTCTCTTCCCCCTTCCCCTGTCCCATCCATTGAGAAGTCAAGCAATATGCTATTGATTATAACATGTGAAGTCATGCAAAACATTTTATGTGTTAGTTACATTGCAAAAAACACATACAAAGCAAGAAAAAGAAAAACTTAAAAGTATTCTTCAATCTGCATTCAAAAAAGCAAGAAAAATAAAGTGAGAGTTTGTACTCAGAGTTCATCATTTCTCTCCCTTGAGGTGAACAAGCATTTTTCATTATGGCTCCTTTGGAAATTGTCTTGGGTCATTATCTTGATCAGAGTAGTTAAGTTATGATCATCATTACAGTATTCTCCTAGTTCTGCTCACTTTACTTTGCATCAGTTCATATAAGTCTTCTCAGGTTTTTCTGAAACCATCCTGCTCATCATTTCTTACAGCACAGTAGTAGTCCATTACAATCATATACCACAAATTGTTGGGCCATTCCCCAATTGATGGACATGACTAGGGCTTCTCTTGACTCTGGCATCTTCCTACCTATCATTGAAGGATGTCCTTATGCCAGAACTAAACTTGATAGCTCCTTAAGGATAGGAACTACTTTGGAGACTTCTATACACCTACATAGTACCCAGCACAAGACCGAGCATACATACAATAGATGTTCAATAAATACTCATTGATTTGGTGACAGACTTCCTAACACTCACCTTACTAGATCTGTGATTCTCAATCCTAGAGGGGGAACATGGTGTAATGGAAAAACGTTTTGGAGTTAGAGGACTTGGTTCAAAACCTGATGACCTATATGAGCTCAAACAAGTCACTTAGTTCTGCCTCTATGCCTCAGTTTTCCAAGCTATAAAATGGGACACAGGGAGAAGATTGGATAAGAGGATATATATTATTATCTAACTCAAAATCCATAATCCTAAAACAGTGGGCAGAGGTGGAAGAAGATTATGGTTATTAGTCAATCAACAGGTATTTACTAAGCATCTACTGTGTGCCAGACTCTGTATTATAGGTATACAAAAATGAAACAGTGTTTGCTATATATTTCCTCTATGTATATCTAGTCCATGCTAGACACCATGAGTATCAGCACTGGACATGATCTCTGCCAACAGATTTGATTGAGGAATAAAGACTGGTGACATAAAATAGAGAACAATTAGGAACTCAACTGTGTGTTACAACCACTATGTCTAACAGCTCAGTGGAAGGAGAGATCTCTGTGGTGGAGGGTGGCACAGTGGATAGAGCTCCAGGCCTGAAGACAAGAAGACTTGAGTTCAAATCTGGCCTCAGACACTTAGTAGGTGTGTGATCCTGGGAGAGTCCCTCAGACCCATTTGTCTCCATTTCCTCACCTGTAGAATGAGATGGAGAAAGAAATGGTAAACCACACCAGCATCTTTGCCAAGAAAACCCCAAATGGCTCACAAAGAATTAGATATGAGAGATATGACTGAAAAACAACAACAACATGAAATTTTATCTAGGCCTTGAAGGATAGCTGAAATTCAGATGGGTAGAGGAAGGAGGAGAGATCAGACAAGAGGATCAGTGTGAGTAAAAAATAAAAGCCCAGACATAAGATTGTACATGTCATATGTTACATGGAGTGAGAGGTCTGACCTGGCTGGAATAGATGGTAGAGACTGTGGAGTAGCTTGCAATAAATTTAAATAGGGAAGGTGTGACCAGATTATGGAATTCCATGAAAGGCCGGCCAATGGAAAAAAAAAAAAAACAGAAAGCAACCTGGCAGAAGGTATAGACCAGAATCATACATCAAAAAAGTTCTAAATGCATTCAAAAGTAAATTTAAAAGGTTCAACAAAAAATATTAGAGAATATATTTTAGTTCTTTAGTTATGGACAGAAATCATCATTAAAAAGATAGACAGTTTCAATGACATGAAATTTTAAAACACTTTCACATAAGCAAAATCAATGCAGCTAAAATACAAAAATAAACTAGCAATTGGGAAAATTTTTTATCAAATATCTCTGATAAAAGTCTGATTTCCAAAATAAATAGGAAATTGATACAATTATATAAGATTCAAAGGCATTCCCCAGTAATAAGTGGTAAAGGATATGAACAACCCGTTTTTAAAAGATGAAACACAAACTCTAACTTCTATATGAAAGCTCAAAGTCATTATAATAAAAGAAATATAATCTAAAAAACAAGCCTGAGGTTTTACCTCACATTCATTAAGTTGCAAAGATGATAAAAGCTGGAAATATTGTTGGAAGACCTGTGACATTAATACACAAATAACTGTGAATTTGTTCAACCATTCTGTAAAATATTTTGCAATTGGGAAAGAAAAGTTACTAAACTATTCATACTATTTGACCCAATGATCCTTCTACTGGAAAAAGAGGTCAAAGACAGAAAGATGCCAAACAATTCATAGAGGTACTTTATGCAGTAACAAAAGCACTAGAAACAAAGTGCTGATGTATTAGGAAATAGCTGAAGAAATTGTGATATATGAATGTAATAGAATATGATTGCACTGTAAGAAAGAGTGACTACAAAGAATTCAGAGCAATGTCGGGGGAGGAGTGTGTCTGAACTGAAGCAAAATAAAATAAGCACAAATAATATACAGCTACTACAATAATTTAAACAAAACAGTGCTAAAAAGCAGTCAGGAAACAGAGATTTATTTAAGTACCTAATACAGAGGTATTTGGCCTACCGCCCCCTTTTTAAAAAAAGAAATTACTCAGCACCCCCCTGGAAATCTACTTTCTTTAATTCTTTAAAGTTTTTTTTAAAAATTTGTATTATTTCAAAAAAATATACATTTTTAAAAATAACACATCTTAAATTTAATAATTTATTGTGAATTTGTGAGATTTTTCCTGCATTGGAATTTTGATGATGCAATATTGCATCATGTAACCATATAGTATCATATTGTAAACAAGTCATTACATGCACATATTCCTGGTGATACATGCAGGATTTCCTAACGATGTTCAAGAGGCTCACCTGCCAACACTTGCTTGTTAAGACCTGTTGGTGGACTTGACCACTGATTAGTTATAACTTGCATTTTGTGTATTTAATTGGAAAATAATGTAATCACTATGACTTTAACTCTGTTACACAACAGATGAAACATATACAAATGGTTTTTCAAAATTTTCTTATCTTTTCTTCTTTCCTTATGCTTCCACTGCCCCCTTATTTTTATTCAACACCCTCCAATTGTGCCTGAGGCTACTATTGCCCCCTGGATCATTCCAGCACCTCCAAAGGGGTGGTACCTCCCACTTTGGGAACCTATGACCTATTACGTGTGAGGCACAGTGCTAAACATTTTACAAATATTACCTCATTTGATCCTAATAGCAATTCTGGGAGATAGGTGCTGTTATGATCACCATTTTACAGTTGAGGAAACTGAGGCAGATAGAGTAAAGTGACTTGCCTTGGACCACACAGCTAGTAACTGTTTGAGGCCAGATTTGAACTCAGTTCTTCCTGAATACAGATCAAGTGCTTTACACTGTGCCATTTAATTGCCTCTGTGGTTAAACTCAGATTAACTGGAATGACTAGTCTTGGTCCCAGGGAACAGATGATAACTTATGGATGCAGAATTTCACCTGTCCTTTCAGACATAATTATGGTTTTTTAAATCTATTTTTCTTTAACTTGCCTTAACAAGGGAAAGTTTATTGGAGTAGGATAAATTGGGAAATGATGATGGAATTTAAGTATCGCTAAAACTGAAAAAAAAAAAGTTTGGATTTCATGATGTAGCCAATAGGGAAGTACTGTAGTCTCTTGAGGAAGAAATTTCCATGATGAAAGTGAAGTTTTAGGAAGATGAATCAGGCCACTGGAATCAAGGATCACATCAGGTCTAAGCCTGGAGCTAAGGAGACCCAGTGAAAAGTCATTCCATTAGGAGGTCCAGTTTTAGACAGTCTTCTCTCTCTCTCACTCAGTATACAGCAGCGATGGCCTAGATTAGGCTGGTAGGTGTGGGAATAGAAAATAGGTACATCTTAAAGATATTTCAAAGGAAGAAATGACAAGAATCATAACGAGAAGAAGAGCAACCATTTCAATAGCACTTCAAGGTTTGCAAAATTCTTTACGCATTATATCATTTGATCTCATTTTAATTTCAAAGGATAAGATAGAATTTTTTTAAATCACAAAATACAGAACTGAAAATACCTTACTTTTTATTTTTTGTTTTTAAAATGGGACCCAAGCATTGCTTTTGTGGGAATGGAGAGTTGTAAGATCGTTAAATGTTCCAATGGAGGAAACTGACCTAGCCAAGTTCCTGTACCTGGAACTAGAACCCATACCCCCTGACCCCCTGGATCAGTACTCTTTCTACTACAAACACACAGCACAGGGCTGTTAACGATTACTCTGAGCTCCTCAGGTCATTCCTGCTTTCCAGATATACACCCTGAGGCTCAAAAGGCAAGATAGAATAGTGGTCGGCATCGAACTGGGCACCTGAACCAGACTAGGCTAGATTGCGTTTTCTTCCTGGGAATTAGTCACACCATCTTGTCCATGAGAACATTGAAAGACCCAGAGGGCTATGGAACCTGGCAGGCCCTGTAAGATACAATGCCCAGCTGGCTCTGATGCCCACCTGTTGTGGTAGACATTGGGTTAGAATCTGGGTGGGAGCCAGGAATTGGTGCCAGGAGCTTGGAGCAAGAAAGACCTTTGCTGATAGGAAGAAGGGTATGTGTGTGTGTTGGGAGGGGGGAGTTGGAGGATGAACACCCCAGGCACTAAGGAGTAGAATCTTTTTACTCTTGCCAGCCATGGCATCGATTCTAGCAAAGCTCTGAGTCCCCTCAGTGGAGCTGCCACTAGTGGCCCAACCAGCCATCATACCTGTCCTTCACTACAATATCAGGGCACAGCTCTCTGGGTGCATCTCCCTAACTGGGTAGGATCAGAGCATACTGCTTGGCCTAAGAAAAGTAGAGCAGGAATTGTATAATGCTCCCTTCCCTTCTGACATTAGATCAGTGTCCTTTTGCTACCTGTCCTTCTGTCCTAGAGAAAGTCTTTCAGCCCTTACCTGCCTTTGGATACCTGGCTAGTATCCACCTTGGGCCTCTCCACTCCCAGTCCCACTCTTGAAATCAGCTCCGAAGAAAAGCTGGAAAAAAGATCTGGCCAGAGGCTCTCACAGCTGGCCTCGTCTACCATTCTAGAAAGCCACCTCTGCCCACAGCTGCCATTTTATTGGGTGGGGTGGGTTGGAGACCAAAGCCTCATGCCGGGGTAGAGCCAGCCTATTAGTGGCAAAGAGAAAAACTCATAACTTTCCTGGACAGGAGCAGTCAAGGCTGGAGGCCAATCCCGTGGGAAACTCGTGAACACGTTCAGCCTATCTGCACGAAACTGTACCCACTCTGGCACTTGATTTGGCCAGGAAGTCAAGGAGTAATCGAGCCAGTACAGGAACAGAAGAAGGCAGCAGATTTAGGCCTCTGCCATAGGGGATCTTGCCCCCAAGGCCAGGAGTCCAGTAGAGTGTAGAGATGGGACAGAGGAGGAGGAGGGCTTGGACCAACAATAGCTATTTATTTCTGTTCTCCCCCTGTATCTGTGTTTGTCCAGAGACCCTCACGCCTGACAGATTGACATAGCAGGTTAATAAGTACTTTCCCCTTCTCCTAAAGGCTAATTAAATATTAATCCACCTGGTGAGGTCAGCAAAAACCACAAACTATTGGCAGAGTGAGATGCCTTTAATTAATTCTCCTGTGGAGGGCTTTTGCAGAAACACCTCCTTTCCCTTGATGCTGCCTCTGACCTCACCACTGCCTACACTTACCAGGCCTCAACTGCTGGGGGTGCTAGTGGGAGGGGCTGGGTTTGCTGGTGATGTTCCTCTGCCCACTTAAAATACTCTTCTTGACTGAACAGAACTTGGGAGGCCTTCCTGTCCAAGACAATGGGTGGACGAGGTTGGTTTGAGGGGGGTTAAGAAAGAATGATGTCCTACCTCGCAACTTCTACCTATCCAAATCCTAACCCCTCTTCCACCCCAGGTCAAGGTTCACTTCTATCAAGAAACCCTTCCCACCCCCACCCTCTCCCACCTTACCAACCCTCACCAGTCCACAGCTGTCCCTCCCCTTCCTGACCCTCCCCCCCAGGACTTTTACTCAAGGGTCAAAATATTTGATGTACAAACTTAATTTAGCACTTTACTGTATCCTGCTTTGAATGGGTCTCTAATAACATGCTATATAAATGTCAGCTTCTATTATTATTATTTTCTCCAGACCTATTAATTTAATTGATATAGATAAACCCAGTTGAGGAAATTTTCTCTGCCAATACAGATGTATAGCTGTTTTGCAGCTTTTAACCTTAGAGCAACAGTCCTCAAAATTTTTAGTCCTGGGATTCTTTTATACTCCTAATAATTATTGAGCTTTTGTTTATGTGGGTTACAGAGAGATATATAGCTATTTGCATATATCTATATATTGATTTTTACCATAACAGAAATTAAAATGTTTTAGTATTTTTATAGAAAGTTTCGATCATCACAGACCTTCTGAAAGGTCCTCTTTCTGACTCACTTTGAGGATCTTGGCCTTAGAGTATTGCCTGAGACAGAAGTCATGTGAGGTGGCCAGCACCTTATAAGGTTGGCAGACAGATAAGTTCATTAAATGCTGGAGGGGCGAGATTCACTTGAATTGAACTCTCGTGAGAATGTCTGAAGGCTGAGCTCCTCCACTGACTCTTCCAAGTGGAGATTTTCTTTGTTATTGATGATGTCAGGGAAGAGGCACCTAGGTGGCAGAACTCTGGGTTTGGAGCCTGGAAGACTCTTCCTGAGTTCAAATCTGGCCTCAGACACAACATTTACTAGCTGTGTGACCTTGGACAAGTCACTTAACCTTGTTTGTCTTAGTTTCCTCATCTGTAAAAGGAACAGCAAACCACTCCAATATCTCTGCCAAGAAAAACCCAAATGAGAACACAAAGAGTAAGATGAATGACAACTCTCCTGCACTCAGGAGAGTTAAAAAAAAAAAACAACTTAAAAAACCCCAACATATATTTAGAATTTAGAGATTATCTAATTCCAAAGCCCTTGCTGAATTTACCCAAACTGGACTGGTTCTATTGTATTTCAGCCTTGACTCAGAGGGAAAAAAAATTAAACAATGACAGATTCTTGTCTTATAAGTAGCCACCTGCCATAGTAGTAAGAGTCAAGATGACCTGGGTTCAAATCCCACCTTGGACATGTACTTTACCATGTCACTTAACCTCTATAAGACTCATTTTCCTCATCTGTAAAATGATGAGGTTGAGACTTAAGTCCCTTTAAACACTAAATCTATGATCCTATGACCTTGAATCTAAGACACAGCTGTAGGATGGTACTGTGATAGGACTGCTGTGGGACAGGTCACTCACCACCTTCTATCTGAACCTCAGTCTCTCTAAAGAAGAGAGGCCCTGGCCCTTTGCCTCACAAGGACACTGAGAGACTAACAGGTAAAAAATGAAAGTTGATAGGCAATGGGATTGAAGCCTATAAAATCGCTAACAATGCGGCTAGGGACTAGTTCACCAAATCCTGGAATGCTGAAATAAGGAAACCTGGAGCTTGAGAGACATAAATGTAGCATAAGGAAAAGCCAGTGGTAGACTTATGGAACTTGTTACCTCGAAGGGGTCTACAGACTGAAAAAGCATTTTGTCATCATCACTGTCACAGACCTATTTCCCAGCTCAGTACTGATCCATATGGTGATAGTAGGGAAAACGTCAAACTGACCTGTCTTTGAGTACATGCTAAGAAACAGCCGACAGCCAAATTCACGCGACAGGCTGGTTCCCTCTGAAACAGGAGAAAGCTAGGCCTTGATCTGGATCATTCCCACAGTCTGTGGACAAGGGAGACAGAACAGGCCCCATTCCTGAGCTCTCTATCCTCTCCGATAGGAACTCACAGGACTGTTTCTCAGGGTTCCTCATACTACAGAAGGAAATGCCAGAGTGACACCTCACATAAAAGAATGGAGAAGGATGAATAAAAGCCCAAGGTCAGTTTCAGTACAGTGCCTTCTCTGGTTCTCTGACTTCATTCCAATCTACTGTCCAGAGACAGAAATCCATTCCTGTGGTGTAGTATAATCACTTCAACTGGCCCAGAGCAAAGTGTACTGTTCTAAAAGATTCCTAGTATCAACCTCTGCTTTGACATTGCCTTAAATACTCCTAAGCCTAATGAGTAATCACAGAATCAAAGACCCACTCTGTGGATGTCTCCATTTTCTTGCCCTTGTTTGGGTACCCAGAGAGTTTTAGAATGAATGTAAACAGGGGCATCTAGGTGGCGCAGTGAACAGAGCACTGGCCCTGGAATCAGGAGGATCTGAGTACAAATTCGACCTCAGACACTTGACTCATATTAGCTGTGTGACCTTGGGCAAGTCACTGAACCCCAATTGCCCTGCCTTCCCCCTCCAAAAAGACCAAAAAAATAGAGAAAAAAAAGAATGAATATAAGCTCCCTGAGGGTAGGAGCTATCTTGTTTTTTGTCTTCTATCTCTAACACCTAGCACATAGTAACTGCTTAATATACTTATTTATTCATTCAAAGAGGTAGAATCCACTACCTCTTAGTCATTTTCAATTTTAAATATCTCTAATTGATAGGAAGGACAGCTAGGTGGCAGAGCAGGATAGAGCACCTGCCCTGGAATAAGTAGGACTTGAGTTCAAGTCCAGCCTCAGAAACTTAACTGGGCAAATCACTTCATCCTGTTTGCCTCAGTTTCCTCATCTGTAAAATGAATTGGAGAAGGAAATAGCAAACCATTCCAAATCTTTGCCAAGAACCCAATGAGGTCTAGAAGAGTTAGGCATGACTGAAAAACAATTGATAGGAAGTTTTCTTCAATTGAGCCGAAATTTGCCTCCTTGGAGCCTTCACTTATTGTACTTGGTGCAGCCTTTGGGGCAAATAAGAGAAAGTTAAACTCCTCTTCTACTTGACAGTCCTTCAGATATTTGAAGATTGTTATCATGTCCCACCAGTGCTCCCTGACCTCTGAGTCTTCTCTTCAGGTTAAAAATCCCCAGTTTCTTCTGGCTATCTTTATGTGGCAAGCACAGGAAGTAGCCGGTCACTTGCTGCTGTCCCTCTAATTACATTACTGTCCTCATATGAAGTGACTTCCCACACTCAGCGACCACAAAGGGAATTACTCTTTCCGCTTTGTTTAATGGAGAAAAACGTCTAACCTTGTGTACAGATTTTCACTGTTAATGAAATTATGTCTCCTGTATTCTTGAACATTCCTTAAAAATAGCGTACCTGCCCTTCGTACCTGCAGGGCCCCTGCTGTTATTCACACTGGGGTAAACGTTCCTTTTGCTACCTCCTCAAACACAGAGAGCCCAAACACTTCTTGTCTCCTATAGTTTTCATCTTTTTGTTCTTGATAATCTTCATTCATTAAATATTTACTAACCATCTACGATATATAGAGCGAGATGCGTAACTCTAGTAAGTATAAGACACAGATAGACCTTGCCCTCGAGGAGCTTATCGTGTGTACGTATGGTCATGAGGCAAATCTGGGATGTACTGGTAAATGTTTAACAACCAGCTCTCCAGAAACCACCAGGCACACTTTTGTTTACTCTGAATTATCATCATTTTCTTAATCACTATCTAAATAAAACAACAAATCCAGTCCTAATTTGCGGTATTTGCTGATTTCTGAGGTGTAAATATTCACGCTGAAAATGTAACAATTGTCACTCTCAGAAGCTGGTTTGGTTAGTTAAGTGCTTGCTCTATGATAGGCCTTGTGCTAAGATCTGGGAGCACAAATAGAAGCAAACAAGACCGTCTTGCCCTCAAAGAGCCTACATTCTAACAGGGAAAGACAATATTTGGGGGAGGTTGCTGTTGCTGTTTGTCCTTCCTTCTAGAAGAGGACCATGACATCATCGAGGTGGTTCCATGACATGCAGGTGAATTAGATTTAAGTGAGGCAGGGCTGTACAAAGTCATCAGCCTCACTTTCTCCTCCAGAGCCATCTGGGGCCAGTGGTGAGATCTAGATCAGGACACTGCAGATGACCCAGGATGCAGTGGGGGATCTTGGTCTTTTTAAGGTAAGGCCTTTAACAGGTCTCAGTTCACTGAGACAACACTAGGAAGCATAAGGACACAGAGGTAGAAAACTCCAGAGAGTAAATCAGACATTGGGTGAAGTGAACATAGCTAAAGCCTATCATGAAATAGATGTCTGGGCTCAAGTCACCAATCAGAATACTGGAGTCGTAGTGTGGGGTCTCCAGGGTGGGAGGGTATTTATTGATTAGCTGGTTGAAGAATGGGGTGCCACCCCTCTTCTTTTAGCAGCCAATGGTTATAGTTGGTGAAGGTCGGGCATTTCTGAGTCTCAGATATCTAACAATGAACTTTTGAGACAGGAAATAGAGGCTATGCTCTACAATTTTAGAGGAAGAAATACTAATGGGGGTCAAGAGTGATGGCTTCTCTTCCTACAAGGCCACACTGGGCCCAGCCTGTGTCAGCTCTCTGAATGTGCCCTGATCCCTCCCTGACCCTCCCTCCTGGTTCTTCAACCCGCTGTTCCCTTGGTCACAGCCAAAGCTTCTAGAAAGCTCAATGTGAAGAACCTCATCTGAGTCTCTGCTCAAATTCCATGTTAATTTTTTATTTATTTGAAAGTGGTACTGGAAGGGTTTTCAAAGTGAGTCCAAAGTAATTAGGAGCTCCCGCTGATGGATTGCACTGGAGGGACATGTGGATTATTTATTACAAAGTCGCTTGCTGGAAAGGTTAGAGGCTGAGAAGTAATTATTTTTTCTTTTTCTTTCCCTCCACCTTCTCCTTCCTTGTTTAAAAGAAGCAAATCTGCAGGGGCGAGCACTTTTCTAGGGCTGAAGGAGGGTCCCCTCTTCTCTGCCATATCTGCCCTACTTCACATGCCTAACCTCAGGGTCCCTTCTACCCTGGAGCAATCCACTCCCAGGGATGAAAGAGAAGATGGTGACCTGGGTCAATTTGGTCCCAACAGAGGTCGCGCCCTTTGTTTGCTTCCATATGCAAGGTTCTCAATGCATACACACACACATACACACACACACACACACACACACACACACACAGCACAGGCTTCGCTGGAGTTCACATTAGCTGCTTCCTTTTCTTCTCTTACAAACAAGAAAATGACTGTGTACCCCATACTTCCTTTAATTAGAATTCCTACAATTAGAATCCATACCCTGAAATTTAACCTTTGTTAGTTATCTATGGTCATGTACTGGGAAGTAGGCTGGACTCAGAGACAGAGGCATAGCATCTTACAGAGCCAGAAGGGACCTCATAGATTGTCTAATTCATACCATATGTAAAAGGGAGGGTCAAAATCACCCCTACCCCATTTTGGCTTTCCTATCTTAACTAGGTAAGAACAAGTCTCAACTGATCAATCAATCAGTTACAAGGCTTTAGAATAAAAATAAAAGTCCTTCAGACTGGATGGGGTAGAAAGTCTGACTAAGGGGGATGAAGTTGTTGGTGAGGAAGTTTGGGGGAAAGAGGTTGAAAAGAAGAAAGCCAAAGAGGAGAGAGATTTGGGACCAAATGTTTTATCCCAAGGAATATTATGAATGAAGATAAATCACTGCTTTCTTTACTTTCGTGGCCAAAGTTTAGAGGTCTTATTGGGTGTGGTCAGGGCTCCATGAATGATGACTGAAAGGGTGCCCTTTGACCCAGACCCATCCAATGTGGTGTGGAAAGGTTTATAAGACATTGTGGGGTGGCAAGGCGGCTCAGTGAATAGAGCACTGACACTGGAGTCAGGAGGACCTGAGTTCAAATCCAGCCTCAGACTCTTGACACACGTATTAGCTATGTGACCTTGGGCAAGTCTCTTAACCACAATTTCCTTGCCTTCCCCCCTAAAAAAAATTAGATGTTGTCAAGGACGTTGTTGTCACTGACTTTACGACACAATTCATCATTGCCTTCATTGTTCTTCAGGTCCAAGGTCTTTGGCTGTATGCAGCATGACCCATCTCAGAAGACTTTCCTAGAGCTGCATACAACACTGGGGAGCACAGACACACATGGAAAACCATTCAGCAACACACTTCCTCAGTCTCACTGCTATACCATGAAGAAATATTATTTAGACATTGTTGTTCCTCCTACCAATGATGTTCACCCCTCATTCTCGAAGAATTAGCTCTGAAGTCATAATGTCGGGCCCAATTCAGAAACACCAATCCAGAGTTTAGGGCTCTTGCCTGCATGTGTCTACCTCATTCAGGCAGCCTCTGAGTGAGAGAAAAGTTCTGTTTCACTCATTGTGGTAAGATACCTGCCCTGGAGTTGGGGAGTCCTATCTCCACCATCATGGACTCCATGTGGTCACTGATAAATTAATGTTCAGACTGGGATTGGGCCAAAGGACTCTGAACTATGAAATTTGAAGGACAGATAAGATTTGAGGAGTCAGGACAGGAAGATTTGCCCTCCCCCACCTCCACCCCACACCACCATAGATGCTTGGTTTCATATTGTTAAATATTTTTATCAATGACTTGAATACAGGCATAGATAGCATGTTTATCCAGTGTCTAGATCACACAAAGCTAGAGAGGATAGTTAGAACATTGGATGAGAGTGTCAGGATCCAAAAAGATGTTGCCAAGCTCAATGAAGGAGTTGAATCTAATAAATTGAAATTCAATAGGGAGGAATATAAAGTCTTCTGCTTTGGGTTCAAAAAGCCAACTTCACAAGCACAAGTAGGGAGAGACCTGGTTAAACAGAAGTTTGAAAAGTATCTGGAGGTTTTCACAGATGGGAGACTCAATATGAAGTGAGCAACATAATGTAGCAGCCAAAAAAAACCGTAATATTATCTTATTCTGTATTAAGAGAGGCATCAGAAATAAGAATAAGAATTCCAAGAATAAGAGGATGATAGTACTTCTGTATTCTGCCCTGGTCAGATGACTCCTCCAGTATTTTGTTCTATTCTGGGCACCACAGTTTAAGAAGATCAATAAATTGTTGAAGATGAAAAAATACAGGAATAGTCCATGTTGGAAGGGTTTTGGAAAGACGGGCACTCTAATATACCATTGGTGAACTATGGATTGATAAACCATTCTCAAAAGCATTCTGAAATTATGTTTTAAAAAAAGGCCATACTCCAAGATGGTGGCATAGAAGCAACAAGGTTCCACAGCTCCCACATAGCCACCTCAAATACCCATAAAATATGACTTTAAACAAATTTTAGACTCCCAAACTCACAAAAATACAGAAAAACACATCTCCCACTGAAGGCAGCTTGGCAAGAAGGGCTCATCGTAACATGCTTGGAGCCAAAACCAGCCCAGCCTGAAACCATGGCTTGGCCCTGGGGTAGCCAGGACAAGCAACAGCAGGAGCCTTCAGGAGAATGGATCGGTGGCAGCTGTGGAAGTTTCCAGAATTATCAAGCCATAAGAAACAAGGACTAAATGAAAGGTCACTGGAATTTAGCTAAATTTGGGGGAGAAAAGCTATCTGGATAAACTGCCTCCAGGGCAAGGAAGTGGTGGGGGGGGTGGTGCTGCAGCTGCCTCCATGTGGTTGCTTCAGAAGCTCCCGGCCTGCAGATTGCAGGGGGGCCAAGAGATTGTTCAGAGGCTAAGTGCTCTTGTGTTGAGCAGCCTGGATCTGGATTGGGGTCTTGGGTGGTGGTCCTGGGGTACGTTTTCAGTGAGGCAAAGCTGGTGGGGGCTGCAGCACCCTCCAAATAGCTCCAGCAGCTGCGAAAACCCCAGTGATTTGGGCCAGAGCTTTCCCCTCTGGAAGCAGAGTTCCACAGAGCTAAAAAATCAAGTAATTGACTGATGGCATGGGTGGGCGGGGGAAGCAAAGTAAGAAAAGCAACTGCACTTTAGAATCCTTTTCTGGGGACAAAAAAGATCAAAGCATGGAACAGGAGGAAGACAACACAGTCAGAACTCCCACACCAAAAGCTTCCAAGAAACATGAAGATTTCCTACAAGCCATAGATCAGCTTAAGAAGGATTTTGTAAACCAAATAAGAGAAGTGGAGGAAAAATTGGGAAGAGAAATGAATACTGTGGAAACACAATCAGGATAACCCAGGATCTGGCAGTTTCTACATTAAGGGATTGAAGGGCCTGGAATATGATATTCCAGAGATCAAGGGAGATAGGATTAAAACCAAGAATCACCTATCCAGTAAAACTGAGTATAATGTTCCAGGGGAAAATATGGTCATTCAGTGAGGTGGAGGACTTTCAAACATTCTTGCTGAAAAAACAGGAAACTGAAAAGAAAATTTGACACTCAAATACAAGAAGCATGAGAAGGTAAACATGGAAAAGAAATCATAAGGAACTTCTCAAAGTTGAACTATTTACATGCCAACTTGGAAAAATGATAATTGTAACTTATGAAACTTTTCTCAGTATG